>CM051501.1:4412183-4469746 GCA_028031935.1 Paedocypris micromegethes | reverse complement strand
AAAAAAAAAAACAGAAAACAATTAGCATTAATGTATCACACTTTTTACAAGAAATTGATATTTTATTGATTTCATCAGACTCTAGTCATAATTATTTCCAGTTCCTAACAACAGCATAAAAATGTACTTTTTGGATTCCAAAACTACATTATGTTTTCGATGTAAAAAGGCAACTGATAACAAGCACGCACTCTATATTAATCACGCATTTCTTTTTTTCTATATTAATCACAAATTTTCTTTTACTTAATTCCAGTCATTTGTCCAGTGACTAATAATAATCATTTCGTGACTACCACAAGCTTCGTCTCTAAAACTCGTGAATTACTAATATGTCCCGTCTTGCTCATCGACGCAGTCACAATTTGCCGGCGTCACGACTCGCGCGTTAATAGCGCGATATTGGGCGATTACGTAACGCGAGCCTCCGCGCGGTCAGTGTTGACGCGTGACGTCACGGCGCACGCCACACACCCCTCCCCAGAGTTCCTCTGTTGTTTCCGCATAATAGAGGATTCCCCGCCCAGTCCGCTTCCAGCTCGGCTACGTTGTTCGGGGACAGTCGGAAGATGGCGACGGCCCAGCTGTACTGCGTCTGCCGGCAGCCGTATGATGTCAGCCGCTTCATGATCGAGTGCGATATCTGTAACGACTGGTTCCACGGCAGGTAAGAAGCGCTCAAGCCGTCAGCAGACGCGGATGAGCGGCGTCGTGTGCGCGTGTGTGTCAGCGCGTCCGCCGCCTCGAGTCGCTTTCACGCGCCGCTTTGTCAACATTTCCACGCGCCGATCGCCGACTTTTCTCGCGCGCGATCTTTGTTCGGTGTGAATTCTTTGTCCCGGCTGTTGACAGTTTGCCACCGGCTCTCGGAGCGGGGCGAGTGGGTTCACGCAGGGGTTTCTCGGTCGCTTTGTGGCTGGCGAGCCGTCAGCTGACGTTTCCCCCCGCGAGGCGAGAAAAACTCTCCGGGCTTTTTGCCGCTTATTTATCCCCACTGAGTTGGCACGTGTTTACGTCGTGTCGTTCACTAGAGATTCCTGCCAGATCAGCAAATTCTGGGTTTGTGTCTCTGTCATGTTTGTGGGGTGAATCGTTACGATCGCGGTGACGGAACCATTTGGTGCACGCGATTGCTTGAAATGGAAATATATTTGCTTGGGGAAAAATAAAATATGGTTATCGAGTTGAAATACACAGTAGTTGAAAAACATAGTGAACTTGGGTAAATAAAGAAAAACGCGGACGTTTGTCCTGCACGAGCTTACCACGTGATGGCTGTATGTGCACTTTAATCTGCTTTTGTGAAATGAAAAGTAACTTTCAGGTCTGTTCCGTTACACAGCTTCTGTGCTGCTACTGTTTTTGTCGTTACTTGTGCATTTGTAACTTTTCTGGACCGACGTGGCGCGTGTGTTTACGTTGCTGTTTGCGGAGTGTGTTTCTCGTCTTTGTTGGCTGTTCTGCGGTCAGTCTTTGGGGAGACGTGGGGGGCTTCGATGAAAAGTTAACCGGGTTGTTGGAGGGGGGGCGGGCTAAACAAAGACGTGATCACACGGATCGGCGCTTTACACGCTCCCGGCTTTGCGGTTTTGGAAAGCGGTCGGTGTCTGCAGCGGTGAGCAGATTCGGGCGGAAATTGAGTTGAAGAAATGGAGAGTGTTTTTGTTTTGTTTTTTTAGAAAAGGAGCGCCGAGGTTTTTGTGTTTGTTTGTTCTTTTTGATTGACAGCGTGGGTCGGGCATTTAAATCCCACGATTGTACAAATATGGGCAGGAGTTCCGCCTCTTAAAGGGACACGATCCGTTTTGACTTTTGACAAGCAGTTCTTGGTGTTGTAAGCATGTTGTAAATGAGATTAAAACGTATGATTCGTTTATGTTTTATTAAGACCTAAGAGCAGAAGTGAGTTGTTGTTGAGTGTATATGTTATAAATATGATATATTGTGAAAAAAAAACATGTTTTTGAGTTAACATTAATTAAATCAATCTCTACACGGCGTTGTAAAATTGTGATTAAAATTAGGGCTAAAACCGAATTAAGTATAAAAAACTCTTTGGCCTTGCCAACTTTTCCTGTCCCATTCAAAATATATTTATTTATTCATTTCATTTCAGTCACTCTTGAATTTTCCCTCCCTCAATAAAAATGACATCAAATATTAACAGCCTCCCTGAACCAAATTACACAGTAAGTATTAACCGTGCTTTCCCTGCCTTTGAAATATGTAAATGTGATTTAAATCGGATTCTTGACATCTGCATTTCAATGCGCCGGTGCCGCTGGAACGGTAGATAACCCGGGCAAATCTTTTTCACGAGACACGCGCTTAATGCATTTTGTTTTGTTGCCTGAGCGTTCCCCGTGGCACTGTTGCCCGTCACCAAAGGGATTAGGGTGGTCGCTCGCCCGGCTCTGGCTGATATCTGTCTGGCTTGGGGCACAGAAGCCCACAGGGGTGAAGACCAGGTTTGGATCCGTACATGCCCACACGAGCTGATACCTGCACGGGCCGGTCCTGCCAGTATCCGGATGTCTCTTAAATGGTTAGTTTACCTTTGGCTGATTTTTCTTAAATTCAGACCTGACGTCTGTAATCCACGGGTCTTGAATAATGTGCATTTGTATGCGTGATGCACGTGTGTGGGTTCGGGCCGGGAGGGGAAGATTAATGGACCTCGCAAGCCAGAGGCAAGTTCAAAGCCCCATTCATCAACTTCCCTGCGAGAGAAAGATGGCTTCTGTTTCCGGCGGAAAGTCGAACCCTTCTTTTTTTTGCTCTGTGTGGGACATTAAGATCTCAGGGATGTAAAAGCATCTAAATCAATAAAAATCAATATTTGTCCGGATTCAGTAGTATCGAATACAAAAGATGGCACGCGTGTGATTGGATGATTCTAGTCTGGGAACATTTTTGTCCTGCTGGGAATTTTGTCGTATGGATTTTTGACATCATGACCATAAACCTGAAGGTCGCGGCTCATTGATTTTCTAAACTATCGTCCACTTTATGAAGATAACGGGTCTTGGTGGTTTTTTATCGGCTGCGGTTGGAAATTCACTTGGCATTGCATTTGCAGTGAAATATTAAGAATAATTGAAACTTTATTATTTGGACTGTTTCAAATTAAATGTATTGTTTGGCGTTAACAACCTCATCAACGGCCTTCAAGAACTGCAGATTTGAATCCCAAAAATTGAGATGAGTTAGCGGAAACTGAAAGAATTCTGGAATTTGAAGTTTTTGTGGCCTACAGGTCAGGCGTTGGGTGAGGGTTAACGCCTACAGGTCGGCCGTTTTTTCAGAGTCTTTTGAATTCAAAATGTGTTATTTGAAACCAACGATTGAAAATTCAATCATCGGTAAATCCAAATAATAAGAGAAATCGAGACTTTGTTATTATTTTGACGTAAATTCAAAACTGAAAATTAAATAAATTGACAAAAACATAAATTTGAAACGTTGTAATTTAGCGCAAAATTGTGTCATTCTTCCAAACTAGGAAGTTTATTCTCATCATCGATCTTCAAGAACTGCAGATTTGATTTTTTGACTAAAAAAACTCTGGCAGAAACTGAAAGAACTCTAGAATTTGTAGTTTTTGTTGGGTTGTCCCAACGCCTACAGGTCGGGAGTTATTTGAAACCAGGCTTTTGAATTCAAAATGTGTTATTTAAAACCAACGATTGAAAATTCACTAGGTGTTGCATCATCAGTGAGTCCAAATAAAAAGAGTAATTGAGACTTTATTATTATTTTTTTGACTCAAATTCAAAACTGAATATTAGGTAAATATGACAAACTTAAATTTTGAAACATTGTAATTCAGTGGGAATTTGTGTCATTCTCCCAAACAAGGAAATGTATTAATTCCCAAAAAAGTCAGGTTTACATTTTCGAAAGAACTCTGAACGAAACTGAAAGAACGTTGGAATTTGTAGTTTTTGCCGCATTGTCCAAATGCCTACAGGTTGGGCGTTATTTGACACCAGGCTTTAATGTCAAATACTTCTCAAGGTCAAACTGCAGTCTTCAGCTCGTGGTGAGGAAGTTCCTTGTTAAAGCTGAAGTGATGGCAAGCAGCGGGTTTGAAGGCCTCGTTTCCTCAGCTAAATGCTACTTCCTGTGCTTATTACTCTCTGGGGCATATCACGCGGGCATAAAACAGGTGGACGGTTCCTTCACTCAGCGGCCTGTGGGGGTTTCGGTTTATACGTTCTTTGGCATGGTTTCCTGCTTCTCAGACTGAAGCATCTCCAGAAGACCAGCACCCCACGCTCTTCTTCTGCGCCCTCAAGCACTTGACCCTGGTTATTCCTGGCAATTAGAGTGATGGAGATAACGTGCCATTTAAGCCAGTGATGGATGTGAGAGGTCATTGTCAGGTTCTGCTGTGGGTAGCTCTCAATCTTGAGAAACCTGAAACCTTGCACTTCCACCTCCGAGCTCCGTTCTTCCTCGTGCATTGTTCTTGATTATCGAGGCGTTCGCGTTGATGGTCTTTTAGAGATTAGGCGTTTAGCTGATGCTTTCACCAACAGCGTTTGGTCAAATGTTGAAGGATCCATGCTTTTCTTGAGAGTCGAACCCACAACCTCAGTGTTGCAAACATCAGTTCTGTTGATTTTGAAGTTTGTGAAGATCAGAGGTGTCAAGTAAGGAAGTGAAAATGCGTAGGTACTTAAGTAGAATTTTGTCTTATTTATATCTTACTTGAGTAATCCCCTCCGCCTACTTTTAACTTCTTAAAACTACTTTTTTACTACTCCTTAAATTAGTATGCACATATCTGTACTTTCGGTCAACTTGATTGTGGTTGGCATATAAACACGTGTCATTTTTGATGGCATTTTTTTTCGTGCAGTACTTTTACTTTCATACTTCAAGTAAATATCAACCATCACTTTTACTTGAGTTTTTTTTTTTTTTAACTTTTGTTATGAGTGTTACTACTTTTGACAGCGCTGGAAAAGACAGTCTGTCGACTTTTTTTATTCGGTGGTAAACGGTGATGTGATTAGATCTTGTGATCACAAATCGTGATGGTGTATCTCACCAAGGTCGGTCTTTAAATGTTTTGATTTTGACGTCATCTCCTCAGCACCAGGAGTCCCGCAGGCAACCGGTTACCGAAGCTTTCCGTCTGTAAAGAAGCATTTTAACAGTTTGGTTTTTACTCACTCAAACCACATTTTAAAAGTGCTGGATGTTCCTAATTTAGATTCCGCCCGAGCTGGAAAAGTAACTCCAACTCCTCGCTTAATTAAAGATTTAATGGCTAATGTTATGGTCTCCTGACACCCACAGACACTCGGACGGATGGAGGATCTATAGTTTCCATTTCTGAATTCTGCCTGAGAACTTGTCGTCTCCATGGAGACACCTTTCATCTGCTTTCCGACGGGCGGAGAGACGGTTCGGAGCTTCTGATTGGCTGAGTTTATTCCCTCGATGACTCCTTCAAACTCCTCCAAAGCTCTTTTGCTAAATACTTTATAGGCACCAAAACCCTCACACCATCTCTTCATCAGAAGACGAACACGTGCTCGCGTTCCTCCAACGACAAAATAAAAGTCCTGTTGTGCAACACAGGCACATCCTCTTATTGTCCGGCTTGTATTGTCTCCTGTTATTGTTTTTTTTGGTGACTTCTGATTGGCTTAGATGTTTCCAGAGCTCGACGAGGCCTCAACCCGTTTGTTTGTCAAGTTCAACAACGGATTTTTACAAAATATAATCCTTCCAAAGTCCCGCTAAACCTCTTGAGTGGGTAAATGGGGCCTGGACATCGTTTTTCCGGATTGCTTCCAGTCACGTTCCGTCTTCGGATTGGTCGGCTTGTGCAAGTTCGCCGTGTTTTGAGACTAAAGCATTTGGGGATTTAGTCGAATGTAATGACAGCCCCCATTACACCCACCCACCCAAACAAACAAACAAACATCACGCAAGACCAGTGTAACCTCCACAAAGAGAGGAATATAAGCTAACGCAATATCACGGCAAGATTTCACGCGCTGACGTGTATCGCAACAATCTCGCGTATTGATCCATTTAGCATATTTCACGCTAAACCGCCGGGCCAGAACCAGAGGGTTCCGCTAATCCCACGAGGCTTGCGGCACTTTGTTTATGACAGATTGTTGTTGCTGGCGTCTGTTTCACCAGGAACCTTCACATCTGAACAAAGCCGAGTGAAGAATTCACGTCTCGTTCAGAATAGATGGAAATGGTCTCTCCTAGCCAAGATGAAGGTTTATGAGATTACTAATCTTTATCAATCTCGTGGCTCAGAATACGTAGCATGTACGCTAATGTAGCGAGAGAAAGACAATAGTGCCACTTTCGTTTGTTCATGTTCTTTGGATTTTAAAGAGCTAAGAATTAGGCTTATGGTCAGTTTTATATAATTTTTTATAATTTGCCTTTGGTGGGATCAATAAGTTTGAATGTTTTGCTTTTTTGTGTGTGATTGGGATTTTTGAATGGCAACAATTCAGCGTTTTGTTGTGTGTGCCTTAAAAATATATATTTTTTGTGAATTATTTCTTTTACTCTTATCTTCTTTAACTATATAATTTACTACACGTTTTTATAACATTGTCAGGCTTCCTAAAAATGTCTTGGAATATTAGACATTTTCTTTTTGTGTGTGTGTGAACACATTTCCTGTGTAAAAAAAAAAAAAAAAAAAAGACTTGATCGTAAGGAAAATTTATCATAGGTGTGAGTGAGAGCGTGTGTCCTGCTCAGTGATTGGTTGGCTAATAATCCCGCCTCTGGCCCAGAATTTTCTGTGGCTTCAGCTCCCTGTGATCTAGAAATGGAGAAAGCATAGAAGAAAGCAGTAAAAATGGATAGAAAATAACTGACTTATATAATTTAATACAAATTTCTCATAAATTATTTTGCTTCCTGGGTTTTTTCTGATGAGAATTCTATTCAGTTTTTTAACTTGTTTTTTTATATCGTGTGTGTCTTAAAGTATGTAGAATTTTAAAACCAATTTCATGTGGAAAGAGCTTCTCATAAGTCAATAATAAATGACCGGATGTATAATTTAAGAACTGTGGGTTGGATTCTTCAAGCTCGAGTCAAACACTGGAACGAAACGTGATTCTAAGCAGCGAGTCACTTGGGGACAAAGCTTCTTTCAGACGTCTAGCTGTAATTCAAATGTTTTCTTGTTTAAAAGACTCATGATGATGCCAGATGATGTCACACACGCTCTGACGTCTCTTTGCTCCTTCAGTTTGCTTGTTGCATCATCTCTCGTTTTCCACCCTGATGTTCCTGTCGCCCTAGCAACCGTCGTGTTTTCATCCCAACGCTCCGCGACGCATTCAAACACAACACCGCGTTCCTTCTGTCCGTTTCTGCTCCGTGTGCTTGCCAAAGGATGAATCTGCTGGCATCTGTTCTCCTGACTAAACCAGGCCGCGGCGTTGCTCATTACTCAACAGGCGGCAAACGTGGCTCCAGATCCGCGGGGACGGTCCGTGTGTCATCCCGGCGTGGGTCAGAGCGGCGTTATGTAACGTGTTATGAATCACTTCCTGTCTGCATTGTGTACTGATTACTGCAGCTTGGAGAAAGTAGGAGATTCTGGAGGAAACGACTTTTTCTCTCGCTTCCGTCAGGCGTCGGTTGTTTGGATGAGCTCTAGGAACGTTCTAGCTTTCTCTGAATATATATATTTTTTCACTATTATTAAATTTTTTGTAGTTACCAGAAGCATAAAGCTTGTGTTTGCATGTGTCTGCTTGTTCTGTTTCTGGTTCACGGGGTGACTTTGGGCCTGAGACGGGTAAATAAGTTAAAATTACAGTGGAATTCATTCTGAGAGAATAAGTATTAAGGTAAGATAAGATAAGAAAGTCCTTTTATTTGTCCCACAATGGGGAAATTTCCTTGTTCAGTTAATTTTTTCAAGCTATGACACCTGGTTCGTTTAACCCTTTCCAGCGCTCTCGGGGTCTCAGTGTCTGTGGTTGGTTTGTGGGTCATTTGTGGTCCGATGTCTTCCTGATATATGAAAGCAGAGACTTTTGCGGATTGTTTCACTGTGTCCTTCTGGAAGCTTCTGTACTTTGTGAGTGGGTTCTAGAAGTACCACTAAATTAAAAGTATAAGATCTATAAGAAGAATAATCTACCTGCAAGTGCTCAGATTTTTAATTTTCAGATTTGAGTAAAAAAGTTGAAAGTAATGGGTCGATTTTTTACTCTCTACACACGCATTCCAACAGTTTACATACCCCAACCCTAGAAAGTCTTAAATGGCCATCGTTTTCATGATCGTTCTTGATGAAAAGATTCAGATGACGATCGGCCTTTGCGGGTCAACACTGAATTGACAAAAAACATTTCAGCCCAATTCCGAAGCGTAAAATTGGATTGGGGCATCCCTAATAGCAAGTTTTAATTATCGTATTTAGGCGAATAAAAGCACCCTTTTTTTCCCACAATTTTAGAAGTTCCCTCATCTTGAGTGGACGGATGTTCCTCAGGGTACCACTGCAAGAGAAGCCAGAACAGAATGGGTGAGACAGATAACCAATCTATGCAGATATATGTTGTGAGATACAGCCCTGTGTGTGAAGAGGTCCAGGTCTTCCTCAGCTCCGTGCAGTGTTGAGCAGTCGGATGGCCTGGGGGAAGAAACTGTTGCACAGTCTGGTCGTGAGGGTCCGAATGCTGCGGTACCTCTTACCAGACGGCAGGAGACTGAAGAGAAGATGAGAGGGGTGGGTGTGGTCCTCTGAATAGCGAAACAAAGAAACCATATCTACACAGCGACACTCGAAAAAGAAAGAGCGCTAAAGAGATTTTTCTTGTAACAAAGGAAGAAAAGTGTTAAAATCAATAGATTAACAGATTCTTGTGTGAAGACGAAAGGGTCTGGGGGGTCTCTGTGTTTCTGAAGAGGGCGGTAAAAAGAACCGGGTTCTGTTTCCGAGTCCCTTCTTTGGTCTGAGGTCACTTTCCACTGCTTCGCTTTCTGGTTCGTTGGGTTTGGTTCCCTTAAAACCAACTCAAACGTTCTAGTCTCACAGTCTAGATTTTACCAGAGCGAATTAGCAATGACTTTGACCAACGAGCGAGTCATTAGTCGACAACGGCTAAGAAAACAAACCAGAAAATAGCTTCTCCCTGTTTAAAGCAGCCGCGTGCCCTGGAGCCCAGCGTTACATCTGGAGCCGGTCCGGGGTTAAACATAATCCACCCAGTCTGGAGTAACTCTGGGTCACCGCGGGCCCTGGATCTTTGCATCAGGGTGGGATTTCAAGCATGGCGGAGAAGTTTCACAGCCGGGACGCTGCGGTGTCACAGACTAGATGTGTTTCCCAGCCCGAGTGGGAAAACCAGTTTACTTCGTGTAATGGAGCTCACGAGTGGCGGGTGAGGTCAGACTTTATGGCCTAATTGGGCCAATCCAGAGCCAGAGAGATGCAACACTTTGTCGCCTTCCTGGTGGAAGAAATTCCAGATGTGTCTTGTCCGGTAACTGACAGTGGTGGTGTTAAACTTTTAGACTTTGCATGTAATATAATTTATGGTCCAGTTGAATTTGATTGCCAACAAGGTGGGTTTCATTATAACGCCAACAAGGTGGATTCCATTATTCTTTACGCTCACAGGCCAGTGGTTGGAAGTGGTAGAGGTTGGTTCTACAAATTTAGCAAGACACTGTCCCACATAGAATAGAAATGTTTATTATCATGCCCCCAAACACCACGACCTAAGCTGCCCACTGGTCCGGATTTGTGTGACCCTTCACTGGAAGGTTAAATGCGGAGCGCAATTTTGATGGGTAGGGGTGTCACAATTTTGATTTTAAATCGAAATTCATGCTAAATCTCTCTAGTTAATCAAACAGTGTATTCTTGCTATTAATATTGTATATATTATGTACCGTACGTGTGATATAACGTCTTCATTTTTATTGGCTTATTAAAACTATTGACTGTGATTAAATTGTGGTATTATTTGTGGACTATATTTCACATAAGTTTACTTCTACTCTACAGTCATTTGGCAGACACTTTTATCCAAAAATGCCACATGATGTGGAAATGCTTGATATTTGTTCATCTAGTAGTTTATTCTTCTGAAATCTGCATTCACCACAAAGGAGCCACTGACACTGATAAGGTACTGAACCAATCAATTGATCAATCTAATCAATCAATCTAGAAATTCCATCCCAAAAGGTGCTGAGTGTTTTAGTCCTTCTTGTTCGCTTCTCTGAGATGAAATCTTGCCACATCTCGTCTTCTGGAGCTTCTACTGATTTTTTCTCTTTTTATTGTGGCAGCAAGGAATCCTCTTCCATTTTGTCTGAAATTTCCAACATTCATAGCAATTCAAACCTCCCCTCACCTTGATGGGAAAAATTGCAAAACGGGACGTTGTAAAGCCCTGACCTAACAATGCTTTCTGAAAGTCGTGAATTGCGAACTCACGAATCGTAAAAATGCCCGATTCTGCCTTTGACGGACTATCGTAGTGGCTGGAGCGCTAAATTGCGACCGAAGGGTTGCAGGTTCGAATCCCAGAGCTTGAACAAGATGCTGAACCCGACCCGGTGTCAATCACTCACGTTCCATCCTGCGTTCTGTGTTTCAGCTGCGTTGCGGTAGAAGAGCACCATGCGGTGGACATCGATGTTTACCACTGTCCCAACTGTGACGTTCTTCACGGAGCCTCCTTAAGTATGTTGCCTCCATCCAGAAACCATCTTCTGGTTCTGTGTCGTTGAATGTGTTGTTTTCTTCTACCAGTGAAGCAGCGGAGAAACTGGCACAGACACGACTACACTGAGCCCGATGACGGCAGTAAGCCCATGCAAGCTGGCACATCAGTCTTTGTGCGGAAGCTTCAGGCCAGGACCTTCCCCAGGTACGTGTGACCAGTGACCACAGACGCAGATCAGGGCAGTTTTGTATGATGTGTTCGTGAGCAGATCAAGAATCAACCAAAATGCCCTTTACTAGGGCAGTACGATTTTTTTTTTGAGTACGATTACATTCAATGTAGAAAAAATGGCAAGTAATCAGCCTACAAGTGCTCAGATTTGAAGTAAAAAAAAAGTTTCTTTAGAGCAAAGAAAGTTGAAAGTAATGAGTCAATTTTACACTCTACACACGCATTCCAACAGTTTACCCAGCCACAACCCTAAAGGCTTAAATGTTTTCATGATCTTCTTTGAAAAGATTCAAGCGTAGATCTGCCTTCGCCGGTCGACACAGAATTGACAAAAACATTTTCAGCCAAATTCCAACAAGTTTTAATTACCGTATTTAGGAAAATATAAGCACACCTTTTTTTCTTTTACAATTTTAGATATTTAGATAAAACTCGGGAGTGCCTATTTTTCAAATATGCACGTAAAATTAGCACCCTTTTCTATTTTTCAGGTCAAGAGCAATAACAAACAAATAGAAACGTCAAATTTAAAATATATAAATTACATTCAGCTGAATAACAGAAATAAATAAACCTTATCCGTGCAGCGACATCTAGCAGTGGCTAAATAACATTGGAAGAAATAAAAATACAATAAATTAAATTCAATAACATGGGGAACTCATGGGTTACTGTTTTTTTTTTTTGTCTAATATTCAAATACAAGTTTGTTAAAAGACGTAAAAGAAGTACAGTTAAGATACGTATTTAGACAAAATATTAGATTTCTGTAAAGTCACAACACTAGGAAAGTAATGTTTGCATATTAATAGAATTTTATTTTTAAATCACTGGGAAGTGGTGCTTATATTTGTGTAGTTATAGTATTCATTGGTGATTAGAGTAAAAACCCTCATTTTAACTAAAAAGTTGACGTTGTTTTAGATAAAGAGAAATGCAAATGCTCTGGAATAAATACTTGGATATTTTAACTACAACTATCCAGTCATTTGACTTCCTTGCCTTACATCACTGGATGCATGGGAAGATATTCAGTGGATTGCCTTTGGTTTCTCACAATTGTGCCTTTGTTGGCTCTGCAGTGGGGATGAGATAATGCTGCGGATGCAAGGCAGTCAGGTCACTCCGAGGTATCTGGAGAGGCACGGCTTCCGCTATCCCATTGCCGTCACCAAAATGGAAGGGCTCGGGCTCCGGTTACCGCCACCAGACTTCTCAGTGGAGGATGTGGAGCGATACGTCGGTGAGTGCACACACGTCTGGAGGACAATCACATTCCCTTCATAATGAACATTTCACATCCACGACACCTCCTCTAGAATAATAAATAGAAATACATATTGACATGATTAATTAATTTATCCATCCATAAATTAAGTTCTATTAAGTGATTTTATTTCTAGGAGTGTTTGGAATTCTATTAATAATACATTCTATAATATAATAGCACTTTTTTCAATAATATACAATGGAATGTTTTATTGACTACTTTTTTTTTTATCTTTATTATTATTATTAAGAACCATAAAATCAGGACATGGATTTCATTAACATTCCTATCAGAAACAGTTTCAGACTTCTAATTTTATTCACTTTGACTCCGCCCAGAAAGTTTCATTTCATTTAACACATTTATGCCAAAACAATTATCATTTCTGTAGTCATTAGACACTAAGAATGAAATTACGATTACTACATATATTTTTTATTATAATATATAGTAAATAAAACTTTTTTTTAATATTTTGAACATAATTATATTTCATACGATGATAAAGTCTAAAAAGAATCTCCAACAAGTTCAGTTATTTTATATAGCTCTTTTCACAGTTACCGATTGTCTTAAAGCCATTGTTTGTGTGTATTAACACCTATGACATCAGTGTTTTTTCCCCAGACGTGTTTTTGTTTTCCTCAGTTGATCAGAAGCGTCCCATATGCTGTTGAGCGTTTTATCGTAATCACCCCGAAGAGTTGTAGTTACCATTTTATAACTGTAATCCAAATACATAGTAACGAGAAGCATCTCTGCTTGGGATTAAATATTAATACCATGACGAGTTATCTTTTGCTAATGGAGTTGCATTACTCTCCAGTCACCGGAGATCAGATGTTAATCTCGGGTGAGTCCGATGGGTCTAACCTTTTAGCAAACATTAATCAAGCCGTAATGAAATAAGAGCGCAGATAAAAGTGGTGTGCCTTACTCTGCTCACGGAGAGTCTGGTCTTTATAGGGTCCCATTACGTGCCGCTGTATCATTGCCACTTATCTCCTGCTCGGAGCTTTGTCTTCTCGGTTTGGATTACAGTGCTCTCCCCTACCTCTCACGTTTGTGTGTATAATGTATTGTTATCATGGTACCAAAAGCGATCAGCTGCTCCGTTGGGGTCCCATGCGGCCCGCTGGGAAAGGAAGTGTGATCGTATTACACTAGCGGTGAAGTGAGAAAAGGTTTGTCACAGCCACACCTTTTGGCTCCTGCGCGAGTCTTGACCTCAACAATACTTTTAAAGCGATAGAGAAGACCCCTAGGAAAATCTGGTCAGGCGGCGAGATGGTGTGAAGCCAAAGAAATATTATGTTTTATTTCTCCATGTTAATATTTATTATTCATATTATACAATAATTTTGTATTACAATTTCTATATATATATATATATATATATATATATATATATATATATATATATATATATATATATATATATATATATGAATTATTCAAAATTATCAGTTTTTTTTTTACCAAACAATTACGGGTTAGACAGAATTGCATTGGCAGACATGTAAATCATTACTTACCAAAAAGATAAATGTGTGGAAATCAGTAAAGTATTGTCACTGGCAAATTATTTGTATTGTTCTATTGTAAATTTGGGTAAATTTCTATTGTAAAATTAGCTTAGTTTTCCTGCCTACACAGTTTATTTTTAGCTGTTAGCATTATTTTCCTCAATTTTTGCCTCGAATGTTTTAGCCTTTTTAGCATGTATTTCCTCAAGAAACAAAGCTGCTTTTCGACACTTTCAGTCTTACTCATGCAAATTTTATGTGGATTTGCTCATACGCGTCTAGTATTTTATAAATACCACAATTGCGTTAGTTTTCCCATTAAACTATGCATAGATATGTGCTAACGCTCTCCAAGATATGTGCTAACGCTAATTCTGTAATGTGCATTTCAGTTGTGCAAAAAAACACTACACCATGCAGAAATATATCAATTATCTGTTAGCATTATTTACCTCAGTCATGTCGAGGAACAGGCAGCCACTGTGTAGTTTTAGCGTCTGTTTTCACAATCATTTTCGCTTTTACTCCTGCAAAAAATGCAGAATTGCACACAAATATATCTAGCAATTCATGAATGCCAAAATTTTGACCTATCATTCCATTGATAACAATTTGACAACAAATGCTTAAAGCTCTACGCTAATGCTATCTGTTTACCTACTTAAGGTTAATTTTAATATGTACGGTACAATACACTACAAATAGTAGGAAAAAAACAAAAATTTGGTTTCTTTTTAACGTTTTTGACTCTGACGTGATGTCTGCTTTCACGCCGTTAGCTTTACGTCCTCCGCGGCCTCGCAGAGAGTTAGCTTCCAGCTAATTCGCTTATTTCAGCGGGCGTCTTGCCTGCATCGCTCACCAGGGGCCTGAAAAGAATGTTGTGTTTTCTCCAAACGGCCATTTGACGTGCAGAATAAGCCCAAAAGCCACCTGCCTTTGTGAAAGACACTTTTGTCTCGTGGTGTCGGGACCGTTACCTTCACACAGACGGGGATCATAAACTACACTTTAAGTCTCTGGTATAATAAAGTGCGTTCTGAAAAAAAAAATGGCAATCGTAAAATTGCTTTTCATGGAAAAATGCTTGAGTGTCTGCGGTTGTAGCCATCGGTCTACGGCGATTTATTTTTAGCGCCGAGGATCTTTGTGCAAACAAACAGCAACTGCCATGTTCTGTCTTTCGTGCAATCGCAGTTGTAAAATAAAAAAAAATCAATATAGCCATTTTGACATGTTAGCATGATTAAAATAACACGCTACATTGCAACTGGCCATTAGAGCGCCAATTTGGCATAATTGGATTTTATTTCTATGATTGGTCCGCCATCTTGATTCCGCCACGTCTTTGGTCACCAACAGTGTTATGTTCAGCAGAGAAACCTCATGGAAGGTTCACGCCTGTTATTGCTTCCAGGGGGAGATAAAATCATCGACGTCATCGATGTGGCCAGGCAAGCAGACAGCAAGATGAAGCTCAGCGCTTTCGTGAAGTATTTCACCAGTCCACGCCGGCCGAAAGTGCTCAACGTCATCAGTCTGGAGTTCTCAGACACAAAGTGAGTCCTGGGAAAAACGAAGGCCGACACCACCTTCTGTGTTTGACTACTGTGTTGTGCGCTCAGGATGGCGGAGCTGGTGGTGGTGCCTGACATTGCTCAGAAGATGTCATGGGTGGAGAACTACTGGCCGGACGACTCCTACTTCCCGAAACCCTTCGTCCAGAAGTACTGTTTAATGGGAGTGAAGGACAGCTACACTGACTTCCATATTGATTTTGGAGGCACTTCTGTGTGGTATCATGTCCTGTGGGTAAGTTCACATTACTCGCATGGTCTCAGACATCATGCCGAACATCTATTGTTTCCCAAATATTTGTTTTTCTATAAAGTATGAGTCTATATAAACTATAGAATATTCCGGAATCACTAGGTCTTACTTTTTGTCATTTGAATTTTTGATTCAACAAGTCCAGTGTTTATTTTTACTGTTTACTGTTTTTTTACAGCACATGATTTTATTAGAACGGCACTTTTATTTTGTCAGACTTTTATTGTGTAAAAATATATAAAGGGTAGAAGCAATCGCAATCATCGGTCATATACGGCGCCAAAACAGTCGTATTTAGTTCTTTTAAAAAATAATTCGAAAAATTACAAACCACATTATTTTTTTAGCGAAAAGACACTTTGACTTTCCATTTGTCAAAGGCAGAATGGGCGGATTCTGTGTAACTTACACATTTAAGAAAAATTTAACACTAATTTTTCAACGGGGTCTTATATTTCTTGAAATCTCGTAGAGCTGCAAAATAAACATATTTTTGTGATTTATATGCAAAAAAAGTATTGAAATAAGTTTGTATCTCTCTAACAGGGCGAAAAGATCTTCTACTTGATCAAACCGACCCCAGCCAACCTTGCACTATACGAGGAGTGGAGCTCGTCCCCGAACCAGAGCGAAGTGTTTTTCGGCGAGAAAGTGGACAAGTGCTATAAGTGTGTTGTGCGGCAGGGAACGACACTTCTGATCCCGACAGGTGAAGTGTTTTGCTCACTACCGAATTTAAACGAGTGTTTGATTTCAGTTTTGGCAGAAAAAAATGGCACTGCCTCGTTTTTATTCTCCAATTTTCATCCAGCATCTGCTTTCAATAATTGATTTCTCAGGAAGGCGTATATTTAACGTTTAAGCCGCAATGGGCAACCTCTACCACCCAGAATCCTAACAATGTGTATTCCAGACGAGAACCTCCAAGAACATGCTCATAAATCCCCCATGATGCTCTCAGTTCCACCATATCGCTAATAGAAGCAGACAAACATGTTCTTTCAGAAGATGGTGAATCCTCACACTCGTGAGCAAATCTGGTTCCCAGCTGTCTACACGCACTTGTTGGACCTTTTTAAAACCGTGGCATCTGACACATTCCCCCGCTGAGGAAACGTCAAACATCTCTGCTCTTTGACAGTTCTCCGCTACACTACCATTCAAAAGTGTGGGGTCACTTTGAAATGTCCCTATTTTTGAAAGAAAAGCTCCTTTATTTTTGTTAATGAAAATAACTTTCAACTAATCAGAAATACACTCTATATATTGCTAGTGTTTTAAATAATTATTCTAGCTGTAAATGTCTGGTTCTTGGCAGTGTTCATTTCGTTGATGAAATATATTCGTCATCGTCTTCATCAACGACACTTTTTCCCTAATGAAACAAGAACTACTGTATAAAAAAAACTCTTGCTTAGGGGAAACGATAACTACATTAATTAAATACCCTTGTTCTTTTAAATGAAGGCTATTCCATGTGAGAATTTGTCAAGAAACTGAAGATTTGACCCCAAACCTTTTAACAGTAGTGTAAGGTTGAAGCGTAGATGGAACTTTGGAGATGCAGATGGGTTGTTTGGTGGGCTCTGTAGTGGTTTGGTCCCAGTCGGGTTCCATGATGTAGTTCGCCAGATCTCAAGTCATCCATTTAATTGTCGTGTGGAATGGGCCACCCAGCAAACAAGCTTGTGAACTTTTCCCAGCCATTATATTTAAAGCCTCGCTCCTTCGCTAATGGCAGTTACACATCTCTGAGTGTGGTTTTTTTTCAGCCCGGCGGTGCTGGAACGGCGTCTGAATTTGGAGAATCTATTAAAGGTTTCTCATGGATTTGGTGGCTTCACACCGGATATGAATGGCTCGACTTTAGTGGAAGACAGCTGCAGATCACACCAGATGTCTGTGTTTGTCCGCATCTGTCCGTCAGCTGTTGACCCTTGACCTTTCTCGCAGGGTGGATCCACGGGGTTCTTACCTCTCAGGATTGTATGGCCTTTGGCGGAAACTTCCTTCATAACCTCAACATAGGAATGCAGCTCAGGTGAGTGTTCACTGATATTTTGTAATCATTTCATGCACATTTTTTGTAGAGTATTGACCATTTATGAAGTGATTTTAAAGGCTTCATATTTTTGATCAGTTTACACTGATTAAAAACCTTAAATACCTAATTAGGTTTTTTTCGCTGAAACATCGAACAATGAATTTCATGATGAATACTGCAACTTAATTTTATTGGAGGGTAAGATTTGAATATGTAATTGAATTCCTACAATTTTTTTTTATAATTTATATTTACAAACACAATATCTTACACCATTATCTGACATCTGTTTTTACGCATTTTTTAAACAAAGCAGACTGCGTTGACTACTATATCGGATTTCATCGATTGTATTTATCACTGTTGGAAATTCACACATTCGTAACACTTATTGTGATTAGGTATTTAAATTTTGTTGCACTTTTGTGTATCTTATCTTTATCTGGATTTAGCAATGCTTCAACGTCTAGTATTTCCATTGTCGACCCTTAAACAAAGAGTTTTTTTACTTATGTAAACAGTGAAACTGCTAACCAGTGTGACTAACCAGTGTGCTGGTATCAGGTGCTATGAGATGGAGCGGAGGCTGAAGACTCCAGATCTCTTCAAGTTTCCGTATTTTGAGGCCATTTGCTGGTATGTGGCCAAAAACCTCCTGGAGAATCTCAAAGGTGCGTCACTGCGAGTTGCTCTGCGTGTCAAAACAAGACACAACAATGACACCCAGATCTTAAATTATCTTTGATGACGTCTTCTCCTAATCTTGACACTTGTTGTTTGTTCTTCAGAATCGAGAGAAGAAAACTGCCTTCCTCCGGAACATCTAATCAAGGGTGTCAAAGCTCTGATTAATGCTTTGGGAAACTGGTTAAAGCGAGAGGTGGGAATTTATAACGTATAAACTGTAAAAATTACCAATTAGATATATTTTTTAAATATTACATTTCTTAGATTTTTTTAAAGGGACAGATTTGTTTTTTGCAAATATTTGCCAGTGAATTTTTATTCGAATCTAGTTCTTCTATATGTCGTAAATTATTAATTAATGGCATATGGTGGGGTTTCTCTTTATTTTGTGAGGACCATGATTTAAGTGGTACAAAATACTAAAAGTACATTTTTATTTACACAAAATGTATAAATGTGTCAGTAGGTGAAAATAACGTAAATACAAAAGAAAAGGCTGCAGCTCGTCCCTTAATTTGCTAAAAACACGTTTCTTCCCTTTACAAACTGAAAGCCGCAATTTGTCATTTGGGTTTTATCGTGAGAGCAATACTCCTTCCCCAAAATCAATCATACACCTCAGGGAAGCTCCAGGGTTTCTCTTAGTACAACCAGGTTTTGCTCGCGGTGTTTCCGAGGGTCCAGATCCCAAACAAATCTCCTTTCTTCAGGTCACGGAGCCAGCCAGCGAAGTCCCGGACCACATCAGGCCCAGCCATCTCATCAAAATGCTGACGAAAGAAATCCAGTACCTGGAGGTAGAACCATCACAAAGACCCTTCCTACCATCTAGCGGCTATTTTGACATTTATCGTGGTTTGTACATCCAAGGAGAATCAGAATTGCGGAGGCCGGCTGATGAAGCCTCAGGGAAACCCTTCGTGTCCGCTGACGAGGTCCTCCAACGATAAAGGCTCGCATGCGGTCAAGCGGCGTCTCCGTGACCACCATCACAAACATCACCATCATCACCATCACAGTCACGGCGCTAAAGTTCCCTCCGATCTGGACATCTTCGAGCAGCACACGCAGGAGGTCCTGAAGAGACTGGAGAGGGGTCCTTACGAGGAGGTGACGTATAGCACTCGGGGGGGATTCGTTGGCGTTTGGTGTGATGTTCATCGTCCTCCGTTGTCTCTCAGGACGCCTCCTTTAATCTGAAGGTGAACGGCAAGTTTAACAAAGTCTCCACGGCTTCGGCTGCCGTGGCCGAGCGGAATATGGACCGCGACCTGCGCTTGGTCTTGTGCAACGGACGCATTGTCAGGTGAAACTTGAAAATGCCTTTATTTGTCCCATGGCGGGAAAATTGCATCTTACGGCAGAAAAAATATTTAGAAGAGTAAAAAAAAAAATATATATATATATACACACACACACACGGTATTTACGCAAATATAAGCACCCGTTTTTTTTCCAATTTGAGCGTCTCAAGAACTTGCGGGCAGCTTATTAATTGCCGATTCAAAATGGGAATGAATCGGCAATTTTTCTTTTTTTCCAGCAAAAACATTATTTGCTGTTTTTATGCTTCTACACATTCAAATTACAAAACTTTTGAACACTGATTTATAGAGCGGATGTCTCGCCTCAAATTAGTATATTAATCTTCATCATCTTCATAAGTATACGCATTCTTTTTTTTGCATTCACCCAAATCGACTACAGTGCGTTGCATTACAGTCGCACACTGAAAACGTCATACTTTCCCTTAGTCTTTGGCATTAAGAACACCAGCATGTGCCTATGCAAAACCTTATTTGTGCGTAAGCCACACAGTGTAAACGCGTGAAATTGTGTTGATTCGGATTCTTTCTTAATCCATATTATTTTAGCGTCCCTGCTTGAACCTCGTGTGCTTGTCTCCACAGAGATAAAAGACAACACTATACGGTAAAAGGACAGAGGAGAAAGGAAGAGGAAAACTCTAGGGACGCCAAGAAGGATTCGATCAAGATTAGGATCGTACCGAAATATGAGCACCAGGAAGTGAAAATTAAAGTCAAAGAGGAAGATGCGGGTAAGAATGCCTAATGTCCGCTGACGTTATGTAGGAATTACATTACGAATATTATTGCTAGTGTGCATTCATTTCTGCTCTAGTTGTGTGTTATTATATTTTAAATGTCCTTGTGCAAAAAGTACAGCATTTGACTCTTATGCAACCCTGTTTAAAATCGAGATGGTGTCCTTTTAGTTTTATTATAAAAAAACTAAAACGACACCATCTCTAATATATATATATATATATATATATATTATATTAATGTTTACATTTTAAACTTATATTTATTATATTATACAGATATTATATTGTACTGTATTGTGTTATATATTTTTCAAATTACAGACTTCACAAGTTTTATCGTCAGATTTATGGAGTTTTAGCGACAGATTTAATTCTATAGAGATTGCAATAATGCATTTTAAAATGTTAAATTAAAACTATTTATTTCCAGTTGATAAGGTGTGCATATTACATATTAAAATAAGTATTTTAATAAAATAAAAATAAAATGTATAAATATAATAAAATACATTAATTATAATAAATGTCTATTTACGAATCAGTGTTCACATAAGGCAGCCAATTTTTCTTCGTGTTAAGTCACACAGTCCTTTGGGGGGGGGGTTGTATTTTTGTTTAGGATTTTAAGTTCTCCTTGTCTTTGGAAACTAGAATCTCCTGTATTTCCATACATATACGGTCTTCATTTCCGCAGATTCTGAGAGAACACATCCGGTCCATAGGAGCGTGAAACCCGTATGTTCACGCATTTTGTCGGACTCTGAATCCGAGGAGGATTTCACCACAACACGGGTATGTTTGCATTTACTTCTATGGAACTTTGTCAGAGTTTAATCCTATAACCCATTTGTGCAGAAAAAGATCCGTTCTGAAGAGGATTCCGACAGCTCTTCTGAAGAAGAGGAGGATGAAAAGGTGAGGAGGAGGAGAAGGAGGAGGAAAGACAAGCAGAGCCAAATCAAAATGAAGTCCAGCTGCACAGCGAAGCAACTGGAGCAGTTTGACAAATGTCTGAACAGGTGAGAGCCTTGGCATTCCAGGAATGTTTTTGGATCAGATGTCCAATAATCCGAGTTCCCTCTTTCTCTCGGAATCTAGAAAATCTGCAGTTTCACCAAGCACGGAAGAAGATGCCATCCAGGGAATGCTGTCCATGGCGGGACTTCTGTATTCCCAGCAGTCGGAAGATCCTGCCAGTTCTCAGGAATCCTGGTATTCCCGAACCGACCATGCCTCTCCTGATTACAGTAAGAATTTCTGACTTCTGCTTGTCTTCAATCACAAAAGTCTGATGATTTTATTTTAACTCTATTCGCAGGTACAAAGAAAGTTCCGGAGAACCAAGATTCTGACAGCAATTCTTCAGCGAGCAACCAGGTGAACTATTCCATACAGACTGATGCTTTAAGAAATACACACTTTACTTCTTAGCATTACTACTTTCTCTAGCATTTCAAGTGTTTGACAGAAATTTTAATTAATATTATATTTATATTGCAAATATGTATATTTAATAAGAATAATGTTTGTAATTGTATCTTGTTCTTCCTGGCATCTTAAGCATTTTTTAGATTTTCTGTAATACAAACATTTTTTGCCATTTTATTCTTTCTGTTTTTCTTTTCCGTTTTTTGTTTTTGTCTTTCTGTCCTCTATCACAAGTTACAAGTTTTTTTTCCAAATAAAGTGATCTATATATTAAACTATAAAATTAATATTTTATAAAATATTATAAAAATGTAATACTATTAAACAATAAAAGTAACCAATAGGTTGTCCGATCGAATGAATAAAAAACTTCACCTGTGGTCCCATCTGTTCTTCAGGAGGACTTCCGGGAGCGCAAGCATTCGGAGGGAAGGAGTCACAGGATCCAGGATCACAGGACCTTCATGGACAGTCAGGGCAGCGGGAGCAGCAGCAGCAGCAGCAGCGAGGCCTGGAGCAGCCAGACACACTCGCCGGCCCCCCGAGACAGCCCACCAATCAGCTACCAGTACTGTGACGCCCCGCCATCGCCACCTCTGCATCCCTCAAAGAGACCTGCACCCAATCCTCCTCCAATCAGCAACCAGGCCACAAAAGGTAACCCCGCCTCCAAACCTTATGGGGTCAAAACTCAGGGATTATGGGAATGTGTCTCGATGGGTCATGTGGTGCGTTTGTAATTTGTAACTTTCTTTTGTCTTCTCAGGAAAGCGTCCTAAGAAAGGCATGGCTACGGCTAAACAGCGACTAGGAAAGATTCTCAAGTTAGGCCGACACAAGGCCTTCTTTGTGTAGCTCTGCGGGCAGTGGCGGAGCTCGCGAGCATCTGCGATGTTGGTTTGCGTTATTGTGCGCGAGTTCGTATGAGCGCACCGAGCGTCGAGAGGTGTGAGATGAGGTGTGAGCACACTGGGTCGGAAGCAGAACGTATAGCATCCAAAGAAATTCCAATTTTCCCAGTGATGGAGTCTATTTTTTAATCTGGAGAATTGAATACTGCAATTTTTGTCACAATGGTGCTTGAGTCCTTTTTTTGTTACCCTTGTTCTGTGACATTTTCTTGGACGACAGTGGACGATTTAATTGCTTGGTAATTATTGTGTTTCTAGACAAATGGGTGGAAAATAATATACTAAAATTAAGAGAGACTTTTATTTTATCAGCCTTTTTTGGGGTCATTGGTTCACAAGAGGCATATAAAGTGCTGTGGATTATTTTGAAATGTTTGTCTCTGCTGCCACCAAGTGGCCACTATGAGACTACACCTAAGAACAATGCCTGACAGCAAATGAAACAAAAGTTCAATTTATTGAATTCCCAATGGTGCTTTTCCCTTTCCACGTTATATTTATTTCTCAAAAACCTCAATGTTGTTTTAGAACTATCTCTTTAGTGTAGAGTGTTGAAATATCTGTGAGTGACCACTGCCGTGTTTTCCGAACTCTAGCCATAATCTGTATTGCATTGAGGGTAAAAACAAAGGTGCTAAATTCTTTTTCAATAAGCCAATATTTAATGGTCTAAAAACCAAATTCAAGTGACACTAAGGGTGCGAGGAATTAGACTGTTTTTTACTGCTTTTATACGTTTTTTAAACCTGGTTTAATCTGGTGCTTTGTGGGATTACAAATGACCACGGATGTGTGAGAATCTTTGTTTTTTTTAACATTGAAATGTATTTGGCTACTTGTTTTTGAGGGGGAAAAAAGGTATTTATTTTTATAAGATTTGTTAAAAAGAGAATTTTGCGACTCTACCTACCTTCTACGCTAATCACTGCGGATTACAAGCGTCACAACCTCATGTTTTGTAATTGTGTGAATTTTTACTCAAGACTTTTTTGGTAAAATGTCATGGTTTACTACTTTTATCAGCAGGAAACGGCCTCAGGTTACGGCTTGAACTCGATTAACTTTAAAAAGGACGTGCAAAAACCTTGTCAAATCTTGCTTCCACGTGCCGTCTCTCAAGGTCATGGAGGTTCTTATCAGATAACTACGTTCGGTGAACGTCACTGTTAGTAGAAGCTAAACTCCCATTTTTACAGACATGTAAAACCTCCCGGCCATGTTTACAGCTGTTTTTATACTCCACAAACTCTTCAGGTAAGGCAGGTTCTAATACGCTTCCACGCTGGTTTATCGATGGATCTGGTTCTTGCGGTGGTACAATAATAGCAGCTCAGGGTTCGCGCAGGGTCGACCTTCGTACTCTGGATTCTCAATGTCAAAGGGCTTTGGTCACTCAACGTGGTGATCCTCTGGTCATCTGATTGCTACAAAAAAATTGACTTTTTTTCTAGACTGGTTTTATATTTGGTTCCTCAGATTAGCAAAGGCGGGTTTGTAATGGTGCTATTTGTGTTTTGGGGGTCTTTACAAAGGGTCTGTATTTTTGACAGCGCTGGTGTGACACTAAACCGGTTTTCTGGGCTATTTTATTGAGCTGAGGCGATGTAAATCAGTGCTGGCCTGCAGGCAGGGTTTTACCATGCAGTACTTGTACAGTATTTATTTGGATTCCGGGTTTCATTTTCCCACTTACAGGTTCTCGTTTATGCAGTTTTTTTTTCTTTTTAATGCTCTGGGCTGTGTGTGATTTTTCTACCGTTCAATGGTTTTGTAAACAAGATGTTTTGTGACACTGTAATTGATATCAGCACCTCGTTGGTTTTCACTTTTACAATGTAGCCTGTGAATATTATTAAAGGTTTTATGAATGAATGAGGCGTTTGTGCCTTTTGTTGGGAATAGCAACGTTGCTAAACTAATCTGAACTTATCTAAATCTGTACCTAACTTGGATAAATGATAATGAGAATCTGATTTCCGCACTTTGGTGTATATTGCATTCCAAATAAACCTATTTATTTTCATTAGAGAATACCAATACATTTCAATTTACAACAAAAGAGCGTATTGCGCCAATAACCATTTACCTGAGCGAAACTAGAAATAAATGTCGTCAGCTAGTTGTGGGTAAAACTCCGCGAGAGTTGCAATACCACAAATTTTCGTACTTTTTTGGAGCGTATCTTGTTCTTCGGTGACCAAACGTAATCGTAATCGACTAAACGTTGCCGACGCCTCAGGTGCGACGTTCACCTGCGCGCGCGGGAGCTGCGTCATCACTCTGCGGCGTCCACGCGCACGGGACTTTGCGTTGGTCGCGTGCTCGTGCGCGAGCTCAATAAGCGCCGCACTGTGTGCGCGCGCGCGTGCCGTGACAGTCGCCATTTTATTTTGAAAAATCCGAAACCCAACCGAGGGAGAAAGCGACCTTTTTATCCGTCAAGAACAGAACCAAGGAACGCCGCGAGAATGACCACCAGCACGTAATTCTTCCAGATTCGAGGTAAAACGTCCCCTCGCCACGTTAGGGCCCTCGAGCCTCCCACCAGCGGGCGCGTTCATGAATTGGTAATCATATGCTGCCTGGACGGCTAATCTAACGTTAGCATGTAGCTTCACTTGTTAGACTTAACGGGCAAAAGTCGCAGTGGACTGGAAAGCACAAACGATCGGCAAATCGTGAACCGTCTCGGGTTTTCCGCGTCTGATCTGCGCAAGTGCGAAAATTGCACTCGTCTAGGCGAGGAAACTTACTAATTTGTCACTTATTAAAGCTTGCGATATGTATCTCTATCTATATAAAATGTACACACAATACGCAATTTAGAGCTACTGTTGGTACTTTTTGTGTGTTTCATTCGGACTCCGAAAAACCACAATCGCGACTTTTTTTTCACATGTTCGTTAACTGTGTTCACCAACCATACTGTATTTCTCCAGGTCCACGCAAATAATTTACACGTTAACGCATATCAATCACATGTATATCGTGTACCTGTTCGTTTCTTTAAACGACACCTATCCTGTTTTAAAAGCACGTGAGCGTTTTTAAACAACAGCGAAAAGGTGAGGAAGCGAACAGATGCGACGAGGCTGGCGTGAAGATGATCGAGCAGAAACGCGTTCTTTGTTGTCACTTTCGCGGTGTTTTGGTTAAAATACGTCGTCGCGGCTTCGCTTTTACACGGGTGAGTGAAACATGTCACGCGCGTGTGAGCGAGAGACGATCTAGTTGGTGCCCGTCACCTTTCGAACAATGAGTTTGGACGGTTAGCTTAGCTTAGCCCTTAGCATAGTTCCTTATTAACACGGCCAGCGCCGAAAATTCAAATATCGATGATGGAAAAGGCAAACTCAACTTTCAATGTAAAAGACGACTGATGGCAAATTGCGCAGACGTTTGACGCGCAGTATAAATGCTACGTAGAACCCGTAAGTGATTCTTTCACAGCTGTGTGGATGCTAACATGCTAACGGTGTTGTCCATTAAGTTTGACCAGTTTGGGAGTTTGGAGGTGATTCGTTGTTATTGAGTGTTGGCTTGGTCAAATACAGAGTTTGTGTCGTATTCTAATGTCTTATAGTCGTGTGAATTCTTAGTTGAGTGCACTTCGTTTATTGTTTTCAGGTTGTTTTTTAGTGGCCATATTACAAGCGTTTGCTAGCAAACTCCTTTTTTTTGCCCATTTGGTTAATTGGCGATAGTCTTGCTTTTCCGTTTATTAATTTGGTCAAAGTTGTATTTTGGATGTTTGTTCACATTTATATGTTTGTCTATCAGTCCATATTAAAATATAGATGTGTATTTACAAATAATACATTTACTTGTGGTACACAATTGTAATCATTAAATGCAGATAAAACATGTATATTATTTAACTAATAGAAATTAGTATTAATGTTACCGGCTGTGCACAAAGCAGAGGAAAAAGTGCACCGTAAATAGCACATTTAATTTTTTCTTAAGCTTTTGGAAACTTTTCATTCATGTTTTATACGCACACACGTGTTTAAGTACATACACACACACACACACACAACATTTGGCATAAAAGAAAGCGCTTATTTCTTAACTTGAGTTTATTTTGAGAGGGAAAGTTCCTGGTGTGCAGCCTCACGCATCCGTTCCCCTCAACTGGATAAAAGAAAGTGTTTTAATACAAGGAAGTGGTGAAGTTGTTCAACGGTTTTTCAGAGAAAGAAAATAAAATTGTTTATATATAACTCAAATTAAACTTGTTTTTTTTTATTGTCGAGTTTGACAAACCCCATTTATTTAGGTGGAGTATCAGCAGACACAATTAGATTTGTTTAATTAAAAAAAAAATATGAAAAATCTGCAAACCTGCAGAGAAGTTGTAAACACAGTTTTACACACTAGATAATACATCCCTGCATTTGTGACACAACTACGTCACTGGTTTATCATAACGTTTTTTATTAATCCATTGTGTTCGAAAGTTCATTGTTGTTATGTTGAAAAAAAAAATTTGTATATGCCTTGAAATGGTCTCTGAAGCTGGAACAGCAATAAATAAAATAATAAATAAAAGTTAAGCATTATATAGCTATTTGTGTCTGTGTGTTTTGGATTGTGTGCCATGAATTTTGGATTAAGTGTCATGAAGTTGTGTGTTTGTGTTGAGTGAGAGTTTAAGAAGGGGAATCAATATCAAATTGATTATTAAATCATGATTAAATCACTCTGGTCTTATCGGATGCTTTGGGATTTATGAAAGCAACCGGTGACATGTGTATGCGATTGAAATTATTTATTAATTGTATTATTTTGCATAGCTGTAGACATATTTTTTTTAATCAAAATTAGGATAATGTGTTGATAATACATGAAAAACCATAGTAATGTTTAGATAGATAACAATCACATTTTGAGATGTCTTTGTCGTGACAGTAACTCACATTTTTTGTGTCTTTCCAGATGTTGCACTGAGATTTACCCTGAAGGACGTCACTTGAATCAGCATCCTCTCAGAGACTGGGCTTGTTGGACACCGAACACGTTTCACACCTTTGGGGGGGGGTCAACAGAAGTAACCTATCACTGAAGTGACTAAAGGGGAATAATGGTGATTTTGCGCCGGGCTCGGCCGCCTGCTTCCGCCCCAACCAGCAATGAATCTTGACTCGCTCTCGCTGGCTTTGTCTCAAATCAGCTATCTGGTGGACAATTTAACTAAGAAAAACTACAGAGCCAGCCAGCAGGAAATACAACACGTGAGTACCTCGTGCCCGCCATGAGTGTCGCTGCTTCCCCTGGATTAGATTGGTGATAAATGCGTGTATGGAATCAGATTGTTGCCAAAATTATCAAACGTACATTTATAAGAAACGTACGTAAATGCTTCACATTTCCGGTTGGTTTCTTTTTTTCCCCCCGCTTGCTGTTTTCACACTGCAAAAAATCCACATGAAAAAAAACAAGAAAATTAGATGAATACGAGAAAAATAAATGAGTAAAAAAATACTTGAATTATGTGAAATGATCTGCTGATGGGGCGAGAAGTTTTTACGTGGTTAGGCAGCTTGAAACAAGTCATGTTTTCTTGAAACAAGCAAATTAATCTTTTAATTCTTGATTCTAAGATACCGTATTTTTCTCCATATAAGACGCACCGGCACATTAGACGCACCCAAAACCAAATACTATAGTAAAATATTTAATATCAACTGTATAAAAGTTAACAGCAGTTTAAGAACAATTGTATGCCAAACATGTAACATGAACAGTCAGTAAAGTCAGTAAACAGTGAGGGGTAGGGCTGGGCGGTGTACCGGTATTATAATAATAATAATATTAATAATAATGATAATAATAGTAATGAGTATTTGTAGGGAGCTTTTCACAGTTTTAACTGTCTCAAAGCGCACAATTGAGATGCGATTGTATTGAGATGTGCCACGATATGGATTTTACAATACCGTTGATACCGTTATAATTCATGAATTAGATTTTTATATAAGTATATAAACACCTTAATACAGTATTACACATTAGTTTCGTTACAAGTTGTAACTTACAGCTACCAATGACGGCACGGACATTGCTAATCGAACACAGAAAGTAGTGTAACCGACTGAATTACTAGATCACACACGTGACGAACATATGCTTGCCGCTCCGTTTTCTGCGCTGTGCCTTTAAGAGAAGAACGACTGTTTTAGTTTTAAAGACGCGAGCGAGAAAATCTGCTTGTTTTATTTTGATCAAAGTCTGTTTTCGTTTGGAAATCATGGTTTTATTGTTTCACAAGATTCTGCGCGAGAAAGCGAGACAACATATGTAATACCGCGTTATTGTATACTAAGATGCCGGCGACCGCGCTCCGCGGTTCTCTGCATTCGCCGTATAAGACGCACCAACTTTTCACCCTCGGTTTTGGGGAAGAAAAAGTGCGTCTTATACGGCCAAAAATGCGGTAGTTCATTTGTCGTGATTTGTCAACAAGATTTATTGTCAAATTTCACAATTATTTTGGCCTGGTCAAGAATTTATTTTTTGCAGCACATTTATTTCCTTGGAAGCCTTTTTTTCCATTTCAAATTTTTTTTATTTATTTGACTTTTAATTAAACAATTGACAAAATGACATTAATTGAACGAGGCACTCATTTCATGTGGAGGCGGCCCTTACTCTGATTGGCTGGTGAGCATGTGATTGGCCGCAGTAGAACAGGAAGTGGGGGTGGATTTTAGTTAAAATAACTACATTAATTAAAAAGCAGTGAATGACGCAGTGTATATTTGGTGAACTCATCTTCCACTTTCTGGTCGTCTGCTGCCAGACATTTTTAAAAGCAAGCAACTGAAACGCCTGAAAAAGTTTCAAAAGCAAATGTGAAGATGGCAAGCGGAAGATAAAAAAATCTAACAAATGTCACTCATTGTCATTTTTTCTTAGAAATTGGTTTGATTGTTTTTGCACTCGTTTGATTCCATAAATGTGTGTGTGAACATGTACAATCCGAACTCGTCACCGTCTCTCTGAACGATGTTTTCCTTCAGATCGTGAATCGTCACGGCCCTGAGGCAGACCGACATCTATTACGCTGTCTCCTTTCCCATGTGGACTTTAGTGGCGATGGTAAAAGCAGTGGCAAAGATTTCCACCAGGTTAAGCATCTCGCCTTCTCCGTGAACAATCTGTCCAACCCGCCGTGTGATTCAAGCTCACGGTTCTTCGCTCTCTCTTTCCTCAGACACAGTTTCTGATCCAGGAGTGCGTGTCTCTCATCAGCAAACCAAATTTTATTTCCACTCTCTGCTACGCCATCGACAATCCTTTGCACTATCAGAAGGTACATGTGTGTGTTGTTAGATCGACTCGGATGAGTGTGTAATCCGACGCAATTGTATAATGAATCAAATCTCCCAACTTGTCAACCATATTTCTTATTTTAAATATAATTACTTTCAAACCAAACGAAAGCATTGTTGCCTTGTGACTGAAGTAATAATTGTATTAAGGTATTAATAATGATCCATAGTTTAGAAACATATTTCACAAATGGAAAACAACTTTTGAAAATAATCGCGCACTGTGCCACCGTGAAGCGTCAGCGAATCCATTTTGGCGAGCTGCCAGAAAATGCGTGACAGCTGCTACTGAAGAGCGGCTATAATCTTAATACAGCAAAGAACAATGCGTGTTTTGCCCTCGTGTTATAGTCATTTAACTCCGAATGCCTCTTTTTTTAAATGTTAAAACAGCAAGTTGTTTTGCAAAATGTGAGTTATTTCTGGTTGTGCTGTAAACAAGTAACAATAATTCATTAGATGTATTTATTTTTTTTATTTAATTTTTACAGTCATGTTCAAACTGTGAACGTACAGTTTCATTGACTCACAATGTTTTACACGTTGTCTTTTTTCGTAGCTGCGAATTTTTCTATATATATATTTTTTTTATTAACTTTTTGCAATTTATTTCCCTTTCTCCCAAACCTCATAACATATTTATTTGGAATCTGCTTTTCAGTTTGTGATTAAGTTGCAATGCAATGATTTAATATTCTAATTTCACAAATGGTTTAATTTTCTAATTTCTAAATACTGAATACATTTTGAGAATTTTGAATGATCTTTTGATATTGAATGATACTTTGACACTTTATTTGGTGACTTTATTTTGTTTCGATTTGTCGCATTGTACTTGGGGTGAGTGTTTGATGTGGACGAACTTTTTGCGGTAATTCCTGTTTGACGCACCTAATTGCACAATTAAATACGGCAATTGGCGGTTTTTCTAAATCACACCTATGGTGGCATGACGATAAATGTAGGTAAAATTATGGCATGCAATTATCCCAAACAATGGCGTGAAGCTGTTTTGCACCGTCATGTCTTTCTCGTTGGCTTGTCTTTCCCGTGAGATCGAGCTGGTAGTTCCAGGCTGTTGCTGCTCGCGTGTTGATGGTGTTCCTATCTGCTTGTTCTCAGAGCTTGAAGCCATCACCTCATTTGTTTACTCAGCTGAGTAAAGTTCTCAAGCTAAGCAAGGTTCAGGAGGTAACACACTTTGCGTCATTTTTCCAAAATATAAATTTTTTTTTATTATTATGAACTAACCCACGCTTGATGTTTTATCGTAGGTGATTTTTGGCCTTGCTCTGCTCAACTCCAGCAACTCTGATCTTCGTGGCTTTGGTAAGCGTTCATGCTTTTCGTCAGTTTGGCCGTCTGCGTTCAGATATTGACGCATCTCGTCTTGTCTCGTAGCTGCTCAGTTTGTGAAGCAGAAGCTCCCTGACCTCCTGCGTTCCTACGTGGACGCAGACCTCGGTGGCAGTCAGGAAGGTGGCTTCCAGGACATCGCCATAGAGGTTCTGCATCTGCTCCTCTCCCATTTACTATTCGGTCAGAAGGGCTCCAGCGGACTCGGACAAGAGCAGATTGACGCCTTTCTCAAAACCTTGTGCCGAGGTCAGTGGGGAAAAACCTCCAGTAGCAGAAAATCAAACTTGAGTAAAAGTGCTGATATCTTGCTGAAGAAATTACTCCATTTCAAGTCGCCAATTCCAAGAAGACTTGGTGTAAAACTCATTAAGTATCCCATTTTAAAAGAACTTAAGCATTTTACTCTTTCGAAAAACACCACAAAATGAGAAAAGCAAGAAACTCTTTCATTTAACTGGTTTTGTTTCCTAATATAGAAATGAAATTTAACACCTCAATGTTTCAAAATAGCAGAACATAGTAGATCAAGAAAGTCAGTCTCAGTCAAAATTAAATGTGCAAAAAAGTGCAACTTAATGTCGATATTGCCTCGTCCACTCAAGAAATTAACCACGGTAGAAATTGAAGTCGTCTTGTCGCGCACAATTGCAATGTAACAAGTTGCATTCAAAAGTAGTGGAGTTTACCGCTGGTCCGTAGATGAAATGGAATTAGATTAGTGCCAAAAATATCAAACTTAAAAAAGTTTGTTGAAAAATAAAACTAATTATTCACACTTTCGTTTTGTTTTTAATTATCTTAAGAAGGGATGCGAAGAATGATTTTTAAAACAAAATAAAATTTTTTTTTTTTTTTCGTTTCTAAGCTGTAGAACTTTCCACAAGTATACAAGCCACAAAGTATAAACGAGATAATATAATCAAGTCTAATTTTAAAAAGGTGTCTGACAGTTTAAAACACAAGCAAATAAAGATTTTTAAAATCATAAAGTACCATGTTAAATCACTTTAAATTCATTTTATGTTATAACAGTTTTTTTTTATGCATGTTTAAATAGAAATAAATACTAAATTAAAAACTAAAATCGGAAAACCGTTGCGTTCCCTTCCCTCCGGCAGATTTCCCGCAGGAGCGCTGTCCCGTGGTGCTCGCACCGCTGCTCTACCCTGACAAGCGGGACATTCTGATGGACAGGATCTTGCCAGACTCTGGAGAGTTGAACAAAACCATGATGGAGAGCTCTCTTGCTGACTTCATGCAAGAAGTGGGCTATGGATTTTGTGCAAGGTATGGATGCGCCAACTCGGCCGGTCCTGATGCTGAGCCTTCTAACTATCGATCACGTCTCCTCCAGTCTTGACGAGTGCAGGAACATAATCCTGCAGTATGGGGTGAGGGAGGTGACGGCCAGCCAGGTGGCCAGAGTGCTGGGCATGATGGCTAACACTCACTCCGGACTGTCGGACGGCATCGGCCTGCAGGTACGTGGCTGCTTATTTAAACATGATTTAAAGTCAGTCAGTTCACAATTTGTCACATTTTTACGAGCGAAAAAAATGATTGAATGCATGAATGAAGATGCCTTTATTTGTCCCACTATGGGGAAATTGCATCTCATAACAACATGTATATATATGGACAATAAGAAATAATACATTTTACAAAAAAATAAATAAATTGACATGCATGAACAGACATGAATGAATAACACTGTACACATTAAAATGTTTTTTTATCAACTCGCATCTTAATTTCTTGGAATGATGAATAATTAAACTTCATATCATCATAAAGTTCTTTATTACTGGGGCTCACGGCATTACAGATACGCATTTACGGTTCTTCTAACATCACATCAATTAAACATCCAGTTACACACAATCCTGGAGCAATGGGCAGCTTTTAAACCAATTTTTCTGTTACTTGTTATATCACACATTTTGCTAGATTGCAAAAATGTGGCATTTTACTTTTATTATTGTTATATTATAAATCATAATTTTATTATTGGTTTTGCACCGAGTTCGATTTATGTGTTGCGATTAACTGATTTGTGCTCATCCTCAGTCCATCTCGAGCCCGGTTGGCGGCGGCATCTGGAGCGACGGGAAGGACAAGAGTGACGGGTCACAGGCGCACACCTGGAATGTCGAGGTTCTGATCGACGTGGTCAAAGAAGTTGTAAGTCTGATTTGATTCGCTGTTTAGTTTCTGGACTTCTGAATGGTGTTTGCTTGACTTTTCACCATTATTTGATGATAATTTTTTGTTCCTTTTTTTGTAGAACCCCAATCTAAATTTCAAGGAGGTGACCTACGAGCTGGATCACCCCGGCTTTCTGATACGGGACAGTAAGGGGCTTCAGATCGTGGTTTATGGGATCCAGAGGGGTCTGGGGATGGAGGTGTTCCCCGTGGATCTCATCTATAGGCCTTGGAAACACGCAGAAGGACAGGTAATGTGCTCTGATTTTTACTGTTAAGCAAAGTGAACAAATTAATTTGAGTCACTTGTTCATTTAGTTATTTTACATTTCATTCGGTTTGTTCATTTTGTTTTATTTGGACTGTACATAAACTTGCCGTAAAACCTCTAATTGAACACCATGGCGGTCTAACTTTCAACACTTCCGTCATGGTGGCGGACCAAGACATCCAACTTTGTTTTTGGCTTGTTTTCACATATCATCTCGTTAAATGTGATTTAAAATATTAACATTTCATTTTGATTGTGTTTAGGCAGCCTTTTAAATACACATTTTACCACTACTGTATGGTGCTGGAAAAGCTTAGAGCGTTAAAGTGCTTGAGTTGGCTTTTCAGAAACCCTAAAATTTGCAAGTTAAATTTGTAAGTTTGTAAAAATTATGCAAAGCTTTATTAGATTAGACTTTGTAACAATCCCTCGTGGGGAAATGTACTTGTTTAACAGCAGCAAACAAGAAGTAAACTGTAAAACAAAGACGGTAATGAACCAGACCCAAAAATCACCAACAGAAAAATTAAACGACAGTAAAAAACAATTCCGTATTCTATTGCTTAATACGTAAATAAAAGCTCACCTATACTCCTTTTAACTGATGCTGCTAATACAACTATAACCATATATTCACCGGGAAAAACACACTTCATAAAAATTACTAAACGCCTCGTAAACTGAAATTTTTTTACACACGTCTTATACTATAAGTTCTAGAAGCATATTTGACCAGATAATGTTTGTGCCAATTGTGTAAAGATCCATAAAATGTAATGTAAATTGTGACTTTTATTCATGACTTTCGTATTCCTACTGAAAAGTCAGTTATTTTTCTTATTTTTATTTTTAAATCGAATTTTTGATGAACAAATACATTTTCTGAAGCCCCGTATGGACTGTCATAGTGACACTTTATCAACAAAGAGATTGTAGAAAATTGTAACGTGGTAAATGTAACCTTTACCACAATAATGCAACTGTAACCGTATATACACGGAAAAAAACACTTCATAAAAATTACTACAAATCCTCTTAATTTGGAACTTTTTTTACGCGACCATTTTTTAAACCAAAATCTGTGATCTAGTAGCATATTTGACCATACAAATTTTTGTATGCAGATTGTACAGATCAATACAAATTAATTTTATAATTCTATGACTTTTAATGGAAAGTCGATTTACCTTCATACACTTTTTTTTTTTTTTTTTTTTTTTTTTTTTTTTTTTTTTTTTTAAATTGGATCTTTAATGAGCAAATACATTTTCTGTGACGCAGTGACGATGTGACATTTTCACAAAATAAAGCAATATTGTCGTTCTAATGTGTGTTGTATCGTGCAGCTATCGTTCATCCAGCACTCTCTGCTGAGTCCCGAGGTCTTCTGCTTTGCCGACTTCCCCTGCCACAACGTCGCCATCGACATCCTCAAGGCTCCGCCCGAAGACGACAACCGAGAGATCGCCACCTGGTCCGTGCCACCTTCACCCAGCCTCATGCCTGTCCGCTTCTCACACCCGCCCTGTGCTTCTCCTCCTCCGCAGGAAGAGCCTGGACCTGGTGGAGAGCCTCCTGCGACTGTCTGAAGTCAAGCATTACGAGCAGGTCAAGCAGCTCTTCAGCTTTCCCATCAAGCACTGCCCGGACATGCTGGTGCTGGCCCTGCTCCAGATCAGCACCTCCTGGCACACGCTGCGTCACGAGCTCATCTCCACCCTCATGCCCATCTTCCTGGGCAATCACCCCAACTCCGCCATCATCTTGCACTATGCCTGGCATGGACAGGTGGGTGGCCGGAAAGAGGTGTGATGTTCTCCAGTGGCATTGCTCGGTACTGATATGCCGGGTGGTGTTTTTTTAGGGCCAGTCCCCCTCCATCCGCCAGCTCATCATGCACTCTATGGCCGAGTGGTACATGAGAGGAGAGCAATACGACCAGGCCAAGCTGTCTCGCATCTTGGATGTGGCTCAGGACTTGAAGGTAGGACTCGCTCTTTGTTCACGTCTACACCTTCAAGTCTACACCTTCACGTCTTCACATTGAGACGCAGCCTCACCACATCAAGTTTTCTCAGCCTTTTATCAAATTTTCAAACGTCTAAACACAAAACGTTTGAAATAATTCATTTTTAATGGGATTAATCATGGCCTTTAATAAAACTATCCAGACATTCTGGGAGTTAGTTTAAATTAAATGTTAAATTTAAATATATTTTTGTATCTCCAGTTTTCGTTGTTGTTGCGTCTAATTTATTTCAAAATGTTTTTGTTGCAGTTTGCTTTCTTTGGTATTTAGGTTCAGGAACTGTATTTATTAAGCATCAAACAGTCTCATTACCTCTGTCACGTTGTATGTAGTTTATTTGACACTCTGTGGTTTTAAACACTTAAAAGTGTCAAACACAAAAATCGAAAATTGCATCGAAAACGCAATATTTATCAGAAAACTTGTGCAGCCCTATTCAGGAGTATTTCCTTCCTTTTTCTCCGATGTATATACTTAAACAATAAGGAATAGGAAAATTTACATTAAAAATAAACATTCATGAACACAAGTGAATAACACTGTACACATCATAAATATAAAATGAGATATTAAACAAAACAATAAAAGGGTTTCTTCTAAGATAAGATTCCCAGGAAATTTTCGTGTAATTTGACTTTGCAGTTACTGTAGGGACCTTGCATGCCTAATGCATCGCATTTTACAAAATGTCCAATAAACGAAATTGCTGTCAACCTGAATTAACTTGGTAAAGAGAGGTAACACTGTATGATCTTGTGTTTCAGTCTCTATCGATGCTGCTGAATGGTACTCCGTTTGCCTTTGTTATTGACCTCGCTGCACTTGCCTCTCGCCGTGAATACCTCAAACTCGACAAATGGCTCACGGACAAAATCCGAGAGCACGGGGTGAGTCCCATCACATCGCCATCATCAGGCCAGAACCAACACAGACTGACGTGCTCGTCTCCCCAGGAGCCGTTCATCCAGGCCTGCGTCACTTTCCTGAAGCGCCGATGCCCCACCATCATGGGTGGTTTGGCACCGGAGAAAGACCAGCCAAAGAGCGCTCAGCTTCCTCCTGAAACACTGGCCACGATGCTGGCGTGTCTGCAGTCCTGTGCTGGGTGCGTGTTCCAGAGAAGTTGGCAGAATGTTTTTGAGGTTACGGTTGGACGATTTGGCCGATCAATTGAACATTTTAACACGTTCATAGTTACTGCACGATTATTTTTTTTTTTTGCCTTTGTAGTTTTATTTTATTTATTTATTTTTTTGTTTTTTAAAGAGCATTACTTTTATATTAATTGAAGCAAACACACACACACACACACAGAGATTATCTGTATTATTTTTTAGTGAACATCAACAACTGAAATTGAAGCACAGAGTACCCAAATTGAAAAGAAAAGAAAACAAATCAATTACTTGCACATTTGTAAACACAATCAGTTATTTCCAATCTTTTCTTATTAAAAGTAGAAAATTAGCATTTAGCTAGAAAATACAATAGCTTCCTGTTAGAGCTGCACGATTAATCTTTAAAAGATCAGTCAGAACAGTTTTTCTGCACAATTTGGTCTAGTCATTCTTCATGAACCCTAAATGTGTCCAAATGAGTACGCATTTTTTTTTTGTATAAGCTGTTTTTGTTGCTCCGTGTCTTCATGAGCAGAGCGTGGGTCACGTGACTCCCTTTAAGAACACTGAAATGAAAGTAATCGACCTGGATTACTTTTCGATGAATCGCCCAGCCCTAATTGAGGTTTTTATCTGGGCAGGAGTGTGTCTCAGGAGCTGTCGGAGACCATCCTGACCATGGTGGCCAACTGTAGCAATGTGATGAACAAGGCCCGTCAGCCGCCGCCTGGCGTCCTTCCGAAGGGGCGAGCGCCCAGCACCAGCAGCCTGGATGCCATCTCACCCGTGCAGGTGACCCAGCTCACGCAACACATCACAACACTCTGGATCGATGCTTATGGACCTTTTCTGCAGAAAGATTAGATTTAAAAAGTAGAATTGCTTTTCAATAAAACCAGCTTTTTACTTTTTTTTTTCTTTTTTTCAATGTATTCGAAGCGAACACTATTTGAATCCATTCATAGGTAGAAGATGCGTTATTGTTTTGACAGTCCAAAAAGGATTGTATTGTTTTATTGAGATGCGGAATTGTCCACGCCCATATCACGTATCGTAGGATACATACTTAACTTGTGTAAAATTGTATGAAATATAAAACATTTTAGTGGAATTGATCAGATTAGGTCGAAAGACTGATTAGGCCAGTGATTCTTAACCATTGAGCCACGGCCCATTATTGGGCCCTGAGCACCACCTTGTGTGCCACAAGAAAAATGTCAGTTCTGTGACTTTGGGCCGCATGAACCCCAGAATCACAATGCCTCTATACAATTATATTAGTAGCAAAAATATCAGACGAAAGTTTCTATGTAGTGCTTATTAAACATTAAGGCGTCATCTAGAAACCAATCATCTAAAACTCGTTGGAAAGCCTTTGAGTAAATAAAATGTGTCTTTGAGAGCATTAACCTAAATTTGGATTTGGATTGGCATTTTATTTGGATTAGCTGAAATAATGTTTGTTTTAATGGGCCGCGGGCCACTTTGATCTGGAAAATTTGGGCCCTGAGGTCAAAAAGAGTAACAGCCCCTGGATTAGGTGTTAATAGATGACAATTTTATTCTGAAAAGGATTTTTTCAAGAATGTTTCTCCACAAAAGCCAAAAGGAAAGATTTAAACGTTCTATTAATGTCATGTGTTTGTATCTATTTTGCTGTCAATTGTCGTATCAAATTAAAAAAATTTTTTTTAAATTGTACTGAAACGTGTAGCTGTAAGAAGTGACAAGTGTATTGCCATTAACAGAGCTAAAACGGCGTTACCAAAATCACAAAATATAATTATAAATTCAAAACGTAAAGAAGGTTCTAATATCAAATAAATGATCAACACAATATCTAATGTCGAAGTAAAATTTACTGATGAATGTTTATTTGGCAATGTGATTTAAAATATTCATATTAATTTTTGCCCTTTCTTTGTTAAGTGTAATCGGTCATATGAATATTTTCATGGGGAACTGTGATCTTTCACGCGCTTAGAACATAGCGTTTTAGACGAGCGTGACCAGCTTTCTCATAATTACCTCGGAAATTGCGCCACCTAGTTGTTTTGAAAGCACTAAACTTTTTTATTTTTTTCTTCAGATGGACCCGCTCTCCGCCATGGGCTCGCTGAGTCTCGGGGTCTCGTCCACCTCACACACCTCGAGCATGCAAGGTTTCACCAGCCTGCAGGGCTCAGCCTTCAGTAACCCTCAGTCCCCGGCCAAAGGCTTTTCCAATCTGTCCAACCCAAACCCCAGCACAGCTTTCCCGGGAATCAACCCCCTGTCTTCTCAGATTCCAGGTAGCGCTTTGCTTTGTTGCTAATCTTTGCTCCCAAAGCCGATCAGGTTCCCATCACAGGCCGTTAACCTTTCCCTGCCCGTTGGTTTCGCTGCCAAAGCCTCGGAGTGTCTCCTTTCAATTAAAGTCGTCGTGTCTCGTTTCCACACACATCCACATTGAACGACTTCTTTTGATGGCTTGGCCAGGTCCTCTGAGCACAAGCTTGAGCGGCATCGGCTCGGGTTTGACCATGCCAGCTGTCAGCAGTGACCCCTTTGGCACCCGGAAGATGAGCACACCAGGGCTGAACCCGCCGACCTTCCAGCAGAGTAAGTAGTTCAACAATCAAGCAAACAAAAACAGAATTAGCATACAATACAAATGCAAAAACCAAAAGCGGTAGTTGGGCACAAAGTCTCTGTGTAAACGAGGGTTTAAAGTGACCCATAAATATAACTCGAGTACAAAAGCAGAATATCAAGTACAACATCTGTAAGAATGAATAAGACTTTATTTATCCCACTAGAGCAGGAAATGTCTGTGTTTTACCGCAGCAGCATTGAATGGTACAACAAGAAACAGTGATGACGGGGTAAAAAAAAAAAACAAGTAGTGGTTTAAAAAATTCTGCAAGATAAATAAATATGCAAATAATAATTGGCTAATAAAAAAAAAAAACTACAAGCAGTGAAAGTACAAAGTGCAACTGTGTAGCAGCAGCGGCGCCATATTGACAATCTCACTCACTTTGCTTTTACTTTACTTTAAAGTGTCATTTAACACCCCTAGGTTAAGGGGTGGAGGTGAAGTGTCAGAATAACTAAAATAATACAATATAACTAAAATAATAAAAAAGATAAAATGTCCAGAACAATAAACCTAAAATACCAGACAGTAGAAATGTAAAAACTTTAGGTAAAGGTAAAGTGACTCAAGTGTCCAAAGGCCAAAGTGACAACGAAAAATTAGTGTCCTAGTAGAACTTGTAAATGTGCAAAAATAAATTATGAAATGAACACTCACAAACCAGGAGCATTGGCACCCGAGTAGAAAGGAGATTTTATTTCTCAAAAAAGCCATTTTGAGGAAGGTTTCTGAACACCCTAAACAAATGTTGCTTTTAAATATAATAATCATAATACAAAGCGTTTTTTCAGTTAAATTAGAGAATTCCACTTCCTAAAGTTGTTGTTCTCTTCTGGTGCTAGCCGACCTCTCACAAGTGTGGCCTGAGGCCAACCAGCAGTTTAGCAAGGAGATCGACGACGAGGCCAACAGCTACTTCCAGCGCATCTACAATCATCCACCGCACCCCACCATGTCTGTGGATGAGGTAAGATGTTGTTCTAAGATATTTTCCTACCCGGGAGAAAATCCTTCCTCACAAAAAAAAAAAAAGAAACAATACATGCTATATTTCACCATCTTGGCAGCCAACTTGTGCCTGTAGTAAATATGTAAATTTCCTTTTAAGCAAATACGTGTGTGTGTGTGTGTGTGTGTGTGTGTGTGTGTGTGTGTGTGTGTGTGTGTGTGTGTGTGTGTAAAAACTACAGACTCTCAGATAAAGTCACTAAGCCGGAAATATCTTTTCTGTCACACAAATTGTAAGTTTTGTGAACACTTTTGTGAGCCACTCTCCATACCCTGTTGATGAATAACATTTATTATTTTTATGGAATTGAATTGAAAAACTCTTACTTTCCCGTTCGCCGCAGGTGCTGGAGATGCTGCAGAGATTCAAGGACTCCAACATCAAGCGGGAGCGGGAGGTTTTCAACTGCATGCTGAGGAACCTGTTCGAGGAATACCGCTTCTTCCCCCAGTATCCAGACAAAGAGCTGCACATCACCGCCTGCCTGTTCGGAGGCATCATCGAGAAAGGCCTGGTCACCTACATGGCGCTGGGACTGGCCTTGCGATACGTCTTGGAGGCCTTGCGCAAACCCTTCGGATCCAAGATGTATTACTTTGGGATTGCTGCTCTAGATCGGTTTAAGAACAGGTATCTGAGCTCTGTGCACTTATGAGACCTTTCGTTTTGGATCGGTTGGCCTGGCTTGTGTAATAAACCCTTCTCTTGTTCCAGACTGAAGGACTATCCTCAATACTGTCAGCACTTGGCATCAATCGCACATTTCATGCAGTTTCCCCATCATTTGCAAGAGGTAAGCTCACCTTTTCTTCACACCGTCCTAGGGCTGCAGCTATCGATTATTTCGGGCGTCGATTAATTGGAAAGTTATTTTTTACAATTTTGGGAGTAGGTGTGGGCATAGATAGTTTATCCACAACATGGATTTACAATACCATGGATACTGTTACATGTTCATGTATTAAAATTTTGTACTCGTGTATATAAACGCTTTATACAGTATAACACATTTGTTTCGTTACAACTTTTAATGACCACTTTGCATTGGACTGGGACTAAGAAACGTGTTATATAAATAAACTCGAAATAAACACCAAAACTGTGAATTCTGAATTCTGTGAAATATGAATGAATGAACACTTCTACGCTTTTGGGTTGTGTAGTTTCACTTTGCCACCATACGTGGCACGTCAAATGCACGATTGCGTAAATTAGTGCCAAAAATCTGAAATTTGTGCCAAAAATCTGAAACAAAAAAAAACTAAACATTTCCATCAAATGTGAAGATTGATCTTTTTGGCCCTAAATCCTTTCTAGCCTCATAGTTGTGCTTTAAAGCTCTAGTTTGGAAAGTTTACTTTAGAGATGCTTTAGAGCGCACACATTTTGATGCAGTTTTCCAGCTGTAGTTCGCCCTTTACAGGAAATATTGCGTAACGTGACGATAAATCGATCACAATTGATGAGTCGTTGCAGCATTATACTATCCATGTTGGTGCGAACGATTAGCTAAATGAGTTTTGTTGCACTTTGTGAGCAGTATATCGAGTATGGGCAGCAGTCGCGGGATCCTCCGGTGAAGATGCAAGGCTCCATCACAACACCCGGAAGCTTAGCTCTGGCCCAGGCTCAAGCTCAGTCGCAGACCCCTAAAGCCCCCCAGCCCGGCCAGGCCATCACCCTGGTGACCACCGCCACCACCACCACCACTGCTGCTAAAACCACCACCATCACCAGGCCCACCGCTGTCGGGCTGAAGAAGGACGTCCCGGTGAGGAATCATTCAGCAGGGCTCCATCTTCAGAACCAAATGTTTCTTAAAATGTCTGTTTTTTTTTTTTTTAAATCTCATTTAGCCTTCGATCAACACCACGAACATCGACACTTTGCTGGTGGCCACCGACCAGACGGAGAGGACCGTCGAGCCACCAGAGAATGTTCAGGAGAAGATCGCTTTCATCTTCAACAACTTGTCTCAATCCAACATGTCTCAAAAGGTGTGTGGCTGTGAACTGAATCCTCGGGTTGCCAAAAAACATCTTAGAAGTATAATAACGTAACTTTATTGCAATCAAAAATTCTATTTTTTCGTCGTCATTTGGCAACATTTAAAACACGAAACAAATGTTACATTTGTTTCAACGAAAGCCAACAAGTCTTTTTATTTGTTCAAATGCAACTGATGGTTTTCCTTTCGGATTTGTAAAAAACATTTTTGATAAAAAGTGGAACCTGAAAAATAATTATATTCCCACTACTTATAAAATATTTCCACTTCCAAAGAACACAAATCCAAGTTCCAGAAATCCAAAGTAAATGTATATTGATGTAAAAATGTTGACTGTCCTATTGGTGGCCACTTACTAATGGGCGGAGTCAGAGCGAGTCACAGTGTCAGTGTTTTAGTTACACAGACACACACACACACACACGAGACATGCGTTCCGGTAGCGGCTTACCATTCGTTCCTTCAAGAAAGTAAGTTATGTTTTATGTCCACTGTTTGCGTTGTATTTGTTGAAGATGAGTGTGATCGTTGTGGTGATGTTAGTTATGGAGTTTATTCATTTTGTCCGGATACCTTTTGTTTTCTCTTCCAGTTAGTCAGAAAAATACCGTTCACAGACTAAAGTGTTCTGTTGTGGTGTGTCTTTGTGTCACAAACAAAGCTTAAAAAGGTTTAAAATCTTTAAAAAAACGTATACGTTTTACTTACTTTACGTTTATTTATTCTTTCATGTTGACTGATCTGGGATCAGTACAGAGTCATTTCTGCAAGAGCTGGACACTGTTGTTCTTTTCTCATTCTGTCACTTAATTTCTTTTTTTGTTTGGTTTATTTTTATTGTTTGAAATGATGAGATAACCTTGTGATCACAGTTATTGTGAGACAAACGTGCAGCTTATCTCTGTTTGTAATGTTTGTGATGGTCTGTCTACAGGTGGAAGAGCTGAAAGAGACGGTGAAAGAAGAGTTCATGCCGTGGGTCTCGCAGTACCTAGTGATGAAGCGGGTCAGCATTGAGCCCAACTTCCACAGCCTTTATTCCAACTTTCTGGACACACTGAAAAACCCGGAATTTGTCAAGATGGTTCTCAGCGAGACGTACAGGAACATCAAGGTCAGAGTCCATGGTTATTTCACGGATGGGATTATGAGCAGAGATGTAAAGAGTAGCTGAAAACAACAAGAGTAAAAGTACAGATGCTGTATTGTAAGAATTACTCCATTACAAGTTGCCAATTTCCAAAAGACTTGAGTAAAAGTCGTAAAGTAACTGATTTTTAAAGAACCGAAGTATTTTACTCCTACTGATTTTAGGCTCAAAAAACTCGAAAAACAAAAATTTATGAAGTTACTAATATAAAAATGAAATTTAACACTTCAATGTATCAAAATGGCTGAACTAAATAGATAAAAATGAACAACAGTTAGTCACAGTCAAACTCAAATGTGCAAAAACTGCAACCGCTAAATCACATTCACGTGATTTAGCTGATAAACAGCATCCAGTAGACGCAGACGGCGATATCACCTCATTTACTCAAGTACTTTGCACCTCATTCATGGTCATCTTTTTATTAAACATCTTATTATTCAATGATTTAAAAAAAACACAATTGAATGTTGTTACTCGTTATATATATTTTAATCTTTATTTATAACCTTGTGTTTTGTGCAGGTCCTCCTGACCTCAGACAAGGCAGCTGCAAACTTCTCAGATCGCTCCCTGCTGAAGAACCTGGGTCACTGGCTCGGAATGATCACCCTCGCTAAAAACAAACCCATTTTGTACACAGTGAGTCGCTTTCTTGGAGTGTTTTTAACGCACGACTTGTGAAACGCCAGCTAATGGTTTTCCTCCACAAGGACCTGGAGTTGAAGTCTCTACTTCTGGAGGCTTATGTGAAAGGGCAACAGGAGCTGCTGTATGTCGTACCCTTTGTGGCCAAAGTGTTGGAGTCAAGCCTGCGGAGCGTGGTAATCATCTCCTGACCTTCAGTCCTTCTCTCCATACTACAATAGAATCTCTACAATCCCCATCCTGTGTTCTAGATCTTCAGGCCACAGAATCCATGGACCATGGGCATCATGAATGTACTGGCTGAGCTCCATCAGGAACATGATTTAAAGGTCAGTCTCTCAGCACTGACCACCAGGCGTCCTGAGACGGGATAGTGTACACGGTTCTCTCGTTACAGCTCAACCTGAAGTTCGAGATCGAAGTGCTGTGCAAGAATCTGTCTCTGGACATCAGTGAACTGAAGCCCGGAAACCTGCTGAGAGACAAAGAAAAGCTGAAGAATCTAGAAGAGCAGCTTTCTGCGCCAAAGAAAGAGACCAAACCTCCTGAAGAGCTGCTTCCTATAGTCACACCAGGTATTGCTCGACAACCACCGTGGCTTTTCATTTCTTCAGTGCTAACACACGAGCAGACTCTGTTCCGTTTCCAGCTGCTCCCTCCACCCCAGCAGCCACCACCACCTGCAGCGCCACCGGACCGCCAACGCCGCAGTTCAGCTACCACGACATCAACGTCTATGCTCTGGCCGGACTGGCTCCACACATCAGCATCAACGTCACCGTCAGTATAGCGATTCATTGAAAAATAATCCAAATCCAAATTTAGAACTTATCAATCACATTTTTCCTAGTATCTTTTCAATTACTTTCCTTTAAATGAAGACTACGGTATGTGGGGTTACATAGCCTCGCTCTGTTACGTTATAAATACAACGCCGTTGTAAACCCTTTTTATACTTTTATTAAGAAAATACAGTTGTACCTCACCTTCCGAAATTAGTTTTTGCGCCTGTTTTGTGAAGTGATATTTTCATATAGTGGGACGCATTTTGCACATAGACGGAATGTTTTTACAAGTTATAAAATATTGGTAATAAAAAACATGTTGCATAACAGTTATTGAAAAAAACCCATTAACAATTAATACTGTGCTAAAAACAGTGTGTAATAACCGGAGGGATTCTCAAGACGCTCTTCATTATGTGAAATTTCTTAAGTTGAGGTATAACGGCATTAAAATGTATTGCACAACCAAATGTGCAAGATATTTATTTTTCCTTTTTATTTGAGGTTTCTATAAAATAATAAATTGTAGTAGGTGTGGGCGGTATACCGGTATTAACGTGAATACCGGTATTGAGTTGCGCCACGATATGGATTTTGCAATATCGTGGATACCGTGGCACTTTCATGAATTTACCTTTTATACACCCATATCAACGCTTTAATACATTAAAATACATTTGTTTCGTTATAACTTTTAATTACGACACAGATACATTGCTATTCGAATACAGAAATCGTTGTAAGAAACTGAATTAATAGATCACCCGCGAGGCGCGTGCATCGCGCATGCACTGTGCCGCTCCATGTCTGTAATGTGCCGGTTTTGTAGAGCGGCTGTTTTAGTGAGCACGAGTCCCCTAAAACGCGCGCACGAGAACATTCTGCTCGTTTTGTTTTGGTCAAAGTCTGTTTTCGATTGTTAACCTTGGTTTCACGCAACTTTAGATTCAGACACGCGTGCGAAAGAGAGTGAAAGCGTGACGCGCGCTGGCTCCGGTCTCCATTTTTGTCTCTCTCTCTCTTCTCTCTCTCTCTCTCTCTCTCTCTCTCTCTCTCTCTCTCTCTCTCTCTCTCTCTTCTCTCTCTCTCTCTCTCTCTCTCTCACTGTCTATCTCATTCTTGCTGTCTATCTCTCTCTCTCTCTCTCTCACTCATGTCTATGTCTATCTCACTCTTGCTGTCTCTCTCTCTCTCTCTCTCTCTCTCTCTCACTCACTGTCTATGTCTCTCTCTCACTGTCTATGTCTCTCTCTCACTGTCTACGTCTCTCGCTCTCACTGTCTATCTCTCTCTCTCTCACTGTCTATGTCTCTCTCTGAACCCCACACACACAATACCGTGATATAATACCGATACCGTCTGTACACTCGAAAATACCGTGATATGAATTTTAACCCATATCGCCCACCCCTAAATTGTAGTTATTTGAATTTTTATAAAATAATAAATTGTAGGTATTTTATTAGAGGGCTAAATGAAAATAAATTATTAAAATAGTCGTTCATTAATTGTAGTTGTGCTAAAAGGTTCATTTTTTCGAGATTTTGATTAAGGCCAAATCGTCCAGGCCTAGCTCACCATATTTAAAGCCTTTGCCGCCTTTTAACGTTTTGCTCTTCTCTCGCAGGTTCCTCTTTTACAGGCGCACCCGCAGCTGAAGCAGTGTGTGCGTCCGGCCATCGAGCGCGCAGTGCAGGAACTGGTGCACCCCGTAGTCGACCGCTCCATCAAGATCGCCATGACCACCTGCGAGCAGATAGTGAGGAAAGACTTTGCGCTGGACTCTGAGGAGTCTCACATGAGGGTGGCCGCACATCACATGATGCGTAACCTGACCGCCGGCATGGCCATGATCACCTGCCGAGAGCCGCTGCTCGTCAGCATCGCCGCCAACCTGAAGAACAGCTTTGCTGCCGCTCTTAGAGTAAGATGCCGTTTTTTGTCTCTAGTGATGGTGGAATGATTTTATGTTTTAAGATTATTGATAAGATCAGATTATTGAATAGATGTTTTTTTTTTTTTACATTTTCATTTATTGTGCCCTTTTATCATTTTTATAGATAAGCAACAATTTATAGAATTTTGAAACAGTGTATGCAACAAATGGTTTGCTGTAAATTCATTACAAACGTGTCCATGAATACACACGTGTTGAAATGTGTATCTGCATATACAAACACATTATTTCTAGTTTTTAAAAACTGTTTTATATTTGCATAATATTAGGTTTAGTAACTATGAAACATTTTTTACATTTTTTACAAATTATTAAATATTTAATACAATTGATTTCATATTGTGCATACCAACAATTATAATATGGAATGAAGAAATCTTATTCATAATATATATATATATAATTTCCAAAATGTACTTGGAAATAATGTGTGCCAAAATAAACAAATAATGTTACCTAAACTGATCCAAATAAAAAGCTCATTTATTTAATCTAATCATTATCGTATTTTTATTTATTTATTTTTTTTCAAAATAAAAAGTAAAATACATGTGCAGTACATTTTATACCGTCTTGTGCATTTGTTTGTGTAAAATTTGAGTTGAAATTTGAATTTGAATTGAACATTTTCGAAACGATTAAACAGTTAAAAAAAAAACTCAAACTAAACATTTCTTTGGCTTAAATATGGATACAGACAGACAGAAATAATATTCCAGAAAAAATCAACTTGATGTTTAAGAAGTTATTTATATATTTATTTATTTGTTTATTTATATATTTTGATGTGCTTTACATTACATATGTATTATTGAGTTATTGAATACAAAAAATATGTGTGCTTTTAAGTAAAATTCTGTAATTATACAAGGCAGCGGAAGCACTACATTATGAAATCTGGAGTTTGCGTTTATATACTACATTGCTCCAAAGGAACAACAAAATTGGGTTTGGAGCATCCACACAGCAATCATAGTAAAGTCATGTGCTCACTCGTCTAACCTAAAACTGATTGTCTTTTTTCAGGCTCCCACACCCCAGCAGAGAGAGATGATGGAGGACGCTGCTAGTCGTGTGGCTCAGGACAACTGTGAGCTTGCCTGTTGCTTCATCCAGAAGACGGCGGTGGAGAAAGCTGGACCCGAAATGGATAAGAGACTGGCCACTGTGAGTCCTAACTCAAGTGTTTTCACTTTTAAATATGGAGAGCTGGATTTTCAGAAGTTGCATTCATTCTGTATGTGGTTCCTCCGTCCTGCAGGAGTTTGAGCTGAGGAAACACGCTCGACAAGAAGGTCGGCGATATTGTGACTCCATGGTGCTCACCTATCAGGCCGAGCGCATGCCAGAGCAGATCAGGCTGAAGGTGAGAGCGTCTCAACAGAATGTTCTATCTGTTCTTGGTCCTGACGGGTTTGGGTTCTGCAGGTTGGTGGAGTGGACCCCAAACAGCTGGCTGTTTACGAGGAGTTTGCCCGAAACGTCCCAGGCTTCTTACCCAGCAATGATCTGTCCCAGCCCACGGGATTCCTCGCTCAGCCTATGAAGGTAAATGTACGGACAGTGGATTTTCCGAATACAAGCACCATTTTTGTTTTCCTATTTTAGACCCCTATTCCTATTTTTAGAACTTAGGGGGGTGCTTATATTTACATATTTAAAAAAATGTACGCAAATATATATATTTTTTCTCTTAAACGACAACAATGGAATTTGAATAAATAAAAGCAACTGGAATAACGTCACATTCCCGACGAGCAACTTCATGCTTTATTGGAGATGGAAAACACGGTGGTTTTTCTGCTTTGCTGATTGCTCCTCCAGTAAGAAAGCACTGGGAATTGTAGTCCATGGAAGATGGAAAATGATAATCTGACTTAAATTCCCAATGTATTTTTTTTGACACTCAATTCCCAATTAATTTTTGGGAATTGAAGTCTTATCGTTTCATTACTACAATTTTCTCTGACAGGTTGTTGGGGAATGTTAGATTTTTCTTTTCTTTTTTTTCTCATTTTCTTTCTCTTTAGTGCCGTGTTCTCAGTTAGTTGATTTTCTTCTGCTCTCCTTAAAAAAGTTAAAGCATTCGCTTACATTTTTGAAAGGTAATGAATCATATTTTCATTTGTGGATGGATAGACAGATAGTCATAGACAGACAATAGATGGTCAATAATAGATGGATGGATGATGGATCATTTGTACATTTGTTAGCATTGCGGAACCATTCTGCATACATTTGTTACCATAATGAACCGCTTATTTCTTAAGAAATAAGAAGTATTTCTTCTCTCATCTCTTCTGCGTCTTGCTGTGTAGTTTTAGTTGTCATGCTGGTGAAGACTCACCCGTGTTCATTGGTTTTGCAGCAACAAGCCTGGCCCACCGACGACGTGGCTCACATCTACGACAAGTGCATTTCAGACCTGGAGCAGCACCTTCATGCTATTCCTCCAGCTTTAGCCATGAACCCACAAACCCAGGCCATCCGCAGCCTCCTGGAAGCTGTGGTCATGGCCCGGAACTCTCGGGACGGCATCGCTGCTCTGGCACTTCTGCAGAAAGTAAGGATCTAGAATTCAAATTAAATCCACGGGCGGCCGTACATGATAAAGTTTATTATTTTGTTCTTCTTAAACAAAATCCGGTTAAAACTATATAAGTTAGAAAAATGCACACTAAATGCAGACAAAAAGCTAAATGAAAAAAATTAATGGATGTATAATTTTAACCGAACTTCAAAGAGGACAAAATAATAACAATCTAATTATATTAGGAAATACAATTAAAAGATTATTTTTAGAAATGATATAAAATGCAGTACAAGTTAGAAAAATGAACATGCTCCTAAAAAGCATACTGAATGAATTATTGGATATACTGTATTTTTAATAATTTTGTTATGGTATTTAAAAAAATTTTTTTCTTAAAATTATATTATTATTTTGTCCTCCTTAACCCTTAAAGGCAAGGTACCAGAAAGAGCGCTTAAAAAAAATTTTTTTTCAAACGAACGTAATATTTGGCATCAAAATAAGAAAAATGGGAAAAAAAAAAAAAAAAAAAAAAAACATTTATAAACATGAAAAAAAAAATGTTTTCAAATAATGCAATAAAAATTAATAGAATGAAAACAAAAATCAAAACAATGACATGTTTCCGGGCATATTCAAGAATACCACCAGACACAACTTTCTATGGAAGAAAAAAAAATTTTGGGGGTAAAAATATTGCCCCACCCCCGGTAGATAAGATTTTTGATATCTGGGAACAATTGGGATTGATCCCAAATTTTTGGACTTTGGACAATACAAACTGCTCTGGAAGCCTAATTAAGCAGTAAATTGGCGCCACCTGATGTTCCAGCATCAAATTACATCTAAAAGTAAACGGTGGAAAAAAAAAGTGACAAATATTTTTTTTTATGGGGTTTTAAAAAGATCATAAAATGCTGTTGCATTTATACAACATGGTCTCACAAAGTCTGAGTAAAACTATACAAGTTAGAAAAACGAACGTGCTGACATGTATTGAGTTGTTGAATGAAAAAAATATAATGTGCTTTTAAGTAAATTCTACAAGACACCTGAAGCACTGCATTATGGGATCTGCAGTTTATCACCAGCATCTGACGATCTTGATTTGAAGTGTGATTGGCTGTCTGTCCTCAGGCTGTGGAAGGACTGTTGGACGCCACTAGTGGTGCGGATCCAGACCTGCTGCTGAGCTACAGGGAGTGTCACCTGCTGGTGTTGAAGGCCCTGCAGGACGGCCGAGCCTACGGTCCACAGTGGTGCAACAAGCAAATCACACGGTCCGTGTCTCCCCTGCCCTGACACAACCTCAGCACTCCGACCCTAGAGCTTTCTCAAACGTGTGCACTATACACTTTACTCCACTCGTGCATTACCCACCTAAGTTATTTTATTGCTTTTTTTAAACAGTCTGTCATTTGTATTTTGCCTTTTGCACTCTGTATATTTAGTGAAATCATATTTTTTTTGTATTTGTACCCTGTGTTTTTATCAGACTGTTTCCACACTACATTTTAATATATTGTAGTTAGTTAAATTCGTTTTTTTTTTTCAATGTGCATACGTTACATTCGTTATCAAATTTGTTTCTTTTTGCGCCGAGTAGCTATACTGTTTTCATTGTAACCCCGTGATACAATGACTGATTGATGGATAGAGGATGCTAGAGTTGGATAGAGGGAAAGAGATAAACAGAAGGATGGAAGATGGATAGATAGAAAGATGGAAAGAAATAGACAGGTTGGAAGGTAAACGGTGGATGGATGGATGGATGGATGGATGGATAGAAATAGACTGGATGAATGCATGGATGGATCGATAGATAGCCTATAAAACTCCCAAGGGAGAATTTAAGGTGTCTGGCTGTAAACTTACAAATGCACAACCCTACTCAATAAAGCCAAAAATAACCACAACAAACAAATTATATTGCTATCAATAATTGTCATAATATAGTATAAAAGTGCTAACTGGTTCATGTCAAGCAGGCTTGTGACAATGGCATTCTGTTCTGTTCTGTTCTGTTCTAACTGACCGCTCCAGATGCCTAATCGAGTGCCGAGACGAGTACAAGTACAACGTGGAGGCGGTGGAGCTGCTGATACGCAACCATCTGGTGAACATGCAGCAGTATGACCTACACCTGGCTCAGGTGAGACGTGAAGCCTCACAGGGATGCGAGAGGGCCTCTTCTCACCCGCTTTCCTCAGCAGACGATGGAGAACGGCCTCAACTACATGGCCGTGGCCTTCGCCATGCAGCTGGTGAAGCTTCTGCTGGTGGACGAGCGCAGCGTGAGCCACATCACTGAGGCGGATCTGTTCCACACCATCGAGACCCTGATGAGGACCAGCGCTCACTCCAGAGCCAACGCCCCCGAAGGGTAACGTGACCATGTGACCTAGGGCAGGGCGATTATGCCAAAAATCTAAATCAAATCGTGATTAATTGAACACTTTAGCACGATTATGATTATTGAACAAATATTTTCTTTATTTAGATTTTATGCTCTGAAAGTTCTCTGACAAGTTTTGCACATAAATATGCTTGCATTAAAAGTGAGAAATTATTGACTAAAGTGAACATTACTTGATTTTAAAATATAAACACACACAGATCTCATAAATTATCATTTATTGAACAACAACAACTGAAATTAAAGCAAAGTGGCCAAATCAAACAATCACTTTGTTTAAAAAAAAAAAAAAAGTTACAATAAATAACTTGCACATTTGGGAACAGAATAAATTCTTTTTGATATCCTATTATTTATATGGAAAATGAGCAGTTCTCTTGTAAATAAAAATAAGTCTTATTTATATGTATAGTTCATAATATGATATATCCTGCGCGCTTTCTGCAGCATCTACACTCGACTTCATTTTGTTCGGTCTTCCTTCCTGAAGCCAAAATGTATCCAAACGACAGAGACCGTGTTTTTTTTCTTTCTGTAAATGTCATGGAGTGAACGAGCAGCATGACGACAGCGTGACTCCACATCCGAAAGTTCTCTTAAAGGGAATGTAATCGGAATAATCGACCTGAAAAATGTGAAGGATTATAAGTTCTGAATTCCGATTTCGATTCTTTTTCGATTAATCGTCCAATCGAATTTACGATCTAATGTGACGACTCCATGTGACCCACAGTCTGCCGCAGCTGATGGACGTGGTCCGCTCCAACTACGAGGCCATGATTGACCGGCACCACGGCGGACCCAACTTCATGATGCACTCGGGCATCTCGCAGGCGTCCGAGTATGACGACCCGCCGGGGCTCCGCGAGAAGGCCGAGTACCTGCTGCGGGAGTGGGTCAACCTCTACCACTCAGCGGCCGCGGGGCGGGACAGCACCAAGGCCTTCTCTGCGTTTGTAGGGCAGGTGGGTTCAGATCCAGAGCTCCAGGGGGTTTAGAACACAGCCTGAGTTACTCACTTATCCTGTAGTGGTGCTAAACTCGCCCTCTCACACGAGTAAGAGTGTGTTTTCAGTTACACACAAGCACAAAACACACGCTGTCTGACACTCGTTTACACACACGCACTCAGAACAGAACGAGTGTTTCTCTCTTTCTATTTTTCTCTCTCATTTTTCTCGTTCCATCTTTCCTTTTCTGTCTTCTCATTTTTGCTCTTTCTCTTATGGCTCTCTCTTTCTCACTTTCTCTCCATCTTTCTCTTTAGAAAGAAATGCTCTTTCTTTCTGTTTCTATATCCATCTTTCTCTATTTCTCTTTCTGTCTCTTTCTCTCTTTTTATATTGTTCTTTCTGTCTCTTTCTCACTCTCTACATCTTTCTCTTTCTTTCTGTCTTTCTCTTTGTTCTTTGTTTTTTTTCCCACTCTTTTTATCTCACTCATGCTCACACTCCATTTATTTTTTTTGTCTTCTCTATTGCTCTTTTTCTTTCTCTTATTTTTCTCTTCTCACTCTCTTATCTTTCTTTCTCTTTTCTCTATTGCTCTTTTTCTTTCTCTTATTTTTCTCTTCTCACTCTTATCTTTCTGTCTCTTTTCTCTATTGCTCTTTCTCTTTTATTTTTCTCTTATTTCTCTCTGTTTCTTATTTTTCTTCTCACCTTCCGTCTTTCTCGTTATCTCGCTATCTTCTTTCTTTCTCTCCGGTTGGTTCACAGAAACCAATTAAATGGCCAAAGTTCTTGATCTGCCCATTGCAATCAGAAGAAAATGAGCGCATGTTCCTCTTCCACAGATGCACCAGCAGGGCATTCTGAAGACGGACGACCTGATCACCCGTTTCTTCCGTCTGTGCACCGAGATGTGCGTGGAGATCAGCTACCGGGCCCAAGCCGAGCAGCAGCACCCCACCACCAGTCCCGCCATCATCCGCGCCAAGTGCTACCACAACCTGGACGCCTTCGTCCGGCTCATCGCTCTCCTGGTCAAGCACTCGGGAGAAGCCACCAACACCGTCACCAAAATCAACCTGCTCAACAAGGTCAGTCCTCCTCCAGTGCTCCGGCACGGCTCTGCAGCAGTCCTTCATGGAGATTTCATCCTCTCAGGTTCTCGGCATCGTGGTCGGCGTGTTAATCCAGGATCACGACGTGAGGCAGACGGAGTTCCAGCAGCTTCCTTACCACCGCATCTTCATCATGCTTCTCCTGGAGCTCAATGCACCCGAGCACGTGCTGGAGACCATCAACTTCCAGACCCTCACTGCCTTCTGGTAACCCTGCCAATTGGAAGTTGGATGGATGGATGGATGGATGGATGGATAGATAGATAGATAGATTGGAAGATGGATGGATGGATGGATGGATGGATGGATGGATGGATAGATAGATAGATAGATTGGAAGATGGATAGATGGATAGAAAGAAATAGACAGGATGGAAGATGGTAGGAAATGTGGAAATCAATAAAACTGTCATGGTCTTGCAAAAGCAATTTTCTATAGGGAAATTCAGCAAATTTAAAATGTGATTCTTTACAAAAGAAATTGCAGAGAGTAGATTAAAAGCATGCGATCGAAATTAATAACAAATATCTAATTCCAAAATGTAAGCTTTGCTCTGAAATCCTGTTAAACCGTTGTTTTCATAGTGATGGGAGCTTTGGATCATTTTTGCGACTTGGATTTTTGATTCATGATCCGCAAAATCAACTCTTTTTTTTTTTTTTTTTATAAAAAAAAAAAAAACATGGATTAAATAAGAGTATTTCAGGAAAAAAAAGACTTAAATCTGCAAAGATTCATTTCAATTCATCAAGGATTCATTAATTTTGCTGACTGGGAATCGGTCACTTACTGTATAATTCCGTAAGGAACAAAAAGACTTGCGTAAAGTCACTTGAGTCACTTGTCTTTCTTTTTTTCTTTCTTTCTTTCTCACTCTCTCTGTTCTTTATTTCTCTCATTCTCACTCAATTTTTCTCTTTCTCACTCTCTCCATTTTTTTTCTTTCTCTCTTACTCTCACTTTCTGCCTCTTTCAGTCATTGCTCTGTCTCTCTCTTTTTCTCTTATTTTTCTTTCTCACTCTTTCTCTCCTACTTTCTCCCCATCTCCCTCGCTCTTTATTTTTCTCCTTTTCACTTACACTATCCTTCTCATCTTTTTCTTTCTCTTTCTCTTTATTTTATTTTTCTTTTATCACTCAATCTGACATCTCAATCTGTCTCCACATTTCTCTATATGTCTTTCTCTCGTTCTTTCACTTTCTGTCTCTCACTTTTTCTGTCATTTTTCTTTCTCTCTTTCTCAGTCTTCCTTTCTTTCTCTTATTTTTTACTTTCTCTCTCTAAATTAGTTATTGTGTGTCTTGCTAATGGTACATACGCTAATAACATGTTGCAATTGCTCTTTACGCAACACCGCTACATTTTCGAATGCGCCGCCACAAAATGTAACTTTTTGCTAAAGACAGGAATATTTGCTTTTTTGCAGCAACACCTTCCACATCTTGAGGCCGACGAAAGCGCCAGGATTCGTGTACGCTTGGCTGGAGCTGATCTCCCATCGCATCTTCATCGCCCGGATGCTCGCACACACTCCTCAGCAGAAGGTAGAGCCGCTCTCTCTCCGCAGGTCACGTGACGTTCCTGCGCGCTAAACGCCGCTCTGTTCCTGCAGGGTTGGCCCATGTACGCTCAGCTGCTCATCGACTTGTTCAAGTACCTCGCACCTTTCCTGAGGAACGTCGAGCTCAACAAACCTATGCAAATTCTCTACAAGGTACTGACACACAGGCGTAGGTACCGAATCTGCTCGGGTGGAAAAACGACTAATGATGACGTCACACTATTTGATTGGCTGTAAGTTTGCACGTGTAAGATGGTTATGGGTCTAGGTAAAATGCAAAGCTTTAAAAAAGAAATTCTAATCTAGATCTTTTCGTTATTTGTGAGAAACATGGATCACTTGTACTTTGATCATTTATCAATCTCACCCTCACTTAGTTTTTTTTTTCCAACTTGTCTGGGGGAAAAAAGGGAAATTTATAATCTTTGCAATTCAATGTTAAATCTGCTAAGGTTCTGTAGTTCCATAGTGTGGAATTTTAATATTGTTATGTTTAGGACGCTGCTTTTGATTAAAGTTATCAAAGTGACTGATTATAGTTACCAATATGTAAAACTGACAATTAACCAGAGTAGAGCTGCACGATTAATGGTTAAAAGATTGCGATCTGGATTCTACATTATTAGCTCAGTGCAAGCAACATTACGTTTCAAAAGGAAAGTGTAAAACTGATGAGCCTCCTTATCTCGATGATACGTGATTGGTCCAAGTGGTGTGACGTCATCATTAGTCGAGAGTGGTTTTTACACCCGAGCTGCTTTGGTACCTACACCGGTCTCTCATCCAGAACGTTTCCTGCACTGACGCTCCATTTGGGTCCTTAAAGGGAACGCTCCGTGTGCTGCTCGTCCTGCTGCACGACTTCCCAGAATTCCTGTGCGACTACCATTATGGCTTCTGTGACGTCATCCCGCCCAACTGCATCCAGCTGAGGAACCTGATCCTGAGTGCCTTCCCCCGCAACATGAGGCTTCCGGACCCCTTCACCCCCAACCTGAAGGTAAGCTCCGGCTCACAGCCCCTCGCCCCAGAGTTCATTTAGTTGACCAAATATTTACGTCATTGTCTTTGTCAACGACACTTTTTCCCTGACGAAAACAAAACGAGAACTATATAAAAACTCCCACTCGGGTGCGAAAACTATAATTACATTTATTGACACTTTCGTCAACGAATTAAAACTAAAAAAAAAATCCCTTTCGTGACGACGTCCAATCATAATCCGAGCATGTGGAGCATGCGAGCTGGCGAGAGGCGAGTGCCTTCAATAACGTCTTCTCCGGCAGGGAAAAACGGTCTGATATATGGTTGTAATGATAATGATATATTCTTTTTTACCGTGCAACCATTTGTTACTTATAAACGTGATGCAATTATACTAAATTTTATTTTACTGTATTTATTTTTCTCTTTGTTGAGGTTTTTTTATGAGAATGCAAATATTTGGATTGAAAGGAAAGTTCATTTAAATAAGTTAAGGCAAAAGAAATGTTTTTCCAAATATGATTTTGTATATATTTTTTATGTTCATAGTTAACTACGTATTCATATTTCTTAGACATAGCAACTTTAGTAAACATTTAGAATATAGAGCACTTATATTTTCGTTGACTAAATCTATACTGTAATTAAGTCGACTAAAATGCTGTGGTATTTAGTCGACAAATATTAGACTAAAACAAAAAAAATTACGATGACTAAATTGGCACTAAAACTAAACTGAGTTTTAGTCAAAAGACTATGACTTAAAACTAAATTAAAACTTTTTTGACTTTTTTTTTTTTTTTT
>CM051501.1:4382425-4412174 GCA_028031935.1 Paedocypris micromegethes | reverse complement strand
TTTTTTTTTTTTTTTACTTTTTTTGCTGATGACCTGCGTGTGGCACAGGTGGACATGCTGAGCGAGATCAACATCGCGCCGCGCATCCTGACCAACTTCACCGGTGTGATGCCGTCCCAGTTCAAGAAGGACCTGGACTCCTACCTCAAGACCCGCTCGCCCGTCACCTTCCTGTCGGAGCTGCGCAGCAATCTACAGGTGGGCGTGTCGTTCTGCTCCGGAAGGTTCCGTCAAGCCCGAGCTGATGGTGATGGATCTTCTCCCGTAGGTGTCCAACGAGCCGGGCAACCGCTACAACATCCAGCTGATCAACGCCCTGGTGCTGTACGTGGGCACCCAGGCCATCGCCCACATCCACAACAAGGGCAGCACGCCCTCCATGAGCACCATCACGCACTCCGCCCACATGGACATCTTCCAGAACCTGGCGGTGGATCTGGACACGGAAGGTGAGGTGGTCGCGTGGGTCAAAAGGTGCCGTTCTCAAGTGCGCACCGCTTCTCTGTCACAGGGCGCTATCTGTTCCTGAATGCCATAGCCAATCAGCTGCGCTATCCAAACAGCCACACCCACTATTTCAGCTGCACCATGCTGTATCTGTTTGCCGAGGCCAACGCTGAAGCCATCCAGGAGCAGATCACCAGGTAAAGACGCACGGACAATTCAACCGTTTAGTACGATTACAATTTGTGAGCGATTTATTTTATTTATTCTTTGCCCTCATAGTTCACTTGACTAGTTTTGTACAGTGGATGTATTCACTTTATACAAGTGAGAGGATTGTTAAATTAAGGGTGCAGTTATTTGAAAATAATTGAATGAAACACACATCTTTTATGATTATGTATTGAACATCAACAACTTAAATGAAAGCACACACTTTCTTCTTATAAAAAAGGAAAAAATTGCTTTTTTTCCCCAATATTTTCTTATTAAAAGTAGAAAATGAGCAGTTCTTTTCTCGATAAAATAACTCCTTGTATATCCTGTGATTTTTCATTGATTCGTTAAAATACTGTATTTTCCAGACTATATGATAAACCTCTATTTTCTAATCTTTTTTCACATAATACACACTTTTTTTTTTATTCTTTTTTTAAGGGCGGTCCTTACTCTGATTGGCTGGTGAGAATGTCATTCAATCAGAGTAAGGGTGAAAAACAAAACTCTCAAACGAAAACGTGTAGATTGCCAGTAACAAATATAAAACCAAGCGTAATAGTGAAGCATTTTTGCATATTTTTGGCACCAATCCAATTCCATATTATTCAAGTAAAACATCAGAGTGATACAAGTCACAAGTTCAGTTTGTTAAATAATAAAAATGAAGTATTTTAGGAGTAATTGAACTTAATTTAGCCAAAAATTCTAGTTTTTTTTTTTTTTTTTTTAAATCATGTGCCTGAAAAATCACTGTGCGCTTATCTTGGTTATACAAACGTGTGCTGTGGTGTTCAGGGTTCTGCTGGAGAGGCTGATCGTGAACCGGCCACACCCGTGGGGTCTCCTCATCACCTTCATCGAGCTGATCAAGAACCCGGCCTTCAAGTTCTGGAGCCACGACTTTGTCCACTGTGCCCCCGAGATCGAGAAGTAAGACCACGCCTCTGGGCCACGCCCCGGTGACAACACGCTCAGCACCTCGCTGCTTCCTCCTCCACAGGCTGTTCCAGTCGGTGGCGCAGTGCTGCATGGGACCCAAGCAGGCCCAGCAGGTGATGGAGGGAACCGGTGCCAGTTAAGAGAAGATCCCACCCTCAAGGTTCCACGCTTCCTTTCTCTCACCCTTCACCGTTTGATGTAAATATTAAAAAGGGACTTTGAAGTGCAGACCGAGACGAACGACAGGATTGAACACATTTCCTGTTTGGCTCCCTCCCCATCACTGGTCTTCTGGTTTTCTTTTCTGTTTTTTTTGGCCTTTATGACGGATTGACTTTTTGTTTGGAAGCTTGGTAGTGGCTGAGGAAGCTTTAATTTTCTCTCCTTTGCGGTTTGGTTTTTAAGGGCTGAGGGGGGCGTGGCGACGTCCTGGACCGCCCGGGGGAGGGGCCGGGTGGGCCCGGGGGAGGGGTCTTTAGTTTGCACCAGTGAAGACACCGCTATGGGGTTGAGGTTCTACCTGGCACTTGTACAATTGTGGAAATATTCAGAAATCTGTTGGTGATTTGGATCTTTTGAGTTTGTACAAAGATTCGACTCGCGGACGAGAAAAACAGGACCAATACAGCTCATTTTGTAAGGATTTCGAAGGTTTTGTAAATGTATTGGTCCGCGTGTTGTATTTTGTAGTACTTTGTAGTTGCCTTTAGTTCCGCTTATTTTCCTGTATGTATGCATTCTGTAGTTACGCATTAAACACTTGAACTGCACACCTGCCGCTGCCGTCGTTTCTTGTTGTTCATAAAATCTAACGGTCTTCAAAAATTTACTCATCTTGAAAGAATATATTTGTTTTTTTTAGACTAGGTATTATAGCGCACATGAAATCCTTAACCTTTATTCATTTGTTTAATTTTTAACTGTGCGTCTTTGAATTTTTCAGGGTGCAACCTTTGTCTATAAATACAGTACAGCCTTGTGTAAAAAAAAATCTTTCATCGATTTTTCAAAGATGCTTTAATTTCCGAGTCTGTTGTGTTTAAGCTCCTGGTGAATGTTCTAAAACGGTAAAAAAATGTTTACCATATTTCTTCGGTCTACTCTACTGCACTTAGAAAAAAGAAGAAAAAAAAAGTTTTAATTTTATAATCTAAAAAAATGTGACTTGCGTAAATAAAATAAAAAAAACTTGGAAAATACAGGTTTTTTGTTTGTAAAAAAAAAAAAAATCACCTTTTACTTTGATCCGATTTTTTTTTTTTTGAAGATGCTTTAATTTCCGGGTGTGTTGTGTTTAAGCTCCTGGTGAAAGGTCTAAAACCATTTTTTAAAACTACCGTAATTTTTAAGACTATAAGGCACACTTAAAGCCATATAACTGTTTTTAAAATTGACAGAGCGCCTTATCTGACAAAAAAAAAAGTATGTGACTTATTTGAAAAGAATTCCAAGAGAGTGACTTGACAAAAAAAAAATATGGTAATCGCCTCGTGTAATCATCCATTGTTTAAAGACGCTTTAATTTCTGGGTCATGTGGACCACGAGCCAATCACACAATCTGGGGAGAAACCTGTAGACCAATCACAAGCAGGACACGATCGTGCAAATAATTGTGTCCATCTCCTCCGCTCTTCACATCTACCGTCGTCATCCTCAGCTCACGTCGGTAAGAGTCTTTTCTGTGTTTTTTATTATGTGAGTTTAAAACATGGGAGAGAGCTGGGATGGAGAATTTATGACGGGGAAAACTGTGGAATCATTTGAGGAACAAATTTCAGATTTTTGTTCATTTCTTTGCTTGCCATCTTCACATTTTTGTTGGAAACTTTTGTTGGAAAGTTTCAAACAAAAATGTGACTGTTACGAACGAAAAATAAAAAAGCAAATGAAATTATGAATCATATTTTGATCATTTTGGCACTCATCCATGGAATTCGTATTTGATGTACGAGTGAACGAATATTTTCGACCACGAAATCATCCAGGCCTGATTCAGCTGCTGCATTTCATCTTTAGACACTTTAGCTCCTGGCTAAGAGGTGGCAGTGTAAATCTTGTGTAAGATGTTCTTCTGTCCGTATCGCACGTGCAGCGCTCTCCTCTCGCGGCTGCTGAGTCCAGCCTGAGTGTCCATCAGCTTCCTGTCTTCCTCCAGAGCCTGAGAATAACTGTCCAGCGTGGCTCCAGCCGCCTGATGGAGGAGCCGCTTCCAGTCTCCAGACGCCCTCGCCAGCCCTCTGAAGCTCACGGCCTCCTCCACATCATCATCATCATCTTCCTCCCATCCCTCGTTTCCTCTGAACTCTGTGAACTCTTCAGCGCTCATGCACAGCACCTGCCCGGACAGGAAGGAGAATTACACCACACGCTGTTTGACAAACTCCTACTTCCTGTCACCTTCAGGGTCGTGTAGAGTTCGCTGTACGTCAGGCAGCCTGATTGGTCGAAGATAAACGCCCCCTTCTCCTCTACCGTCTTCATCTGGCGTAGCGCGCTCCACTTATCCGCTAGGAGCTGACAGGCCGCCTCGTTTTCCGCGACTAGCGGGAAAACACATTTAAATTGGACGAATAAAATTGAAAAAAGTTTTTTTCTATTATGTATATCTATTATAAATGCTTGCTTGTTTACATTGTTCACTTTGGCTGTACGTATATTGTCATTTGCAATTAAGTCACTTTGTATCAAGATTTTTGACTGTTTAGCATTTTTTGAAACACTGATGTCATACACTGATGTCATCTGATTGGTGGAGACTTAAAAAACATTTTCAACAGTTGAGTTTGTATATTCGTAATCTACGTATATTATAAATAATCGATAAAATTTATTGCTATTAACATAAAACCTTTTATTTGTTAATATGATGTTATATTTTTTCATAATTAGATAATATACTTTTATATTGTCTATATTTCATTATAAAGTTATAGTTTAGACTGTTATATTTTTCATTAAAATCTATATTGTAATTTAATAATTATCAATTATTATTTATGTGTACTAGTATTAATATACAGTTGTACCCCGTCTTGTGAAAATAATCATGCCAACAGCTGCTTCGTTAGGTGGGAATTTTGTTACCTAATATTTTGTTGTTTGGTTAATCCGTGCCGACTGTTTTTTTTTTTTGTCAAGACAACACAAGCATTTTATCTACATTACATCTAAAAAAAATATATATAAAAAAAAACATTTGTTTGCATGCATTTCAATAAAATCCAGCTAACTGGATCTGAATTGTAACACTGTGTTGCTAAAAAACGGAATAAAAAGCGCGTGAACCTTTGAGCGCGGCAGTGTAGATGCTGTGATTGGACACGTCTGCGGTGTCGTTGCTGTTGGAGGGAAACGGCTGGACGAAGCCGTACATGTGTAGAAGCTGCCAGTTGGGCATCTCTCCGTAGGTGTTGAAGATCTCCTCTCCTTTCCTGATGCTCCGCGTGGAGACCATCTTCAGACACGCCTGGAGGCAGAGCTCCGCATCAGGACCACGCTCAGGTTGTGTTGTGTTGTGTACGTACCGGAGTATACTCCAGGTTGGCGTTGTGCTCGGAGACGTGGTTCAGCATGTCGGCCATCGGAACCATCATGGGAGGGTTGGGCTGCTTCTCATCCTCTTCATCTTCATCATCATCAACAGGCTCTTGGAAACTACAGAAGCGGGATGAGTGAAGGCTGAGGAGCATCACTGTGATCTCACCTGTAGGCCATGACGAAAGCCACCAGAGCGGTGTAGAGCTCCAGCGTGTGCTCCTCAGGGTCCCACAGCTCAGGGTGAGTCTTCATGAAGGGAAGAACTATGCTCCTGTACTCGTCCTGGACTTTCCTCACGTCTGCTTCCACAGCCTCGGGAATCCCGGTGCCCTTCAGAAGCTCGTCTCGCTGCTCCTCGCTCCTGCACACACATCATCACAGGTGAAAAGAGTAGCTGGATACCATACTTGAGTAATTGTACAGACACATTACTGTAAAACTTGTACTCGAGTGAAAAGTATCCAGTTTTAAAAGAACTGAAGTGTTTTACTCGTACTGAATTTAGGCTCAAAAACGCCAAGAAAATCTTAATTTATGAGGTTTTATTTTCTTATACAGCATTGAATTGTAAAAGGTGTTAAATTTTATTTCTAACTCAAATGTGCCAAAAAGTGCAACTGCTAATTCACGTAATTTAGCTGTTAAACAGCATCCAGTACCTTCAGCATTAGTAAAATTAGTAAAAACGAACTGCGTTAACGCGCATTAAAAAAAAATATCACGGTTAAGTACTTATAAAGTACTATTTGAAAAAACAAACAACTTTATAATACTTTAATATTGGACATTGGTTCATCACATACATAAGGTGTTTTGTAGATTTTAGTAGGTACTTACTTATCAAGTACTTAATCTTATTTTTTATAAAGTACTTAATGGCATGCGGATCTTGACAGCCCTACTAAAAATACAACAATAAAAGTAAGAAAGTCCATTTACTCGAGTACTTTACACCTCTGGTAGTTATCTACGTGGTCACCTACCAGAACATGGGCTGATCTAGGGTCCGAAAATCCGTCCAGAGAGACAAGTAGGGCTTCCAGCGAGACAGTGGACTGGTGTACTCGTGCAGGAGACTGAGGAGAAGAGGAACCCAGCCTGATGCGCTGTCCAAACAACACTTCTCTAGTAAAAGAAACCAGGTTTGAAGAGCAGTTTCTCATCATAAGTGAAGCAAAGATTCTCGAACCGTCTTCCAGGACTTTTCGGACGCTGGTGGTGGCCTGATGCAGAAGAGCTTCTCTTGGAATGGAGAACAGGACGTGTCCTTCCTCAATGTCCACTTTGGCCAGCATTCCGTAGTCCGCAACGGTTCCGTTTTTACTCAAGTACACCTGCAGTGGCACAACATTTACTTCAGCTCAATAAACAGGAGCTTTTCTTTGAATGTTTGACGAGTTAAGACTAGTTAAGACATGACTAGTCTCTCAACCTGCAGGTGTGGTTTTACCTTGTCACTGGTTTCCAGCTTCACGTCATCACACCACAGCAAGAACTTCTCCAGACGCTCGTCTTTATCCACCTGAGGAAAAATCAGAACTAATGGAGTCACGCACACACACACACACACACACACACACACCTAGACATGTTTTGCTACCATATCAGGACGTTTATTAAAATGCTTTTGAAAGTTGTTTGGAATTTAGAGCTACTGTACTGTACCTGTCAAATAACTATACTAATTTGATGCTTTTCGATTATTATTTTGATACCAGTATACGAATACTATTTAGTATATGGTGAACTCGTATATTGCTCAACGTACGTGATTTGAACTCGTGTGATGGCATTAAACGATAATTACATATGATGATAATAATTAATTAACTGCATTGGAAATTTAAATACTACTACACGCATGTTTACGTTTATAATAAAGTACCGGTTACGAAGTCCGACTTCCGTTTACTGCATTTTTCCTAAAATTCTGAGCTGTTGGAACAATCGAAAAACTTTATATTTACCTTTATTCGCTTTGCATCTGTTGCCATTTCAGTGATTGGCGTGAAAAACGTGTAAGAACTTGGGACTTGACAGGTCTATTTCCACGTGAGAAAATATATCTACGCTTTTTCTTCTTCTTTGAGGGTCGCGAACGTCCACTGCGCCCCCTGCTGTACGGCTGCGGTACCAATCTTAACCGACACGAGAAACGATGACGCAAAGACGTACATATCCTAAGTACATGGAATAAGATTTGTGACACAAAAACGCAAGCGGTTTCATTCAATCGCAAACGTCAGGGCAAGCCATTGATAAACACATTTACTCCAAAGATGCGTTTATTAAAATTCTTTTGAAAGTATAGTTCAACACAAAAAGCTGTAGTTTAATAAAAACGAGCTATTATATGAACAAAATTATATCTCTTCTTTTGAAATCTGTGTTTTTAATAACAATAACCTCGTTTCTTCTAAGCAATTTTATCCTGAATTAGACATTCGAAACGTCCAAGAGACATTGTAGTTGATTGGTCGGAATGAGGGTATTGAGCCAATCACAGCACAGCATTGTCATTTTTTTGCGCGTCACTATTAGCAACGTTCCGTTCTGTGAACGATCGTCGAATTATTTAATTGCAAATTTTTTCATTCAGTGTTTGCGTTTGTGGTGAGATTTTATTTCATTGTTTTTAAGTGTTTCAATTGTTGAAACAATTGCTATAATCCTACTTTTATCATTTGATCAATTTATAGCGTGCATGACGATAAAATAGTCCATAAGTGCAAAAAAAAAAAAACTTATTTATAACTTCGTTTTGTCTAATTCAGCATTGGGTAATGACTTGTCATCGTTAAACTGATGCTTTCATCCAAAGCGCCAAACAATGCATTACAGCAAAACATCGGATGAACCTTCTGCTTTCCCAATAATCCCAACAATATGGTGTTGTACAAAACATAGTGAATGCTCATTCTGATTTAAAGCTCTGTGGAGCAGGCTCTCGGCGTGTGATGAGCATGCGGTAGGGTTTGGGTGTGAGCGTGACGCCGTACACTGGTGTATAATCTGGTTCTCCAGCATCTTCAGGCCAGATGAACTGGTAGCGGCGCAGCAGAGTGACGAGGATCAGGAAGAGCTCCATGCGCGCCAGACCCTCACCCAGACACACACGTGGACCTGGAAACGACACGAGACACGTCAAACCAGCCAAAGCAGACCAGAAGATCCACTGCGCTTACCTGTGGAGAAGGGCAGAAACGCTTCCGGCTTCTCAAACTGGCCCTGGTCGTTCAGGAAGTTCTCCGGGTTGAACTCGTGCGGGAACTTCCACTGGCCTTCTTCCTTCAGGACGGAAGACAGGTTGGGAATGACAACGGTTCCCTGTGAAAGATGGTATGGTGAAGATCTCGTTCAAGTGCTTGCCAGGCATCTTCTCACCTTTGGGATGCTGAAGCCCATCAGTTGAGTGTCTCTGGTGGTGCAGTGGAAGACGCTCAGAGGAACCGTGTTGGCGACCCGCTGCACCTCGTGAATCACGGCCTGAGTGTACGGCATGTTGTGTCTGTCTTCATACGACACGTGTTCTTTACCCTCCAGGACTTGGTCCATCTCCTGCTGACAGCGCGCTGGAAGATCAGGACAGACGTTAGTGAAAAGTGCTGGTCTGAACTGACCGAAGCTGAAGAGTCACAGACCCTGAACCTCCGGGTGGTTCATCAGGTAGAGGAAAGCTGTGAGGAGCGTGTTGGAAGTCGTGTCCGTCCCAGCAAAGTGCAACTCAATGATGTACAAAACAAGTCGTTCTTCAGAATAGGACGAACCATCGTGGTCTTTCTAAGGAAAACAGGATGGAGAATTCGAGTCTGGAAGATTGACCACAAGTGTGATTGACCACTAAATCTCAGTGAGCTCATCAAATATTACAAGCCAACAAGACCTCTGTGCTCTCTAACCATATCCAGAATCTCTAAAACCTACACAGGGGGAAGAACGTTCCCATATCTAGCACCAGAGTTATGGAATTCTGTCTAGCTCTGTCTAGCACGATTCGAGGCTCAGAATCAGTTTGTCAACCTCTTCAATGAATCATATATTTAACTGTAATAATAACATGTTAAATGACTAATATTAACGTATAGGAAGGCTGCATAAGGTAGCAGCCCGGAACCAAATCTCACCTGCACCAAAGTATCATAACTATTATTACTATTTTAGAGCCTTTTTGCGTTGCTAATAACTTTTTTCTTCCCCGTTTCACTCCCCTACTAAGGTCCTGACTGATCTACATCCCTGCCAGAGGAGTGTTGGTACCACTAGGACAAAGATGCGTTGCTTGGAGGAGTGTCGATGCCACTTTGATGGCGTCCAACGGGATCTCCGTCTCTGCAATGTCACCCTCCTGGTCCCTTCTGAAGATCGGGTGCCACTGCATCGTTTTAGGATGGATGGAGCTGCCTCACTTTCCGCACGAGGAAGACAACGTTCTGAACCATCTTCACCAATGACTTTGTAACGAGGAGACTGGCACCAGCGAGTTGGGTTCTCCCTACGTTTACTTCCTCTCACCCCGCCAAGAGGTTTTTGTTTTCTTAGACACTGTCTAGATTGTAGCTTGCTGGTCATAGCCACAGTCTTAACACCCATGAAAAATGAACTTTTTTAGTTTTTAATGACTCTGTTTTTTCCTAATTTCGCATAGTGGCTTTGTGTCAGTCTGGTATTGAGAAAAGCGCTATGTAAATAAACTCGAACTTGAACTTGAGTGAGTCTGTGTTCTTCTCTCTGATTGGTCAATACAGGGTGTGTCCTGTCTTCAGGCTCAGAGTCTCCGGCATAGGCTCCAGCTCCTAGTGACCCAGAAATGGAAAAGCAGTGGACTATATGAGACACGACCACTCACCTTGTTGAGCTCGTCTAGATAACAGTCGATAAAGTCTCTCGGTTCTCCTGGAGTTCTTGTCTTCTTGTGTTCCGTGATCAGACTCAGAGTCATTTCCTTTATTTTCTCGATGTTATCGAAGCCTCGTTTAAAAGGCAAAGGCAGCATCCGCAGCACAGGAAGCGTGTCGTAGATCTGAATATACAGGAGTATTAGTATTAACACAGCAATTACTCAAACCTGCAGAATGTTCAACAATGTTATTTCCGGAGCCGCAACAAAGCCACTGTGGATAAGTAAGACATCATCATCACAGGTCAAAGGTCAGCAAGGGTCGTCAGGATCACGGAGCCTCTCACCATGTTCCACGGTCCACTGATGATCTTGGAAATCTCTGTAATGAGCCGGACGTAGCTCTTTAGAAAGTCACTGTTGTAGTCGTAACGGCATCCGAAAAGAACCAAGCTGATGACGTTGGACGCCGCGCTGTGAAATAGCGTCTGAGGGCAAAGGCTTCCTCCTGCAAAATGTGTTAAAGTGATGGCTTTTCACACGCTAGCTGCGGGTTTACCAGTAGAACACGCGTGATTACCAAGGTTTTCCTCCAAGCGAGCAATGATGTGCGAGATCTCCGCCAGGATTCTCTCCTCCATTGACTGTTTCCCCAGACCGAAGTTCCTCAGGGTCATGAGGGCAAAGCGTCTGTGCTCTTTCCAGCCGAGGCCGTAGTCGGCCATGATAACACCTTGTTAAAAACAAAAAACGTAAGTCCATTTGAGTTCAATACCGAGTCGTTTGAAAGTAAAGGGGGTTTGTCACTATGACCACTAGGGGCAGTATTGACTGCTTTTACTCGTCCTGTGAAGTGACACACAAACCCTTAAGCCGTGGTGTGAGGGGGCATGTGAGGGTCTTGCTCAAGAACACTCAGAAGAGAAACCCACCGGGCTGAGATTCAAACCTGCACCCTATAGACACAAGTTCAATTGCCCACCGCTGGACAGATATGTAAAGAGTACCTGAAATCCATACTTGAGTAAAAGTACCTTACTGTGAGTGAAAATTACTCCATTACACGTTTCAAGTCACCAATTCCTAGAAGACTTGAGTAAAAGTCGTAAAGTATCCCATTTTAAAATAACTTGATTTTACTCATTCTGAATTTAGGTTAAAAAAACACAAAGTAATGTGCAAATCAGGGTAGAAGAAGAATTTTCAGCATAATATAAAAATGAAATGTAACAGCTCAATGTTTCAAAATAGCGTAACAAAGTGGAAGGAAAAAGATCAAAAAGTCCAAGTCACACTTAAATGTGAAATAAAAGTGCAACAGCTAATTCTCGTTCACGTGATTTAGCTGATGAACAGCATCCTGTACCTTCAGCATCCCACAGATGGCGACTTCGCCTCATCCGCCCAATAATAAAAAGATGCCGAATTTGTCAAGCACAATCACAATGTAACGAGTAAAAAGTTGCTTATATATTTTGCTACTCAGTACAAGTACAAAGTAGCCAAAAATATTTAACTTAATATTTATATGTCAATTTACTCAAATCCTTACATCAGTGGTGATGGGAACATGTGCAGTTTGAATTGCATATTCTTTCCGACATTTATTTGACCTCATATAGTATCGAAACAACACAGAATTCGACATTGGTGCAACGAGACAATACGTTCATTCGAAATGACATTGCACGTTTTACAAACTAAAGCAAATGTATTTTTTCCATATGATTTGAACGTTGCAGAGAGCAGCAACTGAGCGATAAGCAAGATTTAGGACGCTAGGAAGCAGCTGTTACTCTTCCGCTTGCCTTCATTTTTCAAGATGTGATTAACCATGAGATCCTGCGGCCGTCCGGAGAAGTCTTGAGCCTTGGTGACCAAAGCTTCCTTCACCGCCTGGAAGCCATGCAGGAAAACTGTTCCTTTCGACCCCGTGTACAGGCTGTAAATCTTCCCATAGCGCTCTGCAAACTGTCAAAAGCCCAAGAGGAAGAGGAAGGAAAGGCACGATGATGTCAATAATCCACTAGAGGCAACAGAGAAAAAAGCACAGACCCTTTCGAAATCCTTCAAAGGATTCGCCATGTTGACGTGAAGAAGGTTCCCAACGATGGGCAGAGGACGAGGTCCAGGAGGAAAGCTCTTCGGTCTCTGGATCCGCAGAACATGGATGATGATGAAGATGAAAGCCCAGATCAGAACCAGAGAGCCCAGCATTCTGCCTGTGGAGCTCCTCGTCCTCTCTCACACTGAGGAGAAAACCAGCCCGAGATCTCCACCCGCCTGCTAAAGCAAACAGTCCAGAGCGCAAACAGACCAACGCCACGGCTTCACCACAGACCAGAGACTTCACTGAGCCTTTCATTTATTAATCCAGCGGCCGACCAATCACAGAGCAGGACACAGATACAGAGATTCTTACTCTCATGTATGAACGTTGTTGTGATGGACGTAGAGGAAAGTGTGACAAAATCTCAGTAGTTTAATGGTATATTACTGTATTATACACTAAAAAGTGGCCGACCAATCAGAGGTAAGTGTGAAAAAATCTCATGTTAATTGGTATATTACTGTATTATACACAAAAAGTGGCTGACCAATCACAGAGCAGGACACAAACATTCACCCTCTTACTCACGGATTTGGACGTTTTTGTTATTGATGTAGAGGAAATTGCGAAAAAATCTCATAGGTTAAATGGTATATTTACTGTTTTATACACCAAAAGTGGCCGGCCAATCACAGAGCAGGACACAGATACAGATATTCACACTCTCAGTCACACGTATGGATGTTTTTGTGATGGACGTAGAGGGGAGTGTGGAAGAAATCTCAGTAATTTAATGGTATATTTCCATAATATACACAAAAAGTGGCCGACCAATGCGAAGAAAGTGTGAAAAAAAAATCTCATGTTAATTGGTATATTACTGTATTATACACAAAAAGAGTCCGACCGGTCACAGAGCAGGACCCAGATACAGACATTCACACTCTCACTCACACATATGAACATTTTAGTGACGTACACAGAGGTAAGTGTGGAAAAAATTTCTGATGTTTAATGGTATATGACTGTATTATACACAAAAAGTGGCCGACCAATCACAGAGCAGGACACAGATACAGCTATTCACACTCACACGTATGGACGTTTTTCTGATGGACGTAGAGGAAAGTGTAAAACAAATCTCAGACTTTACACAGTATGCAGTATTACTGTATTATACATAGAAAGTGTCAGTTATAACAGATAAATACAAGATAAAATATTGTCTGTTGAAAACAAGCGACATTCAGAAGTGTCAGAGTCGTCGTTTTTGTTTGTTTTCTGTTTGTTCAGGTCGCGGTTCAATCTCATCTCTGTCAACGGCCGTTGATTTATAATTTGAAATTTGACCACATTTACTAAGTTTTTTGGCAAATGTTTGTATGTGTCCTGTTATTTTATGTCATTGTATGTTTAGTTATAGATGTGTGCTTATCTATATTATTTCTCTCTCTGCTTTCTTGCTTCCCAGTTTTGGGACAAATGAAGATATTTCATTACATTTTATTAAGCACCTTGAGGCGGTGGCCCACAAACACACCTTTAAAGCCTTCAATTCAACGAGAATTCAACGCTCTCGGCGTGTGATGAGCATGCGGTAGGGTTTGGGTGTGAGCGTGACGCCGTACACTGGTGTATAATCTGGTTCTCCAGCATCTTCAGGCCAGATGAACTGGTAGCGGCGCAGCAGAGTGACGAGGATCAGGAAGAGCTCCATGCGCGCCAGACCCTCACCCAGACACACACGTGGACCTGGAAACGACACGAGACACGTCAAACCAGCCAAAGCAGACCAGAAGATCCACTGCGCTGACCTGTGGAGAAGGGCAGAAACGCTTCCGGCTTCTCAAACTGGCCCTGGTCGTTCAGGAAGTTCTCCGGGTTGAACTCGTGCGGGAACTTCCACTGGCCTTCTTCCTTCAGGACGGAAGTCAGGTTGGGAATGACAATTGTTCCCTGTGAAAGATGGTATGGTAAAGATCTCGTTCAAGTGCTTGCCAGGCATCTTCTCACCTTTGGGATGCTGAAGCCCATCAGTTGAGTGTCTCTGGTGGTGCAGTGGAAGACGCTCAGAGGAACCGTGTTGGCGACCCGCTGCACCTCGTGAATCACGGCCTGAGTGTACGGCATGTTGTGTCTGTCTTCATACGACACGTGTTCTTTACCCTCCAGGACTTGGTCCATCTCCTGCTGACAGCGCGCTGGAAGATCAGGACAGACGTTAGTGAAAAGTGCTGGTCTGAACGGACCGAAGCTGAAGAGTCACAGACCCTGAACCTCCGGGTGGTTCATGAGGTAGAGGAAAGCTGTGAGGAGCGTGTTGGAAGTCGTGTCCGTCCCAGCAAAGTGCAAATCCAGGATGTAACTGATGAGCTGGACTTCATCAAACGAGGAGTCGTCATCTACTCTCTGTGGTAAAACGTCCACTAGTTAGGGATTGACTCATTGCACTTTAGCCTACAATTCATGCTATTGGCGAGGCGAGCAGCATCTGTAGAATATACGACTCAAATACAGATTTGCAAATAACAACATTCTGGGGATCTACATAAGTTATATTTGTGGGTGGGGCAATCTCAGGGTGGGATAGACAATCTTAACTTGTGGGTGGGGCATTCTCAGGATGGAATAGACTATGCTACTCATGGGGTAAACTCAGGGCGGGATAGAAGTGTTTAACTCATTGGTGGGGTATACTCAAGGCGGAATAGACAAGTTTAACTTGTGGATTGGGTATACTCAAGGCAGAATAGATGAGTTTAACGAATGGGTGCGGTTTACTCGGGGCGGGATAGATAGGTGTAACTTATGGGTGGAGTATATACTTGGGGCAGGATAGAGGAGTTTAATTTGTGGACGGGGTATACTCGGGGGCAGGTGGGATACAAAATTAATTATTTATACTTATGGCTGGTTTTATCTAGGGTTGATTTTAATTGTTTGTGATAAAAAAATTGGATTAGATGCATATAATATGGTTATGACCTAATCGTTGACTAGTGGGCGGATTATGCACATGCACAGGTTATATTTGTGGGATGGCATTAACGTATATGTCGGTGGATTATGGGTACATGTAGTATACAAGTGGACAGATTATACTAGTGGCTGCTTTATACTGGTGGGTGAGTTATGCTCATAGGTTAGTCGGTGGGCTCACATTGGTGGGTTATTTGTGTGGCCTTGCTCTACTGGTGGGCGGGTCAAACACTTGAGTGGCCTTTACTCATGGGAATTACAACGTGTTGGTATGTTCTTCCCATGGGTGAAAAAGTTCTCGTGTGTTGAAGTTCAGTCTTGGGCTCTGGATTAAGATGCATTAGGAATTGCATGATTGTGGATTGATAAGAAATCTGATAGCCAATTTTTCAAAGAAATCAACTGATCTGTATTCATTTCAGGCACGGTGTTATACAACAGAAGCCGAGTTAACAAATGTCGGCTTTTAAGATTCTTCCACACGTTTGGGTAAAATATAACCTGCTCAAACCTTATCAAGCTCGTCCAGATAACAGTCAATGAAGTCTCGCGGCTCTCCAGGGACTCGTGTGCTTTTGTGCTCAGCTACCAGCTCTGCAGACATCTGCCGGGCTTTATCGGCGTTGGCGAAGGCTTTTTTGAAGGGCAGAGGCAGACGTCTCACCATGGGAAATGAGTCATAAATCTACAGATACAGGGACTGTTCAGCATCCTGAAAACGTGAGAGACGGAGGAGGCAGGAAAGTTCCTCACCATCGCCCACGGACCATTGGCGATCTTTGCGTTTTCTGTAAAAAGGTGAATGAAAAGCTTGAGGAATTTGTCGTCGTAGTCGTACCGGCATCCGAACAGAACCATGCAGATGATGTTTGAGGCAGCGTTGTGGAATATTGTCTTGGGGTTAGTCGACTTGTCTGTAGAAAAAGGATGGAGCTCACTTTAGATGTCGAATTGAGGAGATAAAAATAATTGACTTCATTTTATTACCGACACTTTGGTCCAACTTGGCAACGACGTGCGAGGTCTCCGCCAGGATTCTCTCCTCCATTGACTGTTTCCCCAGGCCGAAGTTCCTCAGGGTCATGAGGGCAAAGCGTCTGTGCTCTTTCCAGGCAGGACCATAGTCGGTCAATATAACACCTGGGACGAAACCGGACATTGTTTTGTGCTGAGTTTCGGATCAGATAAGGGAGACCACTGCTCTTTGGACTATGGAGGACACATGGAATAAACAAACACGATGAGACATTTATTAACCTCAGTGTGTGCAGAGGTGTGAGTGTTTGTGATGTGGGTTTACTACTGTAAATGTTGTCATTTACCGCCTTTAGCTGAGACATGGTTGACCATCAGGTCCTGTGGACGTCCAGCAAAGTCCACGGCCTTGTTCACAAGCGCTTCTTTCAGAGCCTGGAAGCCGTTCAGAATCACTGTAGGTCTGGAGCCGATGTAGAAACTGTAGATCTTCCCGTACAAACCCGCCAGCTACAGATCATAAATTATTATTAACCAACCAAAGAATTACATTATCGATATTAAATTATAGTACAGACTTTTATTATAATTATATTAATTGTAATTTAGCAGACAATTTTCTAACTGTGCTTAAAAAAACGCAAAGTTACATTAATGACTCAAAAATAATAATAATAATAATAATATTAATAATATAAACAACAACAACAATAATAATAATACAAAACTTAAATTGATTAAATGGATTCTGAACACAAATTATTTGTGAGGAGCAGAACAATGTAGAATTGTTTTAAATGTATATCTTAAATTATCCTTTTAGTAACATATTAAAATTCATCCAACCATTTTCTACCGCTTTTTCAATTTCTGGGTCACCGGGATTGAATCATTTATTATCTATACAATTTTCCATTTTTTTTTTTACATTGCATTACAATTATTTATCGATCAAAGTATTAAAAAGAAACCAAATGGTTCTATACTCAACCCTCTCAAAGTCATCTAAAGGATTCTGGATGTTTAGCTGGAGCAGATTCCCGAACATCGGAAGCGGTCGAGGTCCAGGAGGAAAGTTCTTGGGTCTCGAAATCTGGATGAAGCGGAAGAAAAAGAACAAGCAAATCCACAATAAAACCAAAGAACCAAGCATCGTGGATTCTTATTGTTTTAAACTTGTATTTTTGCACAAACGATTTCTGAAGAAAAAAACCCCATGAAAAACCGATGTGTGTGGGCGGGGCCTACAGCCAAACGCTGTATCAATGTCTATCAAATTCTCACTAACCAATCATAGATCGCCGCAGGACCCGCCCCCAATCCAGTGAATCTGAAAAGTTGAACCGAAAACAACACAAAAAAAACATATAAAAAAATTAAAAAATATAAAGTGCCTTTATGTTAATTTAGCGACTTGTTTTATGTTGTGTCACCATTGGTTCCGGTTTATTCGGGGGTGTGGCAAGCCGGGGGTTGGATTTCCGCTGTTGCGTGGTGTGTGCGTGGCGGATCGGAAATTCGAGGGAGGAGTGCTTGGCGTGGTTGTGGCCGACAGCAACCATTAATAAAACTGTTGCAAATTATCTGGTCTCCTCATTGCTGACGAACGCTACAATATCGACAGTAGAAATGCTTTGTCCTTTTTTATTCATTATAAAATGTACTTTTAACGTTTTTTTAATCAAACAATTTCTCCTATTTTATGAAAACGTGTCGTTTATTTGTCCTGCTAATCTAATCACTTGGAACGTATTTGTGTGGTCTGCATCATTTAAATAACTCACCAAGACTCGTTTCCATAAACAAAATTTATTAGAATGCAATTTAGCTTTCAAACGTCCCAAGCGCTTTTCTTTGAATAATTATTTCAGATAACTAAATAACTTCATTTTGAAGTATATAGAACCAACGGAAACGTTCTTTAAATCGAAACCAACCGCTGTTTGTGAACTTTTGTTTGGACAGCTGGTGTCTGAGGCCCCCTGCTGGTGGCTTTAAGTACAGCGCAGATGTCCAATCAAAGACCCCGGGCGAAAGTCGGTTCATAAAAACAAAAGCAAATGAAAGGCCTACATTTAAAATCCAGTTTACTTAATTTAATCGTTCCCGCGTACTGTAATAGTCATACAGTTACTTGTGTGTTAAACGGCAATTCACCTTTATTCTTATTGTTGACTCATTCCGGTTTACATTTGTTATTATTTGTATACTGATATTGTCTCGTAGTATTAACGGTTTATTGTGTTTGGTGATTTGATGCAGTCTTAGTTATCAAGTACAACGTGTATTTAATTTACTTACACATTTTCAACCAACCTCATGTCAGTTGCATCATTTGCACAGTATTGGTGTTTTTTGTTTTGTTTTGGAGTGTTTTCCACGGTCGTTTGGAAAAAGGCCAATGGAAAAGAAAGAAGGGGGAAAAAAAACCATCGGCGATCGCCCCCTAGCGTCCGCCCGAGCTCCACCGCCGCTTCCATTTTTTATCAGGTCATCCCATGATGCACCGCGCCACCAACGGCTTCAGTCATTCAAGCGGCTCAACCAACCTCCGCTTCAGCGAAAGCGTCCGTTCTGTTAGGCCGTTCGGGTTCGGCTAACCTGCGTCCTCGACCGGACCGCTCCCGTGACGTAGTCGGTTCCGAGACGAGCGTCCGCCGTCCATGATTCAGGCCGGCGTCGGGACGCTGTCAGCGGCACACCACCAGCGGGACTCGTCGCGCGTTCGGACCGTTTGTGGAGTCGCGCGGAGGAACCGTGCGGATATTTCACGCCAACCTGATGGATTTAGAAAGCGGAAGCCATGGAGCCATGGGCGACTCGCTGCAGCCGCAGACCCCCAGCCGCCACGAGAAGAGTCTCGGGCTCCTCACAACTAAATTTGTGACTCTCCTACAAGAGGCGAAAGACGGAGTGTTGGACCTGAAGGCGGTAAGCACGAGCCCGCGCGCCCCCGCGTCTCCACGCCAGCACGCGATCGCCGTCGCCGAAGTTGTCGGAAAAGTTTATTTTTGAACGGAGGTGCGGTGGCGCGCGCGTGCGTCAGTGCGTGCGTACGTCCCGCCTCGTGTGTGCGTGCTAACAGGTTGTAAACGCGTCCCCGGCGATTGCGGTCTCATCGCGGTGGTTCCGCGGTGCAGATGGAGTCGGAGAACCGGTCTCGTGTGGGCTGAAGACGCAAACAAAAGCCATCAAAACAAGCACGTGGCGCTCGCGATCGGCCTGGCCTGCGGGATGAGTCGCTGGATCAGCTAAACAGAAATCAACTTTTCAAATCAAGTTCAACGTTGTTTATTAGTTGACACGAACACAAGACAGTCCTCACTACATACAGCCAAGTCGACCCGTGTTGCAATAAGTGTCATGTTTATGTGGAGTGCACCGCTTAACGCCAATAATGCATGGGGGCGTGTCTATGCAAATTGTTGTAGTTTGAATTACGAACTCGTATTCCGAAAAACTCCCTTTACATTATTATAAAGTGAGTGAGATTGTTACCGTAATCACTCTGAGACGTTTCACGGATGCAGCAGGAAACTGCATGAAATGTTGAATATATACAAGCAAAGTTGAACAATTAAGATAAGAAGTTATTTATCCAAAGAGAAATTGCTGCACGTCAAACATCCCGGATTTTAATATAACCAAGAATTGATTAAAGTCAATTTTACAAACATAGTTGATTTACAATTGATACAATGATTATACATGTGATGAGCAAATATAATTGATAAGACGAGGGAAAAAATGTTTTGGTTTATTGCATGGATAATCAAATGTAATATTTTTAACAGTATGTTTGTGTGTGTGTGTGATACGCTTTGTGCGTCAGGCGGCAGATACTCTGGCTGTAAGACAGAAGAGGCGCATCTACGACATCACTAATGTTCTGGAAGGCATCGGACTCATCGAGAAGAAGTCCAAAAACAGCATCCAGTGGAAGTAAGAACATCCTTCTCATCCCTCCGTTGATAAGCAGCAAGCAACTGTTGGATAATCGTAACTACTGTGGAGAATAATCAGAGATTTGAGGATTGCACTTAAAGTTCTGGTTTCCACGGTGGTCCTGTTGAGTAGGTCTAATGTAGAGCTGCACGATTCTGGATAAAAAGAGAATCACGTTTTTTTTCCACGATTCTGATTCTGTTTCAAATGGCTTTTTTTTAGGATTTAACGCTGAACATCAGGTTGTAAAACAACAATGGAACAACACGTATTACTCTTTGCTTTAAATTAAACAAATGTAATGAAATGTAATGTAATGTGTTTAGCACTTGTCATTGTGGGCGGGGATCTGTTTTGTGATGGGTGCGCTTTGACCAATCAGACTTAAACAATTTGTACCCAAGCAGCTTTGACCAATCAGAGACAGAAACAATTTGTACTCAAGCAGATTTGTTGCACACGCACATTTGTTGCACACTTTTTTGGCACTGACTTGATCCCATAGAAACACCGGTCTGCGTGTTATCTCCAGTTCAGAGGATTGGCTGAATCGCACAAATGTTGGATTAATATCGCGAAGGGGCAGAATTGAGATTGCGGTCTTTTAACGATTAATTGTGCCGCTCTAATCTAATGGCGTTTTTGATCTGATTTGCTTACAGGGGAGTTGGACCGGGTTGCAACACCCGCGAAATAGCAGACAAGCTAATAAACCTCAAGTTGGAGTTGGAGGACCTGGACAGGAGAGAACATGAACTTGACCAGCAGAAGGTTTGGGTCCAGCAGAGCATCAAGAACGTGACCGACGACTCGCAAAACAGCCCATATCCTTTGATAAGCGGCCGGCGATACGATTGACTTGAAGGCCTGGTGTTTATGACCTTTAACTCCACACACGCTCCTGTTCGTGACGCACCAAGACCTCTGCAATTGCTTCAAAGGTAGATTTTCCCATCGACCTTCTCACCGTCAATCCAAACTCCGTCTCACGTGCTTGTCTGCCACTAGGTGACACTCTTCTCGCAATCAGAGCCCCTACAGGAACTCACCTGGAGGTTCCCGTCCCTGAATCCGTAAGCAGGAACCAGAACATCACGCGTCTCCTACAGCTTCACAATTACAACAGTCTGTTTTTCATGGTCCATTTTTGTTTTTTCCAGCTGGTCAATGGGCAAAAGAAGTACCAGATTCATCTGAAGAGCTCTGCAGGGCCCATAGATGTGCTCTTGGTGAACAAGGACCCGTCCAGCTCTTCTCCGGTGGTGCTGCCGGTCCCTCCACCGGACGACATGCTGCAGAGTCTCTCCACCTCCGCGTCAGATGTTTCCCCCAGACCAGCGAACAACAGCACGCCGCCTCCCGCCTCTTCCTGTCAGAGACCGGCCACTCCCTGCAAAACCACAGCTACTGGTATTTCAGTTATTTTATTTTTAATTTTTTTTGTACATTTTTATTAAATTTAGTAGTAGTTTTTTAAATATAAATATTAGGGCTGTCAAACGTTAGTTTGCGTTAATTATTTTTAACATGTTGAGCTGCTGCTATTTAGGCGTGTTTAAGTGTTTAAAGACCGGCACTAGAGGCAGTTCATTGGCCGTCTAACTCGTGTTTTGAATGTTCGCCTGCCCATGACTTGGTTTTTGCCAAATGAATTTATTTAAACTCATCTTCAGAAACCGCATATGAGACTCGACCTGCTTTTCCCTCCTCACCGAGTTTCACAGACGCAGTTCCGTTTCAATTGCAATAACTTGGTGGTCAGAATACTCGGTCGGATCAAATCTCTGTTAAAAAAGCCAACACTTTAGATTCATACAGATTATGTTTCATGTTAGAGTGATAAGTATTTATTAAGTTACAGTTTGTTTTCAGCTGAAAGCAAAGCGTGCCTGGCGCTTTAGTTTTATTATTGTTGTTATTTTTACAAAAAAACACAACATCCTGTTTTTTTTTAGTGTAACCTAAAAAAAAGGCAATTCAACTTTTAATTGATGTATAACTCTTATATGGAAGACCAAAATGTACTTTTTTTTGCGTTTCGTCTTGAAAAAGGTGCAACTCGACCTCGGAAAGTAAAAAAAAAAAAACAGTAAATATATTGCAAATTGAACAATAATTATATTACGATAAATAAAACTGTTTGTTTAGTGTTAAGGTACACCTCAATATCCAATAATACGAGTCATTTAATTGTGATTAATCGTAATTAATTTGGTCAGGGAAGTGCGATTACTTGGTTAAAAATTATTAATCAGTTGACTGCCTTAAAATACATTTTATATATTAGGTTTTAAAATAATTTTTTAATGTTTTAATAAAGAACTATTCAGTAGGTTTGCTCACAACGCCGGCCTTTTTCTTGCTTTCTAAACACTGATATATGTAGACGTGCAAATCTTTGTTAGGTTTTTGTGTCGTATGACTTGAGCTTAAGCGGCATCAATTGTTGTTTTATTAAAATGTGATCTCATTGCTTGCCCAGTTTTTCATTTCACAAAAAATAGTCTACCATAACTTGGTGCAACAGGCTTTCAAAAATCACCACATTCACTTTCAGTTACACTTTTTTTCCCCCCAGACGTTTCAAGTTCCTCCAACTCAGATTCAGCAGCCAATCAGATCTCTTCAGCAGAGACCTTACAATCATCAGCTTCACTGGACAGCAATTCTTCACTTCCTGATTCCTCAGCCCTGTTTGAACCAATCAAAACCGACCCATCTGAACGTAAGTGGCTCTGAGTCATTCAGAAAAGAATTTGCAGTCAAAACATCTCGGTGACTCAATCGTGTTTTCTATCTCTCGCTCTTTCTGTCTCTCGCTCTGTCTCTCGCTCTGTCTCTCCGTCTCTCTCCACTTTCTCTCGCTCCGTTTCTCACTGTCTCTCACTCTCTATCTCTCTCCATTTATCTATATAACTCTCTCTTACCCTACTTTCTCTCTCTCTTTCTCTCTGTCTCTTACTCCGCTCTTTCTTTCTTTCACTTTCCTCTACTCACTCTCTTTTTCTTTTTATCTCTCTCTCTCTCTCTCTCTCTCTCCCTATTTCTCTCTTTCTCTCTCGCTACTCAACTCTTTCTCTATCTCTGTCTGTCTCTCTGTCTGTGTATCTCTCTCCATCTACTCAACTCTATTCTCTCTACTCCCTCTATCTACTCTCTGTTATTCCTATCCCTCCCTTTCTCTACTCTTTCTCTCCCTCTACTTCCTCTCTACTCTATCTGCCTCACTTCATTCTCTCTCTCTTTCTATACTCCCACTTTTTTGTACTCTTTCTACTACCTCTTTCTACATTCTCTCTTTCTCTGTCTCTCCTTTTCTACACTCTCTTTACTACCTTTACCTCCCCCCCTCCAATCTCTCTCTCTCCCTCTTTCTACATTCTCTCTTTACTCGCTTCATTTATTTTTCTCTCTCTTTCACTTTTCTTTTTCTCTACTCTCTTCTCTCTCCCTCTCCTCAGTGCTCGACTTCCCCAAAGAACTTTCAGAGATGTTTGACCCCAAAGGTAAGAACTGGCGAAACACCCAATCATACGCCCAAGAATCCCAAAAGCTCAATTATCAGCATGTGAGCAAGCAGGAAGTGCGTCTGAACCGCGTTTCTCCTCCCCGCAGAGATCATGAGCACAGACTTGCTTGAAGAGCTGATGTCATCAGAAGGTAAAGCTGAGTCGGGCCGCCTGTATCTAGTCTTCTACTAAACCTGCGAGGAATTATTCTGGAGATAATCATGTACATATTATAAATACATCTACAATAAAAGTCATTTACGCGGAACACATTGCTATTACATCGCGAAACGACAGCGGCGATCACGTGACGGCGATGTCACTTCTCTTTCTGTTTTCTTGTAGTTTTCTCTCCACTCCTCCGCCTGTCGCCTCCGCCCGGCGACCACGACTACATCTATAACCTGGACGAGACCGAAGGCCTTTGCGACCTTTTCGACGTTCCCATTGCCAACCTTTGACCTCCAAACACGTAGCAGCGATAGTACTTTCCTTTTTTTTTTTTTTTTTTTTTTTTTTTATTATATATAAACACTGATCTGAAGGATGAAGCAAGCGAAGCTCTGTTTTACATCCCGTTGTATAATAAGCTGATTTTGTTTGTATATAAAGCTTTTTATATATATATATATATATATATATATGTATATACACACACCTAACCCGAAATGGCTGACAGGAAATGAGCGTTTTCAGCTTCTACTCATCTACTCCGACGTTTCCCGCTAGTTCCTCTGGACCGAAGCCACCCAGATGATTCTAACTCCGTGTCCATCACACTCACCAGCGGCGCTTCAGTCTCATCTTCCTGTTACGGAGCAGCGGCGCTTCAGTCTCGTATCTGGCGATAGTTGATCCCGTAAACCCGCTCCGTGTGGTTGCCTTTTGGAGGAGATTCCAGGTTCTGGCGTTTGAAGGGATTCACAAAGCAGAAGTTATGACGTGACAATAATCACTAAAGAGCCATTGTGTGGAAGCCTCGGGCCGCGCTCCATCTCGTCTCACCATCTAGCATTTTGATTAGTGTTATGGACAAATTCAAGCTTTTTTTTTTAAGTAATAATGTTCACGGTCAAATCCTGTACTGGTGCGTTTTTAAGTCATGTCTGGTCTTCGTTCTATCTGTATATGAGCAGCTGTGTGAAGACTATTGGAGAATGTATGTGTGTGGACTTCCGACTCGAGCTCCAATATTTGGATCTGCTGGACGTATGTAATCTGCCCTTCTCCTGACGTTCCCGGTGAAGGATGTTTCTATGATGCCTATTTTTCTACTGGCTTGATCTGATCGCAATTTTTTTCACTTGTCCGGCCTTTCTCCACGTCGCACTTTAACACTCGCCCAGGTTTCTTCCAGCTCTGTGTTCAGTGGTCCGTCGGGGGGGATTTGTTAACATCCAGGGACGAGCTGAATTCAGACTCTTGCTGTTGTATCGTCATTGTTCATCACTGGAATGTCCCCTATTAATAAAACATTTTATAGGATTTCTGCTCCGCCATCTCCTGGGATCGTTGGAAAATTTTGAAAAAATGTGTGACCTCACACAAAAAGTCTTACTTGTAACTTTCATTTTATTTTTTAAATAAGTACATTTGGTATCATTTGTATTTACTTTATTTTTTATTTGTAATTTTTTTTATGACTTAGCTCTAGCCATTGTGTAGCCCATTTATTGATAATTGAAGCCAAATTTAATAATATACATTGTTAAATATTTATGATCCATTTCAGTCAAACCAAGGCCACATAATATACCTGGCATAAAATTGCATTCTACAGCTAAACATTTAGTACGTCAATACCTTTAAAAGTCAAGACCTTTATTACCAAACAATCGTGTCTAAAATGAAAAAAAAAAAAAAAAAAATGGGCAGTTAGGATGATTATACAGGTAACACCCCCCCCCCCGTTTACCTGTAAAGTACTTCATTTAATATGCAGTCCTCTTTTACTCTTAATATGTACAGTATATACCGTAAAAACCTTTTAGAACACCACCTATTAGATCGTACCCCCGATGGAAAAGTTGACAATTAGACCGTCGTGGTGTTCTATAAGAGTTTTTAAGGTAAATACAGTGTAAATATTTACAAGGTGTGTGTATTTATAATAATAACATGCATATGTATGTATATACGTGTGTATGTGTGGGTAAATTTTTTTAAGAAGGGTAAAACTAAAAAAATAATAAAAATTAATTTTTATTAAGAATGAAAACAAATAGACGTTAAAAAAAACAAATAATGGTTGGTTGGATGAAAGGAATGATAGTGGTAGGAAAAGGGAAGAGAGAAACAAAAACTGATTTCAACAAAAAACGAAGATCTTTGTACTGTCATGAGTTTATTTCTGAGGCTTTAACTGGTTCTTTTACGCAGCTTCGAGCGGTTTGAGTCATTTCCTCTGCTGTGCCGCTTCCTTTATTAAGCTTTAATGCCATGGCTTAATTATTGACAGGGGCGTGTCCGCCGTAAGAAAATGGCCCATTTATCTACGTTTATTCAGTCCTGGGGCGTGAAAAATTTCCAGCTACTTTTCCAAGCTTAAATCACACTTCTTTCTTTTTCTCACTCTCTATCACTCCTGCTTCTCTGTATCTCACTATCCTTCCATTCATCTGTCTGTTTCTTTTTCTTTCTCACACACTTTCTGGTTTTCTGTCTGTTCTTCCGTGCATTCAGCTGACTAATCAATACGGTATTCTCTCTTCCCTTCTCTTCATTTTCACCACTCCCTCTTTCTGTGCTGTCACTCTCTTGCCATATCACTGTGCTTTTCTTTTCATCCATCTATCTCTTTCTCTTTTTCCTTCACTTTGTCTCTCCCGCCCCCTACTCTTTCTCTCTCCACCACCTACATTTCATCTGTTTCCCCCTCTCCCTCCCTTTATCTACTCTGCTGTGTTTCTCTCTACTTTCTCTTGTCTCCCTCCCTCTCTTTCTTTACTCTCTTTTCTCTAACTCCTTTTGATACCCTTCTTTCTCTACTCTACTCTCTCTCCGTTTACTTTCTCTCTAATCTCTAATCTTTCTCTCCCCCCACCTTTCCATCTCTCACTTTGTCTCTTTACCCACAACTCAACTCGTCTTTCTTTCTTTCTCCCTCCACCCTCTCCATTTCTCTATTTTGCTCTTCTCTCGCTCTCTCTCTCTCTGTCTGCCTGTCTCTCCTTCCCTCCCTCTTTCTTTCTACTTCCCTCCCTCTTTCTGTTCCCTCTCTCCCTCTCTTTATCTACTCTGTTTCTCTCTCTCTCTCTCTCTCTCTCTCTCTCTCTCTCTCTCTCTCTCTCCTTCTCTCTTCTCTCCCTCCCTTTCCCCTCTCTTACTTCAATCTCTCTTTCTCTCTACTCTCCTTTCTCTCCCTCCATTTCCCCCTTTCTTTCTTTCTTTCTTTCTTTCTTTCTCTTCTCTCACTACCCCCATTATACGCTCTCTCCCTCCCTCTACTTTCTCTCTCCACTCTCTAATCTTTCTCTCCCTCTCTCTCCCCCCACCTTGACATCTCTCTCTTTTTCTATCTCACGCTGTCTCTCTCCTACCCAACACTCACCCCCCTCTTTCTCTCTCCTCCCATCTCAGTCTTTCGCCTTCTTTTTCTCTGGGTCTCACCCCAGCCCCCTCACCTCGGCGCGGGTTTGTTTAGTGTCGGGTCTCGGCTCCTTCCTCCAGGGGGCGGGAGGGACACGATTCAACCCGGAACTGTGAATGTGATCAATTAGAAGTCGGAAAACTTGGAGCGACATGTAACGCTCGAGCGGCGGAAAACAATCGTCCCAATCACGGCTACTTTTCACTGCGAATGTCGACGCGGTTCGCTGCACCCGGAGGCCGCAGAGAGTGACTTTACCCGGCGCCCGACAGGTAAGACCCTGCGGCGGCGAACAACTTCGGTCGAAAGCGTTTCGACTCCTTTACCACTCGAACTTTTTGACACTTCACGACATCGTTTAACGACTAAACGCACAAATGTTGCTTCTGTTTGCGTTTAACGTCGCGCGTAAAATATCCTCAGGCAGAAAATCCGCAACAAATGCGGTTACGTTGTGTCTGGCGGTACATTTATGCAAAAAAAAAACGTTTATTGCATTTAAAATCAAACTTTTCTGACGCCTTCGTGTTCTTCACGGTTTCAGGGAGAAACTTACAAGTAAAGTTTCGCCACCTGATTAAACACAAGCCAAGGCGGTAAGAAGAAACAATCCTCAAACATGTGACTGAAAAATCTGTGTGATTTGGGATTATCTGAAGGATTGAGAAATCCAGTGGAACTTGCGAGAAACATCTTTGAATTTTGCAATCCCCCCCGGTGATGAATAAAGTTTTTTTGCATTGAATGGAATCAAAGTTCGGTGGTCTGTTATGGGGGAGGCACAACTGGAATTCCAGGCGTTCGGATCTCCAAAAACTCCTGGAGATCAGTCAAAACACACGAAACCGAATCCTGAAGCCTTTTAGTGGTTGTTTTCAGTGGAATCTGTCCTTCACGTTTTTCTTTCAAATTCAGCGTTCTGTCTTGAAAAGTAAAGTCGACCTGAGGTAGGGATGTGCTGTCACAACTTCTTACTGGACGTGCTGAGGCATGCTGGGAATGGAACCTGGCAAACACAAACATTTGGCCTGTGTCAGCAGCTCTTTCCCAAATCCTTGATTCTCTCGGTAGATCTTCATCATTCAGGAGGTGGTAAGTTCATAGCCAGGAGGAGAGGAATCTATGAATCCACCGTAGAAGTTATTTCCCCTTTCCCCATTGTCTCCGGTGAAGGCAACACATCTGGAAGTACTTGAGCCTGTTGAGCAGTTTGGCAGGGGCTTTTGAGTAAAGCTGAGTAATCGTTGGTGTAAAAGCAGTCATTTCTGTTTCACAGCGCCTTTGGTGTAATAATGCAGATTTTCTACGGTCATCTGTGACTTCAATGTGCATTGAGGCCACAACTCATTTCCGTTGCTTTTCCTGGGAATAGAACTTTACATTTTTAGCACTCTACCGATTTAGTGGCAGGAAAGTTTGACCTTTTGATGACACCTCAAGGTCATATAAGATTGTTTGTCTTTTCTTATTTTTGTTGAATCAAACCTACAACCTTAATGCAGAGAGCAATTTCTACCGATTTAGTGGGTGTGAAGTTTGAGCTTGAGTGCAAACCTCAGTTTGTTTGACTTTTCATATTTTCACTAAAACAGCTTGATGCCATCTCTGGGAATCAAACCTACAACCTTATTCGAGTGAGCAATTTTTTCAGATTTAGTGGCAGGAAAGTTTGACCTTGAGAGGACATCTGAAGTTAAAACATGACTCAGGCTTTTCTTTTGGCTTTTTTAATTTTTTTTTGTTTTTATTAAAACAACTTAATACCATCCTTGGGAATCAAACCCACAACTTCAATCTTCTTAACTGATTTAGTGGCAGGGAAGGTTGTCCTTGAGGGGAAACCTCAAGTTCAGACATGAAACAATTCATGACTTGTCACATTTTTTTGAAGCAGCTTGACGTGGGAATTGAACCTACAATCTTAACATTGTGAGCACTGTCTACCGATTGAGCGGGAAATTGTAAGCTTGAGATGAAACCCCAAGTTCATATATGACTAGTCGTCTTCTTGTAGAAGGTACTAAAATAGAAACTAGTCAAATAATACTAGTTTGTTGTTACTCAATATGCCACTACTGACAAATAATGCAGTAAGAATAATGTAGAAGAGTTTCCGAGTTTCTGCGAACTGCGATGTGAAGCTGCGCAAGGTGCTTCTGCTAAGCAATGGTTCGGATTAAACCGTCAGACGAAAGCAGAATTGTAAATGCTTGAAATTTGTCCGAAATTGCTCTTACTGAGACTCAGGCCCACAACATTAGGGTTTCCATCACCATGCTCGGCTAATCAGTTTACAACACGACCTGTTTGTCAATTATAGGGTTAAATAAAGTTTGTAAAGTGGGAGTGTTTGTAGATGAAAGGTTCCGGCTCGCTGTGTTCGACAAACCTCAATCACGTCACGTAACGCAGCGCGCGAGTTCTGCTTTACACGAGGGGAAGACGATGTGCGCGGAACATATGTCCAGGCTGAAAATAGACTTTGATGTACATTTTGTGTGGTGGAATCTGACCTTTTGCATCCGTGTAGCTTTTTTACTGTTCATATTGTAAGTTTAACATACTGTATGTAAAATAAATATAATAGAAAAACATTTCACGCATTGTGTGTAGTGATGGGGTGTATTAAAATTAATGCAACTAAATACATGACACTATTTTATAAATATATTACTGTTGGTGATGAAACCCCAACGTTTCTCTCTCTCTCTCTCTCTCTCTCTCT
>CM051501.1:4339886-4382374 GCA_028031935.1 Paedocypris micromegethes | reverse complement strand
TCTCTCTCTCTTTCTCTCTCCCCCCATCTTATTCTCTCTCTTTCCCTCTTCACTCATTCTTTTTTATTTTCTCTTTCACTACTCAATCTCTATCTTCATCTCTTCTTTTCTCTCTTTTTTTCTCTCTTTGTCTCTCTCTCTCTCCTTGTCTCCTACCTTTTTCATTTTCATCTGGACTCTTTCTCCCAATATCTTCTCTGTTTCTCTCACCTCTTTCTCTCTCTCTCTCTCTCTCTCTCTCTCTCTCTCTCTCTCTCTCTCTCTTTCATTTTCTTTTTCTTTTTTCACTTTCTGTCTGTCTCTCTCCTCAATCTCTCTTTCGCCCTCTCTCGTTTACTGCTCTCGTCTCTGCTACATTTTCTCTATGCCTCTTACATTCTTCCTTTTTCTTTTCCTATTCTTTCTCTCTCTCTTTAGTTCTCTCATTCTCTTCCATTCTCTTTTTGTCACTCTTCCTTTTCTCTTTTCTGTCTCTCTTCTCTTCTTCTTCTAAAGTTTTTTACGTCTCTTTCTTTCTACTCTCACTCTTTCTCTGCTACTCTCTCTCTCTCTCTTCATCCTTGTCATCTCTCTTTCTCGATTTATTTATCTCGTTTTCTCACTCCCTCTGTTTTTGTCTGTCTCTTTTTTTTTTTCTTGTTCCTTTTTTTTCTCTCACTCATTTTTTTATCTGTTGCGCTCTCATTCTCTCTCCATCTCCCATTTTATTCCCTCTATTTTTCCTCGAATTTCTTTTCTTTCTTTCTACCTCCCTTTCCTCCTGTCTTTATATCTCTCAATCTATTTCTGTTTTCTTTCCTCATTGTTCCTATAATACTATCTCACTCTCTTTTTCCCTATCATTCACTTTCTGTCTGTCCGCAGACCGTCCAGATCTTTCAAAATGCCACAGCAAAAGGACATCGTAAAAATTGCCATTCAGATGCCGGGCGCGTACCCGCAGCTCATTCAGCTTGACCAGGTGAGGCTGCCCACTGCTCCGGGTTTGTGTGTGTGTGTGTAACTTCACTGGATGGTTAAATGCAGAGCATAATCTGCATTTGAAGCATTTGCATCACTCAGCAGTTGAAGACTTCAAACCTTATTTCTTACCAAAAGGCCATAGGTTTGATTCCCATTAGCAGCAGGAAATGAAACGTGTAGGAAAGTTCACTTCCTCCTTTTAGGAATTTGAGGGAAGCCATCACTGTCTTGTCGATACAGTTCTTACATTCACAGAGTTAAACTGACTAAAATACCTACATGCAAATGAGGAAGTTTACTATATAAATAAAAACTATTATTGCGGCAGCACATATGCAAAAAAGATATATGCCAATGCTTTAATCTCGAGATTTAATCTCTTTAAAAATACATATATTTGGTTTTGATTTTATTTTTCGGCATATTTATGTTAGATATATGTTATATAATAGTAATGCGTATACATGTTCTAAACATGTTTCTTGTTTATATTTCTAATAGTAATATATTTGCACATTTAATTGTTGTATTCAAAACAGTTGTTGCTATTTACAGTATATTTCAGAAACCCTAACCCTATTTCAATAAATAGTTTTTTTTTCTTTTTTAGTGACTAGCTCATCTTTTCAAATAACTAGCCTGTTTTCAGTATTATTTTTTTTCCTGAATATTTATATCATTTATAATATATTTTTATATTATATTTTGTATTTAAAACTGCATATTTCAGCAATATACAATGTACATGAGACTCCAACCTATGGCCTATATTGCAAACCCGAAAAATGTCGAGCTTAAGCACATCTATTTAAGACAATAGTACTGTCACATCTCGAGATTTATTTAAATGTATGGAAAAGTGTTCACATAATTTAATGTGATTTTTTTTTTTTCTTTTTTTTCTTTTTTTTTCTCTTGCATTAAAACTTTAATTGCATGGAATTGTTTTTTTTTTTTTTTTTCGTTTTTTTAGCAACTCGCTCATCTTTTCAAATCGTCTTTGAAATCACAACCGCTTAGTTCATTCTCACTTGCTCTGAAAGAGTTATTATGAGCGTCCGGCCAGAGGAAACAATAGAGGAAGCGCGAGCTGGACATGTCCAGTGTCTTGGTTTTGTTCCTATTGTTCCAGGCGTCTTAATTGGACGTGACTGTGCGGCGAGTCTTCCCCGAGACCACAAGGACTGACATCAAATATGAATAACTCTGTTGTGGGTACTTTAAAGAACCTCAAACTGGCGGCGACCTTCCTTTCCGCACTCCAGCGCTTCCAGTGGGTTTGCCATCCCATAAACCACTAATTACAGGGCAGCGATTGGTCTGCCACAGGACACCACGCTTTCACCGCAGATGATGAGTTATTCCTGACGGAGACTGTGTGTCGGAATCTATCAGGAGGAAATGGAGCAGCAAAGATGCTCATAAATAAAGAAAAAATATTTTTACATTTTTTTCATTGTGCTGGTGACCAAAATTGGAAGCATTTAATAATAAATGTCTATTATTACATTTTTTAAAAATAAACATTAATAATGTCCATTTTCCCTATCTCGCTTTTTTCAGTTTTTTTTCTGTTTACAATTAACAAAAAGAAAGAAATCTTTTTCTACCAAGAAAAATATAAAACACCGTAAGGCGCAAGTAGCTTGGCTAGAAAGGTTCTGATGAATAAACATTTGATTTCAGAAATGTTCATTGTACTCAGCTCACCTAAGTTATTTTACTGCTTATTTGTATATTCTTTATGTATATTTTGCCAAATATTATATATTTTTTTGTTTCTGTTTCTTGTCTTCTGTTTCTTGTCTTCTGTATTTTGTACTATATCTTGATTGATTTGTAGTTATTTCTCTTGGTTTTATTCTGCGTGTATATTTTATTCTTATCACATTTTTTTTTTGCACAAAGCAGAGTAGTGATAGTATTTTCACTGTAACCCTGTGACATATTGACAATAAAGGCATTTTGTCTGTTGACCTTTTTAATACACTTTTAATTTTTTTATTAAGTTTTTTATTTTAATGTAAACTTCTTTTTTTGGTATATGGAATTAACCGCACATTTCTTTAATTATGCAATTAATATTTATTTATTAATTTAATAAATTAAAAAATATTTACTAAAATATAATCTCAATTACAATATGATTTTGGCAAATACATTATTTTACATTGATATTATTCATTGATTAAAATAGTCATTACGTTAATTGAAATTAACTTCTGTTTTTTCTTTTTTGTTCCAGAAAAAGCCCCTTACTGCCGTCATAAAAGAAGTTTGTGAGAAGTAAGTTATTGATAATTTAATATCTTGTGTGTGTGTGCGTGTGCGCGTCGGTCATTTTCCGATTGAATAAAAAACAAAAACAGGCTTTGGACTTTTCTGTCCAATGTGAAATCTTTTTTAAGCCACATTAATTAAAAATTATTATTTTCAGAAATCTTTCAGGACTGTGTAAATGTTATTTTTTTGGAAGTTGACGTGTTTTTTTGGTTTGTTTTGTTTTGCAGATGGAATCTTCCAGGTCCGGACAACTACGCCCTGCAGTACGCAGACGGCGTGCAGACGTACATCACTGAATCTGTGAGTTGTGCAAGCGTGTGTGGCTGGTTGTTGACCTCGGGCGGGGCCGGACACAGACACGCTGTGGAAATTTCTATGGCTTTCTGCCTGTGTTCCGTGTAGTCGGAGACGAGAGATCGGATGAGTTGATGATTGAATGAGTGTGTGTTTATATGGGCAGATGTGTGCGGACAGACAAACACTTGTGCACACGGCCCATAGAAAGACGCTGTTAATGCGTTTGTAGTCGAGCTAGTCACTGTTTAACTAACCCGCTGCTTTACCCGCGTCAAGCTTTCACCAACATTCCTCTCCAATACACTTTTGAGGAAATCAAATCTTCATTCCAAAGCTCATGTTATGTTTTGTTACATTTTGTTTTATGTTTGTGTGTAATGTTTGTTATTCATTATTTATGAATATCTGTGTGTATGTTTGATGTATCTGAGTGTGTTTGTTTGTGTCTTATGTATGAAATTCTGTGTGTGTGTGTGTGGTATGTGTACTGTTTTTGATATGTATATGTATATGATTGTGCGCGTGTGTGTCATTTTTATTTATGAGTATTTGTGTGTGTGTGTGTGTGTGTGTGTAATGCTTGTATGTGTAATGCACGTTTATACATTTGTACAGGTTTTAAAACATTTTTCCATCAATAATATTCATATTTAAGAATGTCATTATTTCACTTCTGCATTCCACTGCATACAACACAACAACTACACATTGCGTTGCTCTTTCAGTAGTTATCATAAAGCAGTTTCACTTCTTGCAGATAAGAATACTGTAATTGATTATAATATATACTGTTTATACTGTACTTCTATAATATAATGCTCTGTAAATTCCCTTTATGTTTCTAGAATCGCCTGGACATCAAAAACGGCAGCATCCTGCGCTTAACCAAAGCACCCGTGAGTGTTCAAGTGTGTGTGTATGTGTGTGTGTGGTCCTGAATCTACCATGGTGTTCTTCCTCAGGGCCGCTGCGCTGAAGATCTCTACCAAGGCATCCAGAACTCCGACTCGGGCGTGCGCTGCGACTCTCTGAAGCTGCTGGCGTCCGTCTCCACCGACATCACCTTCGCCCAGGAGTTCATCAGCCGTGATGGCCACTCGCTGCTGGTCAAGATAGTGGAGGACCCTCAGGAGTGCGTGGTCCGGCCTTCTGCTGTCGGCTGCTGATTAACTGAGCGTGACTCTTTCTCCAGAGCTCCTCTGATACTGACGCACTCGCTCACCGCCTTCATGGAGCTGATGGACCACGGCATCGTGTCCTGGGAAAACCTCTCCAGCGTCTTTATTAAAAAGGTGAACGCCAACTCACACCACAAGGGCATTCGTGTGACTAATCGAATGCTTGATTCTGATTGGTTGGTTGGCTATGTTTCAAACTAAGATCTGCATAAATAGCCACGTGACTAATCCAAAGTTCGATTTTGATTGGTTGGTTGGCTACGTTCAAAACTAAAATCTGCATAAATAGCCATAAGTGACTGATCAAATGCTTAATTCTGATTGGTTGGTTGGCTACGTTTAAAATTAAATTCTGCATAAATAACCACATGTGACTAATCAAATGCTCGATTCTGATTGGTTGGTAGGTTGGCCTCGTTTTAAACTAAAATCTGCATAAAGCCACACGTGACTAAAGGTGTAATAAGACTGCAAGACAGTGATAACACACAGTGTAACTTAAATAAAAAAAATTAGCCGCACAACTAACTAAAGAGTTTAATTTCACTCAATTGACCGTAAGACAATGACAGTTACTAACAGTTACTACTTCAATTGACTTGGTAATTTTTAATCCTTAAAGACGATCGAATGTGATTGTGAACGGGCGGATTTTTTACTTGCATTTAGGCATTTTATTTTTCTGTTCTGAGCGTCTTTCAACGCGAGACCTTTATCATTTGAAATCTGCACTATTCATTTTTTCAGATCGCCGATTTTGTGAATGCAAAGTCGCTGGACACTTCCATCCAGCAGGTGTCACTAGCTATCCTGGAGAACATGGTTCTGAGCAGCAGCAGCCTCTTCCTAGAGGTCAAACAGGAGGTCACGCTCGAAAGACTCATTTCCCATCTGCAGGTGTAAGTATCATAACATGCTACTCTGTCAAAGTCTGTTTGAGTTGATTTGTAAATACTTTTGAGTAAAAATACTATTTTTCTAAATATAGAAAAATACAAATTTTCTAACTTTTGAAAATTTTATATGCCGTATTTAGACTGTTGTTTACATGTGAAATTCATTAAAAAGCTAAGGTAAACGCACTTAATTCCTTGCCAGCATGTCTTCGGCGGCGTGGGGCGGGGCAGCAGGCTCGGGAGCGCACCTTTAGTGTCCCGATGGGCTCCAAATAACCGGAGTCGACTATATATGAAACCAAAATGGGGTTCTACTCATTTCTATTTTTCACTTCTCTCTCATTCCTTTCCTCGTCTTATAAGTGGGTCTAAACAGAATACCACAATCTCACAGTTGGAGTGGGGGGGTGTCGACTAATAAACGAATAAATACGTGGATCAGAGGCTTTCAGACTTTTCTCATTTCGTCTATCCAGAACTGCTAAATGATATTAAATGATATTATATTATTTTATTATACTTGTATTCAAATAAAGTTCTTCTGTGTGTGTCAAATCAGAACAAACCAGCAGCTCCAGACGAAAGCCATGGCTCTGCTGATGGCCATGCTGCAAGCTGCTGGAGAAGCAGATCGACAGGTGACACACACACACACACACACGCACACACACACACTGTTTATTCTGTGGATGAAAATATTATTATTTATTATTTTGTAAACCGGAAACTACTTCATTCTGACTACTCGATCATTGGTGCAGTAACATGTTCAATTAATTTTACCATTTCATTTAATGATTTTATATTTTTTCAAATTAAACATTTTAAATTGTTGTATGTGCAGTATTATATGCATAATATATTCCACCAGAATCGCTGCATGTTGCTTTAATGTTTTTGGCAGCCTCATCAGTGAAATGTCTCCAGTGTTTTTCACCGTACCTTCTGAAATGTTCACAGTCATTTCTTTGTGATTTCAGGAACTGTTTGATTTTCTGGAAAAGAGAAACCTACGGCAATATATTCACAAGGTCAGATAATCAATTATACTTGTTTCATTTCACATGTTTCTCTCTATCTGTTTCTCTCTTTTGATGTTTCTCTTTTTTTCAATCTGTTTAACTTCCTATCTATCAGTTTCTCTATCTCTCTCTGTTTCTCTCTCTGTCTGTCTCTATCTATCTGTCTGTGTATCTGTCTATCTGTCTGTCTGTCTGTCTCTCTCTCTCTCTCTCTCTCTCTCTCTCTCTCTCTCTCTCTCTCTCTCTTTCTGCCTCTCTTTTTCTCCCTCTATATGCCTCTCTTTTTCGCCCTCTATCTGTTTCTATCTATTTGTATACATGTTGCCACTTTCTCTCTCTCTATCTGTTCATCTACCCGCTTCTCCACTTATCTCTCTAGCTTTTTATACATAGACAGAACGAAAGGTAATGACGTAATTCCCTAAGTAGAACAATCTTGATGATTTATCATCAAGAATTGTAGAACAATCTTGATATTTTATTTTTTCAAAATGTTCACAGGTCTATTATGAATAAATATATGAAGCTACATGTTGGTGTTTATCTAAAAAAAACCCAGTTGTGCATTAATTTAGTTGGTCCTTATTTCACCCTTTGATGTCGTGGCTTAACTAATGGATGCGGTGGTCTTTCAGAATATCATCCACAGCTGCGGTGATGAGATGGCGCACTACCTGTACGTGCTGCAGACCGTCCGCCTCAACCACCTGGAGCCTCGCATGAGGACGCCGCTCGACTCCTACAGCCAGGTTCCCGTCTGCGTCTGTCACTTCCTGTTTGCAGCATCAGCACAAGCTCTGATTTTTGTTTTACCGTGTCTTCCAGGAGCAAAGGGACACGCTTCACAGCCTGCGTCAAGCTGCTTTTGAGACGAGGATCGAGAGCAACCTGAGCACTGAGCGCAGACGCTCGCTGTGTGCAAAGGAGTTTAAGAAACTTGGCTTCTCGGTGAGGGCAGCTTCCTGAACTCCTTTACTTATTAATAACTTGGTTTATATAAATTCACCGATATATTAAATTAGCCAAGACTTATTTATTTATTAAAGTTAATAAATGACAAATTTACCTGAATAACGGAGATAGAGAAACTCTGCCACGTGGCGAAATAACACTGGAATAAAAAAAAAAAAAATCCAATAACATTGGGAAAACGTCCCGACCAGTGTCTGCCATTTATTATTTTACGCATTATTTTATATTATGTATTAATAATATTACTTTATATAAGTGTTTATAAGTAGACGCTCGGATGCATTCATATATGAACATAGCAAGTGGAATCACAGCACCCCCTACTGGATATATACAGCATACAGCCTCTATTAATCAAGTAAATAAGTTACAAGTTAGGTTACACATTAAGTAAGTTACAAAAAAAACATTTAGCCAGAATGTATTTGTTTAAGAAAATTCGTGTAACTGTTGTAATTAATCAAAACCTGAAACAATGCCGCGTAAAAAGTGATCCGACTTCTCGCTAACCGCCATTTTGATTCCTGCTCAGAACAACAGCAACCCCGGCCAGGACCTGAGCCGCTGCCCACCCGGCCTCCTGGCTTTGGACACTATGGCGTATTTTTCCTCCCGTTACCCTGATGCCTACAGCAGGGTGAGATGTTTTGACGTGATGGTTTTATGTGTCTGAAGATTGTCTATTGAGTGTCATATTCATTTTATATCAGTTTGTGCTGGAGAACAGCAGCAGGGAAGACAAGCACGAGTGTCCGTTTGCTCGCAGCAGCATCCAGCTCACCCTCATCCTGTGTGAGATCCTGCGCATCGGAGAACCTCGTGAGTCAACCTCCTTCTGGAAATGTTACACAAGACTGCGACATTGATGTGCTTCCATTTCTTCTGATTTGTTGTTCAGTATGTTGGCCGTTTCTATTCTACTGTAGGTTTAAAAAAAATGGATAAACCCCAAGACCTCTAATAGACTGCCAACATGATGGAAGGGTTGAAAAATAGAAGGATGTATCCTTCTTTTAGAGGTGTTGGGGTAATTTATAAAAATCACTGTGACTTAAAATTTTTAGAGAGCAACGAATGTTTATGCTCAGGACATCGTTCTTGACACTCCTCTCTGACACCTCTCCATGACACACCCCCTCTGTGACAAACCTCATCCGAGATACCTAATTGACACGCCCCCTCCGTGACACACCTCTTACATGATACACCTCTTTTATGATACACCTGATTGACACTCCCCCTCTCTGACACACCTTTTCCATGATACACCTTATCGACACGCCTCCTCTGTGAGACCCCATTTCAGGATACCCCATTTCAGACACGTCCATTTTTGACACACCTCCTTCATGACACACCATTATATACCTTTGTGACACACCCCCTTTGAGCCACACCCCCTTCATGGGACAGATGATTCCACACCAGCATTTTCTTACAGTCGAGATCAGATCTTTCAGTTTTCACCTGATGCTGAATTAAGCATCAGTTTATCAGCAGCGTTCAGCTCACGTGACCTGTCATGTCTCTGCCACAGCTTCTGAGACCGGCTCCGACTACCACCCCATCTTCTTCTCCCAGGACCGGCTTCTGGAAGAGCTTTTCTGCATTTGCATCCAGCTCCTCAACAAGACGTGGAAGGAGATGAGAGCCACGCAGGAGGACTTTGATAAGGTTGGTCACACTCGCACCGTTCTTATATCCACTCACCTTTTTGTGTTTTTCTTTTTTCGCCCCTGGGCTTTTGTTTGAATATTTTATTAAGAGTGTCTTTATCTTCTCCAGCTTGTTTAATTAGCTCGCCATTAAAAAAATAAATAAATTCAGAATTACAGTACCCCGACTCCGTACCGAGAGCAGAGTTCGACATATATTTTGTTAGCTGAGCCGCATTTTACTCCATCTAATTCGTGCCATGACTTCATAATTTTAGACAAAAATTTTTATAAATAATAAAAAATTGGTAATTTTAATAAAAACATGTTACATAGTAGTTGTCTAGTTTGCCTCTGGGCAAATGTTCATAAAGGTATAGTATACAGTGATGCAAATCCCTGAGATTTCCATAATCTCGCGAAAACTGTGACCAAGTGACGCGTGATTATGAAAATCTCAGGGTTTTGCGACATCGTTTCAAAATGGCGGCTCCACGGCAGAGAATAAAACATCGCAATTGTGGGGGAATACAAGCATTTTTTTATTTTGGAAGCAAAATCTTTGAAGCTAACTAGTATTTTTTTGTTGTTTTCGTTTATTTGAGGTGCAAAAAAGATTAAACAACTGTTTTATACAAGTCTGGACTCTCATCTCCATGCATGCTAGCGGTAAGAAAAAGACTCGCTCCTTTCGTATAGCGGAAATATTTCTGAACTCGGGGCGACATTTTTGCTGCGACTCATTTCGTTATTCAGGATTTTCGTTATCTAGTACATTTGTAAGTCTGGGTACCACTGTATCCAGTTAAACAAAAGAGTCTCACTTCTCAGAGTCGTGTACAGTTAGTACAGGTTTATGCATTTTTAACAAGGACTTCTATTGCTAGGACTTTAATTAATCGCAACATGAAAACCAAACTAGGGCTTATTTTGGGATCAGGTCTTATTTTTTCTTAACGTCTCGCACACTTTGCTCAAACACACACGGCGAGTGGCTTGTGGTCCAGATGCGGTGCAGATGTGGTCGCCCTCTGGTGGGATGATATTTCTCGCCTTTGCGTCCTGTCACGCTTGCTGCCGTCTCCAAGAACTATAAAAATCACAATCCGACTAGTCGCTTTGGCAAAAGAGGCTGTACCGTCAGAGATCTGCTCCATTGTGGCGATCCGACGCAAACAAAACGCACATTCTCGCTTTTGAGAAGCTGCGGAATGACCAGCCTGAAGTCCAGCTGCAGAAAAGCACAAAAGGACGTTGACGGCTTCGTTTAGAATAGAATAGAATAGAATAGCCTTTATTGTCACTGTCCACATAATGAAATTATAGCAACTTTTTATCCAGAGCAACACGCATTAATAAATCTAATCAAAATATTACAAGAGTACAATATAGACGTGTCTGAATAACAGCAAGACTGTGACGCACTAGCCAAGCGCAGCGCTTTATAGCCCACTGACATTCTCGGAATTCCCGTCTCCTTTTCGGATTTTAAAGCAAGCATCCTTCCATCCTCGGTGACCTCGCGGCCCGCGTCCAGCTGAGCGGCCGCTCTATTGTTCCTCCCCCAGCGCCGCTGACCCTCTGTATACGGGGGATTACAACAACAAAAGAAGTTTCCAGAACCTCAGCGGGAAACCACAAGCTTCCAAACAGACACGGAGCGCGATAGGTGCTAAATACATCAGAAACAGATAAACGGACCAATCGTAGAAAAGAAAGGTGGAGTGAAGATAGTTTAGTTTATATATTAGTTTGGACGTTAGTGTGTGTACACAATGTATATTCATATTCTAGTTTATGTGTCTATACATATATTCGTATTTGTGTTATGTTTCTTTATATATTTTAAATCTAAAGTAAACCTAAATTTTGTGCTACCTGTGTGTGTGTACACCCACAAAAGTAAAAAGTAAAAATTTGCATTTGTGTGTGTACAGTATATAGCTTGTGTATGTGTATATATCTTAAATAACACACAGACACAAAATTACAGATAATTATGAGCATATGAGGATATAAGTGCATACGTTTATGTATTTAAATGTATCAATGTGTTTGTGTTAGTGTTTTTGTTTTATATATAGGAAATGTTTATGTATAAATGTATATTTTAGAGATATATCTATGCTTGTATTAAGAAATGCATCAATCTGTCTTTATGTTGTATATGTGTGAAAAGTTTTTATAAAGCAATGTGTTTTTTAGCATCTACGGTTTCATGTGGCTGACTAATTAACAGACGTGTGTATCACATATCTTCCGCATATATTTGGTCTTATTCTTATTTCCTATTCCTAAAAAGAAACGTCTTTATCTTCTCCAGCTTGTTTAATTAACTCATCATTATTTAACTCATTTTCAATATAAAAAATTATTTAATTAAGAATAATTAACGAATTAATGACTAAATATTTACCTGTGTGTTGTGTTTATACACAAGTTGTGTATATTTTTAGAGAAATGTATGTTTGTGTTAAGATTAGCATCAATATATCTGTACGTAGAATATGTGTGAAAAGTTTTATAAGGAAGTGTGTTTTTAGCATCTAGCTTATGTATAAAAACGATATCACATGGATGAATAATTACATATATACGCAGACTTGTGTATGTTAAATAAGTGTCAGAACTCAATCTAATGAAAGCCGCCATCACTCTTCTGGAAGCTGGTGTGGAAACATCATGTCGTGTCTTGCTGGCACCAGAACAGAGTTGTGGGCACATTCGGGTCGGAATGAAGTGTTTTGGGTTTTTTTTCTCTCCTCTTTTCTCCTGTATTTTACCGTGTTTTCCTCCCCCTCTCCACCGTTGCCCTGACGCTGCTGTTTTAGGGCCCGAGCAGCTGCTGCGCTCTGTGATGTGTGTGTCTGTGTTCTACTTTAAATGATGTTTTAGAGGGATTTGTGTCTGGAGGGCGGGTCCAACACACACACACACACACACACACACACACGCTGCCACTTTAGATGTGAGCTGAGTGCTGCAGCAGCTTTCAGTATGGATGAGGTAAGTGGATGCAGGAAACACCTTTTACATATCAAACTCGTGATGATGGTGATGTGGTGGTTTATCGTGTGGATCAGAAAAAGTTTAATCCAACCGTGTGTGTTTTTTTTTTCCCTGTTTATTTTTTGTAGGTTATTGGCACGTTCATGTCTGTTTCCGTTCTAACCTGAAACACTTTTTCTAGTGTGTGTGTGTGTGTGTGTGTGTGTGGTGTTTTTAAGAACACACATACTATGTAGTGATTTTACATCAAATTTGATTTTTTTGAAATGTGAAAATTTTTGAGCAGCTCATTGCTAATTAACAAGAAATATTTATACAATGTTATAGTTTTTATAGGTTTTAAATGTACTCATTCGTTAAATCCATTACAAATGGTCTTCATTTAACTGGTAAAAGAATCAATTTTTCAATTACTAGGAATTTTGGTTTAGCTCAAATAACTTTCATATTTTATTTCTTATTCATTTTGTTAATGAAATTGTTTATTGCAAAGTCTAAAATATTATATTTCATCTAAGAATTTGTTCAAACTTAATGTTATCTTTTCACATTTATTCAAATATTATTGTGTGATTTTTATGAATAAATTCAGCACGCTTACGTACACTCTATACAGTTTTATTTCTTGTTTTTCCTGTAAATTTTGTTCTTTTTTTCCCCCATCCATTCGAAGCTGCTCAGATGTTCTGGTTCTCCTCACCTGAGGCTTCATTTGGTTGGAATTAAAACATGTGGAATTTTAATTTTGAAAAGCTTTTGTGGATTGTGATGGAATTTTTCCTCCCAGGTGATGCAGGTGGTCCGAGAGCAGATCACGCGGACCCTGTCCAGCAAGCCCACATCCCTGGAGCTCTTCAAGAACAAGCTGAACGCGCTGAACTACAGCGAGATCCTCAAGCTCCGGCAGACGGAGAGACTCCATCAGGAGGAGACGCTGGCCCCGCCCGTGCTGTGAGTCCACAGAGACGTCCACACCACCTCGTTCACCGCTTCTCACCTCCGTCTCTTCCCACAGCGAGCTGAAGGAACGTCTGAAGCCGGAGCTTCTGGAGCTCATCCAACAGCAGAGGCTGAACCGCCTGTGTCACGGAACCATGTTCCGGAAGATCAGCAACCGGAGGAGGCAAGGTGAGTCCATGGTGCACGCTGATGTTGGGAAATGGAAACGTGAACCTGTGATGGGTGTTGCAGACAAGCTGTGGTACTGCAGACTCTCCCCCAACCATAAAGTCCTGCACTACGGAGACGTGGACGAGGAGACGGAAACGCCGTCCATCGAAGCTCTGCAGGAGAAAAGTCAGTAGCCTCCTCTCACTTAGTAGGTTGACCATATTTTGATTTCCAAAAGAGAGGAGAACCGACACAGTCTCCAGACTAATTCCTCGAACAATTATATGCTTCATATGGTACAAAACTGGTGAAAAACTAATTTATTCTGTTCCAACTTCAATCTGTAACAAAAAAATAGTCCTAGACTCTTCTCTAAAAAAATTAATTAATATTATGAAATGGTTTTCTAAATATCAACTCTTCTGATAGAAAATTCAGCAGAAAGAAATATAATACTGTATCTATCTATTAGTGAGCAATATTCGTGGGCAGTTGTCATGTAAAAAGTTTTTATACAACAGATAATTTAATCGTACAGAAAGTTTAAATCTTACACTCTCTCTCTATGCGTGTAATGGTCCTTTGATTCTTCATGAGGGAAAGAGACTACATGTTTCTACATTTAGCCCTGCGTGTCATGGTAATAACGATCGCCATCTGGTGGCAAGAGTGAACTATAACTTCCCCATGGTGCCAACATTCATCTTAAGAGTTATAGAAATGTATTTTAGAAATGACTGGTAAATCATGATATATTGATATTTTTAAACTATTATTTCAGTAAAAATGACATTGAAGTGATTCAAGTCACACGTTAGATTTGTTAAATAAAGAAAAAATTGGCTTTTCAAGAAAATTGATGCAATTTAACCAGAAATGTAAAATTAGATATACGTTTTTTTTTTTATCAGTGGGTGCTTATATTTGCGTAAATACGTTTTTTTTTTTAATATTATAAAAATATTACTCTGCTAATTGACACCTGTCCAATCATTTGATGTGTTTTAGAGAAAGACATTTGACATTGTCCTCAAAGCCAAGAATTGTCAAAATTTCAAGTGTATCCAATAAAATGTATGAATTTAGAACATTATCTTAGCATATTCATGTCTATGTTTTTGTGGTAAATTTTAGTTTTTACTATTTCTACATGTATGTAAGGTGTCCTTGAATGTTTAGAAAGGCCCCATCAAATCAAATGTATTATTATTATTGCGGTTTTGACGGCATCAACATTGCCTTTCTCTCCACAGTTCCTGTCTCGGACATCAAGAACGTAGTGACGGGCAAAGACTGTCCTCACATGAAAGAGAACAAGGGGAAACAGACCAAGGTGTGACGCTGATTTCCTCTTTAGTTCACGTCTGCTGCCTTTATTCATTTAAACGCTCAATTGACATTCTCACAGGTCTGACAAGGGGGCGGGATTTGGTTTCACCTGCATCCAATGAATGAAAATTGGAGGCGGGGCCTAAAGCACATCTCCTTACTAAATGGAAACGACTGTGTGTTTGCAGGAGATGTTGGAACTGGCTTTCAGCATCACGTACGACGTGGAGGAATACAACTTGAACTTCATCGCCTCGTCCCGAATCGACGTGAGTATCTTCGCAGCATCGCCACAACTCCATCACATCCCCGTCACGCTCGCGTTCCTCTTGCAGTTCTGCCTGTGGACCGACGGACTCAACGTTCTGCTGGGCAAAGACATGAGCAGCGAGAGCATGCGCAGCGAACTGGAGACCCTCCTGTCCATGGAGATCAAGCTCCGCCTCCTGGACCTGGAGAACGTCCCCATCCCGGACACGGCCCCGGCCATCCCACGACCACCCAGCAACTTCAACTTCTGCTATGACTTCAGCCAAGCTGAGCAGTGAGATGCAGGTGACCCCGAGGTCATGGATGGATGGATGGATGGATGGAGCCCGATGGAAGGTAGAAAGGGGCCGATCGTGGGCGGATGCAGTGAGGGTGATGATGGCACCTTCATCAAACACCATGAGCTTTCTGCATCAGGTCTTTGGAGGCTCGGAACCTGTTGTTTCTACTCAGGCTTCATGAAGCTCTCGGGCCTTCACAAACGTATTTGTGGCATATCTTTCCTTATTATTCGAGTAGCTTTTACCAAAATCGTACCACACGGCATTAATCTGCGTACAGCAGTGCATTATGGGTGGGAAATGGAACGTTTCCCCTTTAATGGCTTGGGATTGGATTGGTTTTGAAGTGGTACGAGATTCCTTCATGATCCGATTCGGAAAAGCGAATGGTTTACGATGAGAAGTGTGCATTCACGATGCATCTTTCTTTTAGTTCTAATCGACGAGTTGAGACGGTACGTGCGAGTCTAAGACAATGTGAGTCTCTTATTCGTGTTCTAAATCGAATCGTTCACAGAAGAGAAGTTCTGTGGAAGCGGTTTTGTTTGCATCTTGAAGGCCGTTTGCTATCGAGTAGCTCAATCAAGTGTGATTCTAAAAACCCACGTGTGATTGGATATTATCAATCGATATATTGTGCCATTCAGAAGCTTTTCTCTTACTTTTAGCACAAATTAAAGACACCGTGTTGGATCAGTATCAGTATTCTAGAGAGTATTGTGGTATAATGCTCGAAGTTTAATCACGAACAGTTTGATTCGCAGATTTTATTTAAGCTCAAAATCAAATCGAGCTTCATTGACAAATAACAAGCACTTGTTTGTTTGCCGTGGCGTCAAACTAACGTGTAGAAATGATTGAGTGTTTAAGAATTACGGACTGTACAGAAACTTCTGGAACGACAATATTTCTAATTCTAATGACGATATTAATCTCGAACTAAAGGCAACAATCCATGGACTGTTCCATGACATGACCACTGAAATAACCTGTGATATTAATTCAAGAGTTGTTTTTATGAAATTAAAACCTATATTATATAATAACCTGCATTTTCTGTTCTTTTCTGTACATCTGTATCAGTTTTGGTGTATTTTTCCAAGCATTTCAGTGTATAAACCCACCAAAATAAATTAGTTTACTTTTTGTGCTGTAAAACGGTACAAATAATACATTCTGAAAAATCTACATACTTGTGTAACATTTTATGCAATAAAATTTCAATTTGAAATCAGTCACAAAGTCACCACGTGATCACATCTGATCAAGATATTTCTCGCAGCTCTTCTCGGAAATTATGCACATTTACAAATGCTTTTGCCCTTTTTACACATGTGCTCTTTTTCTATTCATGAATCTATGATAAAATCAACGGCATTGACAAAACGGCAGTGAACTTTCTCGAGAAAAGGAAGCCGAGACTGGAGGAGCTCCACACGGCTCACTGTTAGGTCCTTGCACATTGAGACGTCGAGACTCTTCAGACGGTCACAGTGGAGAGCGATGATGCACAGAGTTCTGCAAGGACATCGTCATCCAAATTAAAGCAGGACGAGGACATGGAAAAACCCAAGGCACAAGTGACTTACTCGTCTGTGACTCCATCACATGAGGCCAAGTTCAGGTGCTGGAGCCTGTGGAGCAGTGGAAGGGCCCTGGCCAGGCCCCGGTCACTGATCTGAGGACAGTGATGGAGGGTCAAGGTGCTGAGGCTGCGGCAGTGATGGGCCAGAGCCACCAGACTGTCATCGCTGATCTCCGGCAACATGGCGAGCGAAAGACTCTGGAGATCCGGGAAGTGAAGAACCTGTGGCACAAACGTTTTTGATAAATACCTTCATCAGCAGACTATTTCACACCAGTGTTGGGAATGTTCCTTTAAAAAAGTTATTAGTTATAGTTACTTCTCACAAATAGTATTTGAGTTGCATCGTTATAAAAGTAACTAATTACCACAGAAAGTACCTATGCCGTTACTTGATTTTTTTTTTTTTTTTTTTGTCAAACAAATAATAAATACTGCTCTCAAAAATTTATGTTAAATTAATGAAATGGACACTAAATGTAATAAATTATTATTATAAAGCATTGTACATGAATCTACATTATTTAAATAATGATGTGGGACAATGTAAGACGCCTATCAAATACAATATATTTCTGTAAATATTATCATTAGTATAGAGAATAATAAAACAATGTAATTAGAACATTTAATATTTATTGCACAGACCACAACTGGCCAACAATAAGTCTAATATAATATAAATGGAATGTACCAAAAATAATTAAAACTGTCACTCAACTGGTAGACAAAATTTTAAAAATATATATACGTTTTTAATACAAAATTTAATGCGTTTCTGGTTCAATTACGTTAATATTCTCTTAAAAATACTATTTTTTTCTTTATTTAACAAACTGAACTTGTGACTCGTATCATTTTGATATCGTTTTACTTGAATAACAGATAACAAAAAGTTGATTCTAGTGGTCAGGACTTCATTTCCCACGGTCCTTTGCTCGCCAGTTGCGCTAAGCTAAGCTGTCGTGGTTTGTAGTCTTTTGGTCATGGTTTGTAACTTTGTTGAAATATAAAATATTGCATTGTATTTAGTTTAATCTTACTTGTCTAATGTTTCTTTATTTCTGTTATTGAGCCAATAAAAGCTTATTACTGTATGCACATCTGCCTACAGACCATTGTTTAAAGACGACGTGTTTTAGTGTATTTGTGATTGTTCCTGACTTGAAATATGGGGGCTTATATTTATGCAAATATTTGAAATTGGCGATTATACGTTTTTGAGGATCGAAAATTCGAAGAAAAAAAAGAGATGCTTATATTCGTGTAAATATGGTACGTTAGATTACTCGTCTTAACTGAAAAAAGTAACGGCGTTTATTTATAACGCTTTTAATCAAATCACCGTTCCACACTGACCTGTGTTATACTAGTGTCGGTTAGTTTCGAGCAGGCCGACAGATCCAGTTCCCGAAGACCCTTGAGGGCCAGAAGTGAAGCCCCTTCCTGCCTCCGAAAAGCTCCCAGGTCCTCATCCATCACCAGTCGTGCTTTTTCGTGGAAAGGGAGACTCGGAGGCTGGAAGAATCCCATGTTCCCAAACGTCCTGGTGAAACTCGGCCCGTTATCCTGCACAAACCAGGCTGTGAGAACAAGAAACGTTGAGGCCAAACCATTAGCGGCGTCTCACCGTCTTGCTGGTCTCGTAGTCTTTGGTGGGCTCCACCATCCCCAGCAGACCCCAGTCCGAAATCTCCTTACACCAGCCCAGCCGCAGCACCACCAGTTTGGACAAGTACGTTGAAATGGCGCGGACACTTATATCGGTAATGGAGACGCAGGAAGTGAGGTCCAGCTCTCGCAGGTCTTGAGCCAGCAGCTGAGTTAGGGGCAACACCACAGCGTCCTGTGTGGAAATCACAATTTAAGATAAATTATCGTACTGAATTTATTCTGCACTGGTTTTGTGTTAAGTACGTATAACGCCTTCTAATTTATTTTGTGCAATTTTTATGTCTTTAATTTGGCTTGAATGTATTTTTGTAAGTGATATTGAAACAAACTACAGTATGTGGTTATATACAAGATAATCTTTAGTGTTAATTTAAGTCACTTTGTTGTTGGCTGATTTAATATGGACTTTACAGGGGGCGGGGTTATCTTTAATCAGTTTGGGTGTATGTGTTTATGCCACAACATTTCATATTGCCTTTGTGTTTAAGGGGAAGTGTTAATTAAAAACCAAAAAGCATTTTATTTTTCCTGAGAAAAATGGTTGTTTGGGCAAAAAAAATACTCGTTTGATTAGAATAGTTAGCTGCAGCCATATGTCCATTGTATACCATATCTTTTGTGTATGGTTCTAAAGTTTTCTAGAGTTTTGAGGATTGTGTGTTTTTTTTTGTTGGTGGAATTTTCTTCTTGAAATTGGACCGCTTCTTTTCCGGACCTCAGACTGAACGGGAATTTGGTAAGTGGACCTTTCAAGTTTATATTTGAGTAACGCTGGTCTAGTATAATACTATTTCTCTTTGACATTGTTCAGCACTGAATCTTTAAAATAAAATAGAAAAAAAAATCGAGAATCGTGATGTTTATTCTAAACTAAAATAATCGTGATTCTCATTTTATCCAGAATAGTTGAGATTGAGAGATTGACCTCCGTGTCTGAAGATCCAAACATCTATAACCCAAACGTCTCACCTTTATATAGCTGCAGTTCCTGAGGTTGAGGCTCATCAGTCTGGCCCGGGGCTGTGCAGAAGACAATCCCTTCACCACATCTCCACCACTGACATGGAGACATTCAGCCAAGTTCAGACGTCTCAAGCGAGGCAGCGCCATCAGCTCAGCCAGGCCCTTATCAGTAATCTTCCAGTCTCGGGACAACGACAGCGACTCCAAGTCCTTCAGGTTCTCAGCAACAGCCACCACCGTTCTGCTTGTTAACTCCGGGCAGGAGCTAAGGTCCAGCATCATCAGGCCATTCTGGTGCTTACACAGAGTTTCCACAGAATAGTCGGTCAGCTCTTTACATCCTCGCAGGCTCAGCTCCTCCAGACGCAGGCCTGAGGTCTTCACCATGGAGCGGAGAGACTCGGGAGTGATGCCTGTGCGGCTCAAGTCCAGACTTCGTAGGGTGGACGCTTGTCTTTGCAGGAGGTTCAGGATGTTACGGAGAGAAACCAGAGCGGAGGAACCAGACCCGACCGGGCAACCCCTGTACGGGTCAAACTCAAACGCAATGTGGCAGCCGGCCAGCGCTAGGCTACGTAACCGAGGCGTGCAACTGGTCAGCCGGTTAAAGGAGAGGTCGGCGAGGTAGCGGAGATCTGAGAGGTTCAGTTCCTCCAGGTTCCTCAAGGCGTGTTGGACCTGCCAGGGGACAGAGATTTAAGAGTTTAGGAGATAATAGAGCTGCAATGACTAGCTTTGAGCCATTTCACTTTAAGGACTTAATTGTTTACAAAAAATTTTTTTACGAATGTCCTAGATAACGATAAACCTGAGTAATGAAATCGCCGTGTAAATGTCATGCCGAGTTCTGAAATATTTCCGCTATACAAAATGGCAAAATGTCACCATTCTCGCGTCATTACGGAAATGTAATGTTAATTCAGTGTCGCCGGTGGATTCTTATAAAAAAATCAGCAGTGCCCAACCTTTCATGATTTGATGGCCAATCGTGTGAATATTTGTGGGCCAACATTACTTAAATTAGTCTAGTCTAGACAAATTTGCACTAAGTTCAGCATAAAATTTGTCTTTCAGAGACGTCTGAAGGTCATCTCCTATTGAAAGGTTTTTATAACATTAGCGCCCAGTCATAACATCTTCCTGCTATTGGACTGAAATAACAAAATAAAGATAAATATTAAAAAAACAGCGAGTCACTTGAGAAACCTTCATGGACCGGATGTGGCCCACGGGCCGCAGGTTGGGCTTCACTGATCAAAACTAAACCTATTTTGTAAATGACTGCTAAGTTACTGTAAAGTAATGTAGTAAAGTGAGTGAGTTTGACAGTAGGGATTGAATCGAAATTGTGCTTCTAAAATTATAGCAAGTTGAGCAAGTTATTTGGATATTGGATATTTTACTTAATTTATAGCTCTAAGAGCTAATTAAGAGTGTTAATGCAAATTTGTAATAATTGTAATTATTAAAAGAGTTTAAAAGCCTATTTTGAAGAAAGCAAGAACATTAAAACTTATAATTGAACTCCCAGGTTTAAACTAATAAATTAACATAAATGATCAGAAGCTGAATAATTTTCTTTTATGTTCCTACGCGGTGTGACTTATATTTACGAGGTGTGACTTGGCGTCGTTTTATCTGATAAAATTATCCTTTTTTTTTCTGATTGAACCTCCGACTCGAAGTCCTGATAAGTGAAGCTGTAACCTGTTGACGCTGCTCCTCTCTTGATAGAAAGGCTCCAGACATGAAGAGGCTGTCCAGACCCTGAAGATTCAGCCTGCGCAGAGCGGTCAGATGGGGTAGGAGGTTCAGCAAGGACGACTCCGTGATGCTGCTGCCAGGAAGTGCCAGCCTCTCCAAGCAGGAGCCGAGACCAGCGGCCACCTCCAGAAGAACCTGTCTAGACAGGGTGGATCCATCAAGCTGGCTGATTGTTAGGCCGCAGTGCGGACGCCTCTCCAGTGAACGAACAAAGTCCAGTGATGACGTGGAAACCGGGAACTTGAAGGTAACACTTTGCTATTAAAGAAAGAGAGAGAGAAAAAAGGAAAAATATACATACTGTACATATATACTATATATATTCTACTATGCTTATGACGGGCAGGTTCATTTATGGTCTGTGTTTGTTTGTTTGTCTATTATGATGTGTGCAGTGCGTTATGGTGATGTTTGTTTATTTATTTGCTTGGATTTGTTTTTGCTGTTGTGACGTGAAATTTCCCCGCTGTGGGACTAATAAAGGCTTTTTCAATTCAATTCAATTCAATTCAATGTGCATTTTGTTTAAAATTTTAGCTACAAGTTTTTTTTCCAGTACGTTCAGTATACACGTTTACATTTAGGGCAACATTTACAGAACTGTAAACAACAGCCAAATAACAACATTATTGTATAATATAAATAAATAGTATTAATATAAAAGAGTATAATATGAAGGTTTGTGTGTGTGTGTGTGTGTGTGTGTGTGTGTGTGTGTGTGTGTGTGTGTGTGTGTGTGTGTGTGTGTGTGTGTGTGTGTGTGTGTGTGTGTTTGTGTCACAATGAAACAAACAAGTCAAACTGTACTTAACCATCCTAACACAAAGAATTATTAGTATTATTTTATTTTTTTTTTTCACTTTTTTTGGCTTTACTTTTTTAATTTCATTAAAACTTGTAAAAAAAAAAAAAGGTATGTTAAACTACTTAAATGCATGAACATTTATAGGGATTATTTTTTCTTTTTCATAGATTTCTAAAAAATAAAATCAAAAATTTTATTTGTCACAGATATTATACATGGTAAAACATGTAGTGAAATGTAATTTTCCAATCCTCCAGCATTTAAACATGGGGGGTTTGTGAGGGGGATGCAAGCGAGCGAACAATGAAATACAATAAAAAAAGATTCAAATACAGTAAAAACAAGGATGAAATATGAACAAAATGCAAAGAAAATCCACGAAGATGAAGAAAAAAATAAAATAAAATACAGTAAAACAAAGATAAAATTTGAACAAAATGCAAAGAAAACTAAATACAAGTAGAATACAAAAAAGTGACTCAAGTGATCCAGGTAAAGTGAAGGTTTTTTAAACGTTTTATATATATTTTGAACATATTAGATTATAACCTGAAAGCGAGGATCCTGACTGGCTTCATACCAGCTCTTACACACCAGTGACGCTTCTCTCCGGTGGGTAACGTGAAGATAACGGAATATACACGATAGAACCTGAAGCACAGGAGAGGTAGATCAACACGCACGCACGCACGCACGCACGCACACACACACACTCACCTCTGGCGGTAGTATTGGATTCTCCATGTCTGTCTCACTTCGGTTTGTAAATATGTGACGTACAGTATGAAGCACGTAATCTGACTTCAGCGTTCCTACGTGTCCAAACGTAATGTTTCTACATGGTCAAATATAATCACACACTCTCCTGTCATTTTTAATTTCGCGGAAACGTCCCGCTGTCTGGTTATAACGCCGGTACAACCGAGTATAATCTGGCATAAGGAACGTCATGGCGAGTCACGTGAAAGAAGAACGCGATGGGAAATGTAGTCTCTTAAAAAGCGGAAATACTTGCGATTACTTCTGTCGTCGATAGATGGCGCGCTTGCTCTTTTAAATGGTTGCACGGTTGCACTACTCTGCGTATATACAAACGTGTGTCATGAAACCTAGTTTAGATGTATTTTTCGCATATTTGTCTCGACGTTGCCTTTTTTTCCAGCAATGTTAAAAACGTAAAACCGGACTCATTAGAAATGTTTTTTTATGTTTGTTATTCGAGTGGCCTTGGTTTTTTTATACACTTACAAATTGTAATTTGCAAAAATGCTGTAAATATAGCATAACTGGATCACACTCCAACGTAATCTCATTTCTTTGTTAAGGGTTATGTGAAACACATAAGCACACATCTTCTACATGAAACAAATACATAAATCAGGTATTTTTGCCAAAAATTAAACAACTACAAAAGACAATGAGTTGATGTTTAATCAAAATGACCAAAAAGCCTATTACAGTATTGAACAAGTGTTCCGTTTATCAAACGTAATTCCACACCACAGTGATTCACAGCAACTAATGTTTGTTTCCCGCCTAATTTACACATGTAGCAAACATGTAGCGTGCTTCAAAAACATATTTACATAATTACAGAACGTTGAAAGAAAATCGCGATTTGCTACAGAAGGGCCAAGCTATCGTCACCGACACCTAAGATGGAACTTTCTATCTTGAGAGGTGTGTGTGCGTGTGTGTGTGTGTGTGTGTGTGTGTGTGTGTGTGTGTTTGGGTTCATTAAGGCACTTGTGTAAATTGGCTCAGCGTGGTGACTGAGATGGAGGGGAAGTGCGAGTGACGTGACCGTGAGTGACTCTATAAGATCCGTTCTGTCGATGGGTTGTGAAGTTCTCCGTCTTTGCTTATGGCTCTTCTGGCCCGTCGTCCTCACACACGTGTCTGTCTGCGGGGTCAGTGGGGGTTGTGGGGATTTGCATTGAGCCGTCTGATATCTGAGACAGCGTGTCCGCTTCTTGCTCCGAGTGCGCTTCACGGACTGGTGAGGTGGGCGCCGCAGAAGAAGAGAAGGAGCGCTGTGTGAGAGAGAAACACAGGAAATGTGTTTGAGAGTGTGATGGGACGTCCTAACACAGCAGAGGTTGTTGGGTTTGTGGATGAGCGTGTAATCCAGTGGAGAATATAATCCAGTGCCTGTCTACAACTTCTTCGCCTTGACAAAAAAATAATGCGCAGTTTAGTTTAGTTAGCAGTTTAGAAGATCAAGTTCAAGTTTATTTTTATAGTGCTTTTCTTAGTTCTAAACCAAAGCAAAGACGCTATGCAAATTAGTAAAAAAAAAATAGGTAGAAAAATGTCCGTTATTTATCTGTGTGCAAAAAATATATAGAGGGTGTTCTATAAAATTTTCTATAAATATGTCTGAAAATCTGAAAAGATTTATCAATACATTTGTCTGAAAATCGAAAAAAAAAAAAAAAAAACAAAAGCTCAATAAATATGTTTGTAAATTAAAAATAAATGTCTGAAAATTCTCTATAAACATCTCTACAAATCTCTAAAATTCGTCTTTTAAAATGTGTGCATCTAAAAAGTAAGTAGAATTTTTCTATAATATAAATGTCTTAACCGGCAAATATTTAAAATGTTAATTATAGTAACATTCTAATATTTCAGTTATTTATTTATTAAAAATAATGACATTCATACTTAGTTGGTTATTCCATATATTTAGTAATATCCATAATATTTCGTTTTTGTAGTAATATTTTTCACTGGCAAGTTTAAAACTAAAGAAATGTCCTGCGCAACTTAAAGACGGATTGTAAAAAAAGTACAATTATTTGTAATAACAAGTGTAATTATAATTTGTAATGACAATCTAAATATTTCTGTTATAATTTTCTTTTTTTTTCCACTGAGTGTGATTGAGTGTGTACCTGTAAGGAGATGCTGGAGCGGTTCGACCTGTCCTTCAGTTTAGACCATGATCCTCTCAGTCCAGATTTCTGGGTCATCTCCAGTGCAGCTTTCAGCAGTTTGGGCGTCTCTGCGCGAGGCGGGATAATCTGGACCGGCTCTTCTTTCTTCTCAGCAGGTTTCTTATCCTTCATCAACATTTTCCTACGCGAAACAGTTTAAAAAACAAGCATAAAATACCATATTTATGCAAATAAAAGCACCCCCCTGGATTATTCAGGCTCAAAAAATAAATAAATAATATATATATATATATATATGTGTATTTTTTTTTTTTTTTTTTCTGGATACATTTTTTCTTTAAGTATTATTTTTTTTCTTAACTTAACTTGTGACTCGTATCACTTTTACTTAAAAATATCAAAAAAAGAATCGATTCTAGATATTGGAACTACACCTCCCATAATCCATCGCTGCTTTAGGCTCCCATGAGCCTTTGCACGTCAGACCAAGGCTGAGCTCGGTTTTTGTTAGACGTAAATATTAGAACACGATTTTCCAAAAACATTGTAAGTCACATTTTTCTCGTTGCAGCTGACATAACGATTTGATTGTGTTTGACTCCGGTGTTCTTCGTTTTTAACCAATTTCTTTCTGTTCCAAGTCTGTCACCAAAGTGTCACCCTACTAATGTTTTTTTTATTTCCTTTTTCTTTTTATTGAGCTAATAAAAGCTTATGTGCACGTCTGCCTCCAGAACCAATATTTAGACGACATGTCTCCGTTTATTTGTGATTGATGCTGACTTGAAATGTGGAAAACCGAGTGCTTAAATGTACGCGCATATTCGCGTAAATACGGTATTACCCATGGATAATTTTTGAAAGAAGGATGCTCACTTTGCCTTCTTGCGGAGCAATTTCTGGGACTCTGGATAATGCACCATGATCTCGTTCAGGTCCTTTTTGGTCAAGATGAAGAGGTTGGCGAAACCACGAGCTATAACGTTTGCCGTGCGTCTATTGCCCCCTCCTATTGACAGCAAGCTAGAATTGAGAAGAATGACCATCATGAGAAAGATGAAAATGAAGCTGAAAATTGTTGAAATTTGTATTCGATTCTTACCTGACCTCTCCAAACACTGCTCCTGCTTTTAGGGTCACAAACACCGTCTTTCCATCGGGACCACCAACCACCTGAACTTCTCCTGCTTTTATAATGTACATCTCACGTCCCACTTCATCCTAAACACCACAGAGAACTTCAAATATGTATTTCTAAAAAAATTCAATAATCCTCCTAACTAGCTGAGTTTCATGGAAATAGGTTTAAACTAACTAGAAAAAAAGTGGTGCCGTGACCCTGTAGGAAAGTGGTTTATGAAGGTAAACTCCACTCCCCTGGTCTTAGATGGTCTAGTAGCAGATGCTAGAAGCTTTAATCTTTGAGGATTTAAAATGCTCTAAAGGAGAACCGGTGCCACGACCCGCCATTAAAACCCATGTAGAATCAGTTAGTTCTGGACTCTTCCTTGCCTTTTTGCACACATAGTCTCCTGGAAGGTAAACCACTGATCTGAGCCTCTTCAGCATGTCAAAGATCATTTGTCGATCACAACCCTTGAAAAAAGAAAATACAATCGAACGTAAACGGTACAGGAAGATATTTTACAGCCCTGCGTTTATTTTGTATCAATTCATTAATTTATTGCTTTCATTTGGACAGCACATCACTCCAGTACGAGCCGCACCACGGTAGTTACTGGTTAAGTGTTGTGTAGAATTTAACACTACTATATAAAGTGCTCTGTGTTCTTACTCTAAATCTCTTGGATCTAAAAATAAATTGCTTCTTTCAGTCCCTCACCCACATTTTCGTTTTTTGAGGATGTACATCTTTGTTTTTTCGTTTGCTTTTAGTTTTTGAAATTTTACTTTTGTGGTACCGTTATTCTGCTTTATACTTGTGGTACAACACTTTGTACGCAACTTTAGTTGTTTTTATATGTGCATTTTAGTTAAACGAATAAATACGAACATAATTTTACTGATTTACTGAGCTACCGAAAAGCACATTTAAACTCAACATGTGTTCCGTTCTCCGCAAATGTTGTATCAAACTATAATTACTTGGAATACCACCCATATTTTCAGAAAAAATATAAATAATGAGACCAAAAGTCCGACCTGGAATAGTGGCACTTTGCTGACAATAGAGTAGCTGACGTCTACCGCGATATCCAGCCGCATCTTGTCAGGAAGTTGTAGCATTAGATCTTGTTCATCTGTGGGACGTTCAAAGCTTTAGAAGCAGTAAATATGCAACAATACGAGATTGTGATAAATAGCCTGCGATTTAGTCTTCTGTGAGGAACTTTGGGAGGAGATGAGCCATGGTCTTACCCAGCATGCCTTGGGACTGCCAGGTGTAGCTGTACCAGGTCTTCACTCTGTTCTGCACATCCTTGGGGATCCGGTACGAGCCCATGTACTTCACCGTGTTGTCCACACAAGCCCTATAATTGGTCTGAGCAGCTGTGGCGGCGCCAACGACGTCCCTCATCTGACACCAAACCACCCGCGTCAAAGCCACGCATGGACCCATCAACGCTCACCTGACTTCACCTGTCCAATCATGATGGAGAAGACGAACACGCCGATGAAGTAATTGAAAAGCTGAAACACGATCTCGAACAGGGTGATGGGCGATGGCAGGCCGCCAATGGTGAGGAGCGTTTTCACCGCAAAGTAGTAGCAGCGAATGTAACTGGCGGGGAAGCGACAGATTATTCCACGATGTTTCCTCGCCAAACGCCAACCGAGTGGCCTACCTGTTTCCCGCTCCATCATATCCCCATTCCGAGGAACCCAGACCCTCGTAGGACGAGGCCCAGTAGTAGAGGCAGGCATTGCAATGGACGGCGTACAGAAGGTAGGTGGTGGTTCGAATGACTCTAAGCCATCAAGCTCAATTAGTACGACTGACGCTTTCCAACACGTCGGAGGCTTTACAACGCACTAACCTGTATACGTAAGCGTTGGTCAGGATGGCTTCCAAGCGCTTGTTGAACTCAAAGAACGACATAAACTGCAGAAAGGAAGGACACATTAGAGAATTAGCAAAGGTTCATCCTGGATTGATCTTCGCAAAGCCCAGTTAGATGGTCAGCGTAGCAGCTTGCCTTCAGTATCCTCGGTAAGCGCAGAAGTGGATTAATCCCGGTTTTGAAGTAGAGAAGCTCCAGAGGAATGAGACTGAGAACATCCAGCTGCAACATGGGAAATTAGAGGCTCGGTCTGACAACTCAGCATCCAAATAAGTACAAAGTGGTAAATCGGACACATCATGGACTGGATCATTTTGGTGCGGAGTAGTAATAAAGTAGTGCGAAGCGTAACCAAGATGTACTCAACCTCAAATGATATATGAGGAACACATAAGAGGAAAATGCAAAAAAAACTATCACTACTTACGAAAATTGTTCAATAAATTTTTTTTTACGAATTTTTGTAAGAATGTCGTCTAATGACACACGGAACTTTCAATGATGCTTTTGATTTTCTGCTATTCAAGAAATATACTAAACATAAAATCATACACACATATGAGGAACATGAAAAAAACTCGCCACTTGCGTAAATTATTCAATATTTTTTTTTATACGAATATTTTTTATATTTTTTATTGTTTTTTATAGAGTTTTTGTACGAATATTGTCTAATGCAACATGGAACTTCCAATGATGCATGTGTTTTTCTGCAAAACAAGCATTGTAGCATTGTACAATTGTAGTATTGTGATGTTCATTTTCATCGCAAAATTGAAACTCGTTGTCAGTCGATACAAATAATTGGTCATTTTCGACATTCCCCTTTTCCGTCATCATCCCATTTTTTGCACCTATTAAGTGGAAATTTGGTTCGTTTTGGTTAAGTGGAATTTTTCGTTTTGTTGATTTAGCAAGCTGCTGGTCCAGTGAACTTTAATCTAATGTATATGTATGTGTATATATATATATATATATATATATATATATATATATATATATATATATGAAATTCCGCTGGAAAGAATAGTCTGTTTACCTTGAATCGTGCGGCCTTGATGTAATTATCTCGCATTTCTTTCTTGTCACTCTAAAAAAAAACCACAATTTGGCAAAATCAGTTTAGACAATATAGAACAAAAAAATGACAAGTTGTTGCCATAAAAATGACTCGTTTACCACAATGTCGCCGTGACGCACAAACTGCAGGCGCGGTTGAAATGCCAGGACGTCCATGATGTACACGGCGTCACACAGATAGTCAATCAGCAGCCAGACGTGAATGTTGTCTGGAGTTTGATAAGGAAAGGCCCAGCGCACCGGAATCATCCACGTGTTCCAGTTGAACGCCAAAGACACGCAGAACAGCCAAAGCACGTAGACCAGATCTGCGGTGGAGTGCGATTTCGTTATTCTCATGCTCGTGAAAAACAAACCTTACAATGCATTTTATTTGATACGACCCGACAAAACGTGTCCCGGAACCTTCTAAAAGGTCAGTCTATGTTTTAAGGAGTGGAGAAATAAATCCTCGGAAATGGGTGTGGGACCACAATAAATGGAGAAAACCATTAACTGAGTGGATTTATGTGCGAGTGTGGAATTCCAAGACGGCTCTAAAGCTCATGGCTCTAGGCGAGTCTGGTCCACGGGATTATGAGGAGGAAGAGCGCTCACTGGTGAAGGGGTCGATGCTGGCCGGGAAGCGGTACCGCAGAAGACGGCCAATCCTGGAGCGAGGTGTCACCTTACAGCACAGAAGGTTGCTCTTCTCCTCCTCCTGCTCGACAGGAGCCTGAGGAACTTCCTGCTCGGCCGTCTGCTCCGCTGGAGGTTCGGCAGGAGGTTCTGAAGACGGCTTCGCTGGAGCTGCAGAGGCAAGATGTCTGATTGAATCCTAATTGGTTTGCTGGGAAGCGTTTCGAGGTCCAGCTCACACGAAGAAGGTGTCTCCTCGTCGGAGAGATCCGGATCGACCAGCTTTTCTTTCACACGCTCGGTTCTCTCTTTGAACAGCTTGACCAGCTCCTGCAGCCTCTCGTTCACTACAGAACTCGCCTGGCTGGCTGAAGATGCTGGACGTTGAATGGACCTGGTGGAATTAAATAGTGTCGTGACGACCACATCTCCACGTGGGTCATGTGATGGATTCCTTTGTTTACCCGTCTTCTGTACTTGAAATGCTGCTCTGGCTGGGCCAGGCCCGGACCACCGTTTCAGCCTCCTCTTCCTCCTCATCGTCTTGTGAATAGAGTCTCTTGCTGTTGGACCAGAACAAACTAAAACATTTAATGAACCTGGAACAACCTCAACGCTCATTAGACTAAAGACTGACACACAACTGCATGAAATGATAAACATGATTTTTTTTTTTTGATGACTTTGATGAGAATGATTGACTTTTTCAAAGCGTCTTACATCTTGGTCCAGATTGTCTGAGGTTTTCTCTCTCTGCGTTAATCAGTGTTGAAATACAAATCACAGTGAAAAACGTGTTTTTGTTTGTGTTTGCACAGACAAACAAACGGTAAAGAAAGAGAAGAAAATAAAAGAGTTATCATTTGAATAAACTGAACTGTAATACTTGAATGCTACAATTTAATTGGCCCAAATTATCTGGCCCACTTTAACCCCCCCCCCCCCTTGTAAATTAAATTCAATTCAGTCAATTCAGATTACTGGACAACTGGTTTATCAGTTAATTGGCTCAAATCTAAAGTCACAAAAGCTTAAAAATGTTGAGCTATATTTGGGACAAATAATGAACACATTCCTCTACAAAGTGTTACGTTATTCTAAAATAGCTTATTACACTTCACTACTGTGTTGCTGTTTTTTTACGGGGAAACATTCAACTCTGTGTAGTGTTCAGAACTTCATAGAGTTCAACTCTGTGTAGTGTTCCACTCTGTGTAGTGTTCCACTCTTCATAGTGTCCCACTCTGTGTAGTGTCCCACTCTTCATAGTGTTCCACTCTGTGTAGTGTCCCACTCTCTGTAGTGTTCCACTCTGTGTAGTGTTCCACTCTGTGTAGTGTTCCACTCTGTGTAGTCTTTCACTCTGTGTAGTGTTCAACACTGTGTAGTGTTCAACTCCTCAAAGTTCCACTCTGTGTAGTGTCCCACTCTCTGTAGTGTTCAACTCTTTGTAGAGTTCCACTCTGTGTAGTGTCCCACTCTGTGTGGAGTGCCACTTTATGTGGTGTTCAACACTGTGTGGTGTTCAACTCTGTGTAGAGTTTAACTCTGTGTACAGTTCCACTCTGTGTAGTGTTATAGTAATTAGTAACTGTACCTAGCACGATTGGCTTTACGTGCACCAGGCACGGTGAGGGTCTTCAGGTTGGGATCCTGTGGGTTGACGATAGGGGGAATGGACTGAGACCTCCTTCCTTTCATCCCTCTGTCGGAATCCACATCTTCCACGTTGACGGCCGGGCGTGTGCTCAGGGTGGAGCTCACTGCGTTATCAGTCGACACGTCACCAACACAAAAAACAAAGAGCCACAGATCTTGATTCCCTCAGTAGGGGGCTGAAGACTCACCTTGGATTACCATCACGAGGTCAACATTTGGTACATAAGGGCCACTTTGGACACTACAGGCACCTGAGAATTTCTAGCCCTCTAAGTCTAAAGTCACACTTGGCGGAAAGGCAAAGCACATTCTAACAGAAAAAGCTGAAGGAATGGGTCACCTGAGAGTCTAGCAGAGGTGGGGTCATCCTCGACTTGCAAGGCAGGGTTGGAGACGCCGGACAACTGCCTGGACGGGGAGATGGGTGGAAGACGGGGATACGACGGTACATTGGGCAGGTCAAACACGGAGTTTAGGGAAGAGGGTGAGGGGGTCCGGGGAGAGTGGAGGGGGGACTGACGGACTAGACGCCTCAACTCCAGCTCCCTACTCTTCCTCAGTTGTTCCTTGGCCATCGTGATCTGGCTTCAGTTTGTTGAGGCGGTTCTGGATGTTAGCGCAGTATTGCTGGGCACTCTGGGGAATTTGGGAGATTTTTTGCGGAATGTTAGAAAGTTTTTGCGGAATGCTGTACAACGTTTGCGGAATGCTGTAGAGCTTCTGGGGAATGTTGGAGATTCTTTGGGAAATGCTGGTTTGGGAAACGCTGTTTTCTGGGATGCTGGATTCCGTTTCGGTTGGTGGGGCACTGGAAGGTTCTTCTGCGCTGTTAGAAGGTTCTCCTTGTGACGATGAGGAAAACCAAGTGGGAATGCTGGTCAGCCTTTGGGGGATTTTGGACAGCTGTTGTGGAAGGCTGGACAGCTGCAATGGAAGGCTGGCAACCTGAGGAACGCTAAAAATGGACTGGGATGGGTTTGAGAATTGTTGCGGGATTTGGGAAATGCGCTGGGAAATCTGTTGAGGGATCTGAGAGAACTGCTGCGGCAGGTGGGCGAGTTGAGGCGGCAGCGGGGGCAGATGCTGGGAGAGCTGAGTCACAGCTGGGGGCAAACTGGGAATGGAAGGCACTTTAGGCAAGGTGATGTCGTAGTCGTCCAGGAACTGATTAAAACGGTCCTGGGCTCGAGACGTATAGGGCATTAGGCATGTCTTCAGAGCATCACATCTGGAAGGGACTGTGAAGAAAAACAAAGAGATGGTGAAAGATAAGAAACTGAAACTACTGCAACCCCAAACCTTATTTAGAAATATGATTGCAAGGCTTGACTTATCAACACAGGCTTCCAGTTTTCACACAAAATCCAAATTGAATTGATATATAATAGTAATATATTGATTCTAATAGTTCGTCAGATCCATATTTCTCTCCAAATCCTTCTTGCTCTCAACTGCCCTCTGGTAGAACGACATTAAAAAGCCAACCAGATCTACTAGCAACATTACATAGCAATAAAGCAATAAAGAAGAAATCAATAGGCATATATTTTGTGAACAGTCTATTTTTGTTAGCATTTTACAACCTAGTTTAATTTTGAGAAAGTGTACAATGCATAATTTTCTTCATATGATTTTGTTAATTTAAATCACATATTATTTGGGCAAAACTGTATATATAAATAATTATTTATTATCGTGATTTGTAGTTACAAAACTGTGGACAAAAAAACATTAATGAATAAAAATTATATTAATGAATAAAAATTAAAACATCTTCACTTCACTTAACTTTGACGTCATAAACTATGGTACCACTCGAACAAGAATTATATTACTGTACATTATTGCAGTAATTTTGAAAAATCTATCAAAATGTGTCAAAAACTTAGATTTTTGCAATCTTTAAGCAATATTCCTATAACAATTTTTAGAAAGATTATTGAATTGATTTAATGATAAATTCAGACACTCACCACTACTTTCCCCTTCATCAGCTGTGCTCTCAAACTATAAAAATATAGATATTACCATAATTAAAATACAAACAAGTCCATGAGCAGAAACATATAAAACATTCTGCATTATATTCATATAATCTATATTACCGGTGTATCTGTTTGTGAAGCGGATGATTTAGTTAAGGACTGCGGTTGCTGAGTGATGGGTGAGTTCTCGTCTTCACTTTCTCCTGACTCCTCTTCCTCACCGGGTTCTTCACCTTCACCGGTGGGTTTGTCTGTAATTGGTAAGGAGCATTTGAACGGCTCCACAGGGGTTTCAGCTTCTGGACCCTCAGCCTTTTCTTCTTCTGGTGCTGGACACCTGATGGATGATCAGATCAGATATCAACTTCAATCTTATAAATCAATCAATCCGCTTCATAAACCAATGTCCCTCAATTCCAAACCCTGCAAGACACTCGTTTGAACTACAACTTTTTTTGCCTCAAGATCAACAGGCTTTTCCCCCCACACAGCAAAACTCCGATGAGTATAAATGGCGCGTCGTGCAGTAAAATAAAATGACGTTTTTATCACCGATGAACTTACTTTGACCCCGAGCGTTCTGAGCGTCTCACGCGCGACTGTGACGTCCATCTGCGATCATTTTGTCACGTCTAGTTTCTTATATCCGGTAACAGACAATTTAGCGGTGTTCCTTCAAAACGCGAACGGTTTGGAGATGAACGACCTGCGCCATACTTCACGCCGACGAAGCAGAAAACAAGCATCAAGGGCGCGAGGCGTTACTATAGAAACCGAAGGAGGATCCGCGCGCGCCTCAGCGGGATGCGCTCGTGCGGATAAGACTGTTGCTATAGTTTAACACCGAAAATAATACATATAAATACAAATACTGTTATATGTATACACATGTGTGTATATATTTTATTCGTATTTGTTTCAATTTATACATTTTTTTTTTACATTTTCAGTTTATAAACTATGAAAAACTATTTGCGAAACACCTAAGACTTACTGTTCAGTGTTATTCCTTGTAAGGTCATATTCACTTTCTTCTTCCTGTAATACTTGTAATCTGTGGGATAGAAACAACAATTGGTGTGTGGGTGTGTGTTTGAGAGAGAGAGAGAGAGAGAGAGAGAGAGAGTGTGTGTGTGTGTGGGGGGGGGGGGGGGGTGAGAGGAGAGAGAGAGAGTGTGTGCGTGTGGTGTGTGTGAGAGAGAGAGAGAGAGATTGTAAATGTGTATTTACATTAATAAAATGTGAGTGTGTGTGTGTGAGAGAAAGATTGTAAATGTTTATATACGTATATAAAGTGTGTGTGTGTGTAAACGAGAAAGAGAGAGTTTGTACGTATATGTTTGTCATATATAGTGTGTGTGTGCGAGAAAGAGAGTTTGTATGTATAAGTTCATATACAATAAAGTGTGTGTGTGTGTGTGTGTGTGTGTGTGTTAGTGTTAATTATTAATATAATTTATTTTATCATATTGATATGCATATACTTTGTGTATAATTCAATATTATAATTTCTAATATGAAAATAATTTACACATAAGTACAGTATCTATATGAGTAGATCCCCCTACACACACACACACACACACACACACACACACACACACACACAGTACAGTATATATAATTATTGAAGGGTGAATATATATGTGTGTAAAGTAAAGGTGAGTGTAGTGTAAACAGTGTTTCAATTACTCCTGATCCACATCTTCTGGCTCTTCTGGGATGGTCTGGATGCCGAGTCGGGCCTGTGCCAACTCCCTGACGGCCATTTCCGCCGTCTGCCTGGCCACCTCCTCCGCCATACGGGCCATCGCTATACGCTCCTGTATCAAGCTACATCCACCATAACAAAATAATAATATAATAATAATAATAATAATTAGAGTATTTGTAGGGCGCTTTTCACAGTTTTAACTGTCTCAAAGCGTACAAAAGTCATGGAGATGGCTTCAAAGCGCTCAATATAGTCATGAAGATGGCGTTTGTGATGATGAGGTCCTACCGTTCCTCCATCAGTAGAATGGCGTGGTCCTCGGCTTCTCTCCGGATGCTCTCCATCATGGGCGTCCAGCGGGCGGTTTGGGTCTCGGCGTCCTCCAGCTCGATGTGTGCCTGCGTGGGCGTGGTGATGCTGGCGGGTAGAGACGGCTCCAGGGGCTGGCACGCGTCTGCTGGAGCTTCATCTTCAGAGTTCACCTCCTCCAGGACCAGATCTGCAGGAACCGGGCGAGCGTCGCCTGGAGGAGACATCCACTGGAGGAATCAGTCCTCGTTCACTTCGGCTCAGGCTGATGCTGATTATTAATATTACATTTAAGACTTGAATTTGAAAAAGTTTACAACACTTTCTGGATCACGGAGTCGCTTTTTAGTCACCTTATACTGGACACCTTAAACCGAGACTCTTTTGTATGTTTGTCCTGTGCTCACTACTGCGTTATTCAGTTGTACTTTTTATCCTGAAAATGTTGTATTTTTATTCATATTTAATCTTCATATCTTGTTTTTATTGTATTTCTGTTGTTTTTTTAATCCTTTAAGTATTTCCTTTTGCATATTTTGGAATAGCATATTTTATCTTTATTAACAGATAAAGAATGTTTTTATCACATTTCTTTTTTTTTATCTTTTTATTGTATCTCCCCCATCCTTATGTTTAAATGCTGGAACAATCAAAAACACGTCACTACATGTTGTACCACGTACAATTTGTATGTGACAAATAAAATAAAAAATAAAAATAACATTTGAATTTGATTTGAATTTGAAAAGTTACAAGGACGCTTTACTAACGCTCGAATTTATACAAGGTCACTACTTCAAGAAAGCAAAACGTCTGTAAATGATGTTCATAAGAAAACGCAAAGCAACTTTTAAATATGTTATACCCTGTTTGATTATCAATATTAAAACACTTAGATATTGTTATATTGTTCATTAATTTACCAAGTCAGGCATGTAGTTAAAGTAGAAATGTATACTTCAAGAATGTAAATAATTATAATAAAAAACAATAAATATTTTATAGTATTTTTGATAATAATGTGTACTAAGTCTTTTAACATTTATAATATTGTTCATTAATTAACCAAGCAGCCATGTAGTTAGTGAAAATTATTACTGCAAAGCATCTGTAATATTCATAAAACGCGTCACATCTTTTAAATAATTTATAATTAATTTTATTATTGTTAAAAGACTCAATAAATTATATTCTATAATCATAATAGACAATAATATTGTTCATTAATTTACCAAGTCAGGCATATCGGTATAGTGAAATGTATTACTCCAAGAAAGCAAAACATCTGTAAATCATGTTCGCAAAAAACATTCTTTTAAAGATTTTATCATATGTTTGATTTTCAATATTTAAAGACTTGGTAAATATTCTTGTATTGTTTTTTTTTTAATTTATCAAGCAAAGCATAGTTAAAATTAATACTCCAAGAATGTAAAACATCTGTAAATAATGTTCATAAAAACCGCAGCGCATTGTTTAAACGTTTTTTAAAACGTTTGATTTTTGATATTAAAAGACTTAATAAATGTTTTTTTTTAATCCTTTAATTGATCAAATCAAGCATGCAATGAGAATTAATACTCCAAGAAAGTAAAGCATCTGTAACTAGTCCATAAAGAAAATATTGATCCGCTACGCATTTCTTAAATATCGTACTGTTTATTGACAAGATCAAAATATGAATACAACTGATTTCTCTTCCCTTTATCTTTAAATTATATACAAATATTTATAAAACCAACACTAAGTCGGAAATAAATGGCACTAAGCGTACAACACACGAACAAAGCGTACAAGTCGCAATACATTTCATAATAAGAGTCCCGTCAAGGCAATACACCTGTAGCTTCTGTACATTAGCAGCTCTTACTACATGTTGAATACATATAAAGCGGCAAACGAGTTCATTACGTCAGTCGTGGCCGTCGGGACCACGAAGACCCCCGCATTGCACGTCTCTGAGGATTCACACTACAGTACAGTACAGTCAAGGTCATAGCTGCCCGCTTATATGGAGATCTACAGAGCCATCTGTCTCCATCTCCAATTGCATCGTCTCCTTTTGTTTAAGGGGTTCTCAATGTCTTCCCCCCTGTAACAGAAGGAGAAGACGGACTGAGTTACGAGTCCCGCCAGAACGGGGGTTTACTTTACTTTACTTTACAGTAATTTGGCAGACGTTTTTATCCAAAGCGACTTACAAAAAGTGGAGCAAATGATGCAATTTGTCTACAGTAGATGTCCACACAGGCTATTAACAGAAACGTACTAGACAGGGATTGGCTACTCGTGCAATGATTCCTGTGCGCATTGCCTTTTACTGAAGCAGGAGTCGGGAACCTTTTTGGCTGAGAGAGCCATAAACACCACGTGCTTGTAAAAAACTAAGTCCAAAAGTTCAGTGTATTTGTAAGGCGCATTTCACAGTTAGAGCGGTCTCAAAGTGCATGATTGTTGCATTGTATTCATTTGTTTGTTGGTGTTGAGATAATGGCTATGACTATGACCATAAAAAGCCTAATGTTTAAAACTAAATACAAGTAAATGTTTGCATTTTTGTGAGACCAACAAGTATCTGAAATCGTTTTGATAACACTGTTATTAATGCTTCATATGTGTGTAAAATGTCTTCACGCTCATGTGGCTTGTTTTCGACGTTTAATTCTGACAAACCAAACGTTATGTGTAGAAACAGCGCACATCCCACGATTGTTCACACCGTGCTTAAAAGTTCCATTTACACTAACTTATTTCACAACTTTTAAGTTATTTTACCCCACATTAAGCGGTCGCTGAACTCATCTCCCACCACACGCGACTTAAAAAAACACTTTTAGCAAACGTAACGGTAGAAAAGTATTGATAGTAGAGATTGCAAGCGCAAAATTAAGAACAAAACAAAAATGCTTTGAATTTTGTTCGTTTTTTTATTTGTTTATGTCAGGGATATGCAAACTAAGGCCCGGGGGCCATATGTGGCCCGTTAAGCGCTTTAATCTAACCTTGTAAAAATTAAAAGAATGTCAGATTTTTTTTTTTCAAAATCTGATACTTTGTTGTAGATTTTTACTTAATTTAAAGCATATATTTCCTTCATATACCAAGATGTGTATTTTTTTTCTCCAGTGAGGTAAGGTTGCCAAATCACTCCTTCAATCTGACACCATCAAAATGCTGGAACCCATTGGGGTCCGCGAATCAAAAAGTTTTCCCAGCCCGGATTTATGTTGATATTTTTTAAAATCTGATTCCATACGGAAGCTGCTCTCTCCACAAAGGCAAATTACTCCATCCGTGTTTAAAAAGTATAACACCTGTCGTCCATTAGCCATCGTCTTCAATAAAAGGGTTTTCGACTGAATATAAAAAGAAGGGCAGGGAAGTTAAAGTCCTGAGGTCACGACAATATGAAGCATTATCCAATAAAAAACATGGTTTTGTCCCGAGGACAGCTGTGATTGGCTCCAGTGCCCGCAACCAGGAAATGAATGGATTGAAATACAGGAGAACGTTTTATATTTGTAAAATTATTATATATTTTTAAAGCTTTGTCTGCAAGCCATATGCAGCCACCAGAAGTCATAGGTTCCCGACCCCTGCACTAAAGCATTCTGGAGAGTTGTGGAAGGTCCTACTCACCGTTGTGCAGCATCTTCCCGTCGTCCTGGTGAGGAGAAGAGGAGTCAGAACCACATGCAGAGGATGAGATCACAAACATCTGCTTCACTCACCAGATACTCGTCTCTCAGCTTCAGGACCGGCTGTGGCATGGAGAGTCCCAGGCCGTGAACGATCCAGCCCACCACGCTGAGCAGAAGACGACACATGAGCAGAGGCGTAAAGTACTTGAGTAAAAAGGACTTGGTTACTTTACTTAACTCTCCTGTTATGTTCGTTACAGATAAACATCAATAATGTTTATAATTTGACCCGGTGGAATTTTATTATGCATATAAGTGTCAGAAACCAAAAAGTTGCCCAAGACTGTGTGTGTGTTTGTGTATGAGAGAGAGTGTGTGAGTGTGAGACAGCAATGTGTATTATGTCTCATTGTTCCCTGACTATTTTTAGCTTCCATTTTGTCTGAAGTGTCAATTTGACCTGAACATTATCATTGTAACAAAAACATGTAGCGGGCGTTACAAATATGTCAACTGAACAATTTTTCGTTTATGTGTAGATTACACAAACTAAGACATCTTAGTTAGACATCTTAGACATGTTGTTACACGTGTGAATTGAATCGTTATGTTTTTATATGATAATTACACCAAATAAGCCAAGCAGGAGAAATTTCAACATTTTTTTTTTATATTTTTGAACTTTGAAAACGGGTCAATTTGACTCGAACATATTTTAAGGGTTAAGTATTTTCCAGCTACTTTGTACTTGACTTGACGACACTTGACTACAACTTGACTACATTAGTGATTGAGTATCTGTATATTTACTCCACTACATTCGAAAGACACTTGTTGTTACTCGTTACATTGTGATTGTGCACGACAAGTCGACATTTTTTTCTACCGCGGTTAATTTCTTAGCCGGATGAGGTGATATCGCCATCTACAGGATGCTGAAGGTACTGGATGCTATTTATCAGCTAAATCACGTAAAATAGCGGTTGAACATCTTTTGCACATTTGAGTTTGACTATGACTCACTTTCTATTTTGTTCTGCCAATTTGAAACATTGAGGTGTTAAATTTCATTTCTATATTAGGAAAAATAATCTCACAAATAAAGAGTTTCTTGTTTTTGAGCCAAAATCAGTAAGAGTAACATAAGTTCTTTTAAAATGGGATTTTTACTCAAGCCTTCTTGGAATTGATGACTTGTAACTTGTAATGGAGTAATTTCTACAGTAAGGTATTTGTACTTTTACTCAAGTAGGGTTTCCAGCCACTCTTCCCACTAAGCCAGACTCACCTCGGGGGATTGGAGTCCAGCTCCGTCACGCTGGCGATGGACTCTGGAGGAGGCGAATAAACTGTTGAGTCAAGAAACCGCGGCATGAATCATGTGAAGCGAAGGCTTTGCGTGAGGAGCTCAGTACTTTTGTTAGAGCACTGCGAGGATCTGGGCGTGGAGGGCACGGAGCCGCTGGGCGGGCGGGGCACGTGGTGTGGCATGGCGTTCTGAAAGCCGTTCTTGATCCAGGTGGCCACACTATGTGAACATTCAAGTGAGAAAGATGGCCGCCTCTCTCTCCATATCTCCTGTGTTCACTCACGTGGGAGTCGTCCTGGTGTCTTCCTCATCCTCGTCTTCCGACAGCAGCTCCACCACTGGGATGTGCGGCAACGGCTCCAGGTCTGAGACGGAAGGGACGCCACAGATTAGCTCCGTTAGACTAAACACGTTACTGATGATGAAGCACGACAGGAAGGAGACGCAGACAGACCTACTTTAGAAGCACAGACAGAAAAACAAAGAGGACAGACAGATAGACCAACAGAGGACAGACAGATAGACAAACAAAGAGGACAGACAGACAGACAAACAAGGTCAGGCAGGTAGACAGAAAGAAAAAGACAGACAAATAGACAGACAGACATGAAGAACCAAACAAACAAACAAACAAACAAACAAACCAACAAACAAACAGAAAGACAGACAGACAGAAATAAAACAGGAAGATAAACAAAGTACAGACAGAAATAAAGAGAACACACAAACTGACAGACAATAAACAAAAAGAACAGGCAATAATGGGTAGAGATAATAAATAGGACAGACATATAGACAGGATAGAAGATAGATAGTCTGAATAAAAGACAGACAGGGATCAGAAAAAAACTAAAAAAAAAAGTGAACCAAACAGAAGGGAAAGAGAGAGAGAGGGAGGAAAAAGAGACAGGACAAAAAAAAAAAGATTAGGATAAAGTAAATTGGGTGACAGAGACAGTAAACAAGACAGCAAACAACAGGGTAGACAGGAAGAGAGACAAGAAGAAAAACTGAAAGAGACAGAAAGTCACAGAGACAGTCTGTATAAGACAGTGTAATTGTGAAAGACTAATATTTGCTAATATTTGTAGATAGACAAACACAAAAAGGAAGAAAGACAATATCAGGTAGAGAGAAAATTGAACAGATATATGTGTGAAAATACAGACGGGAATACGACAAATAAAGAAATATTGGATGGATGGATAGATGGGAGACAGACATAGAGGAATACTACAAATAATGACATATTTATTAGATAAATGGCAGACAGACAGACAGAGAAGAATACTACAAACAAAGAAATATTGGATGGATAGATGGGAGACAGACAGAGAGGAATACAACAGATAAAGAAATATTGGATGGAAAGATGGGAGACAGACAGACAAATAGAAATATATTAACAGATAGTAGGCGACAGGCACCTGGGAGGTCGTTTATATCATAGACCTGAAAGAAAAGAGAGAGCGTGTGTGTATCAGAACAGCCGAAAACAGGCTAATCTGCCTCCAAATAACCTCCGTGACTTCCTCCGACTCTGGCGTCTGCTCTCGTGTGTATTTCTCGTAAATGTCGGGCTGAGGAACCACTTTTCCGATTCCCTGCGAGATCCAGCCAATAACTCCAGGCCTGAAGAAGAGAGTTTGATTGAGCGTCTCCAAACAAACTTCGTGCCGGGACGGAGCGCGGTGGCTTTCATTACCTCTCGTCGCCCTGCCACGCAAATGCCAGCGGGGAAAAACAATCAGTTCACCAGAGAAGAGGCTTAGCTTGTACACATGGAAATGTCAACCAACGGGAAACGCTTTAAATGGGAAATCAGTACTTTAAAGTCCGTGGCCCTGGTTATTAGAGGACTTCCTGCAGGCTGAGGCAGTGTGCTGGCGAAACCACTGGAGAGCCAGTTCAGCATTCCACTCTGAACACTGAGAGAGAAGAAGAAGAATAAAGAAAAGAAAAGAAAAGAAAAGAAAGAACAAAACAGAATGAGATAAGGAGAGAGAAAGAGATCAAGAGATAGTGAGATAAAGAGAACAAAAGAAAATGAGAATGGGAGTGAAAGAGAGAGTGAGTGAAATATAGAAAGTGAGTAAAAGATAGAGTGAGAGAGGAGAGAAGAGAAGTGAAGAGAAGAGAAGAGAAGAGAAGAGAAGAGGAGAGGAGAGAAGAGGAGAGAAGAGGAGAGAAGAGG
>CM051501.1:4300956-4329325 GCA_028031935.1 Paedocypris micromegethes | reverse complement strand
CAAGATATTTTTAGCATTAGCATTTCCTAATACCATTAACTGCTATGACCATTAAGTGCTGAGGTTATTATTCAGTTAGCGTCACTAGCTAATACATAGAATTTAAATCTTAGCATTTTGCTCCATTCACAGCAGAAAAATATGTAGCTAAATATAGCATGTTGCTAAGTATTAGCTAAGATGGATGTGTTTTACACTTTCGGCATTGAAGTCGCGTGCTTGCTAACATAAAAATCTCATTATGTAAACTATTTCTAATAATACCTATAAAAACATTTTAAATATATGTTTGCATTAGCATTTTACATACAATTAATGAGGAACATTAGCTGTTAAAGTTATCATTTAGCCAGGAACACTAGCGAAACATAAAATTAGAATATTAGCATTTTTTTGGAATTGTAGCATGGTGCTCAGTATTAACTAAGATGATTCTTATGTTTTACTTGTTTAAACGTGTAAAACACGTTTTAGCTCTTGCGTAGCTTGCTAGCATAGAAAACATCTCGGTATGTAAACTATTTCATATATTTTTTTCAAATTCAATTTTATTTTTTTAGAATTAGCATTTTCATGTACAAATAAAGACCTATTAGCTAAGGTTATATATGTTAGCATGCTTATTCACAGCAGAAATAAATGTTGTTGTTTTTTAGAACATTACTAAGGTTTTACAGCTAATTATAAGGCTATAAGAGACTCTAGCATGTTGCTAATTACTAGCTGAGAGGATTCAGAGTGCGTTTTACTCGTTTAAACACACTTTGGCATGTTTACATGTCCCGCTAAGGTCAGTGAGTTTTAGCATCTTCCGATGTTGTTCCTTAAAAGCCTGGCGTGTTTAAACGGCTTTGAGAAGGCCGTGTTTACATTGAACCGCATTTAAAACTCTTTATTACCTTAAACACAAACATCTCTCCTCTCAGCATGGTGACCGTGTCAAAGTTCCCCTCGCAGATGTCGGGCACGTCGTGGTCGGATCGTGCTGTGGGTCGGGGTCTGGTGGGCTTGACTGGAGGAACCCAGGGCTTGGTCGGCTCCTGTGGGGGTCTGGATGTTCTGGGACGGACCACTGCAGTAGTGAACTCTGGCTCAGGAGTGGTTGTAGATAACGTTGTAGTAGAATGTGCTTGCGTGGAGACCATTTCTGGAGGTCCTGTTGATGTTAAACCACAGATTTGACTTTTTACTAGTTTTCCTACCTTACTTTTTACTAGAACAGGAAGTCTGACCAGCAATTTTAAAATAGTTTAAAACAATATAGACAATTACCTTATATAGCTGCAGGCTGTAATAGGGGGGCTCGAGCCTCGGTTTTGGGTTTTTTAACGTAGCAAAGGAGTTTGAGTTTTATATAAATTTTATTTTATTTGTTTTAATCTTTGATATTTGGAGTCTAAACTCAGCAAAACATTCCATATGACTAATATTCGCAATGTATTATCTCATCCTGGATTAAGGGTTAAAGATGAAAATACAGTATTAAGGTCAAAATAAATACAGTATACAATTATGTAACAAAAAATCCCAAATATTTTAAACATTTTTACAATATAATCGTATGTTTTGCGTTAACATACTTTTTGGTGCACAATGTGTTTATTACCAAAACTAATAATATATATATGCAAAATATTGAACAACTCCATCGACACTATTATCATTTCTGATATTACGAGAACAAATTAACGTGCTGCAACATATAAAGTGAACTGAAAATATGGTTGTAGATTTGTTAAATGGCTTAATAAAATCAGATTTATAACAATACCGTAAAATGTACAATATGCCGTAAAATTTAAATTGCAGATTTACGGAAAACCATTTCACTGACAGAAAACCATTTCACTCTTTCGATGTGTTTTTTGTCAATTTAAGTTATTTTTACACTTTGAAAAAAACACATTTTAAAAAAATTCTATTCCTCCATTTTCAGAAATGTTCTTTTTTTTGAATGCTGGATAACGTAGAGCAATAAGCCAAAGTGCTCAGATCCAAGCCAATCTAACGTCCCACATGCCACAATCCAACTCAGAAATGTAGTTTACAATTTCACACGTTCCTGTGACAAGCCACAGATCGAATGCATATCCCGATGTTCCTAAAAATACAGGTGGCATCCTAAAAGCATGTCTGGAATCTGTCACGTTTCTCACCGTAGATCTGTTGAATGCCGAGAACGTCGTCCTCGCCCAACGAGAAGCTCTCCGTGTCTATCCACTGGTAAAACGGTGCCATGATGGCGGACGGATCCGTGGAATGTTCCAATCCCAGAGCGTGACCCAGCTCATGGACCGCCACCAGAAACAAGTCAACACCTGCAGCCACAACCAGCCGTCCAATCACAGAGCCGCAGAACACACAGCTTTGTTTGCTTTGGAGAAAAGACTGTTCCAACATCCACAAAATCAACAAAAACAGTGAAAAACCGTGTCCACACCTGAGCCCTCCTGTTGGTTGAGGGTCCACGGCTCGTCGATGTCAAAATGGGTGTCTCCTCCTGTTCCGGGCCCGGGGAAGAAGGCATGAGCCAGCGACCCTCCTTCCCCATCGAAGAGAGACATGTCGCCGTGGTACCCGGAGGCAAACAGCAATATGATGTCGGGACCCTCGCTCCCATTCTTGATCTGATGATACGGGACCTCCTGGAAGCGCAGGGGTGTCGCCTTCTCCCACACCTGGATGGCTTTGCGAATCGCCTCGTACGTCTCAGCCTGACCGACTTTTGGCGAGTGGTTCTGAATACTAGAAGAAATTATTTATTTATTACGAATGGTTGTCCCACTCGAGGCCTATTCTGGTACGGGGTCTTTCACCTGTAGGTCAGTGTGTCCTGATCCCACCTGTGGCCCGTCAGAGCGTAACGCTTGTGCCGGACGCCCTCGTCTCTGGAGGTCTGGAAGTGGTCTGGAACTCCACAGCGGGGTCTCTTCATGGCTCTGAGGAAGAACAGGTATTCGTATGGTGTAAAGACTTCAGTAAAAATGTTAAAGTATTCACTTTTAAAAGAACATGAGTATTTTACTCGTACTGATTTTCGGCTCAAAAACAATAAACTCTTTATATATGAGGTTTTATTTCCTAATATATAGATGAAATTTAACAGCTAAACCAAATATGTGAAAAAGAACAAAGTCAGTCTCAGTCCAACTCAAATGTGATTGCTACGTTTACGTGACGTCCAGTACTGTCAGCATCCTGCAGATGGCGATATCACCTCATCCACACAAGATATTAACCCCAGTAGAAAAAGATGAGAAAAAGACAATGTAACAAGCAGCGGTAAGTGTCATTCGTATTTAGTGAAGTAAAGTATAGATACCCAATCACAAATGTAGTCAAGTAGAAAGTTAAAGTTGCTTATATGTTTGATACTCAGCAAAAGTACAAAGTAGATTTTCAAGTATTTTACAACACTGTCGGACATGAATGTCAAATCTAATCAAGCCATTGAATCATCAAGACCTAAAGCCAAACCGCCTGAAGCTTCTAAAACAGTGATTGGAGTTCTAGTATAAGATCTCAAGCTCATTATTCTGAAGGATAAATCGAGTTTTTTGCCTTATTCTTGAGCAAATATGCATGCAGATAAGCTACGTGGCTCGGTTACACAACTCCTTTTTTTTTTTTTTTTAATTCACAGTGCTTTCCAGTCCCTCCCTCGCCTACAATCTCGACAAGGCTCGTTTGACTTCCACAGGCAAAGAGAGTGGAACGAAGGAAGTCATACTTGAGAGTGTCCACGTCCATCTGTCCGGTCACCATCAGGCCGTAGAAGCGCTGCATGTCCGTGATGGCACTGGAGATACTCTGGGCCGACTGAAGAGACATCTGTCTGCTGGCCTGCGACAGGTAGCCGTAGGTCCTCAGCCACGACTGAAAAATATAGAAATATATCACAATTATTCATGAAAAACTTTAAGGAGAGAGAATTATTAATATTATCACTGTGTGGTTTGATACAACACACGCATTTCCTTATACTTTCTCCTCAGTAAAGGAACTAAATTAAAAGAAAACTTTAACGTGTATAACTCTGTGTATATATAGACTCAAAATATGTACTTATAGACTCTATATAACTCTAAAGCTAAATATATTTTTTTTTTCACTAATAATGCCACGGTTATGTCTTGTTTAGCACAAAGCAAAGCATTTACAATTAAAATATATACACGGGAAAAAGTGATATTTGCAGATTTGAAAAACTATTTGAATTTGAAACTAGCTGCATCTTTCATTTTGAATTGGAAAATTGTCTAATACAGCTAAACTCACTTTGAAATAAGCACAAAAAAAGAGGATGATAGCAATGAGAAAGAAATGAAGTGATAAAAGCCTCAAAAAAAGTTTTTTTTAATAAACATCTGCACACTTATTTTAATTCTGCTATTTCAATAAAAATAAACTTGAGAAAAATAAGCATCAAACCTGGACATTCATTCTAGTCTGTGTTTTATCAAACAAAGCAACACGTCTGTTAAACTCAATTTGTAAGTAAATGAGCAAGAGATAGAGACAGAGAGAAATATGAGATGGGACAGACAAACAGAATGAGAGACAAAGAGCGACAAACGAAATGCAAGAGACAGAGAGAAAGAAACAAAAAGAGGCTGAAAGAAGACAGTTATATACAGTATTGGCATGGAGAGAAAGAAAGAATAAAGGTTATGAATAAGGTTCATGAATAAACGTCAAAAACGTTGCAAAGCACAACACTTCCATTTTTTACCAGAGAAAGAAACAAAGACGGAGAGAAGAACTGTACGTCAAGAAACGTCAGAAAAAAGTTGCTTCACGAACCTCCGCATTAAACGCGTCATCTGGAGCAGATGTGCCGGCGGTGTTGACAAACATCAGGACGAACGCGACGGCCGCGGGTCTCAGGAGCCGGCGAGGTCGAGTCCCGCAGCGGTTCGGCATCTCGAAGGTTCGGACTCAAACGAGCGCGCAACGGTTCCTCTAACGGTCCTTTACCACCAAACCGCGGTCATTACGCTTCTTGCGCCACAACAAATCGCTCTTCTGCCGCCCGCCAAACTAGTGTTTGTTAGCCTGACCCGCTATTATCCATCATTAACCGGCAAGAAACAACTTGTTGCCGCTTTTAGCGCATTGTTTCTGCCGACCCAAGCGCCGCCTAGTTCGAGCCCATCCGGAGAGGTTGAGGACCGGGCGGCGCGTCCTCCTCGACACGGTCGGGAAACATTATGGGACGCCAAATATGAGCATGAAACCTTACGAGAAAGCCAAGATCACATGCTGGTCCCTAACGCGCAGCCGCGGACGAATCCCTGCCCACTTTCTGCCCTCGGGCCGCGGGCACACAACACAAACACGGGCGGGACTTTTCGGAAAGACGTGTAATTGCCTCTGAATGAGTTCTCGTTCAGAATCAAACACTCACTGAGATTATGATTCGAATCGGAACAAGGCTTAACATTTGAGGTTTCCGTTTTTACCAAACATCTGCACGCTTATTTTAACTGCTATTTCAATTTAAAAAAAATTTGAGCCAAATGGGCATCGAACCTGGACATTAAGTCTTCTAGTCTGTGTTTTATCAAACAAAGCAACAAGTCTATGAACCTCAATTTGTAAGGAAATGAGCAAATGAGAGAGCAAGAAAAAAAAATCTGACTAGGCTTAACATTTATGAGGTTTCTATAACGGCCTGCTGTTTAGCCAAAGCCCATCCTGTGGCTTTTACGCTCGGAAACCACTTTAAACTGGCATTTTATTTAACCGTTCAGCATGTGTCTTCTGTTCGTAGCTTTGGCGAGGCTGATCAGGATGAGAACGAAGATGCCCAGGGCCCAGATCACACCCAGCGGAAGAGCCAGCGTGATGAGATCTGAAATCACAGTAAAAGTACACAAACCTTACTGTAAAAAGTACTACACCACAAGTCACCAATTCCAAGAAGACTTGAGTAAATGTCATAAAGTATTGGATTTTAAAAGAACTCGAGTATTTTACTTCTACTGAATTTAGGCGGAAAAAAACACCAGGAAATGTGAAAAACAAGAAACTCCTAATTTATAAAAGGCATTATTTCTTAATATAGGAATTTAATTTAACACCTCAATGTTTACAAATTTAACAAAAACTTGTTAAAAAATAGAAAAAAGAACAAAAAATCTGAAACTCAAATGTGCAAAAAAGTGCAACCGCTAAAAGTGCAAACCAATTCACGTGATTTCGTGTACACCACATCCAGTACCTTTAGCATCCTGTAGGTGGTGATATCGCCTCTTCCCCCAAAGAAAATTAATCCCGGTAAAAAAAAGATGCTGACTTGTCGCACAATCACAATGTAACAAGTAACAGTAAGTGTCCATTCAAATGTAGTGGAGTAAAGATACAGACACATCACAAATGTAGTCAAGTAGAGAGTACAAGTACAAAGTAGCTAAAAGTCCATTGACGTTGTCAGTTTTCCATTGATTGTACACCGCTGCTTTTAAGCACCACACGTTATTTTGTACAAACCCACCCTTACTTACTTGCCGAGGGTCTCTCAGGAACCTCTTGCTTTATCGGTCCATAAGACAGGAGACCTTGAATCTGCTCATCCACCTCTCTTTTAGACAGGGTTTTGCACTCCTATGGATGTTTTACATGTTAAACAATGAATGTATTTTCAGTAACGGACGACCACAAATCCAGATTCCACTTACGGGAACACAGGACTTTCCATCTTCTGGGTGGCAGAGATGCACCGTGCAGTGCAAGTAGAAGCTGTGAGGTTCCTCCACGAAGCGAAACATATTAAAGGAATAGCGGACCACCGATCCGCCTCGGCGAGATGTTCCATTCTCAAATGCAATGGTTTTATCATCTGGACACCTGGAGGAATATCATGAGAATGAACCCTCCTGTTATGTTCGGGTCAAATTGACCAGTTTTCAAAGTTTAAAAATATTTTTAAAATACTTAAAAGTACTTTTTTCACTTTGAAACTTCTCCTGCTTGTCTTATTTAGTGTAATCACCATATAAACATGTTTAACACCCCACACTACATGTTTATATTACAAAAAAATGTGTGTGTGTGTGTGTGTGTGTGTGTGTGTGTGTGTGTGTGTGTGTGTGTGTGTGTGTGTGTGTGTGTGTGAGAGAGAAAGGAGTGTATTATGTCTCATTGTTGCAAAGAAACACATTTTTGATCTTTCTGACTCTTTTTAGCTTCCATTTTGTCTGAACGGTCAAATTGACCAGAACATTATCTTTGTAACAATCATGTAGCGTGATGTTACAAATATGTCAACTTAACCATTTTTGTTTATATGTAGATTACACTAACTAGACAAGCAGGGGAAGTATCAAAGTGAAAGAACATTAAGTTTTTTTTTTTGTTTTTTTTTTAAACTTAACACGGGTCCCAAACATTAAAAATTTGACCAAAACATAATAGTAGGACTAAACCTTACACTTGGATTGAATGGTTACGGTAACTTACTCAAACTCACCCATTTGACAAAAGTGTGTGACTAAAGCCCGACTCGTCATCGGCTTGAGGAGTCTGAGTGGCCCAGCACTCATTCACCTTCAGATGGAAGAAGTCCTCGGGCTCACTGACTTGGATCTGGATGTAGATCTGATCTCCAAGCTTGATGGTGGGTGCACTGGTGAAAGCCTCGGTGTAGGTGAGATCTTTGAACAAAGTCATTTTCACCCTAGCATCCACTTCTTTGACCCTGAAGATTCGCTCACTTTGAATAAAAGAAACACAAAGCTTCTCAAACGACAATTCATCATCTTCGCTCTTCTTACAAGGTCGATGAGTGTTAATTATTTGCATTTAGGTTTGCATTTAAGCTGTGTTTTGTTTTATTTACTATACAGTGAAGGGTGCGTCTGTCGGTCCATTTTTTGTTCAAGTTCGATTTTCAAGTTCATCTATTTTACGCTAATTGTGTATGTTGTTCTACAAAAAAAAGTTTAATAAAAAATAATATTTAAATAAATCGTTTTCATAAGGAATCCCGTAGTTTCTGGCCTATAAGGCAAACATAAGTCACATTTGTCAGATTTGAAGGCCTACGTGAATTCTTTAACAGCGCTTTACTGTAAGTGCGCCTGTAGAACACAAGTCTAGTCATTACCTGGAGAAAGAGATGACAGGGAATTCCAAGCGGAGTGTGTGAACGTGCTGGTAGACACACTTGTATTCGATCTGTACGACTGGATCTCTCACGATGTTCCCGTAGAGCGTTGGGTCGGACATCAGCGTCAAGGAGAAGGCCGTGTGGGTTGAGTTCCTCTGAAAATGAGATGTTCAGTGATGACAGCACCACCTGGGTTTGGCTCTCACCTCCACGGATTTCCCTCCGCAGTCAAGGTAACGGTCCAGCGGGGTGCGTATGGAGAAATAGGCCAATCCCGCAAGGATCTCCCTCTGCGCGCGGCAGCTGGCGTTCGGAAGATGCACGGATTCGATGCCCACGTTGTAGTACCTGAAGTATTCTTCCGCCACCATGATGGAAATGAAGCGCTTGCCACAGGTCACATTTATAGCTGCAACTGAAAAAAATAATATTCTGTATTAATAATAGTTTATAATGTAATATAATAATCCATCTGGATTGGTGGAGAAGCATTTCGCTGAATCAGAAATCTAGTTGGCATTCAAATTTTATTTGTCACTAACAAATTATATTTGGTACAACATGTAGTGAAATGTGTTTTTTTTTCCTCGTTCCAGCTTTTAAACATAGGGATGGTGGAGGTACAACAAAATGTGTAAATGGGGAAATATAATAAAAAGATAAAGAATGGAAATACGATAAAAACAAGGTATAAAGATAAAATATGCTATTCTAAAATGTGCAAAAGGAAATACAAAAAAGTATTAAAACAAGTAATAAAGTAATAAAAACAAGATGAAGATGAACATGAAGTCATCCATGTTCCACCTGGATGACTGAGAAGATCCAGGTTTGATTTCAACTTTTCCAAAATTACATGTTAATTTTAGAATTTTTGCGTATTATTCCAATTCAAAAGGTATTTCTGGATGTTTTTCATCATTACCTTGGTCACAGAGATCTCCATAGAACCCAATAGCACATTGACAGGTTTTCCTTTGTAGAAGGCAAGTGCTCGGATCAGGACATTGAGATTTATCACATTCCCCTGTGATTTAAAACAATTTTTAGAAACCAGTCTGGTGTGAAATCTCGTCTTGCATATTTTTCTCACCAGTGACACTTCCAACAATCCAGAGTAAAGTGACAAGACCCAGACACATCTGTGGGATCGGGGTAAAAGATAAATTAAGTTAAAAAAAAGACGATTATTTTAATTATTTGAATTAAATAGTCGCATTGTCCACCTGTGAACTCAGATTTCTCGCCATTTAACTCTTTGTTTTTTCATCTGATTGGGAAATATTCAAACAAACTGTTGCTTTCTCTAAGCGGATTAAAGTACATGCATATATGAGCTAAATACCTGAAACAGGTTGAAAAGGTAAATACTGTATTAATAAGTGACACCTGCTGACGGAAAACGAGACAAAGGTGCGTTTCAATCAGCACTGATCTACCCTACGCACTACTAAGACTTTACACTACAACTAGTGAACAGAGGTGCTTGCACGCAAAGAGAAGATTGAAGTAACATAAAATTAATAACCAACTTTCAATCAACACTTGGCTTGTAGCAATATTTAAACATGGTTTGTGGACCTTGGTTTCTTTTGATGCGCCCTTGGAAGGGATCATTAATGCAAGTTCAACGCGCAGGAAGAGTAGTCGACACAGATATAAATAGATCGTTTTCTTTGTCATTGTTTTCAAGAACCAATAAAACAAGTACGTATGCGTTTAAGGCCATTAACTACAATATCAAAATGCATTTGACTGTTATTTTCGTAACGTGACTTGTCAAACCAAATCGATCCATCGGCGATCGTTTCGCCGGCCTGTGTTGTGTGGCGTCATGTGACTTGAGCCGGGACGTATGGCGCTGGGGTCCAACGCTTACATTGAAAATAACATTGCGATCTGTCAGTGGAGAGGATAAACGTTTCCTTGTTTGTTTTGATCGGGTTCTGTTCTGCTTTTCATTTCCGGTTTAGATTTATCTAGGCGCTAAATTGAAATATTAATTCTAACTTCCCGTTCAGCTCAGTGTCACGTTCATTGTAAAAAAAATGAATTGGCGATTGTTATGAGAATCGTCGCTTGTTTGCCCATAAACTGCACATTTCCATGTCATAGTCTTCTCTTCAATAATCAAATTAAACACTTGGAACAATGAACAACGAGAAGGATTTTTCCCCGCTGACTCCGAACATCGTGAGAGCCCTCAACGACAAACTGTACGAGAAAAGGAAAGTGGCAGCTCTCGAGATCGAAAAGTAAGTGCGATTCTTTCATTAAAATCATCGATTATGTGCAAAACCAGTTGATTGAATAGCACAAAGACCACTGAGGGCTCGTTTATCGCAAACACGTGTCTGAACACAGCACGTCTTCTGTATGTTGCCTGGTCATATGACCACCACATGATCTTAATAATGCACGAACCAATTATATAATAAAAACCGGGGTTTAGATTAATAACTACTGCTCACCAATTCATTTCCTGTGTTTTTCTTCCAGGCTCGTGCGTGAATTTGTAGCCCAGAACAACACTGCCCAGACCAGACATGTCATCCAGATTCTGGCCAGCGAGTTTGTACTTTCTCAACATCCTCACAGTCGGAAAGGAGGCCTGATCGGACTGGCGGCGTGCTCCATCGCTCTGGGAAAAGTATGTGGATCGAGCGGTCCAGTCTGTTGTGTTTGAACGTTAGAAAAGCTTTTGTAATTACACGTGTGATTACTCAGTGGCAGTTGGTCAGGAGTTAGTCCTGCCACTCAGAAGTCCCAGTCCGGTGGGAAATTCCTAGTGTGGTTTCAAACATCTTTTCATTTGGACAAACTGTCGTGGATTGTTGTCTTCACCATCACTTCATGTGTGTTTCAGGATTCTGGCCTGTACCTGAAGGAGCTCATCGATCCCGTTCTGACCTGCTTCAACGACTCGGACAGCCGTCTGCGCTATTACGCCTGCGAGGCTCTTTACAACATCGTGAAGGTGGCGAGAGGAGCGGTGCTGCCCCACTTCAACGTTCTGTTCGACGGGCTCAGCAAGGTCCGGTCACTCCCAGATCACTCTGAAATCATACCAATATCACTCTCAAATAATCCCCAAATCAGTCACTCTCAAATCAGTCCCAAGTAATCGCCAAATCACTCCCAAATCACTCAAATAATCCCCAAATCGCTCCCAAATAATCATCAATTCACTCCCACACTCAGTACAACATTACATCACTGTCATCTTGAGAATCGGTTTTACTTCAATAAACCGCAATTTAAAACAACAAGACTTTTGCATGAAGAAGTATCCTTGTTGAAAGTGTAAAATTGTATTTTTGGTTGCAAAAAAAGTTCAAGATTTGTACATTTATTGCATCATTTGACTTTTTGTTTTTTAAAATTTGTAATTTTTATTAATTCGTTCTGAATCTTGAAATTTCAGTGCCCCCTCCCCCATCCGATTTCATGAAATACACAATCGAATAAGGGGGGATTTTGTTCGGCCACACAAATGTACACCTTGTTCTTTCTTTCTGTAGCTTGCAGCAGATCCAGATCCCAATGTAAAAAGTGGTTCGGAGCTTCTGGACCGGCTTCTGAAAGTGAGTAGAGATGATTTTGCTTTCATCTGTCGGTGAATATACACAATCAATCCACCAAACAGTTTTCCAGGAGCTTTTTCAGTCGAGCTGGTGATTGCAACATCTGGTTTTGGGTTCAGATCCACCGGCATGTGAAGTGCAATTAAACAACTTCAGTTGCTTACGGTTATTTATTTGGTTATTTTTTGCTTGTTTTTTTACATTTTTTAATTACAGGACATTGTAACCGAAAGCAACAAGTTTGACCTGGTGGCGTTTGTGCCGCTGCTGCGCGAGAGGATTTATTCCAACAACCAGTATGCCCGCCAGTTCATCATTTCTTGGGTAAGATGACGTGTTTTCTTTCTTCACGATTAGTCCACTGCATTGTTTTGCCATATTTTCCCTGTGATTGGTCAGCCTACTGTGTGTTTCCCACTCTGTGATTGGTCCGCTACTAATGCTTGTGTCCCGTGATTGGTCAGCTACCAATGTGTGTCCTGCTCTGTGATTGGTCAGTTACTAATGCATGTGCCCCGCATTCAGGCCCAGAGATGCTGGGATTGGCTCCGGCTCCTCGTGACCCAGAAATTGAAAAGCGCATTCAAAAAGAACAATTAAATGTCCAATTTTGTTTCTGATTCAGATCCATGTGCTGGAGTCCGTTCCGGATATCAACCTCTTGGACTATCTGCCGGAAATTCTAGACGGACTGTTTCAGATTCTGGGTGACGGCAGTAAAGAAATCAGGCGGATGTACGTGTCACAATATTCACTTTTTCCAATTTTCCACGTTCCTTATTTCCTTCTCTAAACGTGTGTGTTTAATAGGTGCGAGGTGGTTCTAGGGGAGTTCCTCAAAGAAATTAAGAAGAATCCATCTAGTGTCAAGTTTGCAGAAATGGCCAACATCTTAGTCATCCACTGTCAAGTGTCGGACGAGTCCAAATCCAGTAAGTCGGAAGTAGTTTTTTATGACTCAGACCTTGGAATGAAATGAACTAGACATCAGACAGACAGACTGGAGCCTCAGGAAAGGAAAAGGTGGTAGAAAATATTTTTCAAATATGGAAATGGTTTATACAAAATTCATGCTATTATGAATCATTCATAATTTGAGTATTGCTATTATCAATAAGAATACTATTATAGAAAATAATAAAAAATTAAACCCGTTTTGTTCAACAAAAACAGATTATAAATAAATTATAAATAATTTGTAAAAGTTGGTCAATGTTACTGATTTTGTTTATTTTTGGGTCATATATATATATATATATATATATTAACATAAACTTATAAAACATGTAAACAAAGACATTTGTAAAATATGTATTATTAAATATATTATAATTAGAAACACACATACAAAGTATATATAATAAATCAATGTGTATTGAACAAATTTAATAAACAATCTTGTATCCAATCTTGTATCTTGTGCAGTTTATAGAAACTAATAACTCTAAACTAGATCAGGCAGAAGTCTAATATTGAATCTATTGTAATGAATAATCGTAATTGTTTTATTGACCGTCTCTTCTCTCTATTAAGCAAACGATCTGATCCAGTTGACAGCGATGACGTGGATGAGAGAATTCATCCAGCTTGCGGGACGAGTGGTGCTGCCGTACACATCTGGAATACTGACTGCTGTGCTGCCGTGCCTCTCTTATGATGACCGCAAGAAGAGTATCCTTCCCGTGTGTGTGTGTGTGTGTGTGTGTCAGTTTGCTCTCCTCTAAACAGCTTTTCCCTTAAATAACCGCGTACAGACACCAAAGAAGCGGCGAGTGCGTGTAACCACAGCCTGATGAAGCTCGTCACGCCTGAAGATGATGAAGATGATGAAGAATCACAGACCAAATGTAACTCTCCCGGTACAGATGTGCAGGCTCCGAGCGGCGACTTGAACGGTAACGCATACGGTTAATGTAAATGCATTTGTAACAGTACATTCAAAGTTAGACGTGCACAAAAAATTATAATATACAAATTTAATCCTCCTATTATGTTCGTTTCAGAGGAACATGACCAGAAGGCCTTTTTTTAGTGTTCTCTAAAACAGTGTGTGTGTGTGTGTGTGTGTGTGTGTGTGTGAGAGAGAGAGTGTGTGAGTGTGAGACAGTGGTGTATTATGTCTGATTGTTGCAAGAAAACATATAGTATTTGATTCTTTTTGCCTTCTATTTTGTCTGAAGGGTCAAATTGACCCGAACATTTTCATTGTAATAAAAACATGTAGCGGGCGTTGCAAATATTTTTTGGTTTATATGTAGATTACACTAACCAAGACAAGGAGAAGTTTCAATGTGAAAAAATAATTTTATGTGTTTTGTTTATTATTTTTAAACTTTTTGTTACGTGGTGTTACAGTTATGTGAACTTAATCATCATATTTTAGGATAATTACACCAAATAAGCCAAACAGGAGATGCATCCTCACTGAAGCATCAATGTGTGACCTGGTGTCTGCTTGAACATCCATGAAGCATTGGTGGTTCAGTGGTAGAATTCTCGCCTGCCACGCGGGAGGCCCGGGTTCGATTCCCGGCCAATGCAGATGTTCTTTTGGAGGTTTAGTTTTTTCTTTCACTCTGTTCTAAAACAGCACTGACCTTCACCACCAATGCAAAATGGAACTTTAGCCAAAACTCCCTGAAACCAAATTAATTTATTTTCAATGGTTTTGCTCATTAAGCCACAATTACTGTTAAATAAATAATAATTTCCCAGTTAAAAATTATTATTATTGAATTGTTCTTGTTTCTACACATCAAAATACTGTATCCCAAATAATTTTTTTTCTTTTCTTAGAAATTTACGTTTGATGTTTTTGGCACTAATCCGATTCCATACGTATACTATGTATATATAAAATTACACAAAGACTTTTTGCTAAAAACTTTCTTAACTCATCCCCATTCATTTTTTTTTTTCAACTTTTACCGTCTTGGTAACAAATTGTGTGTGTGTTTTTTTTTTACCATGCAAGTTATTTTAGAAGTACGTGAAATATTTATTTTAATTTGTTCATTCAGACGTGACGTGTGTGTTTTTCAGACTCTCTGAGTGCGTCTCAGGACTCGGTCGGCTTCAGTAATATGTCTTTCTTCGCACCGGCGGGGTATGTTTAGCGGTTTAGTGAAGAGCAACTAACCCGTGTCTAGTTAATGTAGCAGACATGTGTTTCCTCCGTGTAGTTCTGAGCGCTCTGCCGTGTCTCTGGATCTGGACGGAATAGTGCAGGTTCTGGACAGACATCTACACGACTCTTCCACCGGGATGATGACTCGCATCGCTGTCCTGAAGTGGCTGTACCATTTATACATCAAGACGCCTCGAAAGGTGAAAATACCTTATTTTAGGATTAGGAGTTTGGTATTACTGTGATTTTCTGACTCTAAGGCTAATAATTAAATATAATAATTAATAATTAAATTAATATATTAAATATAAGGTTAATAATTGTTTATTTCTTAATCTTTTTTTTTCCCACACGTAATGCACACATTGTTTTTGGGGTATAAGGCACCAGTGTCAATTTTTTAAACATTGTGTAGTGTTTTTTTTGCGCAATCTAGTCTGAAAAATACGGTGTAAGAATTTGCATTTTTATCATTTCGATTTTGAGGTTGGAGGGTTAGAAACTCTTGGAAATGTTATTTATTATTATTATAATTAGCCAGAAGTTGTCCATGTGTAACAATCTATAAAAAATAGATTGTTAATATATGTAATTCTTAAAATGCTTGTTGTACAGTTACAGGTGCGGTATATGTACAGGTACAGTATATCATTTGAATCGGAGGCTCGCATATACGTATCTGCCATATGTCGGCGTATATGCGTGATATAAGTGTGTGATTGGTTGTTGCTGCATGATTTACTCATAGACTTTTCTAATTGTTCTGATTTCTAGAAGATCTGAATGTTCTGGCTTCCAATACAATAGTGTTTTAATCCCTCTGAGTTTGAATAATGATAATTATTGAAAAATGTACATTAGCTCAATAAGTTAAGTATTTTAATAAATGACCAATAATCAGTAATTGGCTTAACTGGTGGGCATTTAATAAGTGTTAAGATCTGTTAATAATTCTAATATATGAATCATAATTGTTTGCAAATGAATAGAATTTTTTTTAATCGAATTGAAGTAAAATTCAAGCTACGGCAAAACCAAATATTTGTTGTAGCTATGCATTCTATCTATGCATTAATATACTACTACTATTATATGCTATTAATATAATAATACTATATGCTCTGTCGCACAATACGCCATTAATAATTATTAATATTAAATAATTGTGTTAACAATCATTAAATATTAATAATGTTATCATTGTTAATTGTAATATTATCGATATTGCCGTATTTACGCAAATATAAGCATCCTCAAAAACTTGGTGGGTGCTTACTGTACGTATATTCGTCATTTTCAAATGGTCACGTAAAAATAAGAGCCCATTTTTTTTGTATTTCAAGTAAGGAGCAATCACAAATAAATGGAAAAACCATTTATAGCTATTAATAGAAAATGTATAGATAATAGATAATATTCGTCTTTATGCAGCGTCTTTAAATTGTTGTTCCTGAGACAGACATGCCTATAAGATTTTGACTCAATAACAAAAATAAAGAAACATTAGTCACGTCGCAACACTTAACAGGGACATAAAACCACTGGAAGAAGTAAGATTAAACTAAATACAGTCCTTCATTATTTGAACAGACAGACCAAATTGCATCCGGTAGATCAGCACTAACAGTTAGAGGCTGAAAACAAGTCATTAAGAACACAAAAGCTTCGGAGCAAAAATAAAAAGAACACAAAAGAATAAAAAGTTCTTTGTTAAACAAAGAACACCGGAGACAAACACAATCAAATCTGTCTGCTGCACATAGAAAAACATGATTGTTCTAATATTTACGTCTAATGAAAACCGAGTTCAGCTTTAGTCCGGCGTTACTGGAGGCTCATGGAAGCCTAAAGCCTCAATGGAGGATTATGGGAGATGGGGTTTTTAAGACTAGAATAGAAGTAAAAATGACACTGAAGTGATAAAAAGTCACAAGTTAAGTTTGTTCAATGAAGAAATTTTTTTACTTTTAAGAGACTATTAAACGTAATTGAACCAGAAATGAAAACAAAAATCTACATATATATTTATTTTTTTACATTTTGTGCCTGAAAGATTAGGGGGTGCTTATATTTGCAGGGTGTTTATATTCACGTAAATACAATTTTGTTATTATTGTTATTAATAATAATAATAATAATAATAATAATAATAGTAATCATCTTTAATTATCCAACCAATGAAAAGGCTTGAACCCCACAATTGCTGCTGGCCACTATATTCTTTTTAAACGAGAGTTGGTCTGTATCTCCATTGCAGATGTTCAGGCACACGGACAGCTTGTTCCCCATGCTGCTGAAGACCCTGTCGGACGACTCTGATGAAGTGAGTAGTTCATGTTCATCTTCGCTCGTGACTCTCCACCGTCTGACTGCAACTGTCTCCCGAAGGTGATTCTGAAAGACTTGGAGGTTTTAGCCGAAATCGCCTCATCGCCTGCAGGTCAGACCGACACATCTGGATCCTGCGAGAACATTAAAGCCAAGTCAGAGCTGCAGGTTCCAGCAGTCGGTGAGTTCCACAGGCTTGTTCTTGTCCTCTGGCGACTTGCTTCAGCTTCTTCACGTGTTCTTCACAGGTTCTAAAGGTGCTGACCTGTCCCCGTCCACTCCGAGCATGAACTCCTACTTCTACAAATTCATGATCAACCTGCTCAAGCGCTTCAGTCAGGAGAGGAAGCTTCTGGAAATGAGAGGAGCCTTCATCATCCGGTAGTTCCTGAGTTTTTCCCGATCTTGAAATAGCTTGGTGTGTTCAAGAACGCTGGGAATAGTGGGGTTGTGCTCCTCAACAGGCAGCTCTGTCTCCTCCTGCACGCTGAGAACATCTTCCACTCCATGGCCGACATCCTGCTGAAGGAGGAAGACCTGAAGTTTGCCTCCACCATGGTGCAGACGCTGAACACCATCCTGCTGACTTCGGCGGAGCTGTTCCAGCTGAGGAACCAGCTGAAAGACCTTCACACTCAGGTGAGCGGCAATGCAGGACAAGTCTGAAGGACCTGATTGACGTTCTTCATACGTTCCTCTCACCTTTGAAGGAAAGCTCCACGCTGTTCTGCTGCCTTTACCGCTCCTGGTGCCACAATCCGGTTGCCACGGTTTCACTCTGCTTCCTGACGCAGAATTACCGACACGCCTACGACCTCATCCAGAAGTTGTATCCTCTGTAGAACGCAATGCTTGCATGGTGTATAGTACTTGAGTAAATGGACTTTTTTACTTAAGTGTTTTTCAAGTTTAAAAAAAAAAATATGTTTTTGGCTAATTTGTACTTGTACTGAGTAAATCAAAGCAACTTTTACTCTCTACTTGACTATATTAGTGATTAAGTAAATGTACTCTTTACTCGACTACATTTGAATGAACACTCGCCGTTACTCGTAACATTGTGATTGTGCGCGACAAGTCTGCATTTTTTTGGGCGGACGAGGTGATATTGCCATCTTCAGGATGCTGAAGGTACTGGATGCTGTTTATCAGCTAAATCGTGTGAAAAGCACAGGCACATATTTGTTTTCGGAAAAATGTTTTGGAGTTGTATGTTTCTACGGCGTAATTGACTTTTGGAGTTTTCAATACGTTTAGATTTTCAGAAGTTTTTATTGTTTTTGTTTATTTTACGTTTCTAACCTGTTTATTTTCCGGACTTGAGCTCCTAATGTAATACTAATCATTGAAGAACAACTTATCATTACGCGAATAAGCACCTGTTTTTTTTTTTTTCCAATTTTAGCGGCTCAATTGCAAAATCTTGTTTTTCACATTTCCTGGTGTTTTTTGAGCCTCAATTCAGTACGCGTAAAATGCTCAAGTTCTTCTAAAATGGGATACTTTACGACTTTTACTCAAGTCTTCTTGGAATTGGTGACGCGTAACTTGTGATAGAGTAATTTTTTACAGTTTCCATGCTTTTAAAGAGTTGCTGAAAACCATACTAGAGTAAATCTCTGCTGCAGTTCTCCAATATTCTCCAGCTATCATATATTAGCCCTCAAACCCTAACGAATATCAGCATTAATGTACCAAACTTGACTTGAGCGTCCCAGTGGAGACCTGGAGGTGACGGTGGACTTCCTCATGGAGGTGGATAAGCTCGTGCAGCTCATCGAGAGCCCCATCTTCACCTGTGAGTGAGCCTCATCTTCACCAATCTTCTATGACGCGTCTAAACATATTCAACTTCGGCAGATCTTCGTCTCCAGTTACTGGACGTGGAGCATAACCCTTATCTCATCAAGGCTCTCTATGGTCTGCTGATGCTGCTGCCACAAAGCCAGGCCTTCCAGCTGCTCTCGCATCGGCTGAGCTGCGTGCCCAACCCGGAGCTGATGAGAACGGTGTAAGTGATTACAACCCGGCCACTTCTGGCCCAGATGTGAATGCCCTCTTGACCACCCTGTGTCCATGTTCTCATCATGTTTCAGGCAAGACCCGAAGGCGATCAACAAAAGCAAGAAGTTGCCCTCGCCATACATGGACTACAGTGATCTTCTTCAGCACTTTGACAAAGTCCAGAGCAAACATCTGGAGGCCAGGCATCAGAGGACCAGCCGCTCCGAACAACCAGACCGGAAGCTGGTGTGAGCGGTTATAGACGTGTAACGACACGTGTTTCGTTTTTAATTCATCTCGGCTATTATATTGAGGGCGATTTCGAGAATCCTGACCGATGATTGGATTCGTGATAATCCAATTGATCTCCGACAGTTAGCACGCAGCCCTGTGTGTTGATTAGATGCTTTTAAGTGTAAAAATATGAAGGTGGATATTATCTGCGCTTGTGATGAGAATGAGGTCAGACGTGACGCTTGTGCAAAATGTTCACAATTACGACTTTTTATTTCATGTCAACGCGTCGAATGTGTACTTCCGTCATTACCACGTGTCTGAATGTCCGTTATCTTTGTTTCACAACCGTTAGACGCTCGTGCACACAGAGATTATATGTCACGTGTGAAGAAAAGTTACAATAAAGTGAAGAAATATGCGACGGTTTTTCCTGTGGCGGCTCTTAATCTATGTTCAGGCGTCTATCGGCAGGTGGCGCCAATCTACCAACTTTTCCGAATACGAAAGAAAACCAAGAGAGAAAAAAAACAAGGTAAGATTCGCGACGGTTACCCTCGTTTATGGAAGTTGCGTGTTACATGCGGGATGATGTTCGCGTAATTAAAGATCCAGTGTCTGTTTAGTTGAAATATTTACATCATTCGCAATTGGATCGCGCATCTACTCCTCGTTAGTATAGTGGTAAGTATCCCCGCCTGTCACGCGGGAGACCGGGGTTCGATTCCCCGACGGGGAGGGTTACACTTTTTTTTTTTTTTTTAACATTCCTGATCAATTGTCCATTTTTTTGTAATTCTAACGGCCGGAGTACGATCAAAACGGCTCGGGTGTAAAATCGGCTCGGGCCGGCGACTAATGATGACGTTGCACTATTTGATTGGTTGTAAGTTGGCACAATGACGTGTAAGATGGGGAAAAAAAGGAAACATAATTAAAGAAACCTTTGCGATCAAATGTTTAATCTGAGGAAGTTCTGTAGTGTGGAACTTAAACACGCTAATGTTTAGAACTGTGGTGCTGCTTTTGACTATAGTTATCAATATGACTGATTATATCAACGTGTAAAACAGACATTTGGGCAAATTAAACCAGACTGCACAGCATAAAAAAATGCCAAAACGACTCGGGTTGTAAACCACTGCCAAATAAAAGTGACAGAGCTTCCCATTCTCTGCCAGATTAGGTTGATGAATCCGGGCCTACGCTTTACAAAATCCAATATAGAAATAATCCCAAAATTTTCAATGTTCTAATTTTGTGGCACATTCGTAATTGAGGAAATAATAAAACGTGTTTTTAACTGTGTGAGGAATATGATGACCTAGAAGAAACCCACACAAAGACAGAGAGACATTACAAACTAAAAAAAACCTTTTAATACAAGCGCAAAAATTCGCAATATCTCTCAAATCTTGTCTCATTTAAAGACAATTTTTACTTATTAAAACGTTTTAACTAGTTCATAAAAGACATAAAATTAATTTTCAATGCTCTCAGTACGCTCGTTTGTATGAGAAAAGGAATCGGATATAAATCTGAAATGAAGGCATTCTCAATCCAAACATTTGATCAAACGAATTGTCGCTTATTTATTCAGGCGGCTTCGAAATGACGGATGTTTTATTTGTACCAGTGACTCGAGAAAGACAAAATGGCCTTGTTTGTCTGAAGGCAACATTTGCTGTTTGCCTTTGAATCTTTTCTCATTGTCTCGGCCTTTGATCAATGATTCTTTTAACGTTTTCTTTCTGGATGGAACATCAAACTTTGCATTTAATATTTCACCCATCGATCAGATCATCACGAATTTGCCACCACGAGGAACTACAAAATCCATCAACCCAGCGGATGTCAAAAATGTTCCATGAATACCAGATTATGGAATATTATTATTAAAGATCGAGTCGGGCATCTCAATAATAATTGCATAATTTGGTTTTGATGGAAACATCTATAGGGTTTATTATGGGTTTATTAAGCCGATTGTGCAGAGAAGATTCCGGGTCTGATGTTTCATCATTGTCGCAAATCTACAAAGAACTACAAGATCCACCAACTCGTGTCAGAAATGTCAACTGAGATATCAGGAGTGCGTTCATCATCAGTCATTAGAGAACAAGTTCTGAAAACTTGATAGAAACGAGGAGTCCAGCAGAGATTCATCTGTCTCCAGATGAAGCGCATAATTGGTTTTCCTGAAACATTTATCAGTTTAGTGAAGCCATGTTATGCAGAGAAAGGTTCCTGGCGTGGTGTTTCTTCACTCTGAACGGTTTAATTGGCTCGCTAGGGGTTCTTCTTGCACCCTGGATCTCTCCACGGACCTCATGGTGCACGCTGATCACACACGCCGAGCGTTTGGAAAGATCACATGGAAGAGAACACAACCACAGAAACTTGGAATAAACATTTATTCGGGCTTTGCTTCTCAAAACGCTCGCGGCTCCAGTGGACGCTCGGCTGGAGATCACTTTGACGGACATCAGACTGAATGCCAAAATCTTCACTTTTCTCTAGTGGTCTGTCCAATAATGGATGAATTATAGATTTGTGAGGGGAGAAGGTCTTGGAGCAAGCGTTCCTGGTCTGGTGGCTTGATGTTCTCGGATCAGGAGAAGACCTCAGCTTCTTCTGTTCTGGACGCATGCTGTCAGAGATGCGCATTTTATATGTTTTATTTTAGACGTGCATTTTATTTATCGTGCCCTGAGAGGCTGCTCTGTGTGCATCATTCAAACAAGAAAATAAAAAGAAGTGTGGGAGGAGAAGATATGGATCAGACATGCTGAAAGTTTTAACTCCCTGTGGGTAAGTAATCTCACTATAGAGTTATAAAAAATAGAGCAACGCGGTGGCGAAGTGGGTGGTGATTTCGCCTCCCAGCAACTCAAGTTCAAAACCCGGCCGGTCGAGTCATTCTGTGTGGAGTTTGCGTGTTCTTACTGAACTTTGTGTTTCCTCCAGGCCTCCAGTTTCCTCCCACTGTCTAAATACATGCAGGAGAATTGGAGGCTGGCCCATAATGTGAGTGAGAGTGTAATTGTGTGTGTGTGTGTCTACAACCTGTGATTGGTTGGCGACAAAAAAAGAGGGTGTGTCCTACCTTGAGGCCCAGAGTTGCTGGGATTGGCTACGGCTTCCGGCGACCCTAAAATGGACAAGACAACTCAAAATATTATTTCACTTACTACTCACTTTCCAAATGTTTGACAGTGATGTTAATATTTTCTATCCAAATTAACTTTTATTTGATATTTTCCATCCACACATCAAATTCTATTTTCATTTCCAGACAATAATTTCCAGCTGAATTTTTTGCTAAGATTCTGGGTTCAAGATTTGAAATGTAATTTAATTTGCACAGGTTTGCAAGTTTCATGATTTGCATGCAGAGGTGTAAATCAGAGGAGTACCTGAAAATCTTACTTGAGTAAAACTATTTATGAGGTTTTATTTTATAATGTAGAAATGAAACTCAACACCTCAATGTTTCAAAATGGCAGAACAAATTGGAAAAAAACGAACATAAAGTCAGACTCAGTCAAACTCAAATACTGATTGATACTCAATTGATACTGAAAGTACAAAAGTTATCACAAAAAAGTTAGCCAAAAAAAAAAAAAAAAAGTAACGAAGCTTAGTTAATTATGAAGCCACTGTATTCTACATTTCGATGTACTGTAGAACTGCATGTCCAATACTGCATGTCCAATGCCATTTGTTATTTTTTTTAATTTGCTTTATTCCCTTTACATTTATTTTCTTTATTCCCTTATTTTCAAATCATAGTAGTAGTAGTAGTAGCAGCATTAAAGCCATCCTGTTTTAATTTCCAGTCTTGCTTTGAGAGTCTTGCTTTTTAAACTTCTGTTTTGCTTTGAGATTGTTCTCACCTCTGCGTCTTCTCAGACATGAGTGCGAAATGAGACAATGAGACACCTGATATAGCCAGAGCGGCAACTTCTTTGATGTTCAAGACCACGCGAGAAAGAGTGACGTACTGTAGATGAAACACGATAAGATGGTCAAGGCGGGTTCATGTTGTGGAGAAGTTCTCGGAATTCAATTGCACCTGCAAATGTTTGTGTTGACCCTTGAGTAGATATTTTGACCCGACTTTTCAGAATAAAAGACTTTTTAGAATACTGTTGCAGAGATGCTTCAATAAACGTTAGCAAACTTAAGTAGATTCAGCAGGCAAAAGTCACGCAAGAGGTATCCATGAAAAATTAACGTGATCCAGATGCAATCAAGATCTAAAGTTAAACAAGACGAGTTTAATCTCCAATGAAGGAAACAAGATCATAAACATTAAAACTGACTATGGAGAATATTGTACACGTGTTGTTTTGTGTTGCCTTGAATGTGTTGGCGACCCACGTGTAGGAGAAGTTCTTGCGTCAAAAAGGTTAAAAAAACAACACGTCTTTTCTAGTTCCAAAAGTGGGCATAAACATAAGAAAACGATTTTCTTCCAGGCTGACAGTTTAGAAATCCAAACAAAAAACCTGATCTGAAAAAGAAGAAAACCATAGAGAAAATCCAAAAACATGTGTAGCAAATAAACCCCTCAAAAACGAAACAAAAAAACCTCACCCTAGACAGGTGTTTTAAATTCCACTAATTAGTCTAAAGCTTGAACTCGCAAAAGCATGCGTGCAGTGCCACCTAGTGGCCAAATAATTCATTAGAATATAATTGCACCAAAGCCTTGCAAGTAGCGGTTGTTGTAGACCACATGTGTCAAACTCAAGGCCAGGGGGCCAGATGTGCCCCGCCATGGTGTTTGATGTGGCCCGCGAGAGCTTAAAAATTTTGAGTGTCTAAAAATAAATACCAATAAATAAATTAGGAACGTGCCTTGACCAAAAGCTTCACTTCCCTGTGATGTGGCCCTCGGTGAAAATGAGTTTGTTGTAGTTTGTAGTTGGATCTGCCTTCCAAGTGTTGAAGGTTCGAGTCCCGCTCTAGTGAGTCTGATGAACAAGACACATGCCACCTCGGATTTTCATGTTGGTATGTGTTAACCCTAGTGAGATGTCAAGCGGGCCGGGCCATTAAAATTATACCATACTCTGCTATAAACATCCAAAAAACCATGTCCTTTATTTGTTTTTGGTGTAAAGAAGTACCAGAACATTAGGAACATTTTGAAATTTAAAGAACTGTCTTTCTACAAAACATTCCATGAGATGAACTCATACTGTATTCCCTCGGAAATATCTCTGTAAATAAATGGTTGTGGTTTTTGATTTTTCTTTATCTACTTTTCTCCGTTTGGATGACGACATTTTGGCTAATGAGGTTGTAGCGGAGAGGTAGAGACTAAGGTTTTCAGTCGGACTCAGTGATACAGCGTTCTACTCTGAAGTAAACACTGCGCCCCTTAGTCAATAATCTGTGAATTGCAGCTATTTAATAATATGAATTCCATATTATTAAATTGTGGCCATATTGAGAAACTCACTCTCATTAATTAATTTACTTTTCATATTGAAAAATGGGAAACCAACAATACTTGGCCAATGTCAAACGAACCATGTAATAGCTCCCTCTGCTTGTTTAGCATGGCGTGGGACTTCCTCACACATCTACTACCTCAAGCTATGTGGAACACACCAAAACACAAATGATCTTGAGTAATTTCCTGTCGGTCCATCCTCCTGGACTCAGACTGATAGCAGCGGTCAAATCTCACCTTTGGAGGTGAAATCGTCAGCTTTGTAATGAAAGCAGGAAGCCATGACCCATTTCCTCTCGTTCCCATAAAGAGTCTGAGGAGAAGAGACACGCTCGAGGTGGTTCGTTGTTCTCTGTCCGGGCTTTAAATGATTAATGGACGCCGGTCTGGTGCTTTGTCTGAATGAGAGCCGGTGTGTGTTGCTTTCCAGGATCCTCTCTCTCTCTCTCTCTCTCTCTCTCTCTCTCTCTCTCTCTCTCTCTCTCTCTCTCTCTCTCTCTCTCTCTGTTCTGTGTAGATGAACGTCTCACTGTGAAGGTCCTCGGGGCTTTTGCTTTGTACACAGAGAACAAAAGTCTCCCTCGCCGGGTTGCACTTTGTTACCTCCCCTCGAGCAAATGTTTAGTTTTAGCCAAATGACTCAATGTTTAACTGTTGATCCCTGATTTGGCCATGAAATTGGAAAAATAATTAATTGTCAACACATTCGGACTTCACAACATTTGGAGAATTCATATACCGTATTTGCGCAAATATAAGCCCCATGTTAGACGCTCATAAACTTGCGGCGTGCCTATATGCGCATATTTCAAATATGCATGTAAATATAGAAGCGCCCATTTATGCATAATTATGTCAGAATTTGTCGTCTTTCTTTAAATAATATACAAACATATATGCTATTCGTTGGCTCAATAACAGAAATAAAGAAGCATAAGCCACGGCGTGACACTTAGCAGTGGCTAAGAAAAGTGTTAGAAATAAAAAAACAAGCTAAATGCAATATTTAATTTTGTAACAGACTAAGACGTCAAACCAAATAGCAGGCTAATGGCTAGAAACAAAGTGAAAACATCGGCTGTAATGATAATCATCGTGTAGCGTCTGATAAAGACCTCGGCTGAAAATGGCTGTGCTAACTGAAGTGCAAAGGCTCATGGGAGGTGACCCGCTGAGGTTTCTGGGAGGAGGAGTTCCGATCACTAGTTGCAAGCTTATTTATATAGCGCTTTTCTCAGACCAAGACCAACTCAAAGCCGCTATGAAATCAAAGCCGGAATTAGGATAAATAAAACGACATCAAAAGTATCTGAGTCACAAGTTGGGTGTGTAAAAAGAAGAAAAGGAAGTATTTTAAGAGAAGTACTTGGCCAGAAATTTTCTTTTACTTTATGAATATTTATTTTGTGCCTGAAAAATCTTACATTCACGAGGTGTTAATATTCATGTAAATACGGTAAAGTATTCAAATGGATCTATACACATATAAATCGCATTTACGCGAATATAAGCACCCCCTTGTGCTTTTTCAGGAAAAAAAAAACCACATAAAAAAAAATTTTACCTTTTTGGTTTACCGTTCCTTGGATTTTTTTTTTTTTACTCCTTGGCCATGTTCTTAATTTTCGACTGTTTTGACTATTTCGGGAATGACACATTGGACTCATTTGTAGCCGGTAGTCTCTGTTTGTTGTAATATAAAATATTGTTCTGTATTTATTCATATTATACAGCTGCATAAAGACAACATGTTTTTGTTTATTTGTGATTGTTCCTGACTTGAAATACAGAAAAATGGGGGCTTATATTTACGTGCATTTTTGAGATTGGCGATTATAAGCATCCACCATGTTTTTGAGCGTCGAAAATTTGAGAAAAAAAGGGTTGCTTATATTAGCGTAAATATGGTAATCACGTCAGAGGATGCACAGGGAGGGAGAACCTATAGACTCCGCACAGAAAGGTCCAGACCGGGACACAAACACAATAAGTAAAATGTACAATCGGATCGTTTTTTCCACCGTAATCAGAGTCACATGGTGGGTATAAATGGAGTCTCTCTGAGAAACATATCCGTCTGAAATGACCTCCCGGAGATGGACAAAATGAAGTATTGACTGCTTGTCAGAGAAAAGAACACACTCATTCGTCTCGACTGGACGGCAGGAACCAATCCGGAGACTTCAGGCCCAACAAGTACAAGACATTTTTCATCTGGAATGACGGCGTCTCCATGGTGAAGAGCGAGCGATCTCGGACGGCCTTTCTGTGATATTTCAATCAGAGTCGAGAAGCGTTCCTCCCAAATAGTATAAATAATTGTGTATTGATCAGTTCAGAAACTATGATTTGTGGAGCGGCTCGCGAGACTGATCACCGAGTCGCTGTGATTACCGCAGAGCGATAAAACGCCTGGAAAAACAACGCAATCTCGACCTGTCGCTTACAATGATTTAAAAGAGTATTGGGAAGTAATATATCTATGCTTGTGTATTTACAGTCGTAGCCATGAAGCCAATTACTTTAAAATAATGCGGTTAAAAACATAGACAAGAATCAAACAGCGTCTCAAATTTTTGGCCAGTTGTGGTCTGCGCAATACATATTACAAGTTCTAAACTCTTTTATTATTCACTATACTAATAATAATATCAAAGCTGAGTTTTTGAAGAAATATACATGTAAAACTCATTAAATAGCCGTGCATTTCAATTTTCAGCACGAATTTCAATATGGTCCCTAGTGGCCATATTGACAATCACACTCACTTTACTTTACATTACCCATTGTAACAGTCCTGCTCCACCTGGTGGAGAGTCATAAAAATAGCAATTGGACTATCTCAGGAACTCCAAGTCCCAGGAGTCTTTGCATGTCTGTGTGTGATCTGTTACACCTGTGTAGTTAAGTGTTTCGGTGTGTATTTAAGTCATCACCTTTGTCCTTTGTTTGTTATTGAAGTCACTTCCATGTTTTCCGTCACGTCCCTCTTAGTTAAGTTCAAGGTTTAGTTCTGGGTTATCAAGCCATGTTTTGTTTTGTACTTGAGTTCTAGTCTTTTTCTTTATTAAACTTTATTAAACCTCATCGTTCTGTCTGGTTATCACAGCTACAGCAAGACACCCATAGTCCTTAGCAATCCTCACAATTTATACAAGATGTAAAAAAAAATGGCCACGCCCTTTTCACATTAAACACTTTTCTCACAGAGATCCATTTGACTAAGTATCTCAAAGTTATGACTTAGTATCTCGAGGTTATGACTTAGTATCTCATAATTATGATGTAGTATCTCATTATTGTCATAGTATTTCATAGTTGGCTTAGTATTTCATTATCAGGACTTGTCTCATACTTGTGATTTAGTATCTCAATATTGTCTCAGTATCCTATAGTGGTGTCTTAGTATCTCATAGTTATGACCTAATGACTTAAATAAGTCATAAATATGATATGCCACAAATAAAGTTTGCCACAAATAAATCCATTTGCCAAGACACTCAAAACAGCAAAAAAAA
>CM051501.1:4255974-4300937 GCA_028031935.1 Paedocypris micromegethes | reverse complement strand
AAAAAAATGCAAAGTACAAAAAAAAGATGAAAAAAAAAAATACATCATTAATAAAATAAACAGATATAACATCAGTCACAGATAAACCAAATTAAAATGATACAATTTCATATTGATACACAAAATGCATATACAAAGACAAGTGATATTTACACAATTCATTTCCTTTCAAAGATTTTCCAAGACGATCTTCCAAGTATCACAAGAGGAGACGTTTAGAGGAATGGAGCGATTAATATTTTCATTCCTGCAAGAAAGGCCGTAAACGTACAGTAGGAGAACTTTACTGTAAACAACAAAGCCTCCGCGTCATGAGCACCTGTGTTGCACATTTGCCATGACGATGGCATGATGGCGACCTCCTCGTGCTCCTCGCCTTCAGATTGTCGATACAAAGCTCCGAGTGTCCTGCTGCGGCAACTCGATGGATTTCACAGAGTTTTATTTCCCCTGAAGAAATGCGCCCCCGCATACGCATCCAATCTCCACATCGCAGTGTTCTACAGAGGGATGTAAATAAGAGCGCTGACATGATTCCCCGGTGGTGATGCTCTCAGGCAATGAAATGGAGAGAATGTCCTTGAAAACAGATTATGGGAGCAAAAATAAAGAAAGACATGTTTGTTTTTGGTGCATTCACGAGTTTTATTTCGCCGGAGGAAAGGACGTTTCTATGGCGTTGTCAGCTCGGAGATTCAAGGCTCGATTGGTTGAGGAAACTAATCACAGTGTCAAGAAAACGCTCAAAGCAACTGTTTACACACACATGCGCCCAATAATATGATCTGTCAAATCGGAAAAGACTGATCAGATTTAAGGCCAAATGATGTCAAGACAAGACTTCAAGAGTTTATTCATGAAGACCAAGTTCTAATTTCCGGAAGCTTGTTGCATTCACAGAAGAAAAATATCAAAGAAATTATCTCATTATTACGACCTAGTAAGTCATGACTTAATATCTCATGGTTATGACTAAGTATCTTATAGTTACGAGTTAGTATCTCATAGTTATGACTTAGTGTCTTATTGTTATGATTTAGTATCTCACTACTGTCTTAGTATCTCATAGTTATGTCTCACTATATGACTTATTCATATTTATGACAGAGTAACTCATTAATATGACTTAGCATCTCATAGTTATGACTAATTATCTTATAATTATGACCTAGTACCTCATAGTTAGGTTATAGTGACATAAGTTATCCTATATTTATTACCTAGTATCTCAAAGTTATAACTTAATATCTCATAGTTACTGTATGACTTAGTGTCTTATTATTATGATTTAGTATCTCTTTATTGTCTTTGTATCTCATAATTTTGACTTAATTCATAAATGTGACAGTGTAACTCATTCACATGACTTAGCATCTTATAGTTATGACTAATTATCTTATAATTATGACCTAGTATCTCATAGTTATGTTATAGTACCATAAGTTATAGTATATTATTTTTATTATGTTATATATATATACAAATACATAATTGCATATTATGTTATATCGTCATGTTATATCGTAAGTTAAGTTATTTTTAACTCAGTATCTGCTTGCTATTTCATTATCAGGACAGTATCTCATAGTTAGGATTTAGTATGTCATTACTATGACTTAGTATATCATAGTTATGACTTGGTATCTCTTAGTTATAACTTAGGAAGTCACAATTATGATTTGGTCTCATAGTAAAAATTCCCGTGAAGTTTTCTTCTCTGAATGCAAAGTTTACGCACTAAAAGTTTTCACAATCATTTGGCATTTCTCCAGTAAATTTAAAGCAAATACGACCTTGATAGACCAAACTTTAGTTTGGTTTAAAACTAAAGTCGCACCTTTGGTGTTTCCAGTGCGGAATGAAAAGGTCTTTTTACTATCTTTAGCCAGAGAACACGGTGACAAAAGTTTCCTTTATACTCCTTTTGAATTCATGGCATATCTTTAGTGTGTTCTTCTGGGTATGAGGCTTGCACCTGAAACGAGAAAAAGGGCTTCACTTGTTCTCCGTAAACAGACACCTCGACAGGTTAAAACAAGGAGAACTGGAGCATGGAAGGAGCAGAACAAAACCGCCAAAGTGAAAAGAAAACTCTGGCCCGGGATCAAGCCGCCGCATTAATCGCACTCGCTTTCGCCATCTCAGCGTTTCTGCCACAGGAGCTTGGGTGACTGGCTCAGCAAAGCTTCCCTGGCGGGTTTAGTGTGGCAGGGATGGTCAGGCCTTCTGAGGAGGACCTTCCTAATTGCAGGAAAAATTCATTCATTTCACCAAAGTCTAAAATACCTATTAAACTGTCAAGTGAGGCGAACGCAAAACTAGCCACCGGGGCAATAAAGGCAGCTATATAAAATACACAGACACACACACACACACACAAAATGCTAAACAACCAAGTATTAAAAAACAAGATCACATGCAAGACCGAGATTGTCTTAGCACAAGTTAGATTCAGTCTTTAATTGAAATAACAATATGATACGGTTTTGTTATTTTAAGAAACTTTTGTGTTTACAGCAGCATGAAGAACAACACATTTGTAAGAAACCCAGTGATAAAAGTGCAAGAAAACAACAATAACAGTACAAACAGCAATAGTGGTAAAACACCAACAGAAAGTAAACACCAAGAGTAAAAAAAATGAGCAAACGAAAAAACAACAATAAATAATGGTGAAAATAATGGACTAAATATTTGACTAAATTTGACATGAAATAAAACCTAGAACAAAGAAAAAGAAAATGTAAGAACGATTGAACAGCTGGAAAGAACAGCTGCTCTCAAACATGACAAGGAGACACAGGTGGAATAATTTAACTAACAGAAGAAGGAATCAACCTATAAACGTTTAGTTACAGATGAAGCAAGAAAGAGGCGATCACTGATTTAATCATTGTCGCACAAACTACATTTGTGACTTTTGACTCACAAACTTGATTTGTGGATTAAACACACAAGTAGACCTTGAACCTAATTATTATCTTTCTGCTAATTTTACCTTCATCCATTTTATTATCAGATTAAAACGGCAGGTTCAAATTCTTCTTGTATTATTCTTTCTATGTGATCGGCACCTTCCAAGTTTTTTTATTTTGCTCTGAATTGGAGCTTTCCTTTGCAGAACACGTCCGTACTCCATTACCCAGAATTCCCAGCAGACACAACGGTGGGATACAGCAGCTTCATTGGGTTTTATAAAACACTCTGATTGAAAAGATTCACCTCGACGTTCCGTTTTTTCCATTTCGATCAATGTTCCTAGCCTTGCGTAACTTCTGGTGCATATTAATCATATTCCGTGCTAAGCCTTGCTCCCCGTAGGCCTGAATGAGTGTACGAGTTGACTTGCTTTTCACCTTCGGCCTGGAACGTCCCCACCATATTTTTTAATCTTGGGACTTGAAATGATTCGAGATGATTCCTGCTGACTGGAACCTAGGAATGTCACGAGCTGTTTAATATTTCAGTCGAGCGAAATGCTTTCCATAACCCGAGGAAGGCCTCCAGGTCTGGTGGAGATACGTAGACCATCTAACGTCCACTGAGCGCTGAAATAAAAGCACAATCACGACACTAATCCAACCGCTGAGCTCCGAACCTTTGCTCCGCAGTGAAAGCTGTGATTCATGCCAACGGCCGAGAAGAATTTCCATCGGAATGGGATTTCTGATCTCGTGGTGGGCGATTTTTTTACACAACTCCCACACTTAGCAGCGATTGGCTCCGACTCCTACACACCGATGCAGGTCCTCGGTTTGCTACTGTCGGTCGGGCTCAGTGTTTACTCAAGATCCGAAATACGAGCAGCACCGAGGCTGTTTATCTTCATTAAAGAGGTGAAATGAGGGAAATTGACTTGTCAAAAATGATTTAGGACGCAGGCGCTTCAGTTCATCAGCAGGGGCAGATCGGAGCCACGGGATCGTCGCAGGCCATTACGGTTTCCAACGAGCTAGCTAATGAAATCATGTTTGTTTAGCTATTAATATCCAATAGTTTGGATGGTCCAGATTATAATCTCTGATCATTTAAACCCACTCTCGGACTGAAAAAGCCCGTCTGATTTCTGATTCTGATTCGCTCTGGCCTCCGTGTTTGGCCTCTGGTTGTCTCTCAGTCATTAAAGTTGTTTATCCTTTCTGAAAGCCAATGAAATCATTCAAGCACACGCCCGTAATGAATATTTAATTATGTTGGTGAAAAACTGTGTGTTTCTCCGCTCTGTTGTGTTTTTGCTTCACTTTTCTATTTATAGGCCGGCAATTTTCTAGCGAACAACTCGCTCGCAGAATGTGACTAATAGGCTTTCAGAAGATCTGCCATGACATGAAATCAACAGCTATAATATACTAGTCTAATGTTGTTCCTGCCACTGTAAACAGTGTTAGTCAGTTGTTCAGTGGCATTTACATATCTTCCGGATGGTTCCGTAGGTCTCAGCTCTTCAGAAAGACGTTTACGTTATTGTTTCCAGCCCATTTTTCACCCGAGCTTCTCTCTTCTGGTTAAACTCTTCCGTCGATTCTTCATCTTCAGTCATGCTGAGAAGATAATAGTGCTACCACTCTTTTTTCCCCCCTTGAAAGTGGTATTTCAGCACAGTTTGTGAACAATTTGAATCCTTTGTTTAACGTTAAGCCTGACCTCGAGTGACCTTTTCCAGGGCCAATACAAATCAATTCATGATTCTTAGATGACGAGAGATACAATACTTTCATAATATTTATATAATGCAAAATGTCACTATCGGATGTACGTATTTTACAATGTTACAATAAGTATAGAATATTAATTAAAAGTCAAAATGCTACAATGATCAATTAAATTGCACAAGTTTTGCAATGCTAATTATGTATAATAAAGTATTGTGACCGTATCAAAATTGTTCTCTACATTTACACTTTCAGTGACACACACACACACACACACACACACACACACACAGTGAAGTGACACACACAAACCCGGAGCAGTGGGCAGCCTTAAGCAGCGGTATCGTGGGCATGTCGGTATCTTAAGCAAGATTTGGATTCGAACCTGCAACGTAAAGTGACATAAATAGAATACAAAATGTTCTAATGATGATTCTATTACAGTAACAGTAGAGCTGTACGTTAAATGGATTAGTCTTGACAAATAGATCAAACGACACCATCTATTCTGTCCGAGTCCGGTCAGTCTGCCGCTGACCCTGATGGCGCTCGGTCTGGACCATCATATCCTCTACACTAATGAGGCGTGTGCGCTCTCCTTTCCCTCGGGATATAGTTACAGCATTTCTCCATCCTTTCTCCGAGAAATCTCTCTGCTCGCTTCTTTTTATTGATGCGTTTGCTCATTTGCATATCGTCCCATGCCAGTGTGTCTAAATCAATATGTGGTTTGGTTTTCCTCTGCGAGCGGGAGAATAGAAGGCAAACAATAAAAGGAATACGAAATGCCCCGAGTTCATGAATAAAGAATATGTGTCAGCGGAACTCCACTGCTATAGGTAATCAGGCCCTGGGCGGACGGGATTATAAATATATATGACTTTGGGTCATTCCTTTTAATGGTTATTTTACGAATAGGAAATTAATTAAAGAAGCAATATAATTGCCTACAAAAAACGTGTGTAATTAGAATTTAATGTTATGAGTTCCCAGGCTTGTTTAAGGCATCTCTTGCAGTTTTAAGCTAAGAGAATAAATCCATGTTTGTACATAAATAACCTCCATCTTTTTTTCTATCATGAAAGATCCAGAAGTGGTTTTTATCTGCCATTCTGTTGAAAGCGCTCGACTAATGTCGTCTGAATCGACTACACACAGCGGCAACGCAACAACGAGAAACACACAGTCTGACAGCTCTCGTTCCAGAAAAACATGACGCATTAACTTTTGTCTCCGTATAATCGCATTCGTGGCGGGAAATGTCACGGTATCTGGAAGAGTCGCTTTCACAATTATCGTCAGATCACCACGGCGTAATAATATACATTTGTGTTTGCGTCGACAATCAAAAGGCCCACCGAGGGTTTCTTTGACAGCTTGACAGCGTCTGAAAAGTGTTTGTGCTCGTCTCTTTCTGGCGCTCCTCCATTGAACAGGGAGATTTTTCATCATTTGAGTCTATCCAGCCTTTGGAGCGCTGAGGATGCGTGTGGAGGTCTGGTCTGGATGAGAAGAAGGATGCTGTATTGGCAACTGTTGCATGGGTGAGGACAGGGAGGATGATGCAAAGCCCCCCGGTCCATCAGTAACGTCTGCACGTGAGGGAAAGCGCTTCAGACAATTTGTCCGATGATTTCAGATTCATGTCCTGATTCACATTACTGTAAGAAGGCAACTGTCCGTTACAGTCCAAGTCTCGGCCAGGATTTGTCCTAACAGATCAGTGATTCACGCATCGCAGCGGTGGTCTCGCCGCACGCACTCTACAGACACATGTTCCGATGTAGGGAGGATGAAAACATTTCTCGTTGTATCAGTCTCGCTGGTTATTTTTTAAAGGGTGTGCTTTTTTGTTGCTCTTTGCTCTAAAAATTATACTTCTTGTTGCGCAAAGTAAAAGCATTTTTTTTAGGAAATTAGGAGATGTACAATATCAGTACCAATAAAGTACAATTTATTGCAAATGTATTGTACATTCAAAGCAAACACGTTTTATAAAGTAATCTGCTTCAGATCACACAACTTTGAGATAGTAATTTGATTCAATTCACACAACTTTGAAATAGTAATCTGATTCAGATCACAAAACTTTGAGATAGTAATCTGTTTCAGATTACACAACTTTGAGAAAGTAATTGTATTCAAATCACACAACTTTGAGATAGTAATCTTATTCAAATCACAGAACCTTGAGATGGTAATCTGATTATGATCACACAACTTTGATATTGTAATCAGATTAAGATCACACAGTTTTGAGAGAGTAATCCTATTACAATCTCACAATTTTGAGATAGTAATCTGATGAAGATTACACAACTCTGAGATAGTAATTTTATTCAGTTCACACATCTTTGAAAGAGTAATGGGATTCAAATCACACAACTTTGAGATAGTAATCTTATTCAGATTACACAACTTTGAGAGAGTAATCGGATTCAAATCACACAACTTTGAGATAGTAATCTGATTCAAATCATACACAAAAAAATCTAATTAAAAGAACACACGATTTAGAAACAAATGTGACTAGAGTCTGATTTACGTTTTAGAGAGTAATCTGAATCAAAGCCTAGTGTAACACACATTGTCCTTCAATTCAGCATTGTAAAGTATTCTAATACAAAGCACACAGACTCGTAAAAAAAATAAATAAAAAGAACTCTGACACATTCCTGGCCAGGATTGAATCGCACACGCTTTTGTGTTTCAAAGTCCCCAGAATACAAGGTGACCGTCAAAGTCGCTCGCTGGATTTATCAGCGATCATAAAAGTATCTGAAAGGCTGTTTATGCGCCAGCGTACGCATAGTTTATCATTCTTTCTTCCTCTCATCCTCTCAGGATGTGGATCACTCCTGTTCATAAACACACCGCTCGGCAGCAATTATCCATCAAGACCGAGGACACACTCTCCGTCATTCCTCCGTCCTGACTCTGAGCTGTAAAAATGCTAACGTTTGACCCAACGGGGTACAAAAAACAGAATAAATAATCCCAGGCATCCTTAACGGAGACCGGATTTAAACCCCTGCCACTTAAATGGGATTTCCAGGCTAGTGTCAGCGCAATGCTAATGCTAGCTCGTCTGTCATCACAAAGAGTCATGGCGACTTTTGACACAGCCTTGGTGAGAATTTATTAAGGCTGGTGCAAATGTTTCCCAAGGATATATTTATTTACTCGACACTCTTCGATTATAAAGTAATTATTTGTGACATATTGTTGAGGGGAGCTGGTCTCGCTAGCAACTTTTCGTCCAATTTGCCATTTCAGGCTTCATTTGCGAAAGGTTTCGGCGCGTCCTTTCCCTCCACATGTCTTGACCTTTAGCGACCTTCTACCAGCTGACCAGTGGTCAGACGATATTGCCTTGTCTGACAGTGCTTTATTAAATCTGTGGAGCAAACACGGGAATCGTAATAAATGTGAACCTATGAACTGCGGGAACTGTGAAATACTCAAAAACTGCACTTTTTGTCCATATTTGAACTGAAAAGTTTGGAAGTTAATGGAGGAATGAACAAAAATAGCTGCAAACTCCATTGACACGCAGCAGAATTATCTAATTACAGTTTTGCAAAACTGTAAAAATTCTGTATTTTTTTTTTCTTTGAAGAGTTAGCCAATATTGTACTATTTCCTTCACTTCATCTCTATCAAGTAATTGTACTTACTGATCAAAGTATGTATAGAATCAAATTGACCTTTATGTTGACTTTTACTGAAAAACGTTGGAACTGTAACTGTAATGTAACTGTAAAATAGAATGAAAGAATGATGGTCATAATAATTTAACGGATTTGCAGAGGAGTGAGAAGCTCAGGCACTTTAAAGCAACAACAGTAAGTTCGGTTGATTTTCCAGCCATGTATTCCACACATTATAGTTCTTGTGATTAGTACATTTACAGCAATAATACACAATAATAAATAAATCTTATTACCTTAATTGTTTTACTCAAATTCAAGCGTATGAGTGTTTAAGGTTGTTTGTCCGGTTGTGCTAAGCTAATGCTAAAGGCTAATGGTCTGTCACGTTCCTGTCATGCTTCAGTCAAGTTTAATAAATGTCTTGTGTGTTTTATTAAAAAGGTTTAATATTTTTAAGATTTGCACACTGTGGCTTTATTGGTTTAGGTTGAATAAAAGTGTTTAGCGTGTGCCTTTTACACTTGAGTGTTTTTGTTGTTTGACTCCTCGTGACAAATTTGTTCTGATACTTGATTTTTTTTTACAAGTTTAACACCATATATTTTTGGTTGATCATCTCAGATTTGTACCTGTTATACTGACATTGTGGTATGTATACAACACTAAATACTAAAAAAAGGCAAATAAACTTGTAACTGCTGTAGATGTTCAGTGTGTGTGTGTGTGTGTGTGTGTGTGTGTGTGTGTGTGTCGGTTCTTGCAACATAAAAACAGCCTTTCTCCAAGATTCATGTTGCATGTGTTGTGAGATTATCTGCGATTTTAATTTCGCTTCTTTGTTCCCCACATTGCAGAAGTGTTTCATAATGTCCGCCTGCAGGTCGCCATAGTGATTGGTGCAGGATAATGGCTTCGCTACGGAGGCAAAGGAGTGAGGATTGAAGTGATGCTCTCCACACGCAGTCGATCAATCCGCAATACGGCAAAAGAGGCAGGCGAGGACAATTAATCAACTTTCCGTGAAGTGACATATGGCGGGAAGGGAAATCATACGCCAGAAGACTGCGTTTCCTGCTTCCTTTTGTCCCAATCGTAATGCGCTGCATGCGGTGCTCGCAGGGAGGGAGTTGTTAAGCGCATAAGTGTGTATGCTGAGTGTGTGTGTGTGTGTGTGTGTCTATGGCTCCATATAATGCACTTCAGGTTCTATCTGCCGGCCTAATGATTGGAGTTTACAGCCCATTGCCTCCCATCTTCTTGTAGAGATGATAATTATGCCTCCATTGAGCTCGAAGCCTTACAGTCTGTATGGCGGTAATGAGAAAGGCTGCACTAAGTTAATTCGACCAGAGGACTCCATGCTCAGTGTGTGAAGCCACGGGCGGGAACACAGGTAGTTACACACAGCACAATAACCGCCGCTAATTAAACCGCCGGTGGGGTCGAACATCTCCATATCTGCTTCTGAAACTGAGACGTGAGAAGATATTGACTGAAAAGGTGATGTTGTGTGCTCTGTAAAACTGTAACATACCGTACAGGCTACAGCGTTTAGTTTAGATTGTTATTATATTTGTTACTACTGTGGTTGCAATCCTGTACACCCAATAACTTACTTTTCACGGTAACGTTCTGGCAACCTGTTTCTTTTGTTGCCGTAAAATGCGAAATCTGAGAAGAATCTGATGTGAAAAGGTGATGTTGTGTGCACTGTAAAAACAGTAAAATATTGTACAAAGGCTACAGCATTTAACCACATTTTACAAAACAAAAATATCTAATAATTCATGCAGAAATTCAATAAATGAATTATTATTTTATGTATTATTAAATGTGGTTGCAATCCTGTACAACCAAAATCTATTTAAACGTTCTGGTAACCTGTTTCTTTTTTTTTTTTTTTACAGTAAAATGCATAACAACTTTTATTTTACAGTTTAGAAAGCAGTTAGTAAGTAATGTGGGTGCACATTCCGAACAACCAGTAAAAGTGCAACCGTACTTTTTACAGTAAAGATCTGGTAACTTGATTTTTTTCAATCAAAATGAACAGATTATATTTTACAGTACAGACGGCAATGAATAGTAAAAAAAAACACAATTCACAACCGTATATTCTACAGTCCTGTGGGAGCAATCCAGTTTTTTTTTTTTTTTTTTACAAGCAACAGCTTATTTTACCTAATATTTTACAGTATAAACAGCAATGAATTGTAAAAATCACTGTACAACCAATAAAGCAGCAAGTTTTTTCACTGTAAAATAAAGTTTATTTTGTACAGTGTGTGGTTAGGGAACAGGTGTGGACAACGGCGGATAGTGGCATGTTCCTCATGTGCGGGAAGTCACAGGTTGTACTTTCTCTCGCTGATAGAAACACAAATCAAATTCTGAACAATTATGGCTGAAAACGCAGTGGTACATTAGGGGGCGAAGTGCTGAGAGAATCCCATCTGGCACTGAGTGTGATTCTAAATGGCTGGTGAATATTTAATCTCTCCGCTACACGCTTTGTAAAGTGCTCACCGAGTGTCTCTACCAGGAATTTCCTCTAAAGAGAAAAGATTTTTCGTTTCACTAACCTGTGAAGCTTCACATCACTTGAAATCTGCGTTTGTTCATTAGCCTGACGGACGGACTTTTTGGTGTGTATAATGCAGAGCCTTGAAACACCCACTTACTGCCGATCAGATTACATTAAAAGCCTCTGTTCTTTTCTGTAATCCTGCTTGACTTCATCAGAAAAGAGAATGTCCAGCGAAAAAATCATATTTGGAGCTATCACTGCTTTCTTTTTCTTTCTTTCTTTGTCTTCTTCCTTTCTCTTCTTCTTCTATTGTGTCTGTCTGTCTGTCAATCAATCAATCCATCCATCCATCCCTCTCTCTCTCTCTCTCTCTCTCTCTCTCTCTCTCTCTCTGTCTGTCTGTCTGTCTGTCTGTCTGTCTGTCTGTCTGTCTGTCTGTCTGTCTGTCTGTCTATCTATCTATCTATCTATCTATCTATCTATCTATCTGCCTGTCAGTCTGTCTGTAAAATATATTGACAGATAAACGACACATTCTGTGAATAGAGCTGATAACCCAACACACGTTTGTTTCTAACAGTGTGATAACACAATTATGTATTCTGCAAGAATGTGAAAATAATTGATTGAAGGACACAACAATCTTATTTCACACTGCGGCATTATTTTCCACAAGATTCCCATCTTTCTTGGAGGAGATGCAATTATACTGTAGAGTTTAGCTGTATTGTCTGTCTGGTCAGATAACAGCGTAATCAGATCGTCTGAGAGCGAAAATTGTGCTTAATGGATTGTTAGAAAAAAGATTCTCTCAGGCAGGAGATCTCAAAGCCTTTACATCTACCTGGAACATGCATACAAACGAAGGACATGGATTTTTTATTTATCAGCGATGGCAGGACTTGCTGAGAAGATGCTCTCACGTTTCAGCGAATTGGAGACATGTGTAATGAGAAGCCGTGCATTTCGTAATAAAGAACCACGTCAACGTTGCGCTTTGATGATCTCTGCTCCTTTTAAATTGCTAAACTTTATTCAGAAACTATTTCTCCGTATTAATGGGACTCAACTCAAATAATTCAATTGATTTTTTTTTATGTGCCTCCCACATTTGATTTCCCAGAGCTCGCAGCAGAAAGACAAGCGGCGCAAAACAATGTGCTTTGCGAATTCACGAGGATAAAGAACAGGCAGGTGAATCAATTGCTTTTCAGCATCACATATTGAATTTTTCGCACAGAATTGCTATAGCTTGTCCATTTTCTGAACAGCTTCTTTCATTTCTGAGTTACGGGAAGGTGGAGCCAATCACAGCAACTCTGGGCCTGAAGGCGGGACCACATCCTGAATCGTTTGCCAGCCAATCACAGAGCAGAACACACACACACACATACACGCTATACTCCAATTCTACCGCATGTTTTATGGACAAAACTCCACACGGAATGCTCCAGATCCTCATCTACACCACACTGTAAAATGTAAATAGCTCATTTTACGGTAAAAAACTGGCAATTCTTGTTCCCAGATCTTTTCCGTAAAAAGAACAAATGCAATGTTATTGGTTGTTTGGAATTGCACCGAAACTACTGTATGTAATATGGTTGTGAATTGTATTTTTTACATTCCATAACTGTGTATACTGTGAAACGTAAACACTTACTGTGTACGGTAAAACACTTTATGGTTAAATACGGCATTTCAAAGGTAAATTACAATTACATTTACAGACATTGGTTACCATGCCACGTATTTACTTACAAAACTAAATTCTTTTTCACGTTTCAGTGTAACTTGTTTGGGAAAAGAGTGCCCGGTGTTAAAAATACACCCAGCAGTGTGGAACTACAGGTTGAAAAGCCATAATTTACACCCGAGTAGCTCTCCTACTCTTCTAAAGCAGCGCTATTTTAAAACCGATCAACACGGAGCGTCCCACAAACAAGAATCCCCTCAATAAAACCCAAGCGACGTGAGCTCTCCGCAGGGTTATTTTAACTACACAAGACAAAAGTGGGCACGCGGTGGCTCAGCATAATCCCACACATATCTCAACGCTCAAGTAGGTCAGCCGAGTTTTTACACCGTTCTGTGTTGGTTTCCCTCAAAAAGCAATCAGATTAATGCACCGTCGCACGCTCTGCGCAGAAGGTCTGATTAAGGGAATATCACACCGCTCTCCTGGGCAAGAAGCTCCGCCGCTATTGATATTCCAGGCAGCGTCTTCTCTCTGTTCCATGGCCGATATACCCCCAGACCTCTCAGTTTAAATTACAACCCAATAATATCTCACTGCAGTGGGGGCTGAGGCAGACAGTATGGCCCATTGATCTTCTGCACAGCTGAGTCATGGGCTCAAGCTTCCAGGTCCAACACAAGTCCGATTCGGGGACATGATGGCGATCCACAAACCCAATAATTGTGCAAAACGCAAGTCATTGTCTTTTTTTCAAATTTTTTCCCCTCCCATCCACTCTTTCAAATCCAAAATGAACCATTACATTTTCTCTTTCAAGATCAATCATTCATAGACCTTTGGTCTGCACACTCCAAAGTTTTAGACGTAATTACGGGCCCTGCAACTCCGTAAAATCCGCCGTCTTTGAATATTTCAGTGTCCATTCATATTTCATGATTCATTTCCGTGCAGTGGTGCGCCCGTGGGTGCCCGTGTGTACATTCGGGGGAGCTAAACAGGTGAAAGAGTCAGTTGAAAAGCCAAGACGGAGATCAAAGCCGGAGCCTCGGGGTGGTTTTCACTTCATTCCATCTGTTAACGTAATGTTTCTCTGATGTTTGATCACTCTGGAAGCTGCGAGTGGAGCGAGGATGCTAATGAGGATCATTTGGATTGCTGGCTTTTATTTGAGTCGCGGCCTCGTCATTTAAGAGGAGAGCGAAGATAATGCAGCTGAACCGCTGTCGTGGTTGCATGAATGTTTCAGCAGATTGGCCGCGATCGCTTTAATCTGTAAATCGTACCGGGAACACGTGTCCAGACTATCAATGTTATTGGCTGTATGGAATTGCTGCTGTATATTTTTTTACAATCCATAACTGTCTATACTGTGAAACGTAAACACGTACTGTGTACGATAAAAGACTGGTACCTCTGGTTGAATATGGTTAAATACGGTGGCATTTCTACAGTAAATTGCTGTTAAATGTACAGACTTTTTTTTTTTCACAGTGCCCCGTATTTAATTACAAAACTAAATTCCTTTACTGTGTCTCAATAACTAGATTCTGGCCACATCACAGGTCAAAGGTTTAAATCCCGAAAGTTGGTGTTAAAAATACACAGAGCAGTGTGAAACTACAGGTTGAAAAGCGGGAACACAATATGTAAAGTAATGAATGAATATAGCCTTTATTAGTCCCGCAGTGGGGAAATTTCACAATGATAAAAAAACTCAACAAACTGAAATGGAAAGTGTGCTCCGCAAACCCGGAGCAGTGGGCAGCCTAATGTGTACTGTGGCGTATAATGAATGTTTATGTATTGATATTTCGTGCCACAATCATGTGTCAAAATCTTAAGCGGGAACTTGAATGTGAACTTGAATGCCAAATAGTTTAAGGCATTTGAGCACTTTGGACGAAGGTATTTGAGTTATGCAATATGATCTGGTAACATGGTTGGTGATTTTAAGATAAAGAAGAAATGAACTTTATTAATCCCTCAGTGGGTAAATTTGACAAAATCGACAAAATGTTAAAAACTAAATCTTATGACTGGTTTATAAATATGTACAATCTGTACGTGTGTAAAGCAGGTATGAATGTTTGTACAGCATGTATGTTTAATCTTGATGTTTAATCTTCTTGTGTTTTTCCAGACAGACCTTTTATTCATCTGTTGTGGTCTTCGAACATGATTTTGGTGACTTTGGTAAAAACTTGAAAATGGAACAAAATGTGCCAAAAAGTATGCATTTGCAATTAAAAAATCTACCGTAGTCGAAAAGCATTGTGGGAAAAGTAAAGTGGTCAACGCATGCTCTTAATTTATTTTTTGGTTTTTATTTTTAGACACTCAAAACTTTGAAGCTCTGGCGTACGCACGTGCCACACAAAATGACAAGGCGGACCACATCTGGCCCCCGGGCCTTGAGTTAACACTTGTGATAAAAACCATTATATATTTACATATTCCTTTATAAGCAAATCTATAAATCTACACAGACATAATTACTTTCTAGTACTCCGCGCGGGTTCCAGCAGCACCCGCGGACGACTGCACGTGCGCCTACCGGTCCTATGCGCGTGCGCGTGATCCTGAGTGGCGAGCGCGCGCGCTGTCGAGCAGTATGTGAGAGACACTCGCGCTGGAAGCATCACGCGGAGCTGCTGCGGCCGCCTGCCGTATAAGATGTGCGGGAGACGCGGACGCGAAACACTACACGAGCGCTCGGTCCGCGGGGTTTGACGGCACTTACTCACTTACTCACTCACTCACTCACTCAGCGGAGTCGTGCGTGTTTGTTATTCCCGCTCCGCGCACGTGGGGATGTCGCGATGGCGTGCACGCGGAGAACCAAAACTTTGGTGTCGACCTGCGTGATTCTCAGCGGCATGACCAACCTTCTCTGCCTGCTCTACGTCGGCTGGATCACCACGTACGTGTCGCACAACGACAACGTCAAAGTTGCGGGGAAGACGCCGCACGAGAAAAAGTTGGAGGACGAGAGCCGCGGGGAAACGCTGAGGATCATCGAGAGACTCGACCGGCTGGAGAACGTGGTGAACCAGCACATCCAAGGTAGGACAGCGGCTTGTGTCACAACGTACTTCACTCTTCAGTCGGGGGCGTTAAACAGGCGTTAACGCGGCGGTCGGCTTTACTACCTGCAGCATCTCGGGGTTGTTTATCTTCGTTTCAGGTTGAGTGTTTGTTTGTGCTGCCTGCTGGATCGAACCCTCGTTCTGGATCCAGAGCTCAGTACTAGACCGTTTATTTCCACCTACACACCACTCACAGCAGGAGAGAGATGTAGAGGGTGGAGGAGAGAATGAAGAGGTAGAGTGATAAATGAAGAGAGACATGGAGGGATAGAAATAAAGGGAGAGAGAGAGAGAGAAATAGATGGACAGGGAGACAAGAGAGAGATGGGGAGAGAGAAAGTTAGACATGGAGGTAAAAAGAGAGAGGACGTGGAGGGAGAGTGAGACAGACAGGGGGATAAAGAAAGGTAGATATGGAGGGAGAGAGACATAGTCACAGAGGAGCAAAGACGAAGAGCGACATGAAGAGAGAGAGGAAGAGAGATAGATAGACATCCAGCCATGGAGTAAGAGAGATATTAAGGGGGGTAGAGAAAGATAGACATGGAGGAAGAGAGAAGAAAGATATCGATCAATGGATAGATCGATAGATTGAGGGACATAAAGAGATAGAGAAAGAGAGATAAAGGGAGAGAGAGAGAGAGAGAGAAAGAGAGAGAGGGAGAGAGAGAGAGAGACATAAAGGGGGATAGAGAAAAATAGACATGGTCAAAGAGGACAAAATAGATATATGCGTAGATAGATAGAGGGACATGGTGAGATGGTGGTAGAGAGAGAGACATATAGATGGACAGATCTGGAGGGATAGAGACTTAAAGGGGGATAGAGAAAGATAGACATGGAGGGAGGGAGTGAGAGAGAGAGATTGATTTAGAGTGAGCAAGCACTTGGCACAGTCTTGGCTCTAACATCAGTTCTGCTGCTTGGTGCCATGTTGCTCTGCTGGCCTCAAACTGAAGCCCACTCCTGCGGCTGGGTGTGAAAACTTGCACGAGTTACACAAGTCCCCAGGTCTGGAGTGTGTGTGTGTGTGTGTGTGTGTGTGTAAGCCTGATTCCGTTGTGTTAAGTGTTTCCCGGTGGAATGAAATAAGCATCGTCCGCACCATAAACACCCATAATGCCTTAACAGGCTTTACGTGAGGGATTGTGCTTAGAACCGGTTGGGTAGAGTATTAATGCACGCATTAATCTTGTTGAGGAGCCTTTGGCTGGATTTATGGGATATGTTGCCCAGGACCATAAGTAAAGGCCCTGAGCCCAGCTCAAGGTCTTAAAGCTAGCTGAAGCTCCGAGCAGTCATACCGGAGCCATAAATGCCAATCAAAATGTACCCGTAAGCAGCACTGTCGACTTCCGAAGGATCTGAGTGGCATCATTAACATTCTGCACGGCAACCTGTTCGAGTGTGTGTCGGATAGAGTGCGTTTGTGGAATTTCTAATGTTGTAATTGTGCGATATGATGTGGTGTTTACAAACATTTTTTTTTTGGATAATGGAACCGTTGTTTTGTTTTCAAACTGAGACAATCAGACTGATTAGTTTGATTGGAACAAATGTTGGTGCTTGTTTTTCACTTGTGATGAGCCGAGTGACGTGCAGTTCAGAATTCTGACACATGGGAGCAAGCAACATTCTGTATTATTTGCTTCCAGTTTATTTTGTTTTTGTTTGTGCCATCTTATAGTGTTAATATGCATTTAAATATTAATTTTATTTAAATATTAATTAAATTAATATTTCAATTAACATATTGGCAAAGTTTGTTATTTTGAAAATCTTTTTCTGATCGTTCATGTTCATTCAGCAATACAACATTTGTCTTGACCTTTGCCAATTGGGTTTGTCTATTAAAATCACATAATTTTTTATTTTCTTCAGCCAGAATCCAATTCAAGGATTTGCAAGAAACTGTGTGTACTTTAATATTACAATTAACGTAACTGAAGGGTAATAAAGAACAACAGCAAAAACACTAACCTTTTTTATACATCTCTGGAATTTCGGATTTTGCTCCAATTAACACAGGTTGCAATTTCATTTCTTTTTTTGGAATCGATCCTGACCTTTGGTGTTGCGACCTTTTGCGCTACTGTTTGAGCCTCAGGAGTGTTTTCTTGTCCATTGTTTTTTTTTTTTTAGAAACAGAGGCTTGCGTTTGGTTTTGGATGGCTTCGATTTCTCAAGCTATTTCTTTTCATTGTCCCCCGAATCCATTAACAGTGAAGTTGGGATTTTATGCCTGTCTGAACCGGCTGATTGCTTTGTCCTTGGCCGAGACTGACACCAGACCTCCGGTTTGCTTTAGTATGAGTGACAGTGAGTGCAGCTTTCTTGCAGACGTGAAGAAATAATGGCAGTTCTTTTTTCTTCCGAACGGTTGTCAATTACTGATGGACATCATAGAAGCATCAGGCGTGTTGTGTGTGTTTGTTACCACTGATATTGTCTGAATACAACATGTGCATTTTAAATGACAATATTCTTTTTTTAAATTATATGATATATTATCTTTTTTCCTTTTCACAGAACTCGTAGGCTGTTAAACCCAATGCATTTCAGTTTGGACAATTTGACAAAACCTGATTTTATAGTTTTAAAGCTTAGAAAAACTTTTTCCCTTTTTTTTTTAAAGCACTTTTTACAGTACAGTTTGTAACAGTTTTAAAAACTTGTAAAATCTGTAATTTGTAAAATCTTTTCAGTTTTTAGACATACTTTATTCTGGTATATTCTTAAATCATATTTGATGTCTTTTATGGATGGAAGGAGGAGAAACCACAATTTGACAGACAAGTTGGAAGGAGGAGTGATTGTAGTTTGACGAACCGATTGGGAGAAGGAGAAACCGTAGTTTGGTGGACAGGTTGGTAGGAGGAACAAGCGTAGTTTGGTGGACAGGTTGGTAGGAGGAACAACCATGGTTTGACGGACAGGTTGAAAGGATGAGTGATTGCAGTTTGACGGACATGTTGGATGGAGATGTAGCCGTAGTTGGATGGTTGAAACGGGTTGGAGGAGGAGCAACCGTAGTTTGATGGACAGGTTGAAAGGAGGAGCAACCGTAGTTTGACCGACAGGTTGGAAGGAGGAGCAACTTACAAGCCGCCAAGTAAGCAACAGAAGACCGAGTAACACTGACTGAGAGTTTTGGTGGGACTATTCTTTGATAATCTCGATAAATTAGAAAAAGCGAGGATTTTTCTGCTTTTCATGCTGAAAGTTTGTATTAAGGTGATACTGGGAAAATTCATTACGTCTTCCATTTATGAGATCCAAGCTGGTCTAGAAGTGTCTCTTGCATTTTGCATCAGCGTTCTTTGGCGAAAACTTTCCACCGGAGCGCTTTAATAATCCAAGCTTCACACCATTATCTTTTCTTCTCCACGTTCTGTTCACAGGTTCACGGGCCACAGCTGCGATCCGAGCGTCACTTTGCTAATTTATTTAGGGTCGACTCATTACGCCGTGTCGGCTTGACAATTACTGCATGAGTTTTTTTTCTTCTTCTTCCTCAATGTGCCGAGCCACACATGTGCTGTCCTGTGAGGCAGCCGCTTTTAAATACCAGCGGAGATTGTTATCGGCATCAGAAGTGTTTCTGTACGCGCCCCTCTCATTATATAAGGGAAACAGAAGGGCTGGTGTCAACACCGTGCTTCACTTGTTGAAGTGAAGTGAAGTGAAGTGAAGGAGAAATGCCAGAGGGAAGGAAAGGAACACAGAAGACTTGATAACACAGTGGTCACGTTGAGTTCTAAGACCAGAGAACCTCATCTCTGCGTTAAGCTTGGACCTTCAAATGGGTTGTTCATTAAAATTGGTAATTGCTCAGCCATCTCTTCTAGAGTCGAGCTAATTAAACGACTCGTCCGCGCCCGAGAAAACGTGTCCCGTCTAGACACCTAATGAGAAATATTCTGTGCAGTTTCATTAACAAGATTTTTGTAAAGAATTTGAAGTATTAGACGTATTAAACTGTGTACGTATATGGGCAGAAGTGTACACACAGTATTCAGCTGTACAAAATGTATTCTGTGTGTGTTTGTGTAAGACAATATATATATAATATATATTATGTGTATATATGTGTGTCTGTATAAATACTGTGTGTGTATGTACGTATATACACATTTACAATTATAACATTGTAAAATAATGTAATAAAAATATATTACAATTATGATAAAACGATAATAAAATATAGTCATTCATATTCTGTGAAAACACAATAATAAAAAGCAGCAACATATATGTATGTAGTAAATGTAGTAAAATACAATTAAAAAAGTAAAATGAATTATTATTATTGGTATTATTTTAAATATCGAATAATATCTATATATACATATAGAAATGTATATAAAACACTTTATATAAATACTTGGGGGTCACATTCAAGGCAGTTTTTGAATAATATTGTGCTTGATTAAAACATGTAGGAAAAATAACATAATTTACCTATATGCATAATATGTTAATCTAGTAATATTTATTAGAGGTGGATGGATGGATGTTCGGCTGTATAGACATTTTTAAATGTAGAATGCAGAGAAAGCTTGTGCAGTTCATTTCAGATAGGTTTGTTTGCGCATTCGTTCTTAACCTCCTTCTAATGTTAATGAATTCCAGGCATTCCTAATGAGGTTATTCATTTACATAAAACGCCCCGCCCCTCGCCTCATCATTCCGTTACGCACAGTTTCCTTGGTAAAGCCGTACTCCGTTATCTCCTGAAAATACACTTTGAGCCGAGAACATGCTGGAACAATACCAGTTGTTTATGTAGGATTATGGGTGATTATCGTCCGCGCCTGTTATTAACCAGCTGTGCATGTAAAGCTGGTTTTTATATATTTATTTTTTGCAGAGGAGCCTATTACAGCTCAAGCTATTAAAATGCTGCGCCTAAATGATTCCAAAACATATATTCAAACCGCAGCTTTAGACAAACTCACCATCCAGCCAATAATTACTTCCCCTCTCTGTTACTGCTGATAAACGTCCAGAAATTAAAACGCCGTGCTGTTTCGTCAAAGTAAAGAATTATAATAGGGAACGTTTGTTATGGTTTCTGTAAAACACCCGCAAAGAGCAAAATGAACTGCTGTTTTTTGTTTTTCCAAATTAGAAGCAAACACAAAGAGATTTAAGGCGAACTGAGCGTGTACAAGTTTTACAATTAATTTTCTGAAACTGAGTTACTTTTCATACACCCGCTATGACATTGGCCCTCAACTTTTATGAATCTTAAATTTGCGTTAGATATTCCGCCAGTCAGTTCTTTTGATGCTAAAAATAGTTTTTTCATAAATCTACAAATTTGTATTTCAATCCTCTCTCTCTTTCTCTCTCATACATATGTACATACTGTGTGGGTTTATGAATAAAATGCTGAATTGTTATTCGATATTTTTTTAATTATAGGTAACACAGACAGATTTCTTACTTCCGGAATCACTTACGCGTCACGCAGATTGAGCTGACGTCAATTTAGTTGCCGAAGCTGCGCTTTGTTGTGAATCGTTTTGTTATATTTATGTACAAAAGTACAACCCAAGTGAGACGCTCGGCTAACATCCTGGTGATGTCACGGTCCGCGCTGAACCGTCTATATCACTGTTATTGCCAGAATCAAAAAGGCAGTTGTAACATGTTTTTTTTTTATTATAGTTATTACGAAATTTTATCATATTACTTTACAGTCATTTGGCAGACGCTTTTATCAATTTTTAGATATGTTACATTGAGTGTAGTATTTCATTAGTATTTATCTGTTTGTGCTTTAAATGCATAGCTGTTTATGTATATTTGTTCATTTAAGTATGTACATTTTTTGTGTGTGTTTATGATTGACAGATTAATGTATTGCTATTCTAACTCAAAGACACTGTTTCTATTAAGAAGTTGTATGATGCATCAAACAGTCATTTGCATTTCCAGACCAGCGATGAAATCAAGACCCGCAGCGTTTGCTCCTACTTGAGAGAGGGAAAGCGAGGCATTACTGCAAGCAAAGCCGGAGCAAACCCCTTACGGCACGTCTGGGGTCAGGATTACGGCTAATCGGGATGTGTGGGAGGCATTAATGTGAAATGTTTGCTCGGATTCTCAGCTATTTCCGGCCGCTCCTGCTTCTGTCACCGGCCCGGGTCAGGTTCCGAGTCCGACCCCTCCGTCAGGCGCTTTCACTTAAAGACCACCGACTCGTCCCAATCCGCCACTGTCTGTGTAGTCAAGCCGGAGCTGCAGTAATCCGCAACGATTTCAGCTTCATGGGCCAGTCATGCGTGCGGTGGTGGCGAACCGACGCCGTCCGTCTCCGATTCATGTGTGATTAAAAATGAATTAGTAGGCCCTGGCGTGTCCGTCTATATGTCAGAGTAGAGCTGCACGAATCTGGATAAAATGAGAATCACAATTTTTTTTCGTTAGAAACGATTACATTAAAGATCACAATTCTTTTTACGATTCTTTCCGGATATTTTTTTTATTTTCAGTATTTAACCCTGAAAATCAGGTTGTCAGACTGCAATATTACTCTATTAATTTGCTTTAAAGAAAAAAAAAGAAAGAAAAAACATCACCATTAAAGGTAATAAAAATGAACATTGAACATACAGTATTATGTGCAGTTGAGGACACAATTATTAGCTCAGTTTAAAAGCACTTTTGAAATACTTTTCAAATTAAAATTTTTTTGTAGGGTGGCTAATAATTTTGTCCTCAACTGTAGATGTTTGCTGAGTGTCGTCTTCTGGTTTGAAACCGCAGTAAACACACACACTTCAGAATAAAATCCTTTTCAGATACTAAAATGTCGGAGTTGATAACAGACTTACTTTTTCGTTGTGTTTAATCACTCATTCTCCCTGTTTAATTTTTGTTTTATAAACTCGACTGCCGTCCAGCTCACATCCACCATTCTAGTGCAGGTAATAAAAAAAAAAACGCAGGTGGCTGTCACGTCCACCAGAGGCGCCCCACAATACGACAGAAGTAATTAAAGATAATCTTTCCTTTATAATATTTAAGTGGACGAGCAGTCTGACAAAAACCGCTTGTCATAGATTAGAAAGTTTGGCAGAATCGTATAAAGGCTAAATTAAAATCACGAGGGAGTAGAAGCGAGATCACACACTTTTAACGATTCATCGTGCAGCTCTAAGTCAGAGGCCTCGGAAATATGACGAACCGTACAGTTCGATAGAGCCGAGCCAGGTTGGGATCGTGTCCGAATTTTCTACACGGTGGATTGATTCATCAACGCAGGAGACGCTCGCTCAGCCGCTGACCCAGGGTTAAAAAGCGAGTGAGTTGCCCTTGACTAACCGAGCAAGACAACATATTGCATGCAGCAGAGATGCCCTATCTGGAATGAGTGGCAGCTCGGTGAATCCGCCGGGAGAGCGCGTGCATGCTAAGCCTCCGGAGGCTGTTTGCGCAAGATTTGGGGCAATGCTGGGCGGAATCAAATAAATGAAGAGCTGCTCCAGCCAGGTCTGGTAGAAAGCGGCTGCTTTTCTTGCCTCCACGACGTAAGGCCTGGGCGATTAATCGGAAAAGAATCGAAATTCAGACCTTATGATGATTAGGGATGCAGCGATAGCACTTTTTTTTGCATTTCAGTACTCACCGATACCGATACAGAGTACATGATAAAAACACGATTAAAATTTGAAATTTAGGCAAATTAGCAATTAATAAAACAGTTTAAAATTTATTTTTTTAACTGTGACCGTGCAACTCAACTATTTTTTTTTCAGTTTGTTGTAAACCCAATGGCGCATTAATAATAAATTGTTTAGTAAAATAATGTTTATATAATGACACGATAAGATCACTGAGATCACCTCATGCAACAGTGTTTAACAGAGTTTAGTTTTCATTCTGATAATCTGTTGTTTACATTGATGCATTGCACAAGAAATACACAGGATATGCTAGAAGTATTTAGAAGACAATCTGCTCATTGTAAATAAGAAAAATATTTTTTATATTCATATATATTCATTTTTTTTCGTTCAATAATCGTAATTGTGTTCAAATATTCAATTAATCAATTTTAGATTTTTGGCCTAATCGCCCAGCCCTACTCTTCGTTCATTTGGCTGTTGTCGTGGTACAGGCAAAAATAAGTTACATAATCGAGCAGACTAAGCTCTACACTTATTTTTATCATGCAACTGTTTTTAATGAAGGGTTAACCAGGGATTCTGGGTTTTGTTGAGTGGAAGGAAAAAAAATGAAGTGGTACTTGAGCTTGGGAAGATGATTTTCTGCAATAATTTGACTTTTGTTCATTGATGCTGACTTAAGAAAATGATGTTCAGTGTTTTGGCTTTGTGGAATTAATTGGTTTGTGCTGGAGTCGCACTTGGACAAATAAAGCACGTTAAAAGACACGAGAGATTTGAATAAACGTGAAAACATAAAGGATGTTAGAGTTTATTCAACTTCATTGGTTGTTGTAACTGTTATTGTCTGCTTGAACCGGCAAAGATATTTTTTAAATATGTACACACACAAACGTCCAGAGTTTGTGATGAAAAGTTCGTTTGATAAAACATAGATTTATAATTTTTTTTGCAAAAAATGTTTTTGTTATATTTATTTCTAATAAACATGCTTGTTACCCATATTTAGGGAACATTTTTACAACTTTTATTTATTCATTTCTTTTGCCCGTTTTTTCACTTTAAACAGGATTAATTAAGAGAAATGTAATTAATATTTTTACACACAAAGAAACTATTTTTTTTTTATTTTGTTGTTGCGCACAAATTCTCCTTTTGCTATGAAGTGGTTACGGACACTTTTGAGGCAGCCAGTTCTAAACATCAATATAAGCTGAAAAATATTTATTAGTTCTCCAAAATTGAGTTGAGTTGAGTTTGTCTGTTTTTATTCTATTTCCCTCACTCAAATAATAGACATAATAGACCATTTCTTGGTTTACATATCTTTGGCAATTTTGTTAGACCAACAAATTGGTGTTTTTTGGGTTGGCTGATGTAAAAAGATCAAGAAATGGCAGAACGGCAGATGAGTTCACAAATTGCAATCTTGTTTTTAGGATGAATAAAGATTATACAGAAAACTGACGTGAAGAGAGTCTTTGAAACCGCGTGAATGAAGAATGCAGAAATTGACCAATCAAATATTCCTCCTCTGAGGGAGAAAAAAAAGAACCGTCTTGGTCTGCATGATGCATTTTTATTGAAGGGAGGCGGAATAAATCTGTCCCAATACATTTTTATAATTCAATTTACTGCTTGTAATTTAACTCTCAATCAGGTTTCATCTTGTCTGTCTGGCGTCTGGTGAATGATTTCTTCTGCTTCATTAGACGCCACGACCAGTGTTTGTCACTAACACAGACAGAACATCAATGGCAATATTCCGTGCGTTAAAAAGGTTTCTTCTTCTTCTTCTTCTTCTTCTTCTTCTTCTTCTTCTTCTTCTTCTTCTTCTTCTTCTTCTTCAGGCAGTGCTGCTGCCGTCTCCACACTGACAGATTTGTTCACTTAAAGTTCCATAATATATTAATGTAAAAAGACAACCATGCAATATTTATGCTAATGAACAGAACTGTGCATGTGCAGTATGCTAATTCCAAAGTTGGATTCGCTTTAACCAGCTCCTCGCTGTTCTCTACGACAGAGTTTTTACACCGTCGACAAATATTTGAGCCACTAGACCAGACGTGAGGAGAGCGAAAGATCATCAGAGAATGTTGCTGGCATAATATTCACAGTGATGCATTACAACTGCCAGTACATTTAATAAGGGTGGATGGACGGATTGATGGATAGATGGATGGATGGATAGAAATTCATGGCCGACACATTGATGCTAATGACAATAAATATTACATATGACATATGATAAAATAACATATGACTTTATTAATTTAAAAAAAAAAATTTTTTGTGAATAATTTTAAATCCATTTTATGCCGTGTTTAAAATGTTTACCACTCGTCATCGATTGGATAAAATAATTTCGAAGTTCATCCTCCCCATCTCTCCCATCGTCTTCCGTAGCTTTTTTTATTTTCTCACGGCGATGCAAAAAATCCGATTACATCTTTACAACTTAAACGTTTTTTTTATACAAAACTTGTTATTCACAAATGTATTTTTCTCCTTTAATTACATGGATTTTTGCATTTTGATGTTTAAGAGCTATGACTTGGTGACATTTAAATCTTTTTTCAAAAGGGAAAATTAAAATGACGTGAGTTCGGCCATACACAATCTCATAGGCGAAGCTAATACTATATATACTGTAAATGCACAGTCACGAGTGTAATCTTTGGCAGCTTTGTCCGGCCTTTTCATGTATGTTTCATACATTACAACAGGCCTAATTCCATATGCTTTATTACAATATTCAACTTATTCCGACCATTATATTTGAACAGTTATATTTCACATTTAATTTCACCACTTTGGGTTTCGGTGGCTTACAAGTAGTAAACTCATCCAAGCATTAAAAAGAAATTCCCGCTCGCTGCGTTTCAACTCCTGCTCAACTTTGCTGAAGTGACGGGGACAAATTGGCCGAGGAGAAAGTCAGTTAGATCCGTCGTCAGTCATATTGTCTGGTTTTTACAAGCACATTCTTGTACCACACTCACAAAACCATAGTGTGATTCCAGAGAAATGTTTGCACGCCCCCAGCGTTTGATTTAAAACAATTAATTTATAATTAAAAATTATATTTTATCAAATAAATTACTTTGAATCAAGTTTCAATATTTACTACAATGGTTTGAAATTACTTTTTTTTGTGTCACAAATAATTTGTAATATTAAATATGAGTCTTTTAATTGAATGTTGTGAATTAATTTTGTTTTAATTTTGATACAATTTTGAGTAAAATATTATAATTTCTAACATACTTATTGTAGTCAACTCTGAATTGCACAATAATTTAGTAAATTATATTGTAGAAAGAGTTCATACATAATTGCAACACAACAAGTTCAAGCTGTGATTTTACTTTTGTAATGCATCGTTTAGATTCAATTAGATAGAATTTCAGACACAAACTAAATTTCGACCAATTTTCGATGGAAAACATTTTGAGATGTACTTTTTTGTGGTTTTTGTTACAAATGTTTATAAACCCCATTTCACGCTTAAAACTCACTTTAGTTTGTAATTGTAAAGTCAAACATTTTAAAAACCGAGATTACTAAAGTGATTTTGTGAAGCTGATTTCAGTGTGAAGAGCGTGTAATTAGCATCCTTTGTCTCGTCTCGTAAAATTAGGAACGAAATGAGCCACAAAGTTTGACGTCTGAAAGTCAAAGTCTTCACTTACGGAGGAAATCGGTTGTTTTTTTCCTGCTGTTCACATTCCGTCACAAATCCGGTTCATGGGTTTCGATCACAGTCACCTGACCGGACGGCGTTTTGCGTTTTCCTCCGGCGGCTTTGGGGTTTTGATGGCGAACACGACGTTCTGCGCTCATCCACACGTAAACATTCCACGCATCTTGTGACTTGTACAGCATCTGCTAATGCAACTACAAGTCAACACAAACAGAGAACACGCATTAAACCTCTACTGAGACCGCCACTGCTCAAATTGACCCGGACATTAACTTTGTAACATAAACATGTAGCAGGCGTTACAAATATGTGAACTGAACCATTTTTTGTTTATATGTAGATTACACTAACTAAGACAAGCAGAAGTTTCAAAGTTCAAAAATACTTTTTTTTTTTTTACTTTTAATACCAGTCAATTTGACCAGAACAGTTTCTTTGCAATATAAATAAGTGGCGTGGTGTAACATTTGTGAATTGAATCATTATTATAATTTTATATGATTACACCAAACTTTCATAGTGAAAAATACTTCTAAGTATTTTTAAAATATTTTTTAAACTTTGAAACGGGTCAGTTTGACCCAAACATAACAGGAGGGTTAATTATGCTGGAAGTCAATGTGGTCCATATTTGCCTTCATTTGTGTAATTTTGTAATAAAAAAAGCGGAGTTTTGATGTGTATATGTTGTTGAAACATCATATTCTTGTTTGTTTTGTTGAACAAGCGCTCTTATATCCCAAAGGTTTGTGATGAAATAAACATGAGCTTATGAAAACGGTATATTTCTGCATAAATTTGTCCCTTATGGTGCTTTGTTTTTAATGAGAAAGCTGTTTGAATTAGTTGTAATTGTTTGCCGCCCGTTGTTGTGCATTAACAGTAAGAAAAATCATATTTTGCTGGGATTGCCCAAATACACTAATTCTATCTTTTTTTTCCCCCTTTTATTGATTAGTCGTTTATCCCGCTGAGCGCCCAACGAGCAGATTTACTAAATACTCGCAACCAGGGGTCACCCTTATCTGAAATTGCCATTATTCTTGGGGGAAATTATCGCAGGCTCACTTTGAGAGAAGCTGACTTCTGCAATTATGGAGATGTGTTAAGGCCGGCATGAATTAAGCGCAAATGTCACCAGCGACTCTAAATGATTTCCAGCGTTCCAGTTACGCCGCGAGACGCCCGTCTCTGTAGGATTGCGTAAACTCTCTGCTCGATTCTGTGAGCAACACACAAAGAGGTGTAAAGAGTGGCTGAAAACCACGCTTGAGTAAAAGTACGGACACCTTACTGTAAAAAATGACTCCATTACAAAATACCAGTCAGCAACTCCAAGAAGACTTGAGTAAAAGTCGTGAAGTAGCCAATTTGAAAAGAACTTGAGTATTTTACTTGTACTGAATTTAGGCTAAAAAAAACTGCAGACATGTGAAAAACAGGAAACTTCTTATTTTTGAGGTTATATTTCCTAAAATTGAAATAAAATTTTTACTTGTACTGAATTTAGGCAAAAAAAAACTGCAGACATGTGAAAAACAGGAAACTTCTTATTTTTGAGGTTATATTTCCTAAAATTGAAATAAAATTTTACACCTTAATGTTTAAAAAAAAAAACTAAAAGTCAGTCTCACTCAAACACAAATGTGCAAAAATGCTGATATATATCATCCAGTACCTTCATCATCCTGCAGTTGGTGATATCACCTCATCCGCCCAAAAATTAACAGCGGTAGAAAAAGATTGTCGCACACAATCACAATGTAACGAGTAACTGTAACTATCCATTCAAATGTAGTGGAGTAAAGAGTACAGATTTTCCCACACAAATGTAGTCAAGTAGAGAGTAAAAGTTTCCTATATTTTTGATACTCAGGACAAGTACAAAGCATCTTAAAATACTCAAGTAAAGTAACAAAGTCCATTTACTCAAGTACTTTACACCACTGCAACAGACTGTTTTTTTTCTCTCGTCGTGATGATACGTGGGTTTGTGCGGGGCTTCGGCTCGCAAACAAAGTTGAACTGGCAAACAGAAATCTTCATGTGGTGGATTCACAGCACAGATGGCGCAAAGTTTGATCGCTCACTACTGTAAGATATGCGAGGAATTGTCCTGCTGGCGGAAACATGATCAGATCTGCTTTCTCGTTAATGCTCATTCTTTTGTTTTATTGTAACCAAGTTCTTAATCTGGTACTACGGTGGTTAACTGTAACAGTGTTCAACCAGCATCTGGATCAGGGATGGGCAAACTTTTTGATTTGCAGGCCACAATGGGTTCTAACATTTGATAAAGGTGCAGAAGCAGATTGATTGAGTTCTTTGGTCAGGTTAAGTCATGCTGGTGGGCGTCAACCACTTTTCTAAGAAGGTGATTGGTTGCCACCACAGCAGCCAGTTAAAATTCACATCACGATTGTTTTCTAGTGTCCAGACAGGTCTTATATCGGTATCTTGGGCTGGGCGATTAAACGAAAAATAATTGGAATCTAAACTCAGAACTTATTGTTGTTTTAGGTCATGTGACCTCGTGGAGCAATTTCCTTACATGAGCGGATTGACTTATACAAAAAATGCGATGTACTTCATTTGAACACATTTTGGCTTCAGGATGGATGATGGAACAAAATGAAGTGACTTGTAGACCCTGCTGAAAAAACAGGTAACACGACAAAGGTAACGCGACAAACGCGTAGCTCCTCGCCAGAGCCGCGCTGCTTTTTAGTTTACCACCAAACCTGAAAGAGTTAAACACGCTCGCATTTCTTAGTAAGAACTGATGGGTAAATTCATGTTCATATTGTGACATGACAAGTATAATCACCTCAGGCAACGGTGTTTAACAGAACTCAACTTTTATTACAACAATCTGTTGTTTACATAAAAATCTTTGTTTACAGAAAATGCAATAAATGCACAGAATGTCTTATTATAAATTACAATGTATTATAAATAAGTTATTTTATTTAGAAGAGAACTGCTCATTTACGATGTAAATAAGAACAAATAAAAAATAATTGTTTTTTTGATCCCAAATGTGCTAGTTATTTATTTTTTGACAAGAATGTCAACTATAGTGGAAAATATAAATACATAAATAAATCGTTCATTAATTGTAATTGTGTTCAAATGTTCAATTAATTGAGATTTGGAATTTTGGCATAATCGCCCCGCCCTACCGATATTTTACATATTTATACCGATATACCAGCCACCCCTAGTAGTCAGTCTTGTGAACTATAATCCAAATTTATAAACAAATTGACATGAATGTTTTCTCGTGCTATCGATATTTACCCGTTTTATCACAGAATCGATTTGAGCACTAAAAAAAGGGAATTGGATCAGAGTCAGCTTACACGCGGCCTCAGATATCCCGAGTCTCCAGTTTCAGATTATAATTTCAAGCAACCATCTTTCCAGAACCAAATTCTTTCTCTGGACGTCTTTTCAAAGAGAATCGCTCTGCTCTTCATTTCCTATTCATTTACACTGAATGATGTCGGCAGCTTCCAGGCTTTAAAAATGAATGCCGATGCACTGAAAGAATGAGGAAAGTAGTTCATCCCGGATTTGCTCTTTATTAAGTCTCCTGCCGTCTCGTGTTTGGCCTATTGTTCGCACAAAGGTGCGGAGCGGCTTCAGCAGACGTCTTTTTGAAGGTAGTAAAGTTATTAAATTCCAAGTCCCAAACGTGCTAATATGATTGAGTGGTTAGGAATGTGTGTTGTCTTTTTAGAATAGTTTTATATTTATATAAGTATGTTTATAATTCTCACAATGTTACCAAGAGCTGCACAAGGACTATCCGTTCTGTTACAAAACATTTTTAACTGCCGCATTTATGTGACTATAGGCACGTGTTTTTTTTTTTTTTTCTCCAATTTTAGCGGCTCAAAAAATTGTGTGGTGCTTATAATTGACAATTTCAAATATTTATGTAAAAATGTGCTAATTTCTTTAAATAGTGTTTCTGGAGGCAGACAAGCATATGAGATTTTTTTAGCTCAAGAACAGAAATATAGAAACATTCGAAACGTAGCGACACTTAACAGAGACAAAATAACACTGGAAGAAGTAAGATTAAACGAAAAACAGACAGAATTTTGAGCAGCCAGACAGATCGACATTTTCCCCTGTAAAGGAATTGTAAAGATTAAATTGTAAAGGAGCTTGTAACACCTTTTGACATCTTGTAACATCATTTTGAAACATCTAATTGTAGCATATGCTTCAAACGACATCCTGTCACTCTTTTTTTTCCTGTAACATCTTTAGAACTTTTACACTTTTCCCCACGGGAATTGTGAAGTTATGAGCTTGTTACACCTTTTGTCGTCTAATAACATCTGTAATGACTTTTTGAAACATCTACTTGCAGCACGTGCTTCAGACGACCTCTTGTAACCCTTTTGACATCTTTAGAACTTTTACACCTTTTCTGTCTAGTAGGAAATGTGAAGTTATTTGGATCTTCTAACACCTTTTGACATCTTGCAACGTCTTTTTGAAGCATCTAATTGTAGCACGTGCTTCAAACGACCTCCTGTAACCCCTTTGACCTTTTGTAACCCCTTTGGCCTCTTAAAATGTATCCAGTTGATGATAAAGCGGCTGAATCGCTGTTGCCGTGCGCTGCCGCTCAAAATACACTCGGCGGCGACGCGGCTCGCTTCAGAGCATTAAAAATACAACGGCTTTATCTTTGAGTTCCTGATCAATTGCCAGCAACTTGTTCCGTTTCAAGCAAGGTGTCAGAACCTCCCGCCGACTGATTTATTCATGCACTCTGGCTCCAGTGTGATATTTAATGTCTCTTGAAGAACGAGACGCGATCTGTCACCTTAGATGCATCATCTGCTGTCGTCATTGTGCCGACAGGACATTTTAGCCTGACAGATTTTTACATAACATCTCCTGATGGGAAGAGCTGCCAAAATGGCATTCAAACGGCTTCACTCAGCAGCCTGGTTCGTTCTGTTCAGGTTCTCCGCAACCTAAAGCAATCGGTTTTTGCATCCAAGGTCATTTTAATGGGATCCACGTGTGTGTCCAAAGTCTCGGAGTCTTTGGAGGTCAGGTGTTAGCTCCTTTCACACATACAGACCTTACTGGGAATTTACTGGTAAAATGCCGGCGTGCAGTCATGTGTGAATAGGCAAATGCCGGTAAATTGGTTCCGGCATTTTTGCCATCAAAGATACCTGTAACGATGCCGGCAAATTACCGGAAACCTGCCCGGTGTGAAAGCAGAACGAAAATTGCTGGAATAAGCACGAAGAAGTTGACTTACACGACATCTCTGAGCCAATCAGAACATTCTGACGAGGGATGCAGCTGTTTAAAAGGTGTCGCCAGTTGATGATGTCACAGTATATTCACTCCTCGCTGTTCACAGTGGGAAATGTCCTCCAAATGGAATGACAGGGAAAACAAGCGCTTCTAATAATTCGGGCGGAATAAGATATTTGTCACCACATCAAAGGAACAGTTAGCGACGCCTTCACATATGAAACATTTACCGCCGTTTTTCATGTTTACAAAGGTGCAGCTGTTTAAAGTGTGTCGCCAGTTGATGATGTCACCGAAAATACCGGTATTTTGAAAACGCTGTATAGTGAACTGAACTGAATAGTTCTTTACCGGTAAAATGCGGCAATGGCAGCTCTTGTGTGAACATTATTTACCGGTAAAGTCGGCCCGGTAATTTTCCTGCATTTTACCTGCATTGCTGTGTGAAATAGTCTATTGTGTTTCGCATGAGGAAGACTATTCAGCAACCGGTGGCAATGGCTGCTTTACATAAGCGCTTACATAAAGCCTTCAGCTCTGCGTGGGCTCGTATATGTGCTTCAGAAACACACTTTATTTGTACAAGAGACTCTAATGTACACGCTAATCTTACTAATGTAGAATGTTCACTCGTCTAGCGTTTGCTAAAGACACTCTTAACGGAGGTTGGTCAGACAGATGGTCGAGGGCAGCTGAGGCGGGTCAGCGCGTCACTGCTCCTGGAGGACTGGATTAAAGTTGCAGAGAAAGTGAATAAAATATAATTCCTGGATCTGCCAGCGAGCTGTCCTTCCTCATAAGCTCCTCCGAGTGTGATGGAGGGGAAGGGAACGCGTGCAGATGGAGCATTTAGATGGCCGGGATGTGCAGCTCCGGCTTCTCCATCTTTTATCCTTATGTCGCCCCGCGTCAGTTCAGTGATGGCGACTGGGCTGGAAAGCGCCGGAAATCCTATTTTCAAAGCGTATGATTTTCTCGGCTCCTAGAATGTAAGGGAATAAAATGACGTTTAACGGTTTGGGTCTGGCCGTGATGCTCTTTCAGAGTTTTAGAAGAGCAACTTTTTTCGGATTTTTTTTTGGCCTATAAAAGTGACAGAACACACCGTTGGTTTAATGACACCATTTTGGTCAGGACATTTGCTAGTAATGGAGCAAATTTACACACCATGATGCAATTGAATAGTTTATATTGTAAACTTATCTAATAATAATAACGTTTTTTTTTTCTTGTCAGCTGCACAAAATAATTGAAAAGACTTTGAGGTTTGACCATTGCAATTCTTGACCAAAACACAGTGGTGTAAAGTACTTGAGAAAATTGACTTTGTTACTTGAGTATTTTTGGCTACTTCGTACTTATACTGAGTATCAAATATACGCAACTTTTACTCTCTGCTTGACTATATTTGTGATTGAGTATCTCTTTACTCCACTACATTTGAATGAACACTCACCTTGTTACATTGTTACTTGTTACATTGTGATGACAAGTCGGCAAGGTTTTCTACTGCTGTTAATTTCTTGGAGAGGTGATATTGCCATCTGCAGGATGCTGAAGGTACTGGATTATATTTATCAGCTAAACTGCGTGAACATGAATCAGCGTTTCATTTTTTTAAAATGTTTTACATTTTTCGATGTTTTTTTCTTTCTTGTTTTTCCATTTTACAACCATTTTGAGGTGTTTAATTTCTATAGTATAAATTAAAACCTCATAAATATTCTTTTTTTTCCACATTTCAGTGCGAGTAATATACTTTTAAAATTAGATATTTTTAAATCCAAAAAAAATTGGAGTAATTCGTACAGTAAGGTATTCGTACTTTTACTCATGTATGGTTTTCAGCTACTCTTTACGTCTCAATATATGAGGAATCTACTTTTCTAAGCTAGAAAAGAGAAAGTCAAGTTATTTATTAGGAAAATAGATGTCAGATGCGTTGAATAAAAAACATGTTTAAATAAGTTGATTGGTGATTAGGCCGTAAGGGTCAGACGGGGTCATGACTCGTGTTGTGTTGTAGTTTTTGTGATGCTACTGAGCCTCGGAGAGAAACCAATCAGAATGTTGAAGAAGAAGTAGAAGAAAGCTATCTCTGTGTGAATAAGTTAAAAATCAATGGAAAATGTCAACGCATTTACGAATACCATGGAACAATTTAAGCAGAGTCAATTGGAAATTTATGATCCAAATGCCTTACTATACGTAAAGCCGGACCCTATGTATAGCGTGAAGCCATCGTTGTGTGTTTCTGCCTCAACTCGGACTAATTCCTGCGCCACAGACTAATTTAATCAAGCGGAGGATCCCATTAGCCCCGAGCTGTAAACGTCTTATCTTAGCACAGAAACGTCAAGCCAACAAGTTAATGACACGACTTTACAACAATTGTTTTTCTTGGATTAACATACCTCGGCTGCTGAAGACGGGGAGATGATTGACATAATGAGACTGGCTCCACGATTCTAGATCATTCCGTAGCTAGATACCGGTGACAGTGTTGTGTTTCCTTTCCAAATGAAAGTCGTAGCTTTGACCGATAGTGGAAAGATGTTTCAGTGAGCAAAAACAATACACAATTCTAATAGCAAAGTCTTAATGGGAGTCACGAGCAAATGAGAAATTATTCAACTTTTATCAGCGATATTTCGTAGAACGTCATTTTTACAGTACAAAAAATATTGCTGCTAATTGTAGTGTTGATTATCATTTCAGATACACACTTAGTTTTTCTGTATCTTGACATAGGATATTTTGACGCAATTCTATAGTTTTTTTTTGGTGTGACAACGATATTTTGTAGTACAACCTTTCACAATACAAATAGTATTGCTTCTAATCGTAGTGATACTATATTTAACCATAAAGCCTTAACTTTATAGTTTTTTTGGTGTGATGACGATATTTTGTAGTACGTCATTTTACAATACAAAAAGAAGCGCTACTAATCGTAATGATGGCTATATTTAACAATACCGACAATATTCTGTAGTTATTTTGGTGTGACGACCATATTTCGTAGTACGACATTTTGCAATACATTAAGTATCACTACTCATAGTGACTGAAATATTTTACAATACACCCGTAGTTATATAATTTTTTGCAGTGTGGCAATATTTTGTGCACGACATTTCACGCTACAAAAATGTTCGCTACTAATTGTAGTGATGGGTATCGTTTATGATACAATACACTCTTGATTCTATATTGTCTTAAATTCAAATAACAGTTTTCTTTGGTTGATGTTAAACTGGAATTGACGATGCTCTGTTGGCTTTTACGGCGGTGTTACACAAAAATGAATTATTTGTAGTATACGAATGAAAGCGAATACTAAATGTACAGATATGCTTTTTTTTGTTCAGTCAGTGTTGCGTGAAAGACAGTCGTTGTGGGATTGACTCAATAGATAAATATATGTAAAGCATATAAAGAAGAACATTGTTACACTGTCAAACGCAATTTTAGCAGTTTCCTTTCGGCTCAAAAAAGCCTTTGTTGAAGTTGCGTCTCAAATATGAGACAATTTTAGAGTGTGAATTTTCTTTGGTTATATTTTTTAATGAAATCCAACAATTTTTTCGACAGAAGTGAAATCACAAGTTGTTTTTTTTTCCTTTTGCCTCAAAGAAAAAGCTGAACCTAATGGATTAAACTGTGAAAGAATGGCATTTGCTACTGCATTTATTCCACAACATGAGCTTGTTCTTGAAAGCCTCATCAGGAGCTTCAATTAGCCGTTTGTGCCAAGTTCACCTTGGCAAAAAACCTTTTATTTCATCCTTCTTTTTTGAGAATCAAATTGACGCATAACAAGAAAATGTAGAATTAAAAATACATGTAGAAGATAATTGGAATTTTCACTTTGGAGGAGGTGTGAATGTGTACTTTTTTTAGTAGCACAGAACAAGCTCTACCAAAGATCTACTTTTATCAAGGCATTTATCAAGCTGTATGTTTTAAATTCACATCTTCAAGTCTTCCAAAATTGTGTTTTTCAGGCTGTTATTCACACATTTGCGCTTTTACTTCAGCGTTTTCTCGCCTGTCTGCTTCTCACGCGAACATGAATCTTAAGCCTCTTTGCTTTTGAATGAATTCAAATCATAACGTCAATACTCGAACCTTGCGCGAATAGATTTGCTATTAACACAGGATGCTGTGAACGGTGCCAGGCGGAGACGCTCGTTTTTCACCTTTAATTGAAATGCAAGGCAAGCGGCGCTTTAAGAGAAAATACACGAACATGTTTTAGAAAGTCACGTCTAAAGCTGGAAGATATGAAGGCTAAATACACATCTACGTTCAAATAAAAAAAAAAACTAAGCGTATTAAATAAAAGGTGCATTGTGAAGAAACTATTACATCGTTATTTGTTTTGTAAAACATTTTGCCATTTTTAGCATTGGGCAATATAGTAATTGGTATAGAAAATTTTGCTTTATATTTCTCGTAATCCATCTAATCCGAGCAGACAAAGAAGTATTGTTTATTTTTTTTCGTTTAAAGAAGATTAAACAACTGTTTTGTACACGTCTGGACTTAAATCTCCATGCATGCTAGTGGTAAGAAAAAGACCTCAGATGACATTTTCATGACGACGTATTTTGTTACTCTGGATTTTCGTTGTTAATCTAGGACATTTGTAAGTTTGGGTACCACTAAAGTTTAAATAAGTAATAATCGAATATTAAAATAAACATTAATTAATCAGATGTGAATAAAATGAATAATTCCTGTTTTCCACATAATGCTAATCGTGCAATTCTTACATCCGATTCTCATTCTTCTCCCACTGGCTTTTTTTTCCCGACTGCTCGAAGAGCAATTTATTTTGCCGATGTCTTCTGCTCTAGCCAGTTCTAACTTCTCACTCAAAGACCACAAATTACCCGGTTAATGGGTGGTAATGATCTCCCTCGACGGAACCTTCTGAACTCTTTTAGCTGTTGTGAAGAGCAGAACTAGACGGACATTCAAACGCGCGACTTGAAAGAGCTGCTGTTCTGAAGTCAGTTCCACGGCAACGACGCAAAGGAATGATCCTCCTTGGGCGGTGGCTGTAATTAAATAACCTCTGCTGTTAATTACCATCCCTTAATTACCTGCTCTGGCCTTTCATCATTCTTTGAACATTGCTAGGACACTTTCCCTGTGTTCTGACAGCGGCACCGCTCGCACTGATCAGACGCTTGTCAGATTACGCCGTTTGCTGTGGCGGAAGATGGATGACGGAGTGTTTGCATCCCTTAGGATTTTGACAGGTCGGAGACATGACGAACACAAATTAGCCGTGTGATGAATCTGTAACCAATTTTGTGTCCGCATATAAGGCGCTGGATTATAAAGCGCACCATCCCAATAACCTGTTAAAGCTAATAATCCTAGTTAACACTTCTCAATCTCAACACTTTCACATCATGCCAATAATCAGTTAACCAAATAACCATTTTTTTCCCTACACACTTAAATCGCTAGGTTATAAAGTACAATATCCCAATAACTTCTTAAACCCTAAAATCCACATTTGTTTCAACATATAAGGCGCTGGATTATAAAGGGCATCATGCCAATAATAATAATATTAATAATAATTTTTGGCAATAATATTTTTTTGTCCACACATAAAGTGCTGGATTATAAGGTAGACCATCCCAATAACCTGTTAAAACCAATAATCCTAATTATTTTTCCACATATAAAGTTCCACTAGATTATAAAGTGCCTCCTGCCAATAACTCGTCAACCAAATCCTCATTTTTTCTTCATACATACATTTCTGGATTATAAGGTACACCCTTATCACATACAAACTGCTTTTTTTTTTTTTTTAACTTTATCAATCCATTCCATTTATTTATGTTAGCCCATCCATTTTATCCAACTTCCATCTCGCCATTTGTTCATATAACCATCTTTTCAACAATCCTTTCTTTCATGCTTCCATTCATCCACCCTTGTATCAACCTGCCATTCAGCTATCAATGCCAGACACACTTGTTCTCGATTTATGAGGGAATATTTACAAAAAATATTCAATTTTTTTTTCATTCAACTTTTTTTTTATTAAATAAGGTCTGCACATCTCTGACTTGGAAAAACGCCAGAGTTAAATTAAAAAATGCCAAATAAAGAGACAAGAACGCATTGACTTTATTTGACGAGCCTCTTTGCCTCTGAAAACACTGTTGACTGTTATTCTGAGTTATAATCTGAGTATTATAAGGGATTTGATGGTCTGAAGCGGGTTTCTTCCGTGTTGTGCTATTGTCAACATGACAGTTTTGTCACGTCGAGTAAACTCGGCCTCCCACGGTGGAGGATTAAAGCGTTTCTGATAGGCCGCCACCACGTTACCCAGAAGCCTCCAGGCTAGAGACAAACATCTGCGCTTCTTCTGTCTGCAGAGAGACCGCTGAGGGACGGCGAGGACAACACCGACATCTCCGTCTCGGACTCGCTGTTCGCTCACTGGGGTCACGACCTCGGCCCCGAGAGCCGGCGAGTGGCCCTGAAGAAGTTCCAGTATTACGGCTACAACGGCTACCTCAGTGACCGCCTGTCTCTGGACCGAGCCATCCCCGACCTCAGGCCCGAGGGGTGAATGAATCACTCCATCCCTCCTCGTTCTGTCCTCTTGCCTTAGCATGTATCTGTTCTCCCTCCCTCCCTCCCTCCCTCCTCCGCCATTAGCATTTATCTCTTCTCTTTGTCCTTTTGGTAACATTGATTTTCTCCTACCGTGTTGGTTTTCACGAAGAGAAGGAATCACTTAGCGGAGGCTGCAGCACGCTGAGATGACATGACTGATGAGCGGCCGCAGACCGTTAAATGAATCCTGAAGGTTCTTGTTGGACGTCGGAATGGCGCGTTTGTCCAAGGAACGATTAGGCGACTCATGTCACACCGTGTCGATTAATACTTCCAGAGATTGTGATATTATTCGGTTTTACGGTCACTTAGCCGACACTTTTATCTATAGCGACTTTCGTGACATTGTAAACATGCAATCGGATATTGGAAGCGGAGTCGTGATTCTGTGTTTTTATTGGCTGAGCGACTGGGAAAGCTATCACTATTACAGTTTGACGTGAATATATGCACAAAATAAAAGTTCCATACATTTGCGAACAATAGCCCCTCCTTACTTCCTTGATGTTTTGACTTTCCAGAAACCTAAAATTCTGGCTAAATGCTTTCCTTAACAATACTTTTTTTTTTTTTACTTCTACCACACACCTATAACACACATTACCAGTTAACTTCACTATTTTTATCTGTTATTCAAGTAAAAGTATTTCTAAATGTAATGAAGTATATTTCCAATTGGGGGTGCAATGATTCCACTAGATTTCATTAGATAATTAAATGCAATTTATTTTTAATAACTAACTAGATAACTAAATTTAAAGTTTTTTTTTGTTACAAATTTTCAGAGAGATTTATTTTTAACTATTTTTAACATGTACACTTTATTTTTCCAATTTTGTTCATTAGGTAAACACAAATTACAATTATTATATTTATATATTTATAATTATAATAAAATATTATATTTATAATATTTATACATTTTTTTCTGATCTGAATTGGACTTTGTGGCTAGTGAACCTCTGAAAACAGCAAAAAAAAACATTATTTAAAAAAAAAAAAAATCTGTATTATTTACTTAATGTATTCAAGTTTTGTCAAATTAAATTTTCAATAAATGTTTCCATGGATACATAAATAATTAGATTGTTAAACATTTATAATGAGAAGTAATGCTCAATACAAACATAAATAATGATCAAAATGTATTTTTGAACACTTATAATTACAAATGCGTGTTGTTATTTAATACAATTTAATTATACATGCGTATATTTAACATGTTTGTAGTGTAATATGTGTAACTGAAACTGTGGTGATTAAATGGTTTTCTGGCGACCTAATGACCTACAGGTCATGTGACCTATGACCTAATGCTGGTTTTTCCAGTAGCTCAGTCAGTAGATTGATGGTGTTTTAAAGAAACTTTAGAGAAGAGGAGAGGAGAGGAGAGAACTTTACTTTTTTATACTTTGTACTTTACTTTATACTTTACTTCATACTTTCCAATTTACACTTTACTTTGTACTTTACACTTTACTTTACTTGTACTTTTTACTTCACACTTTACATGTACTTTTTACTTTTTTCCTTTTACTTTTTACTTTACACTTTTTTTTAACTTTTACTTTTTACTTTACACTTCACTTTGACTGCTGCTTCTTGATTTTGAACTGTGTGCTCCGGCAGGTGCAGAAACATCTCGTACCCTCACGGTCTGCCGCAGCTCAGCATCGTCTTCATCTTCGTGAACGAGGCGCTGTCGGTCATCCTGCGCTCCGTCCACTCTGCGATGCACCGGACGCCGCAGCATCTGCTGAAGGAGATTGTGCTGGTGGACGACAACAGCAACAGCGGTGAGTCTGAGTTAGGGCAGATTAAGGGGTGACGATGGGCCGCAGGAATGCTGCACACACACACACACACACACACACACACCTGAATGATTCATGTGCTGCTGCGTGTCCACACATGACACCGGCTCAAACTCTCCAGCTTTATTCAAAGGCACAAAACACATCGGCATCATACCGCTTTTAATATTTATAGGACATAACGCTTTTAATATTTATGGTTTTTTTTTTATCGCACCGCTTTCTCAGTTTAGCGTGTTTGTGCGGCGAATGTCTGTTGTAAATGATTACCTTCATGTGACTTTGATTAATTACGCTTTCGAAGTACATGGAAGGATGGAACAGAAAGGAATTTTGTTGTTGTTGTTTAGAGGAATTCAATATTTCTTGCTGAATTAAACTATATTTTTTTGTTTTTTTTAATCTTATTTTGAAAGTTTACACATTTTCATTTAATTAGTATAACTGTAATAGATTAAACTCAAATTTAATTTTGAATAATGTATATCCATCCATCTCTCTCTCTCTCTCTCTCTCTCTCTCCCTATTTCTCTGTCTGTCTGTTTTTCTGTCCACCTGTCTCTCTCTCTCTCTCCACCTGTCTGTCTGTCTGTCTGTCCACCTGCCTTCCTGCCTCTCTAATTCTCTCCTCCAGCCATACATCCATCCAGCCATCCCTCCATCCATCCATCCAGCCAGCCAGCCAGCCAGCCAGCCAGCCGCTATACCTTATATGTATCTTTCTCTCTATTTCTCGCTCTCTCTGTCTCTCTCTTTCTGTCTCTGTGTTTTTATTAAATTAAAATGTAGAAAAATGTAGAAAATAAAATAGTTTCCAGGAATACACCTGTAAATATTAATGTAGTTTTTATTTGTAAAGCAATTTGCATCTGTAAAAAACAAACCAAAACCAAAGCCAAAAACACGGGGTTGAAAATGTTTGAATATTCTTAATTTGGCAGTTTGAGAGATATTATTTACCCAAGATGAATCTTTTCAGGGCTTTCAGGCGGATTATCAAGTCGGATTTACCACCGTCGAATGGATTTTCAAGTTGTTTTTTCGCTTCCAATCACCTCGGAAGAAGTTTCTAGCACAAACTAATTACCGAGCTAACAACCTTTCTAGCGTCGTGGTGAACCGTCATGGCGTCTCCTCCGTCCAGCTATTCCACAGCGTCCCCACATCACACCGGCCGGTTGCCATGGTGAGACGAGATGATGTCGTCCTCTCTAATAAAAGCAAACAGATGGGAGGGAGCCGTGTAATCACCGCGGAGACGGCTAAAGAGACTCCAAATATCGCCGGCAAATATTAGTGTCTGATGTTTGATGCATTTCCGCTCATGTCTACAATCCCCCCCGGGGCGCCGCAGTGTGAATGGGTTTTTATTGGAACGTAATAAAAATCAGAGGCGAGTGTCAGGCGGGTCACTCCGCATCATTTTTGACGGCGCCGAAACTTTCTCCCAGGCCAAAGCCATGACGTCATGAGCTTGAGTTTGGATCATTTTCTTTCTCGGGGCGGCTCGAGCTTTAATGGGTTTCCTCCCACAAGACCATCACCAATCCACAGTGTCTATCCCGCCTTCTGACCCAGAGATGCTTTGATTGGCTGTCACTTTTTGTACATTTTTATATTTTACTAACTTCTACGTTATTCCTTGTATTTTTCTATCTAGGGAATTTTGTTTCTTATTCATATTTTATCTTTATATCTTTATATTGTTTTTGTCGTATTTCTATTCCGTATCTTTTTATTGTATTTCCCTTTGAACATTTGGAATCACATATTTTAAATTTATATCTTGTTTTTATTGTATTTCTATTTCTTATCTTTTTATTGTTTTTCTCTTTCCATATTTGGAATAACATATTTTATCTTTATATCTCGTTTTTATCGTATTTCTATTTCTTATCTTTTTATTGTATTTCCCTTTGCACATTTGGAATAACATTTTATCTTGATATCTTGTTTTTATTGTATTTCTATTCTTAATTTATTTATTTTTTTGTATTTTTCCCATTTTGCACATTTTATTGCATCTCCCCTATCCTTATGTTTAAATGCTGGAACGATCAAAAACACATTTCACTACATGTTGTACCACGCTGGATAATTTGTATGTGTCTTTGAATTTGACTTTGTTACTCCCTGTGACCCCGAAATGGAAAGGTGGTCCAGATGTATTGATGGTTCTGTATCTTCTGACCTACAGTGGAGCTGACAGAAAACCTGCAGCGCTTTGTGGAGGAGACCAACCAGCTGCGGCCCAACTTCATCAAGGTGGTCCGGCACGAGAAGCAGGAGGGGCTGATTCGCTCGCGGGTCAGCGGCTGGAGAGCGGCCAGCGCCCCCGTGGTGGCTCTCTTCGATGCACATGTGGAATTTAGCACGGGATGGTCAGTCTTTCATTATATAAGGCTGTGAGTCGGGGGCTTGTTTTGACTGATTCCGTTCTGCCTCTTGTTTTCGGATTCTGTCTGTCCGATGTTCTTTCTCGCTCTTTCTTGCTCTTTTTGGATGCGTCTGTCAGATCTATCTATCCATCCATCTATCCATCTATCTCATCTCACAGACATTTAGTAAATATATGTCCGTTTTTTTCTTTCCATCTATTTTTCTGTCAATTGTTCTGTTTTTCCATTTCTATTTTATCTTTGTAGGTTTACCTTTTCATTTATTTGTCTGCTTCTGATCTCTCTTTCTTATCTTTTTCCGCTGTCTATCTGACTGTTGTTCTCTTTTTCTTTTTTTCTGTCTGTTTATTGAACTGTCTACTTCTGATATGTCTTTCTCTGTCATTCTGTTTGTCTTTCTTTTTTTCTAACTGTCTGTGTTTACCTGTCTTCTTGCTCTGTCTTTCTAAATATATCATAGTCATTTATTATATATCTGTCTATTTTTTCTCTTTCTATTTTTGATCTGTTTTTTACACAGTTTCTGTCTATCATTCTGCTTGTCTATTTCCATTTTATTCTTGCAAATTTGTAAGTTTGTCAATTTATTTGTCTCCTTCTGATCTCCATGTCCATCTTTTTCTCTGTCTATCTGATTGTTGTCCACTTTTTCTTTCTATCTATCTATTTAGTAATTTGTCTTTCTCTGACAGTCATTCCGTTTGTCTTTCTCTTTTTCTAACCGTCTGTCTTTATTTACCAGTCTTGTGCTCTGTCTTTCTATCTATTTCACAGTCATTTAGTATATCTGTATTTTTTTCTCTTTCTGTTTTGATCTGTCAATCTATTTTTCTGTCTGTCATTCTGTTTGTCTATTTTATTTTGTAAGTTGTTTGTCTGTCAATTTATTTGTTTACTTCTGATCTCGTTTTCTATCTTTTTCTCTATCTGATTGTCTTTCTCGTTCTCTGTCTGTGTATTTTTCTGTCTACACCCCATCTGTCCTTCTATCCTTTTGTTTGTGTGTTTTTCTAACTGTCAGCATCTGTCTGTGTCTTGATCTGTCATCCTATCTATTTCTCTCTATCATTCTGTTTGTCTACCTCTTTTCCTCTGTCTGTCTGCTTATTTATCCATCTATTATTGTCTTTGTCTCTCTATTGTTCTGTCTGCCTGCATCTCTCTCCCACTCTCTTCATCTCTTAGTTCTCGAACCAAGTCAAAGTAAATTAACAGAGGATGCCGAAACATCCCTTTTTTTTTCTTCTAAAAATGGTGGCATAAATTCATCCGCTCTCTAGTTTCATTCCCATGTATTTTTTTTTGTACAGAAGTCAATTCAGGAGTACTTTCCTGTACATTTAACGTAAATGAAATCTAATGCTTTACGAGGCTTTTTGACGACGCAACGAGTCTGCGGCGAGTGTTCTACCCATTGTAGCCGTGTTCGTTTGAAGCGTGAGTTCTTCTGGAGCGCGGGATTGTGGGAGGAACAAAGTGCCTGTCGTTTTGCGATTGACGTGACAAACGCAGCTGTTGACTCGCAAACCTGTTAATTATTCTCCTCGCAACGAGTCGGGGAAACTGTGGATTACATCACGATGGTCTTAGGCCTCCTCCTCGAAATTCCTGCCGTGTTTTATCAGTCCGGGCACCGTACAGGAAGGATTGCGGAGGCTCTAATAACTTATAACGCTAAAGCAATGGTTCTCAATATTTTTTTGTCGCGCCCCCCTTTAAACCTATGAAAAAATCTCGCACCCACCCAACACCAACACAACAAAAAAACAAATAACCTCAGACTACCAAATAATTTCTCTACCGTACATATTAATGAATTAATGCTTTTTTTTTTTTTT
>CM051501.1:4201300-4249482 GCA_028031935.1 Paedocypris micromegethes | reverse complement strand
TATATATATATATATATATATATATATATATCAGAAATGCAGGTTAAATTGTTCTTTAAGAGACAATTCCTACTAAACATTGAGTGTATTTGTAAACGTGTGAAAGCAGAAACATAATGCACAAGGTTGTGGCTGGAAATAAACGTCCAGGCGTCAAGCATTTTCAATTCTCTTCATGCCACTTGTAAAACTCTTCACTTTTTTCGCTGAACTCGTGGCCTTGTCAGACTGTTTGACGAGTGTGAACGCTGCTGTGTTCAGGTTTGGCTGTGTGGAGGAAGCGTGGAGGTCATGCCCTGCTCCAGAATAGCTCACATTGAGCGCGCTCACAAGCCCTACACGGAGGACCTGGCCAATCACGTGCGCAGAAACGCCCTCCGCGTGGCCGAAGTTTGGATGGACGAGTATAAAAACCACGTTTACATGGCCTGGAACATTCCACTACAGGTACTGCGCCTACAACCCTATGTGATTGGTGGTAGTATAAATTGATATTGGTAGTATAAATTGTCAACGTAATTATTATTATATAATATATATTTATATACCGTAATAATAATTAATTTAAAAGTCTAATTTTAAATTGCATTTTTTTAAACGGTATATCCTAGAGCTGTACAATTCTGGATAAAATCACCATTTTTTTTGCTTGGAATAAAGATCACAATTCTTTTCTCGACTCTTTCTGAATATTTTATTATTTTAAATAATTAATCCTGAAAATCAGGTTGTCAAAGAGTAATATAATAGCAAATATTACTCTTTGCTTTCATCTTAAATAAATGGAATGAAAAATATAATGTCATGTAAAAGTAATGTTGTAAAGAAAAACAATTATCACCATTAAAAGTAATAAAAATAAACATTCCAAGGTACAGTATTATGTACAGTTGAGGACAATTATTAGCTCTGTTTAAAAGCACTTTTGAAATACTTTTCAAATTATGATTATTTTGTAGGGGGGTGAGTGTGTGTGTGTGTGTGTGTGTGTGGTGTGTCTGGTAGGGCTGTTTGTTGTTTGTTTATCTGTCAGTCAGTCTGCTTGTGTGTCTGTCTACCAGAGTGTGTGTGTCTCTCTGCGTGTTTTTGACTGTCCGTCTGATTGTGTGTGTGTGTGTGTGTGCCTGTGTGTCTGTCTGTCGCCATATCTCTATCATCCCATTTTAAAGCTCATGTTTCAAGAAATTTGTAACTTCATTTCAAACTTCAAACTTCATCTGGTCACTTTCTCGCATAATACGACGAGTAGTCCGTAGTATTTGCCCCTTCACCGGCACATTGGGCGTTGAGATTTGATGGGACTGAAACGTGCCGGCTGCAGTTGTTGTGTGAGGGTTATAATGTGATGAAGGAGGCGGTCATTAAGGCTGTGTAACGACCTCTCGCATCACCGCGCCACCTTGACACGCTCCAGCCAATAGCATCACTTCACCCTAATTCACCCTAAGTGCCTGACTCGCCACTGAAATAGATTTGCATCGACACGTAAGAGCTTTCCTCCTTCGCCTCCTCTCGCCGTTTGACTTTGTGTGTGTGTGTGTGTGTGCAGGAATCAGGCATCGACATTGGGGATATCGCGAACAGAAAAGCTCTGAGGCAGAGGCTGCAGTGTAAACCCTTCGGCTGGTTCCTGAAAAACATTTACTCTGAGATGAGAACCTACACCGACACCATCGCCTATGGTGTTGTGAGTATTCACTTTACATCCCGTCAGACAAACCCCAGCTGAAGATTGTTCTGCAAAAGCATGAGCCGTTTAACCCAAACACAGATGGACGTGTGAGTGATTGAGTTGATGGCGTGTAAGTGGATGGACTGTGCCGGAACGTATTGATGGATGAGTCCATTATATCGATTTAATTTGTGTGTGTAAAATGATGGATGATGGACGGATGGATAAATATGCAAATAAATTAGTGGTGGGCCGTTAACGGCGTTGATGTTGCATTACTGCGCGATTACAATGATCTTAAAATATCTAAAAACGATAAAAGAAGTTATTTTCACCTCTAGACTGTTATATTGTGTATGTTGTAAGTTCTTGTAACTGTTGCTTTTTGGCGATTTGTTGTAAGAGAAGAAATTTGACATTTTGACATTTTCACGACGATGTAGTTTGTTAGTCTGGAATTACGTAATTACGTAAAGTCGGGGTACTTGTAAATACATTTCTTTTCCAGAAGTCTTCTGATGAAAACCTCGCCAAGACCAACGTTGTTTGCATGTTAAGCAACGTCGAGTTCTTTCAGTCTCGTGTGTCACTAAAGTGCAAAGCTTCTCTTCGCTAATGTGGAGAATGTCTGTTTGCTACGATTAGAGATTAATCTAGATTCATTCCAAGATTACAGTGGGATTAACCTAGATTAAACCCTTTAATCTATTCCCACATCTACAATAAACAATAACTGGTTGATTGAGGCGGCGGCTTTTTTGAGATAAATTCTAAAGTCCCAAAAAAAGGTGTGCCGCATGTGAAAAAAGGTTAGGAAATAGATTTGTATATCAGTGGTGAGCCTCATTACCCATTTATTGTCCGGAAAAAAACTGTACATAAGATGATTATGTATAGGATGGCTACAATATTTTCCTAAGTGCATTGATTGTTGTTTAGTTGGATGATGGATGGATGGTTGAATGGGTGGATAGTTGATGGATGGATGGATGGTTTGATGATGAATGAATGAATGAATGAATGGATGGTTGAATGGATGGGTGGTTTGATGATGGATGGATGGTTGAATAGATGGATGGATGACGGATGAATGGATGGATGGATGAATGAACGGTTGAATGGATGAATGGTTTGTTGATGAATGGGTGGATGGATGGATGGTTGAGTGGATGGTTCGATGATGAATGGATAGATAGTTGAATGGATGGATGGTTTGATGATGGATGGATGAACGGATGAATGAATGGATGGATGGTTTGATGATGGATGGATAATAGATGGATGGATTGATGATGGATGATTGAGGTAATAATAGGTAAGTGGATGAAATTTGTATCAATTTATGGAAGGTTGTTTGTATTTATATGCTGTTTATATTTCAAATATCCTATAGTCGTGGGGGGGGGGTGGAGGAGTAAGAGATTAGACGGATCAAAATGTATAAACGTAATCTTCGCTGTTTAAAATCCACAAATTCCGAAGAATTAAATTGGCTTGGGAGGCGCGACTCTAACAGATGATCCGACAGATCACAGGAGACGTTCCAGAAAGTTCCCGAAAAGCCGTTGTCCTGACGCATTAAAGCTGTCACTTCCTTCCTGTCTGTTTAATTCCAACCAGGCCGTTGTCTAATTGGCGTCGTCTTTTGTGACGCGGCGTAATTAGCAGCTGTACTGTGGAGAAGCTCCGGGCTCTTTCACGTTTATGATCCATTCCTCCTCTAGGAGATGTGCAGATTCATCTGTGTGTGTGTGTGTGTGTGTGCGTGTGTGTGCGCGCAGCTGAGGAACAGCCTGAAGCCGGATCTGTGTGTGGATCAAGGTCCAGATTCCGACAACATTCCCATCTTGTACCTCTGCCACGGCCTGACACCTCAGGTTAGTGTCCAGTGTCTGTACTCACCTACTACTCACACTCACCTCACCTCTCTCGCCCACTCACTCGCTCTCTTACTCCCTCTCTCGCTCTCTATCTCACACACACACACACACACACACCACACTCTCACTCTCTCATTCTCACACATGCACACACACACCCTCTCTCTTCTCTCTCTCTCTCTCTCTCTCTCTTTCTCACACATGCACACAACACCTCTCTCTCTCTTTCTCACACATGCACACAAACACCCTCTCTCTCTTTCTCTCTCTCTCTCTCTCTTTCTCACACATGCACACAACCTCCTGGCTCTCTCTCCCACAACACACACAAACACACCCTCCACCACCACACACACACACACACACACACACACACACACACACACACACACTCTCTCTCTTCTCTCTCCCTCTCCCTCTGCCTACACACACACACACACACACACACACACACACACACAAACACACCCTCTCTCACTCACCCACACACACACACACACACACACACACACTCTCTCTCTTCTCTCTCCCTCTCTCTCTCTCTCTCTCTCTCACACACACACACACACGCCACACTCCCTCTTTCTCTCTCCCTCTCAAACAAACACACAACACACACACACACACACACACACACACACACACACACACACACACACACACACACCACACCTCTCTCTCTCTCTCTCTTACACACACACACCCTCTTTCTATCACACATACTATCTCTCACACACATGCTCACTCTCTCTTCCTCTGTATTTCTGAATGTATTTCTGTCTTTCTATCCATTTCTCTCAGTGTCTCTATCTCTCTCGTGTTCTTTGTGTGTTTTATGGTGTTCATTATGCTGTTTATCTTCCTCTCTTTCAGTCTTTCTATTTCTGTGTTTGTGTGTGTATTTTATAACCTCATTCTTCTCTCTTCTTTTTCTCTCTTCAGCACTTTTTCGCTGTCGCGTCTCTCCACATCTCTCACACTCTTGTTTACCTTCTAGTCAAGCTTTTCCCTCAATCCTTCGTCTTTGTTGTCACTCTTCTTTACTCTCTCACTCTTCTTTACTCTCTCACTCTTGCTCTGCCTCCTGTCATTTCTTCTCTCTCATTTTTTCTCATCTATCTTTTTTACATAGTCGCTCTCATGCTACACTTTTCCATAGCTTCTCTCTCTCATTTGTGTGTTTAGTTTGCACTATTAGTGTATTTCTAGAGCATGTTGTTGTTGTTGTTGAGAAAGCTTCTTCACTTGTTGCTCTCCAGATTGGGGAAAGTGAAGCGTCGTGGTGAGATCAAATGGCCACACTGACTCTCATCTACAAACAGTTTCACACACTTAATCTATTTTTAAAGCGCACCATGGGAAAGAGGAGCTGAAAGACTTTCTGGCTTTTTTTTAATGACGCTTTAGCCGCATCGTGTCTTTGCGGACGCCTGGCTCGCGCTTTCCCGTCACATCTGATCTCGCGGCCTCACACTGACGCGCTCGTGATTCGTGCAAACTGTAAAACTGCCACAGCGTTGCATGAAACCTCTTCGTTATTTTCTGCTGAAGCCCAAACTGTGGCTTTTCCAGCACTCGGGCTGCTGGAGGCGATCCGGGCTGATTTTTTTTCTTCCAGTCGGAATGTGATGTTGCCGAATGTAAGCTGATTTTAAGATTCGCCGACAAATACTTTTCTGCTAAATACCCCCAAAAGAATTAGCTTTGTGTGTAAGTCTCTGCGTCGTACCGGATATTCGGGATTTGTGCCGATTGTACGGCTGTAAAAAAAAATCTCAATACTCCGACGAGGAACAATTTGGAATGCAAACGTGTGTTAGAACTGTAACCGTGGTTTGATTGATCCGTCTCACTCGAGTCGACTGTAGAAGATGCGTCCAGTGTGTTCAGATCGTCTCCTGCTGGTTCTAGAACTTACCGAGAAGCTGCGATGTTTCACAGTTATGCAGGATTTTAAATCATCTTTTATTAATGTAGCGCATTTCATTAGAATTTTAAACTTTTCTGTAATGTTGAACTACAATATACACACATGTGTATATATTAGCGCTGTCAAATGATTAATTTTTGTTAACTAATTAATCGCACTATAGTATTTTGCTTTGCAAAATACTATATACGTAATATGTTTGTTCCATCTACGGATCAATCTAGCAATGTTTTAAAGTGAAACTCTCAGTCTAAAACTGAAACCGGAAGTGAAAAGAAAAACTGCAGCCGTGATTAACGTTGTTAAAAAGAAATGACGCGAATAAGCATTTAAAGTTAATCGCGACCGTGTATATGCATATACATATATATGTATAATATAATATTCTATTGAATAACATCTGCTTTCACCGAGGACAGGCTACTATTGGAGACAGGCATTTAATTGCTCGTGACGCGTTCACGCCAGACACTTTTAATACAAACACATTAAATACAGGTATTTGTATGCATGACATGATTATTGTACATGATAAATAATTGTACATGTACAGTATATCACACCCTAATGTATAAGTGGTGTACAATTAGTGATATACTGAATATAATGTCATAAAATATATTGTATGATGTGACAATTATGCAAATGTGTACCGTGTCCAACATTTGGTAATTTTATAAATTTTTGGAATTTGATACAAGCGTCTGATCTCGTGTGTGCAGCGCTTTTAACAGTTCTGTAGTGAAATCATTCATTTACACGCTCTCCAAAGGGAACGCTGAACCGCAGCGGTGCAGGTGGAACGCCGCGTGAATCAAGATTAGCGTCAGGCGGCGGGTTTAGCGTTCAGCGCTCTTATCTCTCACCACAGCGTCTGCACGGCCGCGAGGACGACCAGCGGCCTGAAATCAGCTGCTTTGTTTTAGACTTTAATAAGGCGGCAGACAATAGCTGCTCGGGGATTTGAACACGTTTCAAACAGGCCGCAGACACGCTCGCGCTTTTCTTGAAGCACAAACGGTATCTCCTCTTCGTTTAGTGACGGCGTATTGTTTAACAACAGGCTTAAATCTTCCCGACATTAAAGTTAAACATCACAGGTCTCGCCGTCTCATTCAGGCTGCTTTCACACCTATAGTTTGCTTTCACACCCTTTCACACACACTTTTTGCTCTCATCCAAACCGAACCAAAATTCAGTCATGTGACAACATTCACGTTACTCATTGGCCAGATGTGTCCTTTCAATATTTCCTAAACGGCATTTCAACTAATCAGAATTGTGGGTAAATTCCATAAATAACGCAAACAGAAAACATGTCATTATATGCACTGGCTTTGTGCCTATATTAAACTATATAATTATCGTATATAGTTTGTATTGATCGCTTGAGACAGACATTTATTATATACACACAGTGTTAAGATGCTGGTGAAAGAGCTCAGTTTTTATTGCTTTTTTAAACGTTGAGAGAGTTGTTGATCTTCTCACAGGAATAGGTAAGTTGTTCCACCAGAACAGCTGCAGAACGAGGGACTACTAACCGTTGGTTCTCAGATGGTAGATTACGTGAGGGAGAGTATTCCTGAATCAGGGAGTTGAGGTAGCAGGTGTCGTACCAGTGATGGTCTTGAAGGTCAGTGATGAAGCTTTGAACTTGATCCTGGCAGCAATTGTTGGTGGAGTGACACGAGTCCTTGTCGGTTGTTTGAAGACCAGTAGTTCTGTGCAGAAGCTGTGTAATAATCCAGCCTTGAGATCACCAGAGCCTGTAGTAGAAGCTGAGTGGCGTATAGTGAGAGGTAAGGTCGTATCTCTGTGATTTTAATTTAGCCCTCCGTCCGTTCCCACTGCTGTTCAAAGACCCCGAAAGACTTTAATTTTGTTGATTGTGAAATTTCGATGTTGACTCCAGCGTTCAGGCTTTTGTTCTCAGATTTTCTTTGTTGAGGTTTTCAAGGTTGAGTCGTCTCGCAAGGTCACGTGGTGTAAGCGCGGGAGAAAGTGAGATTTGCGCACTAACTCTCAGGAGATGGTCATTGATTAGCTTGTGTAGAGAGTGTGTCGGTCTCAGGAATACCAAATCATCACACAACACTGGGGTGAATTGCTCCAGATGGAACGTCTCACACACACACACACACACACACACACACACACACACACGCACGTGGTATTTAATGTCCTTGTTGTAACTGCTTTCTTTTTGGTTTTGTAGTAAAATTAAAGTTTTAAAATTTGTATTTAATACTTTAATTCATTATTAAGGTCAATTTTATCATATCTTAAACAGAAGGCAGACACAGTTACACACTCACAAACACACATGCAGTAAATATATATTAATTTTTATATATATTATTTAATATATATAAATTATATATATATATAAAAAAAGCAAACAGCACAATGTGAATTTCTGTGATGTGAGTTTATCCCGTATGTGAGGAAGGAGCATTTGGCTGAATCAATAATTCTCTTGTACTTCTCCTACTTCAGCCTTTTAGGAGTAAAGCACCAGTCTAGACTCTGAAAATGTGTCATAGTGTTAAAACCTGTTCTGAAAAGGTTTTTCTAGCCAGACAAAGCAAGTCAGAGCCAATGATGCTGCACGTACACACTTCCAGTTTACTTACACTTGTGTCGAAGTTGTGGTCCATCGGGCGAAGTTATGACGTTGTAGGTTCAAACAACACTTGATAATGATTCATTGATATGATTCATAAAAAACTGGATTATAATTCATTGATTTGATTCAGAATGTACTTGATAATGATTCATTGATTTAATTCAGAAAAGTCTTCATAATGATTGGTTCCTAATTCAGGAAAAAACAATGATTCATTGATTTAATTCAGAAAAATCAAAATGATGATTCATTGATTTGAACAGAAAATAATTGTTAATGATTCATTGAGCTCAAAACTTGTTAATGATTAGTTTTCGGGTTATGGTCCCACTGCTCCGTGTTTGTGTGTGTGTGTCACTGGATTATTAAATGCAGAGCACAAACTCGATACTTCCCCTAGTGGACCTATTGACAAACTTTCTCACTTTACTCAATTTATATTCCGTTTCGACCACAAATAAAAATCGCATTTTCATAATTTCCTTTTCTTCTCACCTCCTTTAATTCAAATGCATTCGTATATGTGGTCGAGAACTATAAAAATAAGCCTTGAGATCTAGACTCGGCCTCAGTGCGTTAACAATTGTGGACTCGCATTGCAAAAAATACACAAAAAAAATAATAAACTGCATCTTTTGAGTATCACACTACAGTTGATGAAGTAGATCATGAGGTGAAGTTGTTCCATCCTCTGGAGTCATTCACTTGTTGTTATCGTTGGATAGAGGACTGAGTGTTTAGGGCTGCAGGACTTACTCACGTGGTCTTCCTCCGCTTCCAGAACGTCTACTACACAAGCGCTCAGCAGTTGTATGTTGGAGGCTTGAGTCCCACCATTGACGACGACGACAACAAGTGCCTGGTGGACGTGAACGGTCGTCCGAGACTGCTGGAGTGCAGCTACGCCAGTAACAAGCACATGAAGCTCTACTGGCTCTTCACTCAGGTACCTCAAAGAGTCACACTTCACGTGACACAGTGGGATTTGAACAACTTCGTGGTTCATTGAGTTGATTCAGAAAAGACTCTAAAGTGATTCATTAAAGTGATTCAAACGACTTGGTAGTGATTACATGAAGTGATTTGGAACTAAATTGATTTAGAAAGACTTGGTGATGAGTCATTCAGTTGATTCATAAGAGACTTGAGCATGAATCATTCAGTAAAGACTTGATAGTGATTCTTTGAGTTGATTTATAAAAGACTTGATAGTGATTCATTGATTTGGCTTAGAAAGACTTGATGATTAATTGAGTTGATTCAGAAAACACTTGATAGTAATTCATTAATTTGACTTAGAACGACTTGATAATGATTCACCGAGTTGATTCAGAAAAGACTTGATAGTGATTCCATGATTGGATTTAGAAAGACTTAACGATTAATTGATTTTATTGTAAAAGACTAAAAAATGATTCATTGAGTTGATTCAGAAAGACTTGATAATGATTCGTTATTTTGATTCTGAAAAGACTTCAAAGTTTTAATCTTTCCTGAATCAAATCAATTAATCATTATGAAGACATTTCTAAAATGGTCAGCAAGTTCCACACGACCTGCGTGACCTTCACGTGCACGTCCCTTGTGGCGCAGCTCATTATTGCTCGATTACGGGGGATTTTTAACGGCCTCACAACATTACAAATGAAATATTTATTCAATTCACGACTGATGCTTGTGTGTCTCCAAAAGCTTCATTCAATTCCAGAAGGTTCCGGATTGTAGCCTCAGAGTCATCAAGACGCGTGACTATTAAAAAGCGGCAGGAATTAATATATATCAGAGCCGTCCGTGTCCGTCCTGGATCGGAAATGTCAGCGCGCGCTATTGGCTAACGTAAAGCATTATTCTTTCACGCTACCTCCTCGGGAGCTGCTTTTCCATCTCAGGTATCATAGAGAAGATGAACCCGAAGCTCCTAGGAGATTCCGGTGGTACAGCACTTGCCGTTTAGGAGAGGAGTGAAACACACACAAAAAAATAAATACCATAATTAAAGTATTTGACTCTTTTAGGAGGTACCGGTGTGGTTCGGTTCCGTGCACTACACTAGGCAGCCTTTCTATAAGATTATATTAACTTATTCTGTAAGTTATTAAAACAGGTTAATATATGCTTTGTTGAAGAGACGCGTCTTCAGTCTAGACTTAAATTGACTCACTGATTCTGAGTCTCGAATTTAAGAGCGCAAGAGCTATTGCTTCTCCCACCGTATCCAGGAAACCACTCGGCGGTCCGGGAACAAACGCTCCATTAAACTCACCTGACACACGCACCTGCTGAAATGCATTATTTAGCGCTCGCCGGCATAAGCGCTGAGTGCGGAAGCCATGGGATGATTATGTCGAGGAGGCGAACGAGGACGAGCACTTAATTGGTGCTGATGCTGCGCTGACATCTGTGAAGATGCTCGGCGGATTGTTGTTTGTTATCGCAGGGTTTTTTTCATCTGGCCGAAAATACACTAGGGCTTATTTTTGATCAGGGGTTTAAACTCAATGACAACACGAGAATATGGCTTTTATTTGCAATGTTCTTTTATTCCATTTTGTTTATTTTAAAAAAATAATACTATTTTATTGAACTTGAGAGCACTACAAATTAATAACTAATACATTTTTTGCATTGCTCTTTATATATTAAATAAAGGTCAAAGTTTAAACTGACAGTAATTGACAGCAGTTTTAAATCTATGCTTTGTCGAGCCTCCATTTTTTAGTTCAAACATTCAAATTATATTTGTCGCACAAACACGCTCAACATATTTGATAAGACATGTCATAAAAATGTTTGTACAACAAAAGTATAATTTAAATATTTATATAAAACTAGAAATATATGGACCTACTCATGAAAATCGAATGTCATATAAAAAGGTAACACGTAAAGTGTGTAAGGTACCCAATATATAAACAAGAAAACAGTATAAGCAAATAGTGTACAGTATAAACAAACAGTATACAGCATAAACAAAGAGTATACTTTATAAGTCGTGTAGAGTATAAATAAACAAGCAGTGTACCGTTGAGACAAACACTAAACAAACAAACAGTGTGCAATATAAACAAACCGTATACCGCATAAACAAATCGTAAACAAACAGTATACTGTATAAACAGTGGACAGTACAAACATACAAGCCGAGCACGGTATAAACAAACAGTGTGCAGTATAAACACATGGTATACAGTATAAACAAACCGTATGCATTATTAAACAAACACTTTAAACAAACCGTGTACAGCATAAACAAACAGTCCAGGTGATGACACATACAGGTTAACAATCAAAGCATGATAAACAAAAAAGTGAAAAGGTTTTTCTAAAAATAAAAAAAAACCTTAAAATGAGACTTTGATTGTGCAAAGAATTTTGAAAACAAAGAAACATTTTAATAAACAAATTGCTGAAGTCTGGAGTGAGAGGAAGAAACGCGGAGTAAACAAAGAGTTACAAAGCAATAGATGCTCTGTTTGATTTAGAAAGCAAAATTTCACCATGTAAACGTGTTTAATACCATTTCTACTGTAATTATTAATCTATAACTTACTACAAGCCATTCAGTTATTCACTATAAGTTCAATCACTAGATTTCAAAACATGCGTTTGGCATTGTTCAGACGTTAATTGTTCTTATTCTTGAAGCGGTACAATCCTCTGAAAAGCTCTGAAAGCAAGAAAGACTGAAGCAGAAGCTCTTCAGCGCTGTGACCGGCCCATTTGACCGTGTCGTTTCTGAGGAGGATTTCACAGCGTGGCACGTGATTGGCCGAGGCAAGGAGACTGGCCCGCGGCCTCATCTTTGATGTTCCAGCCGTCTTCTGTGTCTCCTTCATCACTGCACGGCTCCTCCAGGCTCGTCAGGAACATTGCTGTGTTGGTCTAGTTGTGGTTCTGATTGCTCAGCTCTGGTCCGTGTGAGTCCAGCTCACCGTCTCATAATGTCTGACTATTGATGGCAGTTAGGGAATGGGATTTGTGTCTAAGCCAGTGATTGTTAACCATAGCACCACCTAGTGGGCTCTTTTTTTTTGTTTTTTGTTCTTTGCTCGCAATTTTACTTTTTTGCAGAAAAATGCTGGAACAAAACTAAAACGACACAAAAAAACAAAATGAAAAAAAGTTTCCAACAAAAATGTGACAATTTTGTGCGTGAAAAATCAGAGGGGTGCTTATATTTGCGGGGTGCTTATATTTGCGTAAATACGGTTATTCAAGTAAAACGATATTGTGTAAGTGCTACGAGTCACAAGTTAGATATGTTAAAGAAAAAAGAACACAATTTAAAGAGAAAATGAATAACACAACCAGAAATGGTTTTTTTTTTTGTGTGCCTGAAGAATCTGGGTGGTGCTTACATTAGCGTAAATACGGTAGTTGTGGGAAGAATTTAGTAACAATAACTACGTATCTAAAAAGAGCAGCGATGGTTTGTGCCCACATCAGTAATACGGAAGGAACACACTTCTGATTCTGTGACTTTCAGGGAGGCTCCATCCAGAACAGGAAGTCCAAGCGCTGTCTGGAGCTGGTGGAGAGCGCGGAGATGGACCACGGCTTCCAGCTGGTTCTTCAGAAGTGCAGCAGTCAGAAGTGGACCATCACCAACCTGCTGCCCAGCACACGTCTGTAGACACACACACACACACACACACACTCTCTCTCTCCGTTTAACTCGTCTCCATCCGAATCCCGACGCTTGACCTGCTCGAGCTTTTTACTGGTTTTGCTACCGTGTAGCAGGAAGTCGAAAGTTTGCTTTTCCATCGGCTTTTCACGCTTGTGGAGAGATTTTCACCTGGAGAATATTTTATACGTGTATATGTTGTTTTTAAAAATATTAAAAAGATAATTTATCTCATCGCCCTTGATTTTCGTAATTTTTTTTTTAATTGGGCTATTTGGGCTTTGCTAAGCTGGAGTCGTGGAATCGCTTTGCAGTTTGGAAAGACAAGAAGTGTTTTGTATTTGTGACTGTTGAGCAGCAGAATAAAAGTTTGAAACGTGTTCAGGCGGGATTATTTTTTATTCCACAAATCCAGCGTGGGGGGAAAAAACGTAAGCTTGTCATTTCTGCTTGAGGAAGATCCGTCTTTCTGTCTGGAGACGGAATGTCTCATGAGGCGAAGCCTTCGTTTTAATCAAAGTCAGCAACTCTTGACACGCCGGCGGAGCCTTCACCTAAAAAAAAAAGAAGATTCTGATGTAGACGTGGAGCTCGAGATGCGCGTGTTTGCTTTAAAATCTGATCTTTTTAGCGGAATGAGCGTTAAAGTTGCTCCACTATTCACATCCTTTTGAAAACTTCCAACAGATCCAGTCCCGGACACAAAAATAGCTTGTGTTTATATGGAAAGTTCTGCCTCCAGATGATTTTACCTGTGAAAATAAAGGTTTAATAAATAATAAAAACTCTTCATCGTGTGAGAAAAGGGCAGAAAGACGATCAAGTAATTTAATTACAAAGCAGATGGTTGTGAGAAGAATAAAATGATGGAATTTGGCGATGCCTGGATACATGTGCGTGTTTCCTGTTTTTTTTTTTTTTTTGCTTTTTGGCCAAATTCCTGATCAGCAAACGCACATTCATCCGTGAAGAATCCTTGATTTGTAGCATTTAAAAGAATAAATGCTTGTGCTTTTCATTTAAGCATTTTTAAGAAAATAATCTTTGTAGAATTTCTCAATCTCAAAAAATATATATTCAGAATTTAAAAAATGTTAAATGTTATTGTCATGTCATATCATGTATCATATAATTCCCGATTCTGGATAAAATGAGAATTACAATTTTTTTTTACGATTTAAAAAATCACAATTCTTTCACGATTCTGGATATTTTTTCCAATTTTAAATCTATAAACTAACCAAAGGTTTTGTACCTTTAAATCTGTTAAAAATAAAAAATATATTTTTTTATCTTTTTTTTTTTTGCAAATTTTTAGGTCACATTTTTTCTAACTTCACCACACAGCCACGTTCAACAAACAGCGATTGTGTCCACACTGCCAGTGTGTCCTTTATTTCTCCTCAGTTTCTCTGTGATGTTCAGTGGTTTGACGCTAGTGCTTCAGTGAAGAGCTCACTATCAGCGCTGAGAAGTGTTGGCTTAGCACTTCTGAACCTCGTAATCCCACACACTGATAACACTAACCATCTTCCATTCATTCAATTAGCCAAGGTTCCCACGAGAAGCGTCCGCTGCTGCTAATGCTAATCTCTGAAGGGTGGAAAGAACACAAAGAGAGAGAACACAGTCTGTTCATCCCCAATGAAACACGACGGATGGATGGATGGATGGTGAAGAATGATTGAAGGATGGTTGGATGAGTAAAGACAGATGGATTGATGGAGACTGATGGATGGAGAAAGATGGATGGTTGGATGGAAACTGATGATGGATGGATGATTAAAGCCAGATTGATTGATGGAGACGGATTTTACATTATTTTTATTTTTTTTTATTTATTTACATTTCTTGAAGTTTACTAAAAATATATATTTCTTAGTTTAAAATTGGTGTTATTCATAGAAAAGAAAGATACGAGAAGATATTCACCGCGGCATAAGCTATAACCCATATTGCAGAGTCACATGAATGAGTTTTCATATATATATGCAATGTTTTATTTATTTAGCCTGAATAATAAAAAAAGCATTTGTGACTGGAATCTTTCTGGTGTTTGTACGTAAACAATGCACCGGCCAATTACACACATTCTTCCAGCATCTCCATGTATGATCTGTGTGTGTGTGTGTGTGTGTGTGTGTGTGTGTGTGTGCTGAGAGGTAAACACACGGTTTGATTTCACATGCAGACGACATTGGTTCAGACTCCTTGACTGTGGCCTGGAGCAGTGGCTGTGGTTTGACAGATTTGGTTCCACAGAGTAGAAAACTACGCATTTATTATGCTTACAAACTGTGATTGTGAGGAACAGAGACCGGAAACCCACCCAAGCCTTGGCAACAAACACATACACACACACACACACACACACACACACACACACACACACAGAATAAACAACTAAAAAAACGTTGAGAAAAGAGGATGTGATTGTGAGTGGCAGAACCAGAGCTCCACACTGGAGAATGACTCCGACATGTGTGATGTTCTACTCTGAGGAGAGTTCCTCCATCTCCAGAGGTTCCAGGCCTGGACAAGTGAAGTGGAAAATACAAAAGAGACACTTGAAAACTCCAAAGGACACACCAGGAGCGGCCAGACACTTCAGAAATAATCTTCTGCCGGCTTGGAATGAAAGAGAGTCGATTGTGAAATTCTCCGCTCCTCATACATTTTAATCGTCCTGCTTTTCATACGTGTCGATGGAAAAGTGACGCTCTGTAGTTCAGCGCTTCACACGCACACACTCGCCGAAAAACATTTCTCCTCACTTCTGAATATGGTGATGGACAGAAAGACAGGTGGATGGATGGATGGACGAACGAACAGACAGGGATGGATGGATGAACATATTCGATGGAAAGAGACAGGCAGATGGATGGATGGATGAACATGGATGGTCCGAGATGGATGGATAGACGGGCAGACAGAGACGGATGGATGGATGAAATGAAGGGTGAACGGACAGACAGACAGGCCGATAAATATACAAGTTGAATTATTTAGACAGATACATGATGACAGCAATAAAATGAACAGAAGTGCAGACAGACAGATACAAATTCTGTGGAGAAAATTAATGGATGGATCGATAGTGACGCCTACTGGTCATAAAGTAGAACTACAACGCCACGCGAATCCTCGCTTGGTCATTGGATGAGAAAAAAACTGCTACTACTTCAACAAATAATAATAATAATAATAATAATAATATAAATATTAATAAAATTGACATTAATACGATGAGTTGGTCCGTGTCTTGCTTAAGGACCCTCAGTTGCGGAACCAGTCGAACCGGGATTCGAACCAGCTACATTTCTAAACGTTTTATTTTAAACGTCAAAGTTGCAATTCATTTGAGTTTTACAGCCCCTCGGACCGGTTTAGCAAGAACGTTGATCTCAAACTTTGTTTTTATCAATGTGAAAAGGTAGAGAAATACTTCCAAGTTTCCGGTCGGAACCTTCCTCGCCGGGGTAGTTTCCAAGGAACACTTGAGCGCGCGAACACTTCCGTCCACGGGTGTTTTGATCGTGCTCTGCGTGGATATGTCTCAGCGGCTGCTGAGGAGAGTCGCCGCGGATCTTCTCAGGGGACACAGACTGGCCGCGAAGCCCGGAGAACAGCGAAGCTGCAGCGGCGCGACAGACGAGGACCACCCGCCCTTCGACCAGTCTCTCCTTGAGATCCTCGTGTGTCCGCTGTCCAAAAAACCGCTGAGGTGCGACCATATCGCTTTCTCCTTAAACTAGCCAAATTATTGTAAAATAATTTAACAATCAATTGCATTTCTTTCTTTATGCGTTATTTTGTTCGTTATTTTTATCCGTTCAATTACGTTACACGTGCCACCGAAAGCTAGTATAAAATAAATATGAAATGGCCAAATTCACATTTTTATGACCTTTACGTCACGCATACTAAAAAAAAATCAGAATCCAAGTTTATATATGTGTGTGTGTGTGTGTGTGTGTGTGTGTGTGTGTGTGTGTGTGTGTGTGTGTGTGTGCGCGCGCGCGTGTATAATAAACATTATGTCGTCCAATCCATAACTGACAATCACGACGTCAGTGTTGTTGTTTTTAAAATTTGATTCTAATTTAATATTGTGCGTCTTAAAAAGTAATACAAGTTATACTAAAAACGTTATACTATACTAATGTTCTTTTGTTTTTTGCTTGATTCGTCTTTGTTGATTTTAATTCTACTTTTACTTCATATTTTCTCATCATCTTTTTATTAATGTTTATCAATGAAAAGACACATTATAAATGAAAGGTTTTCATTGTAAATGAAAAAACATATACGTAATATGTAAAATGTTTTAAACTATTTTGCCACATTCTTTATTAGTCATGTATTTACTGTATCTGCGACTAGAAATTATTTTATGCTTAGGAATCAATATTTTAAATCCACAACTTGAGTAATTTACTCAGGGGGGGGTTCCTTTTTTCCCTTAATAATTTAAACTGTATAGCTGTATCTATTTTTTCCTAAATCATCGGTTCTTTTCCTAAATGTCATTTTTGTTTTTATATATAATTTAGTGTAACATTACAGAGAAATAATTTCGTGATATTGTTTCAGTTTGTGAAAAGTCAGTCACAAATGTATCAAGAGCATTGAGATTGAACGACGAATCAATGCTTTTAGCCACAAACTGAGATTTTATTTCGCCGCTTAAAATTGTCCACCTTGCACAATCCAATTCCGCTATCACTGAGATTTGACGTTCTAAACACTGATAACAGCTAAGTTTCGTTTAACTCCTCAAGGTACGACGAAAAGAGCAACGAGTTGATAAACGAAGAGCTGGGCATCGCCTATCCCATCATCCATGGCATTCCCAGTATGATTCCGCAGGACGCGCGTATGATCAGGAAAAGCCCGGAGCAGCCGCAGGATCCCTGAACCTCGTGATGTTCTTCTCTCTGTCCACCGTGACGGTTCTGGTGCCTCTGGTTTCCCTCAGCGGACTCTTCTACTCGGCTGCGGTGGACGAAACCTTCCCACAGGGCTGCACCAGCACCAGCAGCGTCTGCTTCTACAGCCTCCTGCTGCCCCTCACCATCCCCGTCTACGTCTTCTTCCACCTCTGGAAGTGGATGGGAATCAAACTGTTCCGACACAACTAGACGTCCAATCGCGTGGCTTCAGTCGCAAACTGATTGAATATGTAATGAATATGTAAATAAAGAAATAATGTAACAACCATGTGTGTGTATAAACTTTGTTGATCTGTATAAACTTCGAGTATGAACTGTATGAAGTCGAAACTTTGTATAAACTGATAATCATAACGTCAGTTTATTGTTTTTTTTTTAATGTTGATATTCTAATTTATTGAATAATGTGCATGTTAAAAAGCAATGTACAAGTTATTTTTAAAAAGATATCGACAATTTTTTAGGTTCTATCGTATTTATTTTGCCTACCATCAACTTGCTTGAAATTTTCAACTTCTGAAAATGTTTTCTTCAAACAGGCTGAATCTTTTCATCATCTTTTTATTAATGTTTATCAGTTTATAATGAAAAGACTAATTATAAATGAAAGGTATAAATGAGAATAAGGAAAACGGCTTAAACTGTTTTGCCACGTTCATTATCAGTCATGTATTTATCTGCGACTAGAAATGACCATGATTTAGAATCAATATTTTAGTCCACGAACTGAGAATTTGTTGTTGCTGGTGGTGGTGGTGGGTTCTTATTAATTTAAACAATGTATGGGAATTTTTTTTGGATTATGTCCAAAAATATGTAGATTTTTTACCCTAATTATTTTCGTATTTATTTGTATTTTTGTTCGTGGAAACATCAGTCACAAATGTATCAAGAACGTTGAGATTAAGATTTTATTTCGCCGCTTAAAATTGTCCACATTGCACAATCAAATTCCGCCATCACTAAGATTGGACGTTCTAAACACTGATAACAGCGTTCCTCAGGAAGTGGATGGGAATCAAACGGTTCCGACACAACTAGACGTCCAATCGCGTGGCTTCAGTCGCAAACTGCAGATCCTGAAGCCGAACGTGTAACAAGAATATGTAAATGAAACAATGTAACAACCGCGTGTGTGTGTGTGTGTGTGTGTGTGGAACTACACATCTGTAACAAGCAGGAAGTTTAGTCTATTTGCGGGGTTTTTTCTCGCTCAAGGTGAGCTTCATCAGCGGTGAGATGGGTTTGGGTGAATCGTCGCCCTTCACCTTGAAGAAGAAGGACTCGTTCAGTCGCGTCTGGACGACCTTGAGCTGGGACACGTCACCTTTGACCTTGTAGGCCGCGTCGCTGTCCTCGCTGGACGTGTCGGAGGCTTTACACTTGGGGACGTTCTGGCCGTGGGCTCCTCTGGCTCTGGTGGGCAAGCTCAGGTCCAGAGCCTCCTCCACGCAGGAGATGGTGTCCTGCTGCCGGATCCTGATGTGAAGATCTGGAAAGGTGAAGAAGTTTTCCGTCTGGGTGGACGCTTCCGATTTCGACGGCGTCTCGGGCTGGGAAGCGGCTTCGTGGCTGCTGGAAAGTTCCAAGTGAGGCTCCAGGAAGGTCTTCTGTGTGATGAAGAGATCTTGGCTGTTGAGTTCTTCAGCCGTGTTGGATTCCATACTGCTTTCACTGGGAAGCTGCTTCTTCCTCTTGACTTTGTCCGATCTTCCTCGTGAGGCCTGCTTGACTGGGGAGCTGTAGAAGCATTCGGCGTGAAGCTTAGGAGTGTGGATTTCTTCTGGAGGCAAGATGAAGGCAACTCTCTTTTTGCTCCTCTTCTGTTCTTTCTCGCTCTCGGTGGAGTGAATGATGATGGGTTCTGTAAGTGGCTTTTTGGGTCGTTGTTTGCTGGTTTTGGAGGAAGCTGACGCGTCGGGCTTCTTTGCTTTTATTTTCTTCAACTTCTCCCATTGACTGAAAAGCACCTCGTCGTTGACGTGCCACTGCTGGCTTTTGGTGGCCTTGTCTTTCTTTTCTCTTTTCATTTTCTTGGACTTCTTGTGCTTCTTCTTGGTCGGATTAAAAGCACCTTCCAGATCGGCTAGAGGATTTCCGTCTAGGAATGAAGCCATTTGTTTCCTACGAGACAAGAAGGGTAACAGAACCACCAAGTGACCATCAGTTCATCAGTAAATCAAATTCAAATTTTAATTGTCAAATACACTTTAAACATGGTACAACGTGCAATTAAATGTATCGTCCAGCTTTTAAACGTGTGGTGGTGGTGGTGGGGGGGTGCATGCGAGAAAGACATACAATAAAAAGATAAGAGATAACAATACGATAAAATACAAAATAAATAGATGAAGATTAAAATGTGAATAAAAACTAGGAAATACTTGTAAAAACAACAGTAGAACTAGCAATATCAAAATACGATGTTAAACGTCAGGTTGAATATGACCTTTTAGACACACATAAAAAGGGTTTGGAACACATCCAGTGTCATCTCATACAACTGGAATAAAAGTATTGGTGATAATGCAGATTACAAAGACGCGTCACTGTGATATATAATGTGTAAAATGCGCGCGCACTTGCTGTTTTTTATCGCCACATTACAAGTTTAATCGTCATATTAACTGATGTACAATTAGTTTAGTCTTACCTGACAGACACGGTTAAGATTTCTGTCGTGTCTCCCTGAAAACAGATTATGACAAAAACGCAAACGTTCGTTTAAACCCGAGGAGTAACACTGGAGTAACACTTTAGTAACAATGAAGTAAAGCCGCCGTTAAACGAGCGTTACAACGTCATGTGGCGGCAACTTCAGTGCTCAGAGCGGCACGATGGCAACTTACTCCACTGCTACGGCTAAGACGTCGAGTAAGTACGGAAATATCCACTGCTGACGTCTTTCTGGTGTTAAACCTGAAGAAAAACGACAATTCACGTGCCGGTTTTGTCAAAATATCGATTTTAGTGCCAAGCCGTCGCCGCGCACTGGTCGCGTCAGTTACTGCGCATGCTCTTTAGCTTTGCTAAACTAAACCATTCTCGAAGAACTCAAGAGAAAGCAATACAAATGTTTTTTGTGCATTTGTCCAATCTTAGAATGTTTTATTGGGTTTATCTTTTTCCACGCAAACTGTATGTATTTAATGTTTCACTCCTTTGACCCTTATTAAATTGTACTACTATTGACTGCAAATAGGCCCCTATTGTGCTTTTATTGTTTTCTTTTAATTGCATTTTATTTGCTCTGCACATGTGCCGTAAGGATGAATCTAATCCTTTTCTTAAACATGGCTTTCACGAACATACAATGCATCTGTATAGGCCACATGTGTCAAACTCAAGGCCCGGGGGCCAGATGTGGCTCGCCGTGTCATTTTGTGTGGCACGCGAGAGCTTCAAAGTTTTGAGTGTCTAAAAATAAATACCAAAAAATAACTTGAGAGCATGCGTTGACCAAAAATTTACCCTTTCAACTATGGTAGCCGCGGCAGTGTTTCCACCGTTTTATATTTATTTTTATATTACAGTTTTATTTTAAAATGAGTTTCACAGCCACAGGTTCCAGTATGAAACATACGGTTGACTCCTGTTAATTGGGACATGACCATTTTGCCCCAATAAAGTGGCTCAAATTTGCGTTGTGAAACATAATTTGGATTTCCCCAATAATGCTGCTGCTCCCTTTAAAAGGCGTGGACTGTAGTAACATATAGTTTATCTACCATATGACACTAGTAAACATTCCTTATAGATGTTAAATCTGATTGGCTGAGAATGAAAAAAAAAATTGAAGGGCGGCTAATATATTTATTAGCATTATTGTGCCGCTTTTTTACTGGGGAAAGTTCCGCAGTGTCTTAAACCCAAAGTATATGAAAGGTTTAGTTATTCATTTTGATTGGGTGATGAGGCTTGAACCCCACAATCACTACTTGCAGCTATAATATAATTAGGATTGTAATTTTAGATTTATTTGTTGTATTATTTTACTTGAAGATCACATGGCATCCGACATGGCCGCCGTTACGTGAGTTACGTCAGTGTTTTCTTTTCAGCGGCTCCAGGCCGTGTGCGTCACCGGGCTTTGGGGCGACTCTTTTATTGCCGCAGATATCTCTTCTCACGCGCGGGACTTCCTTTGTGTCTTTCAGCTTAAAAGAAGAGTTCAACCGTCTCCAGCACGTCATCGGGCAGCAGCGAAGATATTTTTATTGCCATTTTTACATTTGAATGGCGCATCTACGTGAACTTGCTCTTCTCCTGCGTAACAGTGAACGCTGAGTCAGAAACTGAGAATTCTTTTGTAATTGAGAGTCCAGTGTGATTGATTTGTCATAAGGATTTTTATTGAATAAATGCACATTGACATTTTTTTTTACTTTTCTTTAAATGTTTAAAGTATCCGGGGTGATGTTTGAGGAAGTACCATTGCGCTACTGTGCAATTAGACGTTCATTGCAACAAAGTTTTGACTTTTTTTTTTACATTTACACATATTGTGTATTAGGTATTTTTTGAGTTTGTTCGCGTGAATGGATGGATAAATGATTGGATAGACAATTGATTGGTTGGTTGATTGGTTGGTTGGTCGATTGGTTGGTTGGTTGGTTAATTGGTTGGTTGATCGGTTGGTTGGTTGATTGGTTGGTTGGTTGATTGGTTGATTTGTTGTTGATTGGTTGGTTGGTTGGTTGGTTGGATGAATTGATGGATAGATGATTGGATGAACGGATGTAAGAATGAATCAAAGGATCAATGGTTGGACAAATGTCTACATGGATGGAGAAATAGATAATGGATGTATATATAGATGATTGAATTAATTAATAAATGGATGTATAGTTAATGGATTAAGGAATGGATAAATGCACAGGTAAATGCATGCAAAGGATCGATGGTTGGATAAATGTCTGCATGGAAGGAGGAATAGATTTTGGATGGATAGACAGTTGGTTGTATGAATAAATGGATTTATAAATAATGGAATAATAGATAGATGATTGGATTAACGGTTGTATGGATAAATAAAGGGATGTACAGTATAATAATCAAAGGATTGATGGTTGAACAAATGTTTGCATGGACGGATTAATGGATAGATGGTTGTATGAATGTCTGCATGGGGGATGGATAGATCGATTACTGTAAATATATATGTAAATACTGTCTATATGCAAACAAACACTGTATACACATACAGTATATGAAACACAAAAACGTTTTCATATAAAGTTATATACTGTATACTGTACGATTACGTATGTTAAAGTCATACAGTATATAAGATAAACCGGTATGTAAGATTTATGCCGATAAACATCTGTATATATCGTGAACGCCTCGTCTGAAAGCATCCGACAAATGTGGAACCGCTTCCCAAAAATATGCATTACCCAATGTGCTAAAGTAAAACGAGTGCTAAAATTAGCGCATTTTCAGCGTACGGCTGCGGTGAAACAATGCATAGCAGCGAGCTAAAAATAAAGCGCCGTGAGTTACGACATTCGAATTTCAGTCAACTCATAAAGACTTGACTATTCAATAAACCTCCGGTGTAACCTGGAATAGCGGCCGCACTTAATATAGACGCGGTTCACTGTGCCACGCATTGGCTGTGGCGCGGTGGGTGGGTGGGTGAATAATTACGTGTAGTGGCGCCGATGACATGACTGGCATTGACTATGCATGAGCTCATGTGAAATACAGTGTTGAGGTTGAATGTCCCCCCCACCCGGCCCGCCAAAGCTCTAAATACCACCTAGGATTGTTAGGGATCTCATGCGAGGGTCAAAGGTCAACGGTGGGCGTCAACCAAAACAGCCCACGCCCACGCCCGTCCAACATGGCCATCTCCAGCACGCCATAAATCTGGCATAATTGCGGCAAGCCAGGCACGCTCATCAGCAGGTGCAGAAGGTCTCCAGCTCCTCGCTTGCACCTTGCAGGAACCTCGCCGCTTCTCCCGTGTAATGGCTAATTTACGATTTCTTCACGTGTCATCGGGCCGCCTGCCCCCTGTCGTCATACCCCATTTCTCTCTCTTGTCATGCCCATAGCTTGGACAGAAACCCTAACCACACCACGAGGTAAGATCTACGGGTCAGACCTGTTTAGGTGCTCAAACACACTCTGTGTGTCATGACATAGCCATTCCTGGTCCACATTTAGAAAACTTTGCTCATAGTTACCTAATCTGTCATCCAGTGGCCGTAAATGTAGGACATAGCAGTCCCGCTCTCCGGACACCTGTGACGGGAACAGCTTCTCCGGCCGTATACCATCTGATGGAGAAAACATCTAGCATCTGCGCGGACTGAGCTCATGTTGATGCTCCCACCAATGTGTTTTGCGAGATCTGTGAACGATCTTGCGATCAAATCTTGCAAACTTAAGACATTTTGTGATGTCTTTTTCTGCATTTTTTGGTTTTGTTTCTAGTTTTTGTGCACACTATACATGTTTTTAAATTCAGTTTTTTTTTGTTTTCATTTAAAATATATACAGTGTTTATATATATATATTTATTTTTTATATATACATACATACATATTTTATGTTTCTATTTATTACTATTATATTATATATAGGTACATTGTTCTTGTTCTAGAATAGATCTTGTGTTTATTGCACTTGTCTCGTGTGTTTAATTTTGCATAATTTTATAAAAAGCTATTATTTTATTTTATTTTAACTTAAAACAGCATTTCAGAAGAGAATCTAATAGAAATTAAAAAGGCAATTTTCTTCATTTAAAATAATCTCTATTCAGACACAATCATCTGTCTATCTGTCTGTCTATCTCGGACTTTCAATATGCGTGTCTGTCTGTTTACTTGCGCATGTGTCTGTCTGTCTGTCTTTCTGTCTGTAGAAGTGTGTGTGTGTGTGTGTGTGTGTGTGTGTGTGTGTGTGTGTGTGTGTGTGTGTGTGTGTGTGTGTGCGTGCGTGCCCTTTTTGTGTGTGTGTGTGTGTGTGCCCTTTGTGTGTATGTGCGCGTGCGTTGAGTTTTCAAATCAATAACTTCATCTCTTCAGTGGTGTCCTGTACAATACTGAAAATCACTTGCCTTTAAATTGCCGTTGTCACGTGCAGAACAAACGTTTAAATTCAGGGTGATGATTTCCGGCGAAGGCAATGAATTATCGGGTGTGTTGTCACGCGCATATGGGGTGACATCACCAATAATGAAGGCGGCTCATCAATGGACAGAGGGGCTATAAAAGGACCTCGGTGAGACCCACTCTAATGTGAACTGATAGACTGATGAACTAACACCTGCGGACCGTTACTCAACACCACTGGTGAGTTTACGCGACTTTTATTATTCATATATATATATATATACGTGTCTTAAACGAACGCTCGGGGAGGCCTGTTTTTGAGTTCTAGTTAAAAAAAAAGTTAACCATTTGTTTCTTCTCAATTCACAGATTTGCAAAAATGGGTGCTATCACGTTCGGACTCCGAGAAAGGACTTTTGTGCTTTTGTCCATCTGTGTATTTTTCTACTCAACAACTACAGAGAGTAAGCCTCTGAGGTGATTATCTGATTTAATGATTTGTTCTTTAGTTTTCTAGATTTTCTTTCAGTTTTTCTCTGTTCTGTATATAAATGAACCCGATGTAATGCCATTCTAATTTTGCAGCAAAAGGGCGATAAACGAGGTGCAGCTCATGCATAATGTCGGCGTGCACAAGCATGTGGAGCTGAGGAAGGACTGGCTCCAGATGAAGCTGAGAGACATCCACACGGCCTCGCTCAGGAACACGGAAAAGATGGATCTGGAAAGATTAGCACTTCTTCCCGGCGGTATTCCCAAATCCAGCGACCCGAGGAGCGACGAAGACCTTCTCGTGGTCTTGGCTAACATCATGAACTCGGAGTAAAACGTCTGGGAATCTAAAGACTCTCAGGGACTGATGGAAAACCCCTTAATTTATTCTTTAAACTGTATTTATTATTTTCTATGAAGTGTTTGTATATTTGTATGTTGCAGCGCCCGATAAAGCTAAAGCTCTTTTATTTATTTATGATCATATTTTGATCGTCAAACGTAGCAAACTACCTGAAACTATACGAGAAATTGAGAAACGTAGGACCAAATGATTAAGAAAAACAATATTGTTCAATGTGCCTTTTTATGACGATGTTAAATAAACTAAAACTTGACTGGACTTAAAGTGTGCCTGTTTGCGTTTTGTTTATTTATCTATTTTTATTTATTGCAATTTACATTCATGCGTTTTAATTTAAAGTTCCAGTGATGTTTTCCGTTCGTTTGTTATCGTTTAAAATTTTTAATACCGCGCATATTAAAATGCATTTTAATAATAACCGTGGATTGTGTTCCACTTCTACTTCTTACCAATGTTTTTAAATCGAGATCATTTTTTTGCGTCGTGTTTTTATGACATTTTATCAAACGTCAGCTGTTTTATTGCCAGGGGTTTCTGTAAACCTTGCGCTCTCGCGAGATCTAACGTGACTTCGCTCGTTTGTATAGCATGTAGCGTCAACATTCCGGTTAGCGTTTATTTTACACGTTCTGGATGATCAGCAGCAAGCTAAAGTAGATTCATCTGTTTTATCTTCTCGAAGAAAGGCCAAGTCTATACGTCGAAGACAGAGTTTTCCCTCAGCTAAAACAGGTAGGGACATACTGTGTTGTGTAGAGCTTACTTAAAGAGCTAACTGCTAAGCTAACATAATATCATGTAGCACTTCAATATTAAAAACATACCCGGAAATGTCACTAAAACAATTCGGCTTTTCTAGAACTGTGTTTTTATTTTCGTATGTTATACGTGTTTAGATCCGTTAGCGATTACAGAGACGTTTTGATGCCGTTGTATAGATCGTTTTTGAACGATTCCGGTTTTTTTGAACGCAGAAAGTCAGGTGTTTTGTTAGTTGACAGGCCGTTGTGGAACATCTTCAAAACCCTGACTTTTATTCTTGTTTATACTTCTAGAGAATGAGAGTTGGGCGATTGTGATGGCAGCACGTCCCGTCTCTCATGACAGCCAGTCCAGTGACTCCGAAAATTGGGATCAACGGACAACTAGAAGAACGTGTGGACATTCAAGGTGTGTGTGTGTTTATGCGTATTTTACAATTTTTTCAAGTGCGGTCTTCCTACCTATATAAGTGTAAGCGTCTGAGGAAAAAGTGGCTAGGTCTTTACCAAAAAGATCTATGAATACACATGTAAACAAGCCCAAGCCTGGAGCAGATTGGCTTCAGTGTTTTGCTGAAAGATATTTCAGTTGTCAACCCTGCTGGTCTGGGTTTGGTTCGAACCTGTGACCTTCTTGTTGCAGGTTCAGCTGGTTAGTCATTAGGTCAGAACAGCCCTCAGTGTTTAACCAGTTAAATTAATACGTTTTGGTCATCTATTGCCACTATGCTTGAATGATTTTTACAGTGGGAAGGGAATAGAACACACACACACACACACACACACACACACACACACAAACACACGCGCACACACACACGCACGGCTTGCGTCTTTATTTTTAGTTATCAGTTGAAATTTTAAATACCGGTAATTAAATGTCTACCGCTGCATGATATGATTTAAGAGTGTCATTCGTGCATCAGTGCAGATACAATTTTAGGTTCAAAGGATTGAATTGGAGTTTTATTCCAAAGTGGTTTTATTCCATTGATTTCGGGTCGACAATGTGCAAAATTATACAGCTGATGCGTGTCTGTGTGCGTGTAAAGCTGTCGTTTTTATTTTAATACGGATTTCACTGTTATTAATCGGTGTGATGTTTGTGTGACTGCGCCCCCTGCTGGCCATACGAATTTGTATTACGATAGAGCAATCGGAAACAATAGGCTTAGTTTTGTGAATGGAACAAAAGTGTCGTGTGTGTAACAGCATTTATTGCACAGTAGCGTTTATTTCGTGATTAGAAAAAAAAACACATCAGTGGTTCACGAGCGTCCGTTGTCGTCAAGGATACGTAAAGGTTATACCGTCACAATTGTGCCATTGTTTTTGCACAACCGTGTTTTGCACAACCTATTTTTGTCGTTTCTTTCTTTGTTTTGTTTGCTGGTGGCATTTTTGCCTTCACGGTGTTTTTTTTAAATTGTCCCTTTTGTTTCTGTTAAAAAAAAAACACATTTTCTTTCTCTGTTGTTCTGCTGCTGCTGCTGAAACACAAAATTTTCCCCTTGTCGGATTAATAGTCTAATCTAATTATCTACCGGATAAATTCCGAGTAAACGCGTTGCTTGATCATTTTTTTTTATAATGTAATTTTTGAATACGGGTCGTAATTTTTGGGGGTGTCGTCAGCATTTCCCGAATTTCAACCTGATTTCGTTGCCAAACGCGAACAAGCTGCGGTTCATCGAGTTCTTCTATCCGCAGCGCGTTGTGTTGTTGTTATCACGCGGCGTCTGAAGGGTCGCGCGGCGCTACGTCATCAGATCAGGGCAGCCTCCGCTCCGCTGCGCGTGCCACCGCAGCCATTCATGCTCGTGCCCGCGCTCGTGCTACCTGTCTGCGCGCGCGCCCTTTCGTTCGGACGAGCGGCGACCGGACGCTGACAAGTCACGCAGGAGTGTCCGAACGATGCGGAAGTTTCAAAGTAATGCCCGAAGATGCTGAGTCGCCTGGGAAGCCGTTGTTTCGCGAAGGAGCGCGCGTCTTTTGTGCCTTCCTCCACCAGCTGCTCTGCTGCTTTGTTTTAAAGATCGCCAGGTACGTTCACGCGCACGCGCTCGGTGATGCCCGCACGCGCTTCCCGCGCGGAGATTCTGAGGCGAAGCCCGCCACAATAGCGGTCCGTTCCAAGTTTCCTTTATTCACTCGGTTCCTCGTTGAACATTCCATCGTTTCTATACGTCGATTTAACGGCTCCTCGCGTGCGCCATGTCAGCACGTGCTGAATTATTCATTTCACTTTGTGTAAGTAACGCGAAGGTGTGTGTGCCCTCAGTTTAGTGTGTCTACGTCGACCCTTGAATTATCGATAAAATCCAAATTGGGCGTTTTGAATCAATACGGGACGGTTATTGTGCCATATTTTTTTTCCTCCAATCGTAGCCCGTTTATTTTTAATGCCTCGGTGAACACACTTTACTTAAAACATATTTTAAGTTGTGATGACAGTATGTAAAGTGATGTCGTCGTCACGCCACCCGTAGCCCCGCCCCCTAGGGTCTGCAGTATTCCTCTCTTATTTTTTGTTGTTAAAAGTGGTTACCTTACCACAGTTACTCCACAGAAAAGGAGAGGTTGAAGTGTGATGCTAATTCAGAACGACGGTTATCAGTAAACACTTGTCATTCCTCGCCACTTCTCAAGGCCCCGCTCTTGTCCCTTCAGGGGTCCGGACTATTTGTGGGGTGGTGGGTCTTGTCTGTGCTGGTGGGATCGCTTGATGGTTGAGGCGAGTCTACTGGATGTCTTCCACCTGTCCACACTAGGGTTGCCACCCGTCCCTTGAAATACGGAATTGTCCCGTATTTGAGATTGAAATTTCGCGAATCAATATTGAAATTACGCGTTTCGAATCAATACGGGGCTGGTTTTCATTGATTTTTTTTTTTTGTATGTTTTTTAAAGCAGAGTTTATACAAATTATCCCTTACGCATTTTATGAAGATTCTCCCTTCCTACTTTTCGATTGGGTAACGCTTAACGTCAACGAGGAGGGCGTGTCCTGCATAGTGTGGTCAGAGAGTGCCAGTATATACAACGTAATGTCCACGTGTAACTCAACTAAAAAGGCAACTCTCTGTACTGTATTTTAAAATTAGAAATGGGCTATATGAAAACTCTACCAGCTAGTCTATGTACGTGCTGTTAGCATTTTGTTATGCAAAAAATGACAAATATTTTAGCATTAAATACCGTTATTATTAAAGAAGTCGAGTTGTAAGGGAGAACAACTGACTGCATTTCAATTAAAGGAATGATTTTTAATGTCTCATATTTTAAGTTAATATTACTGTATGTAGAGGGATGTTTGTCGCCCCGCCCCCTACCTTATTTTTCTGTTTTAAAGTGGACAGAAGCCACCTTGATTTAAAGCTACTTCTCCGTCAGTTCACTCGACTCAAGCTTCCGGGTTCCTATGTATTTTCATGCGATGGAATCTGGATTGTTATTGATTAGAAGGTTTTCCGTGTCCAGACATGACGTTTGGTCTCTCCAGAAGATGTTCTGTGCGCTGGAGGAAGAAAAGGTGCGGTTGAAGTTCAGGTTTCACCACATTGACGGCTGAGATTATGGCAGCAGGAATAAACACGTCTGACGAGGTTTCGTTTAGCGCTGTGGTTTTCTCAGACCGTATAAAGTGACGTGATTGTCTGTCTGTCTGTCCGTCCATCTGCTTTCTTCTCCTCTCTATCTGTCTGTCTATCTATCTATGTCTCTTATCTGTCTGTCTCTCTATCTGTCTGTCTGTCTCTCTATATGTCTGTCTATATCTCTCTATCTGTCTGTCTGTATCTCTCTGTCTCTCTCTCTCTCTCTATATATATATATTATATATATAACTATCTGTCTGTCTGTCTCTATCTCTCTGTCTCTAACTATTCATCCAACTTCTGCTCAATTATCTCAATTATTCTTTTTGTCTCTAATTGTGCCAATAATGTGCCTTTTGTATCCATTCTTTCATTCTTTCTTTTATCTTTCTCTCTTTTCATCTTGCTCAAATCAATTTTTTTGTTCAACTGTCTGTTTCTCCATTCACACTGCTCTCTCTCTCTCTCTCTCTCTCTCTCTCTCTCTCTCTCTCTCTCCATCTAGCATCCGTTATGCACTATCATTCCTTTTTCATGTCTGTCTTTCTGGATTACCATCCATCTCTTATCTCTCCATCTAGTCATGAATTTATCCACCTAATGATTTATCTTTTCTTTTTCCATGCATATTTTCGCATTGACTAATCTCTCTCTCTATCTCTCTCTGTCGTCCCGCTGTGTCTATTCATAGTCATCAACTGTTTTAATATTTCATCATTTTACTTTACATTTGCTTTTATTTTAGAAGCTGAAGTAATGGTCAGTCAGTTCTGCACAGAAGCGCTTGTATGTAACAAATCTCAATACGGGTTGGTTGTCCATCCCTGGAGTGACTGTAACCGTAACCGGAAAGATCCGGTCAAACGCTTGAAATGGTTCTATTCATAGGTCCAAACACCAGCACACGTGAAGGCGCCGCGGCTCTGGTTTCACTTTATAGATTGACCTTTTGTGTTCGAGATTCATTTTTCATGCATTAAAGCGCGGCAGGACACATTCGGACCCGGAATGAATAAAACAGGAGGGGATGGGATGGATTTTCCCTGTTGGTTGCGTGCAGCAGGTGGAGCGATGCTGTCGGGTCCAGTCACGCGTGGCTTGGCTAACGGGGTCAGGAAGCTTTGGGCTGGTGCGGTCATGGAAGCTCTTCACTGGGATGAAGCCGCCGCTGTTTTTCTGGAGTATTCATCACTTATTCAGACAGAATCTCCCGCGCTCCGCCGATCCCTTTATGTCTTTCAGTCCCGCGGACCCGCGTCAGCACCGTGACGGCGCCGCTCTCCTTGCTTCAAGGGCATCCGCTTCGTCATCATCCCGTTTCACACGCCGCGAGGAAGAGAGCTAAACCAGTATGAAGCAGGCTTGTGAACAGCATTCCGTCCCCATTAAGCAGACATGACGTATGAATTTGGAAAATGTTTTTTATCGTGTGAATCACAGACACTTTGAGGCTCTTTTAGACTAAGGCACAAAAGGAGTAAAAGCGCGGGAGTCTGGGGTTCGAAACCCCTTGAAAACCATCCGCTCGAAAGCGAAGATCCACTTGTCGGAAAACCATCCGCTTGAAAACAAAGATTGAATATTTGTAGAAGTATACCTTGAGTGTATATTTGTTGATTTATAGATGTTTTTTAATGTATTTTCTGCCTTTCTCTTTTTCTGCTGTTGTAAAATACAATTTCCCCACTGTTATTTAGACAATATTACATATTAAAATCTAATGAAGACATTTCAATTTCAGTTGTCTGCAAAGTTGATCTTCGCTTTCGTGCGAATAGTTTCATGGAGACACGCAATTTTGATATGGATATTGATGATGAAAGATAAGGAAAAGAAGCGTTGGTATCAAGTGCGAAGTGTGTGACAAGCTTATGGAATGCCATTATTTATCGCCGCGTCGGGAGACATCGCTGGCGTGGAATGATCCTGAACAAGTTATTTCAAGCGTGCGAATTTTGAAAAAATTCCAAGATATTTCACTTCTTGTAATGTGTTTTTGACAAATAATTATTTGATTTGAACTTGAACTTGAATTTTTTTTGTTTTTGTTTTGTTTTTTAATCGCCCGGTTGTCTCAGTATTTAAATTTTTTCCCCTGAATAATCGCAGGGTCTATTATTGGAAGAGATATTATGTTTGTCCCAAATAAGAGGAATTTTGTCCCATATAAGCGAACCATATGGGCTAACGTCATAGGCCATTAGCTGGTCAGATTACGCGGTTGACCGTAAGCGAATGTGATCTGCGACACTCACGTGGATTCACTGACTGTGTTGTTTGCTCTAGCAGCGGTCAGCCACGTGAAGCTGCGCTGGAGGCGGAGCTGGTGAAGATGAGTCTGCACGGAGCCAGCGGTGGCGGACCCCCGGACCACCCCAGGGAGAGACGGCGCTCCGGGGACCGCTCCAGGGATTCGTCACACGAGAGAGGCGAGGGGCAGCTGACCCCCTGCATCAGGAACGTCACCTCACCCATACGCCAGCATCTCAGCGGTGGGTTCCCTCGCTTTAACAGCTAAAACACTGGATCTGTCTGTCTATACATCTTTCTGTCTGTCGGTATCTACGTAGCTGTCTGTTTATTTTTCAGTCTGTCTATCTATTAGCGCTGCGGAATCAGAAGCTCATGATTCTGGATAAAATGAGTCACTTTTTTTTTCACGATTCAAGATCACGATTCTTTCACGTTTCTATTTTAAATATTTAACCCCGAATATCGGATCATCAAACAGCAATGTAATAACACATATTACTCTTTGCTTTACATTTAAAAAAATGTAATGTAAAAGTAATTTTTAAGTCGTTGTAAAGAAGAAACATTACTGTTATAGCATAGTAAAAATAAACATTCCAAGGTGTACAGTGTTATGTATAGTTGAGGACAAAATGATTAGCTCTGTTTAAAAGCACTTTTGAAATCATTTTTAAACAATGATTATTTTGTAGGGGGGCTAATAATTTTGTCCACAACTGTAGATGTTTGCTGTGTGTGGTTTGCTGAGTGTCGTCTTCTGATTTGAAACCGCAGTAAACACGCACAAATCCTTTTTCAGGTAGTAAAATGTCGGAGTTATTAGCATATTCTCCCTGTTTATTTTCTGTTGACTGACTGGCGCTGGTAATAACTACATGTGGCCGTGCGTCCGGCGTCATTGCAGTGTTTCCCTTCCATTAAATTAGTGCGCCGCCCAAAAATACGACAAAAGTAATGCAAGATCATCTTTCCTTTTATAGTATTCAAATGGTAACGTACAACTGAGAATGCGCACGCGAACGGGCGAGCGTTCTGACTGAGATCCGAGAGTTTGGCAGAATCGTATAAATGCTGGATTAAGATTGCGAGGGGGTAGAATTGAGATTAACGATTTATTGATTTTTATCGATTAATCTGGCAGCTCTACCATCCATTTATGTCTCTATACTTCTAGATACTTATCTAAACGTACTTTCCATCTGCTGGAAACTATTTTTCTGTCAGTTTGTCTGTTTATTTCTCTCTCTGTCGGTTTGTCTATCCACCTATTGTCATCCACGATTCAATTTTTAAAAAGTCCGTCTGCCCATAAAACCATTATATTATTGTCAGTTGGTCTGGGTTGCCATCATTCTCTCTTTATCTTTACATCTCTTCATGAATTCATTCATCAAATAATCAAGCTCACTCTTTAAATTTGCCGTCTGTCTGTCCGTCAGTCCGTCCATCCATCCATCCATCCATCCATCCATCCATCCATCCATGAAACATGCATTAATTTGTCGATCCATATGTATAAAACAATAATGAATAATCCATCCATGCTCTGGAATGGAACTTTAAAAAAACTGTTATAAATCAGTCTCAACACGGAATATTGATTAGATTTTTAGTTGTAAAAATCTCAAGTTGTTGAACAGTCATGGCTTGTTCTGATTCCAGTTCAATTCTGGAAATTGATCGTTTTTTTTTTTTTGTACCCAATCTACAGACCGCGAGCGTGAATCCGGCTGCTCATCACGCTCCACGAGTCCCAGACCGCAGAAGTCGTGCGCCTCTGGAATCTTCTACGACTCGCACAGTAAAGCGCACAGCTCGGCCGACAACGTGTACGTGTGTGAAGGCGGCAAGGAGGGTCCGCGCAGCATGAGGACGGCCGAGAGGGTCACCCTGATCGTAGACAACACGCGCTTCGTCGTCGACCCCTGCATCTTCATCGCTCAGCCCAACACCATGCTCGGCCGGTAGGGCGGATCGCCTCGAAAATGTCGTTTTTGCACATCGTGACGGCGAATGTGGCTTTCAGGATGTTCGGCTCGGGACGGGAACACAACTTCACGCGTCCCAACGACAAAGGAGAGTTTGAGGTGGCCGAAGGCATCAGCTCCACCGTGTTCCGAGCCATTCTGGTGAGATCCGCAACCCGTTAAAGCTTTATTGTGGTTTTATGTGTCCGTCTGGCCTGTTGCGTAACTGCAAGACTAGCCCGGCGTATCGAAATACAGCACGACGCGCGTTGATTTGAGATGTGTATTATATAAGAATGGAAACTCTGCTTTCTTTCTACGGTCGAGTTCGTTTTGTCCTTTTTTTCACGCTGATCTAAATTGATCATCAAGTATTAACGATTGACAAACCAAACCCCTGTGGAGGAGTCGCGAACCTCTCCAGTGCTGTGATTGGTTCATTTAAGGACCTGATTATTCGCCCTTGCTTTGGTTTCAGCGGTTTGGCTGATCGTGGGTTTTTATGTTATTGTTATCGTTCTATGTCATGTTTCTTTTTTGTGAATTATGTCATTTGTAGTTTTACGTAAGAGTTATTTTATGTTTCCGTCAGTGGCGGCTGTGAAGAATATCGTATCAAAGAGCCACGCCTGTACCACCTGTATATTATTACATCATCTGCAATGCTATTGGTCAACGTGTCTGGCCAATCAGATGAAGAAAACTGTTTTAATTTTACTTCTAATTGACTACAGAAGGCGGGAACACTTGCTGTTTTTTTTTTTTTCTCCCCCCATTTCAAATGAGCTTCTTTTCACTGTTTTGTTCCGATTGAAAATTACCAAAGAAAAGCATAAAACAATTTTTTTTACATTATTGCAAAATCCAATATGGTATCGCTAAACACATCGAAAATTATTTCAATCATGGTATTGCAAATGGAATGTCATGATCAAACATGGTTTGCAAATTGCAGCGATATCACCATAATCAATTATAGTATTGCGAATCACATCGATATCATCTTAATCAATTCCAGTATAGTGAATCACATCAATATTGTCATAATCAAACATAGTATTGTGAAGCGCAGCGATATCGTCGTAATCAAACATTGTATTGTGAATCACATTTTTATTGTAATAGTTGTGCTATCACAAATTGCATCGATATTGCCGTAATCAAGCATTGGGTCGCAAATCACATTGATCGTCATCATAATCAAACATGGTGTCGCGAATTTCATCAATATTGCCATAATCAATTATAGTATCACAAATCACATCAGTATTGTCTTAATCAAGGTATTGTGAATCGCATCGGTATCGCCATAACTAATTATGGTATCGATAATCGCAAAATCATCATAATTATAGTATCGTGAATCACATTGATATGATTATAATCAATTATAGTATTGTGAATCGCATGGATTATTGTCATAATCAGTTATGAGATCACAAATTATATCATAATCAGTCATAGTGTTGCGATTCGCTTTAATTGTGTAATTTCATTGATTCGCATTCATTTCATGTCAAATCATAAATTTCATAACATTATCGTCATAATAATCAATCTAGCCTTATTTTAGTTCAATTGTTCTTTATTAACCTCATTGGTCCTTATTTTGAATTCAATTGATTATTCAGAGTAATATTCACGTCACATTCCGAGTAAAAGACTCGCCATTTCTAACATCTGCGCCTCTAAACAGCGTGTTTGAGTCTGTGCGGCGCTGAAAGAGTTAAGCCGAGCTCGGCGGAGAATCAGGGCAACGCGGCGTCAATCTGGCAACCCGAGCCGCTGCCTTCAATAATGGCCGCCTGTTTGTGTCCCCTCCGCCTCCCTCCCTTCTGAACGGCAGGATTACTACAAGTCGGGGATTATCCGCTGCCCCGACGGCATCTCCATCCCGGAGCTGAGAGAGGCATGTGACTACCTCTGCATCGCCTTCGACTACAGCACCATCAAGTGCCGAGACCTCAGTGAGTATCCATCGCCATGGCGATCCTGTTTTTGTTTTGAATGTGCGAGGAGGCTCGACGCCACGGCGCGGAAGTAGGTCAGTGGCGCTATTACGCCATGCGGTTATTACACGGTAACGACGCGCCGTGTCTCTTCCGCAGGTGCGCTGATGCACGAGCTGTCCAACGATGGCGCCCGCAGGCAGTTTGAGTTCTACCTGGAGGAGATGGTGCTGCCCCTGATGGTGGCCAGCGCGCAGAGCGGCGAGAGGGAGTGCCATGTGGTGGTCCTGACCGATGATGATGTGGTGGACTGGGATGAAGAGTACCCGCCGCAGATGGGAGAGGAGTATTCGCAGAGTCAGTGGGCTTCATTTGTTTGTTTTGTGTGTGTGTTTTTTTTTGTGACGCTGGTGCATTGTGGGTGTGTGTTGTGTTTTTGTTTATCGTTTTTTTTGGTTGGCTGTAGATTTGTTTATTTATTTATTTGCCTTAGAAACGTGAATATCTGGCAGCGCTTTTAAATGTCGATAAATGTGTAAAATGGTTAAACGCCAAGATTTGTTTTTTCTTCTAATGGCATTTGATGTAGACTTATTTAGGATTTTAATGCAGTTTAATTTTGGGTTACTTTTGTTTGTCATTTTTAACCATAGAGACAAAAAAACCCTGGCAACACATTTATTTAAAAAAGAAAAAAAATGTATTAATAAATTGGTAAATTAGTAAGGAATTTTAAGTCATACGAATTTTTTAAATTGGTTATAGAATTTTTAAATTATATAATTTTTAAAATGTATAATAAATTATATCATTTTAAATTGTAATTTATATATATATATATATATATATATGTTTATATATATATAATAATACGTATATTATATTAATTACTTTGATTACAGTATATTATTATACTTTGTGTTTTAACCAAGAATGTAATTATTTTAATAACAGTTTAAATAGACTTATTATGATTTGATTACGTTTTAATTATTTTCGGATAATATATTTTTGTTAGTTTTTTTTACACTTTACACAAAATAATTTGGCAGCACATTTACCGGTAGTTATTATAGTTTTAAAATTATAAACTAATTATTATTAGTTTTAAAAAACTATATATTATAGTTTTTTTTTATTACATAAAGAAAATCAAGTAGTTTCACTAGTTACTTTCCCCCTCCCAGCAAGTGCGTGTAAGAGCCAATCAGAACAGCCGAGCCACAGCATAGCAACACAATGCAGCCAATCACAGTGTCTGTAGCCACCAGTCACCCAAACGCAGAGTTGATACGTTTTTTGTTGTTGTTTTGTTTCTGTTTCGTCGTCGTGCGCCAGTTATTTACAGCACGAAACTCTACCGCTTCTTCAAATACATCGAAAACCGAGACGTGGCCAAGTCGGTCCTGAAGGAGCGAGGACTGAAGAAAATCCGACTCGGCATCGAAGGTAAGCAGAGCAGAGGAGAGAGGAGGCGTGGCTAGCGGACCCTCACCCTCTGGCCCCGCCCCCCCCTCACAGGATACCCCACCTACAAAGAGAAGGTGAAGAAGCGTCCGGGCGGGCGACCCGAGGTCATCTACAACTACGTCCAGCGGCCCTTCATCCGCATGTCCTGGGAGAAGGAGGAGGGCAAGAGCCGACACGTGGACTTCCAGTGCGTGAAGAGCAAGTCCATCACCAACCTGGCCGCCGCCGCCGCCGACATTCCTCAGGACCAGCTGGTGGTCATGCACCCCGGACCCCAGGTGGACGAGCTGGACCAGCCCAGCCACCAGTACGAGCCCGACCCCGACCCCTCGCCCCCCGCCGTCTGACCCCAGCACCACCATGCCTTAGGAGTTCCAGACCACACGTGGAAGGAGCGTTCCACACTATGCCTTGGTTTCTTTTCTTTTAGTTGTTGGTTTTTTTCTCTCCACCCTAGAACTCAACCAAAGTGGTTCTGTCTGTTTTTTTTATTTGAAGCGAGTCACTCCTCTTTCCTCAGCATCTGAAGTGATTGTTTGTGGCTCATCCTGGCAATAAGAAGATGATGAAGATGATGAAGAGGAGGAGGATCCGTCAAGCCGCACTGTGATGATTGCTGCATGGCCTGGGAGCGAGTTCAGTGATGTCACGGCTCTTTGTCCCGTTTTTCTTTTGGTCGTTGTTTGTAGCTGCGGTGGGACGACGCGAGAGATCATATGTACCTGGAGAAATGTTATTTTAATAAAGGTGATTCAATCGGAGCGTCTTATTGCGTGCTTGAGACGCCACTTGGTTTGTTTAAAAATATAGATTCAATTAAACTTCACTTTTTGAAAAAGCAAAACTAGGTAAATTACTTTATTTGGATTTTTTTTGGAAACTATTTTAAATATTAAACATGTGTAAATATTATGTGCATATATTTACATATAAAATTGCATTCGGTGTTTAGACACTGCACAGGTTTTTTGAAACAAACTTTTTGAAAAATTGAAACCAGTTAAATTACTTTTATTTTGAATAGGTTTACTCATGCCCATGCATTTAATTTATACTTGTATACGGTGTATAAACTGCACAGGTTTTTAAGCAAATTTTTTTCCATGTTTTAAATAAAAACGTTATTCTTTACATCAATAAAATCTGTTAAATTACTTTATTTGGAAATGTGTTTAAAATAAACTCAGTAATTACTCGATAATTACATTCAAATATGTCCATGTCTGTATGCTGCACATCATTTTTGCACATTTGCATTGCGATTACGTATATAAATATTTTAATGGTACTTTTTCGAGATTGTATAAAAAAAATATATACATTTACATATAAATTATAATTTTCCACATTATTAAAATCATTGACACGTTCTAGTGTTTTTGCTAATTCTAACAGATTTTACCACTGGATGGCAACATAGAACCAAAATACCACTGGTAACAGACCAATCAGAGTAAAGAAACTGCTTACGTCACACAAGTACCATAAAAGTAATGTATATATGATTAAAAATCAGAACTGAAGACAAGAAATTCGTTTTATTTTAAAAATATCCACTGCTGATACATTACACTTTACCATATATATTTTGCATAAAGAAATCTTACATAATAGAATTACATCATTATTACAATCTGCATATAGAATATTTAAACATTTCAACAACTCTTGTAGTGTAAAAACAATAAAACACAAAGTATATATATATATATATATCTATATATATGTATAGAAAGATATCAACGTTTGCTATTGGGTACCACGTGAATGATCCGGTCCGATACCTACAGAAAAAAAAAAAAACCATGGAAATCGAAAGATAAGGGGGGAAATGCCAAAATAAGAGTCCTTTTAGCAGAAGGTGGAGCTTTGAGAGTTTGTCGGTTTCCAATGACGGCGGCCTCGTCAGCCTCTGCGGGCCGCTGCGGGGTACTTCCTGTCAGGCAGGAAGTGCACAGCAGCTTCGCACAGTCATGCGCGGAGGCTAACCAGGCACTTGAGCGTGGTGACCTAGACTTGGGACCCGACACGGAGCCTTGTGCTTTCACAAAGGCCAGGGAAGGTCACTGAAGTCCACCGGTCCTCCCAGGCCGGCGTCGGCTTCTAGAAGGCTCATGATGACGGCCATGGCCGCCTCGTCGTTGCTGGGACTGCTGGAGCCGGGCTCTTCCATGATGTCGATGCTGAGGTGGGAGTTGTCGCCTGTGATGGAGATGAGATGAGTTTTTAGTGCTGTCAAACCATTTTAAACTAGTTAATCGCACTTCTCTGACCAAATTAATCGTGATTAAATGACTAAACTTGGAATAATGGATAATGAGGTGTAATATGTAAATGTATGTAAACTCAACACTACTGCAATATAATTTAGTAAAATTGTTCAATTTGCAATGTATTTTCTTTGTTTTGTAACCCTCCGAGGTCGAGTCACTCTTTATTCAAGATAAAACACAAAAAAGTAAATTTTGGACAAACATAAGTGTTATACATCAATTGAAAGTTTGAAGTTTGACCCATTTTTCAAGGTTACACTCATAATAAAAACAGGACAGTGTGTTTTTTGTAAATAATAATAATAATAAAACTAAAACTTGAAACACGTTTTGTCAACTGAAAACAAACCAACTTAATAAATACTTTTCACTCTAACATGAAACATGTCTTATATTTAATAACAGACATTCTATGTACCGTAACGTCTGTATGCACATTAAGTCTAAGCTTTAAGTAATTGCAGTATTGTCTTTAATCCCTATGAATCTAAAGTGGTGGCTTGTTGAACAGAGATTTGAATCTGACGAACAAGTTATTTGCAGTTGAAACTGCCTCTAAAAAAGATCGAGTCTCAGTTTTAACGAGTCCATTTAAGAACATTCAAAACACCACGGAAGGAGAGGAGATCTGAGACAAGCAAGTGTCTGTCATTAAACATTTTGCGCCTAAATAGCAGCAGGTGAAATCACTCTGAGCTTCTGATCATAATGAGCCACACCTGGGTGACACTAGCTCGGCTCTCTGGGTCTATTCATTGCATGTCACCAAACCGAAAGTGAAAAAAACGGAGTTAAAAATAATCGATGCAATAAAGCATTTAATAATAATCACGTGTGTCAACGCGTTAACTTTGACAGTCCTAGTTTTCAGATTATCGTTCAGGCTTGTTCTATTGGACTTACTCATTAACGAATTATTGGAATATGGATATCCTATCGAGTCTGGTCCAGGCACGATTCCAGCGGAAGGCAGATCTGGAGTTCCACCATTTTGGATCTGAATAAAAAAAAAAAAAAAAAAATGTTACAGCAATGGGACACGTCAAGATGGCTTTCTGAAATATGCAAGGACCTTCTTTCCGCCTGGAGAGCAAGTGTCGGGAGGGGGCGTGGCAGTGATGTTCAAAGGACTGGAGCCACAGCTGGAGGGGGAGGAGCCTCGGATCCTGGGAGGGGCGGGACATGGTTACAAACCTCAGTCACCTGAAGCCAATAACTGCACGTTTTTGATGTGGTACCTTTGAATCTCCATCACTTCCTCTGCTATCATTCTTCCGATCTTCCCAGCTCCTGCTCGAGTCCCGCCTGGAATACCAGGGACGGTCTGAAGGGGGCGTTTCCCTCCACCTGTCAGTAAAATGTGTTACAACCATTGAGACGCCAGAGAAAATAACAGCTGCACGCAGCAAATGCGGGGTTGGATCCTTTTCATATCCTTTTTGGATAATATGCACTTTTTGAAAGTATTATTATATAGTGTTATAGAGTTTTAGAAACTTGAAAAAAACAGGTGCTTATATTTGCGTAAATACAGTATTTTAACCCTTTCATAGCTTTCAAAGCTATAAAATAATATCACAAATTAAGGTTTTTCAATGATTAGTATTACATTAGGGGCCAAGTCCGGATTTTAGAAACAAAAAATAAGCACAAACATTAAAATCTTCTGAAAATCAAAACCTAAGAAAAAAAACTAAAGTCAATCACGCCGTAGAAGTATACATAATATACAATATATATATATATATATATATATATATATATATATATAAAATATACTAGAAGCTAATGTTGGATTACATTTTTCGAAAAATATTAAGAGACATATTTAGTTCAACTTGAGCCTCTGACTGTAATCAAATACGACGTATGATTATCATAGATCATAAACTCAGATACAAATTTTTTTTTTGAGAACTCACTTCTAGCCAATGACAATAATAAAACGTAATTTGCAACATACATAAACAATAACAATAATGTACATAAATAAATAAGAAAAAAATAGCTTGATCCCCTACATATAGATCACATCCAATTACAACAATCGATAATTAACGACTGCATTATTACAAGCCGTGACCTCACCGTCTCCAGACGTCAGGACGCTGTCCATGCTCTGTGGAGAAGAAGCCGACTGTAAATAACCGGGGTCTGCTCCGTCCAGCAAGCTGCCCCTGCAAACACACACACACACACACACACACACACACACACGTCTGGCCTTTAGTTCTGGCCCGTGAAGCTTTAGTTCCTCGAGGAGACACTCACGAGACCACAGTGTTGGTGGAGACGATATATTCCACCTCTTTCGTCCAGGGATTCATGAAGCTGAACCATCGGCTCCTCAGGGTGATGAAGGTGCCGTCTTTGATTTTGAACTTATAACAGTTTGTGTTGATCTTCTCTCTCATCTGGAGGACTGCAGGAGGAAGAGGTGATGAGGAAGAGCGCCCTCGTGTGGGGAGCGTCAGAACAAACCTTGTCTGTGGCACTCGGCGAGGTGAGCGATGTCGTCCTGGTGGAAGTACTCGTAAAACGACGTTCCTAGGAGTTCCTGGGGCAGGTACGCCAATATGGCCGTCGCCCTGGAGGGATCACGTGATGAGTCGCGCATTCTACACCGCCATTGGGTCGGTCACCGTATGAATATTCAGTAGATTCGCACTTTAACGGATACAATTGTACCGTTTGACTTCACGGAGAAATGGGAGTTTAAAAATCAAAGTTTTCAAATTGATTAAATTGCCAAAGTGGAAATTTTAGTCCTGAATTCTCCATCAGTTTCACTCCGTCTTCACTCACGGACACAAGGGTGACATTTTTGGCAGATTGACGGCTTCTTGTCCCAAACTCTTAAAATTGGAAAAGAATGCATCGTGTCAATTGAGAACTTTTGAGAACCTTACAAATTGAAATTTTGAGAACCTTACCAATTGAGAAATTTTAGACTGAGTTTTTGCATCAAAATTCCAACGTAACAACAATAATTATGCCTCACTTGAAATGTGGAAAAATTAGAGCTTACATTTACGTGCATATTTGAAATTTGAGAAAATATAAGTAAAAAAGTTTTTGAGCCGCTAAAATTGGAAAAAAAACAGGTGCCTTTGTTATTGTCTGTTGCAAAAATTCCAATAAACAAACAAAAAAAAAAGATAAAAAAAAATATATAAATAAAACAGGTGCTTATATTTGTGTAAATATGGTAAGTATTTTAACTATTTTATAGCTTTTAAAGATATAACAAAATATAACAAATTAAGTTTTTCAATGATTACTGTTATATTAGGAGTCTGGAGGTTAGAAACGTAAAATAAACACAAACATTAAATCAAACCCATAAACAATTCCAAAAGTCAATCACGTCGTAGAAATATTCCAAAACGTTTTTCCAAAAACAAACGTGTGCCTGTGCTTTTTTACTACTGACTACTACGTTTTCCTCAAAACATTTTGCATTTCTGTACAATTTGTACATATTAATTTGCAGCACTAATATCTCATAAAAAATTTTTACAGTAACAAATATTCAGTCTACAACTAGAACAAAACGGGGGAAAGAAAACTCTCCGTACGCCGCTCACCTCTGGTCCACAAACACAAATTTCCCGTCGATGGCGTGGCGGGACACGTACTCCGTGGGCTTGACCCGGATGTCTCCGTTCATGGGCTGGGGGACGATGTGCGGGTGCAGGCGGCCGATGGCCACCAGGCAGCTGAGGTTACAGCCCTCGTTGTCGGGCTCGTTGTCCTCGTCCAGGCCCATCTTAGTGGGCGGCCAGCTCTTCAGATAGCCAGTGCTGTGGATGGTACAGAAGCTCTTGCGATCTGCTGTAGACAGAGACGGAGATGTGAAGAAAATGTTGTACATTAATAAAGGACATGTTCATAAAAAATATTGGAATATGTTACCGGCAATGTGTGAAATGCAGATAATATGCCTAGTGCATTGTTTAAAAAAAAAAAAAAAAAAAAAAAAAAAAAAAAAAAACACTTATATAGCAATGTGAATTTGAAAGACGTTTTACGCCAAATCGTTTAAAAACGAAGATGACACGAAAAAAAAAAAAGGTCAGGACTCAGGAACAGCACTCATTCATCACAAAACAAAAGAAATGGAACTTCTTTTAGGTGTCATCGTAATCTCAGATCTCGACCAACTTCTTAAATAACGCTTTTCTAAAAACTCTTCATTAACGAAAAAAGGGAAAAGATGAAAAGGGAAAGAAAAAAAAAAAAAAAAAAAAAAAAAAAGAAAATACAAAACAAATTGCGAGGGAAAGTAAAAAATGAGAAAAGATCAAATCAGGTGAGAGGGACAGTAAAAAAAGAAAAGATGACGAGAGGGAGAGTAAAAAAAAATAGAGAAAAGATGACGAGAGTAAAAGTAAAAAAAGAGAAAAGATGAGGAAAAGTAAAAAAAATAAAAGAAGAAAAGATGAGAGGGAAAGTATGAAACAATAAAAATGGATGAGAAGGAGAGTTAAAAAAAAAAAAGAAATAAGATGACGAGAGGGAAAGTTAAAAAAAAAAGAAAAGATAAGAGTGTTAAAAAAAAGGGAAAAGATGGCAAGGGGGGGGTAAAAAAAAAAAGTGAGAGAACAAAAGATGACGAGAGGGAGAGTTAAAAAAAATGAGAAAAGCTGAAGACAGTAAAGAGTGCAGACAGAGTCAGTAGGGGAGAAGTAGGAAAGATAAGAAATCAACCTTTCTTTTTCGAGCATGTGGAAGGAAAGTCCTTGTCCTCCATCTTGACAGACGGGCGGTTGCATTTCATTCTACAGAAGAAAGATCTTCGTGCGCCGGAGCACAAGCGAGAGGGACCCGGGGTGATGTCGGTCTTCACCGGTAAACCAGCTTCAGAAACAAGCCAAGCGTCAGAAGAGGAGGAGGAGGACAACAACCTTCCTCATCGAGAGAAGCGTGCGTTACTTTTGGCATCGATGAGTCTCTCCCGCGGCGCCGTGTCCGAGGACGACAGCTGCTCCTTCACTTTGGCGATGTCTTTTGGATGCAGGTAGTCGAACAAACTCTGGCCAATCAGGTCGTTCTGAGAGGATGAAGCGTAACGGTCAGCACGGCGGAAGCCCCGCCCACTAGCGGCGCGTCCTCACACTCACCTGCGTGTAATTCAGAATCTTATACACCGACTCCGAGACGAACAGAATCTTGCCGCGATCGCAGCCCACGACAAACAGGAAGCCGTCTGCAGCCTGAGGAGAGAGTTTACTAGTCAGTTTACACACACGCACACACACACACACACACACACACACACACACCCTCAGAATCAGATGCTTCAGCTCGTCGTCCGACAGGAACGCAGGCTTGTAATTGGCCTCGGTGTACGGATTGGCGGCACCTTCGAGAAGACGAGAAATGCCGTTAACAAATGTGCATTTTATAGCTGTAGGGAAAAAGATTTGATAGTTCATAAATCACAAAACAACGTCATACTTTTCCATTTAAAACTAATTATTAACTAGTAAATATTGCTCAGATTTTTTTATTGAAATTTAATAATGTTACTTTTTATACTTATTTCACACAAAGTACAACATTTATTACAGCTGACTGTTATAGATTTATAATTCTATGTTGTTGATGTAGTTTATTTACATTGAATTGAACTGATGAGATGTTTATATTGGTAAAATAAATGATTCAATTATGAAGTGTGTTTTTCAAAATGTGGGAAAAAAAATTATTGGAATGAGTGAGTGTGTGTGAGAGAGAGAGAGAGAGAGAGAGAGAGAGAGGAGACGCAATTGAGAGAAAGCAAGATAGGGAGTGTTAATTAACAAAAGATACAAGAAAAAAAAAAAAAAAAAAAGAAAGTGAGTCCAAGGTGAGAAAATAAAAATGAGCGAAGAGGATGGGGAAACCGAAAGGCAAAAACAGAAAAAGATTTCTAAAGAGAGGCTGAGAGAATTGGAAGAAAAGAACATAAAGAAAGTGTTGGAAAAGTAACAAGGAGGTGAGCAAGCGTGAGTGGAAAAAGGAGTTTCAAGAGGAGAAAACAAGAGAAAGTGAAAGAGATTCTATTTTTATTCAAATAAATTTGAAAGTTCTGAGTGGAAGGAAAAAGAGAGAAGAGAGGTATTAGGACATATGGAGGTGATACAATAAACAGATACATAGAGAGAAAAAGAGAGAATAAAAATAACAAAAGGAGGTAGTTTCTCTAAAAAATAGAGAATTAAAAAAGACAGAGATAAATAAATAGCAATAAATAGAGGAAAAATATTGAAAAAAACTCCACCTCGGAGTGTCTTCATGTGCTGGACGGCCATGCGCAGAACAGTCAGCTTGTCCAGCTTGCGAGACATGGCGTTGCAGGTGGGCACCAGTGATGCCAGCTCATCTATAAAACTGTTCATCTTGTCACGGCGTCGCTTCTCGATCTGACTGTGAGCCTCCCTGTGGAGAACAGGCAACCAATCAGGTGAGACCAGCGACTCCGCCCACTCACCCGCCTTTCAGCCGCTCGCAGCCTACCTGGCATTCTTGATCCGGCCCTGCTGGTCCTCCCTGAAACCAGAAGAGAAACACACTCAGCTTCACACACACGCGCACACACACACACACACACACACACACACACGTACCTTCCCAGGCCCTTGTCCTTGTCCGTGTCCATGCTGTCGCTGTCGGAATCAAACGACACACAATTCAACAAGGCCATTCACAATTCAACTAGTGTCAATGTTAAAGCTACTTACTCGAACGAGAAGCCATCGATCCTGTCAAACACACACACACACACACACACACAAAGAAAATTATTTCAACACGTACGAATTAAAGAAGGCTTATATGGTGGTGAATCAGTGATGTGCAACCTGTGGCCCGCGGGCCGGAAGGCGTTACATGTGGCCCGCTATTTTAATTCTACATTCATGCCCTTATTTTGTCATTTTAGTCCATTTTAAAAAAGCGGTTGTGCGCTAATATTAGAATAGCGTTCAATCTGAGACGACCTTCAACCGTCTCTAAAGGGCAAATGTAAAGTTGTTTTTGTTGAATCACCACCCTACAAATACTCAAAAAATAGGATATCCGTAAACGTGCTACTTCTCCAAAAGTGTTTTCGTTGCTTTTGTTTCCTGATGGGCTTGAAGAACACGCCTGGCCTATTGTAAAGTGAAATCATTTCGTGAAAAGAGACGATATTTTTTCAACGACGCCCTTCGTAAAAGGAAATTTTTGTTAACAGAGTAATTCGCAAGTGGAGGTACCACTGTATTAATATTTCTTCTAATAGTTCGGCGACTAGCTTTGGACTGCTTTGAAATGTCATTTTTTAACACTTTGCGGCATGTGAATTTTACAGCAAATACAAGTTTGGCCCCCGAGTTGTGGTCTATAAAATGCACAAATCAACTGTGGTTGTGATTCACCAATATAGCCGTGTTTTGAAGCCCAAACCACATTTTCTGAAGAGCACATCCTGGATTGGCGGCCAACCAATCACAGCGCGGGACACAGTTTGGCGTTTAAATTTTTTTTTTTTAACAGTATATTTATCAGAATAATTGAAAGATATGTTTTAAGCAGTTGTGTGTGAGATTGTCAGGAGGGCACTGACTGGTATTCGGTGGTGCTGCCCTTCCTCTTGCGGGTGTAGTCCATGCCCGTGGTGCCCATGGAGCTGCTGATGAGATCGGCGGAGCTCTGAGACATGAACTCGTTCATCGTGGAGGTGATGTCCATTCTTTGGTCGGCCATTAGATCATCTTAAACACAAAACAGCGTTTTCAAACCCGTCCACAGAACTACTACAAAACCATTTTTTAAGTTACAAAAATCTTGATTCTGATAGGCCGGCTAAGTGACGTTATGAGAGACGAGATGAAATTTACTTTATGTTTGTCCCACGTAGGATTATTAAATATCTATCTATCTATCCATCCATCCATCCATCCATCCGTCCGTCTATCTGTCTGTCTATCTATCTATCTATCTATATATATATATAAAAAATATAGAAAAATTACAAAACATCGTACTTTCTTACATTTAGAGAACTTATTAATAACATTACTAATAATTTTAATTGATACTTTCGTATTTAACAAAACGTACAAAAATTCTTCATTCCAGCGATTCATTCTAGCTTTGTAGTCAGCCACCATACTTAACGAATAATAAAATGATTAAATGATTATGTTTGTGATAAAACAAATGACTTAATCAATTGTGTCAAAATCCTCTAGAACAGATAGAATAGAACTAAAAACAGATGTGGAAAGAAGAGTAAAAAAAAGAAATTGATGGGGAGAGTAAAAAAAAAAAAA
>CM051501.1:4186350-4201279 GCA_028031935.1 Paedocypris micromegethes | reverse complement strand
AAAAAAAAAAAAAACCCATTAGGAATAGAACAAAAAACTGATAAGATAAAGAGAGTGGGTGTACGGCGAGAAAGAAATAACGTGAAAGAGTGGGGAAAAAAAGAGAAACTCGGAAGAAAAGAATGAAAAAAGCGTGTGAAAATAGCACTTGATTGCATTATTCTTATTTCTTTTTCTCTTTAGTATATTTTTCCCGACAAATCCGATCAGTGTCACACAAACAGGGAGTCAGACTGGCGTCATCACATGGCTGCATTACACGTGTGTGAAGAGTCGGACACTCACCACACGGATTCATTCAAGCAGCGGTCAGTACATGTCCTTCCACCTGTAGCAGGAGCCTGCGGACACAGATACAGCCGTCAGCAGGTTTGCTCACATGCGGAGAACTCACGGGCTTTTCAGACTCTCGGATCAGCAAGACACTTATAAAACAGAAAAACCCTCGACGCCAAACACATTGGCCGATTGAATGCGAGTTAAGCCACCTCTATGAAATCTCATAAGAGCCAAAGATACCAAACCTAAACTTCTAAGAAACCATCTAAAATGCTTCTTTATAGTTATTGCATTAAACATTATCGAAAACAAAGAGAGACATCGATGACAGAGAAGAAAGAGAGAGAGAAAGACAATAGCGATGTGAGGGTGAGAAAAAGGAAGAGATAAATATAAAAAAAAAAACATCTCTGGCCAAGAAGAAAAAAGTAGACAGCGAAAAAAAGTTTTTCCATCCGGAATGGATAGATCCACTTCTATTAACACACTTCACAACAGGGAAATTAAAGCAGTGTGTCTGATATGATCGGAAACATAAAGAATATGAGCCCTTAAAGCTGTTTAATTGTAGGGATATGTTCAGATTTTTTGTACCCGTTTACAAGTTGATTTTGAGATTTTTTTAATGCATTTTGTTCCTTTATCTTTCTTTTTACAGTTTATTAAAACACTTTATTTGAACATTTTTAATACTCGCTTATTTTTTAAAGTGGCACTGCTTTTATGTCACAAGTTAGATAACAGTGTTAATTTATGCGTCGTTCGATATTACATGACAATAAATTAAAGGTTTCTGAATTGTACTAAATAAATTTCATTTGACAGTCAAGTATTGATTATAAGCAGGCTAACTATGGAGAAATATATATACACATAGATATATATCTTTAAATATATACATAAATTATACAGTAATATATATATATATATATATATATATATATATATGATAATAATAATTTCTATAATTTTAATTTAATCTCTCTCCCTAACCCTATAATCTGTGCAATCAATATTACTTACAGGTGTATATAAAAAAATTTAAATACTTCTGGAAATTCGCTTCCAAAAATAATGTGGATCCGGACATAAATATTAGTTGAATACCCCTGTTCTACGCCTTACATATAACACTGGACACGCCACCCAATCACAGAGAAGCCAAAGCGGCGTTAAATCACAACCCGAAGCTCAAAACCAATGCCATTATGCAACAAAGTAGCTATTAGGTTAATGGGCAGCTCGGTCTGCTTTATTATCAACACAGGACGTAAGAAATGGTGTCGGATTCCATGAGCACACAAAGAAAAGGTTGAGCTCCATCAATGACCCGCTCCGGTTGCCAGGAAACTCCTGGAAAGACTCGATCTAGGCCACGTTTGGATGGCAAAAGCCCACAAGACGGAGGGAAACACAAACCCAGCGTCTGATGAGCCGGGATCAATCTACAACCGGGATTCCACATATGATCGTGGACGGATTGATGGCACTTCAGACTCGTCTAAGCGCGACTCTGTTCTTCACAGACGGTCAAAGAAGAAAATTAAAATGAAAGCTGAACAAACACAAAGCGAAAACCTGAACAACAGGCCACTCGGCTAATCTGATTCAACGCAGTAGATGGTTTCTAGCATTCGGCAACATTGACGACTTTCCCAAGTGTTTTAGGAAAACCATGAGTTTCCCATTTATCAATCTCAATTCATTTTCCTATTCCTATCGATTCCTAATCTCTAGAGAGTATAAAATGCTTTTTACCCAATGACATTTATCCTCTACGTATATACTTTATATATGTGTGTGTGTACACACATACAGATACATATGGTACATATGACTTTGACCTCTCTCTCTCTCTCTCTCCTTCTGTCTGTCTGTCTCTCTCGCTCACGTTCTCTGTCTCTTTCGCTCTTTATTTCTCTCCGTCTTCCTCTCTCTTTCTCTGTCTCTTTCACTCACTCTTTAATTTCCTCTCACTCTCTCTCTCACTTTCTGTCTGTCTCGCTTTCTGTCTGTGTGTCTGTCTGCCTCCCACTTTCTGTCTGTATGTCTGTCTCTTTCTCTCACTCACTTTGTCAGTCTCTCTCTCACTTTCTGTCTGTCTGTTTCTCTTACTTTCTGTGTGTCTGTCTCGTTCTCACTTTATGTCTGTCTGTTTGTCTCTCACTTTCGGTCTGTCTGTCTGTCTGTCTCTTTCTCTCACTCACTTTGTCAGTCTCTCTCTCACTTTCTGTCTGTCCGTTTCTCTTACTTTCTGTGTGTCTGTCTGTCTCTTTCTCACTTTATGTCTGTCTGTTTGTCTCTCACTTTCTGTCTGTCTGTCTCTTTCTCTCACTCATTCTGTCAGCCTCTCTTTCACTTTCTGTCTGTCTGTCTCACTTTCTGTCTGCCTCTTTATCTCCCTCACACGCTCACTTGCTGTCTGTCTATCGGTCTCGCTCACACTTTCTGTCTGTCACTTTCTTTCTATGACGTGACAGACGACGGTGTGTTTCTGAGGAAGATCTCTCTCTCTCTCTCTCTCTCTCTCTCACACCACACACACACACACACAAACACACACACACACACACACACACAAACACACACACACACACACACACACACACACACACACACACACACACGGTGCTAACCACACCACTCATCATCTGTGCCACACAACACATCTCTTCATCTGAACGCCGGAGCGCGGACACTTGGTTTCGGAAAACTTGAGGTATTTACACAAGTGCGCGCACAGATGACTGACTGCACGTGACTCATAAACAATCAAACCCTATGCTAGAAAGCATCACTTTTGGACACAACACAGGTATAGAAAAATCGCTAAAAAGCATCGACGGGCCAAACCGACGTACACATTTTCCCGGAAAGAAAAGCAGAAAGCGTTAGTTTAAATAACCTTTTTAAAGGCGCCAGCCCACACAAGAAGCTCGTGCTCCCTCGCGCTTCCCACCATTTTAAAGGGGGCGCAGACTATTAACATCGCGGCGGTGAAGGGTGTGGATTTGTGGCCGGACGGAACCAAAACTACTCGGCTCAAACGTGCCACTTCCTTTCGTAATAATTAACAAAACGGCTGTTGTTGTTGTTGCGGCAGCTCGATCCGATCTGAGGCGTTCAACCTGAGAAATGTCACCGTCGCCCCTCCTACTGAAATCAATATGCGAGCAGACAAAAACACATATAATTCCACGGACCACCAAGACACGGCGCGGAGAGACGTCACTGGCGTGTCAAATCGCCAACTTACCGGAGGAGAATCCAAACATCACAGGTTATTTCGGATATTTGACGTCCGGTTCGTGAGGGAACTGTGACATAAACGGAATCAGTCTCTGACCTACTTTTCTTCTCTTCGTGTGACTGTCGGACCACTAACCTATATTTCGGACCAATGGGAGCTTTGGATGAAAGGGCACTCCTTTTCGGGCCAATCGGGATGGAGTTTACGTTAACGGCGCAGTGATTGACGCTCGCCTAGGCCAATCAGATTGCGTGCTGGTGATTCGCCGCCATGGAGGCTGATCCCTCAAAGGGGCGGGTCTCTTCGCGCGCTGCGGCTTCATTGTGTGTTCACAGCGCCTGATCCACGGTGAAATGGACGAAATTGTTCACATTAACCTCCAGGGATTATTGTTCCCCCCTAGATGTCAAATAATGAGCAATTGAGTTATAAGTACACGCGAAATAAGACTTTCTTTAAAACATCACGCTTTTAATATGGTCACACACACACACACACACACACACACACACACACACACACACACACACACACACACACAAGAAAATAAAATAGTTAAAACACGTATAAACAAGTCGTATAAATGTATAAAAACACATGTTCTCTGGCTGTTTAAAGTACAAAAATCGTGTAAATCAACTACAAATCACATCGGAAAAATACGGACTTTTACTGCTGTACATTGGAAACTGGCACTTTTTCAACAAATAGTAAAACAACTGATTTATAATAAATAAGATTTACACCAATTTCATTGTACATAATAGTACGGTTAAGAATGTGCATAAATGTCCCTAAAAATTAACTGTTTTAACTAAACGCTGTTAAAAACAAAATTTTGAAATGTATTTTTATGTTATACTCATATATGTCATGCATTTATGCTCATATATGTGATCTATTGAAATTAAACTTATATGATCTCGCATTAATACGCATGAAATATAGTACATTAGAATTACATTAATGTGCGTCAAATCAAATGTCACGTGCAGCTAAAGCGCTGACGTCATCATAGCGCGTCGTTTGTCATCAGACCGGACTTCGTAAAAACAAGGCGTGAAATGCGGTTTGAGAAAAGAATAGTGTGTTTTTGCATCGTGTGTTCTTTTTAAATTGTTCAGAGCACACGCACAGGAATAAATCTCCAATAATGTAAAGTATTTCCAAGTCTTTCATTCAGCTGTCAGCCGGATGAAGCCGCCGCATCCCTAGACAAACAGGTACGAATATCTATCGCAAATTAACTTAAATGCATAAATATGTGTAAAAGGGTTTCTAAATTAACATGATATCGACCGACGCATGCGTATCTTTACAGTAGAGTGGACGGCTCCGTCATATACTCGAGCCATGGGAGCCGAGCAGAGTGGAGATGCTGATCATAAACATTCAGACTTCAGCGCTTCAGGTACTCCACATCTTCTTCTTCTTCTTCTTCTTCACGACAAATGCGTATGGTTTCATCAAACGTGTCGTATGATGGGGAGATCCAGCCAAAAGACAGGGTTCCTACGGGTGCTTGAAATCCTTGAAAATGCTTGAATTTCAATACTGTGTTTTCAAGGCCTTGAAAGTGCTTGAATTTTGAATGAAGTGCTTGAAAATGCTTGAAATTTTAATTTGTGTAGAAACATGCATTTTTAGCGGCCAAAAAGTAACTGCGATAACGTGCGTTAAAAATAAATATCGCTATTAAGAATTTAATTTTAATCGCTTGCGTTAACGCGCTAATTTTGACAGCCCTGCTTTAATTATACATTTTATCACAACTGTATGTTGCTGGAAAAACTTGAACATGGACCTTAAAAGTGCTTGAAAAGTGCTTGAATTTTACCTTTCAGAAAGTGTAGGAACCCTGCAAAAGAGAGACTAGAACATGCCACCTTCTGCTTGCTGATTTAAGAAGGATGGATGGATGCTTTATTTCCTTTAAATGGGATATGTGTGACACTCTTAGTGTTAGACCATATAATGCCAAAGAACAACGTTTTGTCTAGATCTGCAAAAGAACATCTTACAACATGGTTCTGATCCACAGTTGTTGTAAAACTGTTTACATTGCTGATGTTTCTATTAGATTATATAGCCTCTGGATTTGGTCCGGAGACTTAAAGTAAGTGATAAAGTAAGAGAGTTTGTCAATTCGGCCACTAGGGGCAGTGACAAAAATGTGCTCTGCATTTAATAATTTATTGACGTTACACATACACGTGCAAAGCAACACACACACACACACACACACACACACACACACACACACACACACACACACACAAAGATTGTGTGTGTATTAATAAAGTATTACAAGTTATGTGTTAATTATTAGTCCAATGAGGAAAAAGGTAAAAGGTAATGCAATTATAAATACTCTATTACATTATTGTGTTGTAGTACAGGAAAACTGTAAAATCACCGAACAGGCGAAGTACAAAAATATTTTTCACACATGGTTTAGGCGTTCTATAAAATGCCTGGGTTATGGTCAGGACTCAGGAGTGTGTGATGCTCATTCACAATGTTGCGTTTGGCAAACGTAATTATAAGGTTATGGAGGAGGATAAGTTGAAAATAATATCTTTTATACTGTAGTTTTTGCTTCATAAGGCACCCTTCTTTCGCAAAAAAAGTCAGGTAATGTTATTTTCATCTTAAAAAGCGATTATGCTTCGAATATGAAGCAACTATGAAACAAATCACATGTTGGAGGTTTTAATAATGTTGCAGAGACGCTGCAGCCAAACACAAAGTTTTTTAACCTGCTTTTAGATGTTCCGATTCAGACACTTAAAATAAAAGCATCAAGTAAAGGTTCAAACAAACATGCTTTGTGGTTTTTCAGTGGTGCCATCTCCGGCCAAGCAAAAAGCCAAAATGGACGACATCGTGGTGGTGGCTCCGGGAACACAGTCTCTCCGGAACATCCACAATGACCCCGATGTCATCAAGCTCCAGGAGATTCCCACCTTCCAGCCTCTTCTGAAAGGTAAGCGGAGCTCCCTCGGGTTGTTCTGTCTCCTGGCGTGGCTGATGCGCTGCTCTTCAGGGGTCCTGAGCGGTCAGACGTCCCCCAGCACAGTGTGTCTGGACAAGCTGGACTCCACGCAGCTCCTGCAGATGTGTGTGCGCTATCAGGACCACCTGCACCAGTGCGCCGAGGCCGTGGCCTTTGACCAGAACGCTCTGGTCAAGAGAATAAAGGAGGTGATCATGCTCATAGTGCCCATCTGCCCATACGTCTACTCATCTATCTGTCTGTCCGCCCATCCATCTATATATCTGTCTAGCATTCTGTCTGTCTGTCTGGCCGTCCATTTATATATCTGTCTAGCCTTCTGTCTGTCTGTCTGTCTGTCTGTCCGTCCATCTATATATCTGTCTAGCCTTCTGTCTGTCTGTCCATCCATCCATTTATATATCTGTCTAGCCTTCTGTCTGTCTGTCCATCTTTATATCTGTCTAGCCTTCTGTCTGTCCATCCGTCCATTTATATATCTGTCTAGCCTTCTGTCTGTCTGTCTGTCCTGCCATCCATCAATCAATCCACTCATCCATTTATGTATCTTATCAATCCATCCATTCACTCCTTCATTCTTCTGACCATCCATTCATCTATCTATCTATCTCCATCCATCCACCATTGATCTGACCATCTGTCCGTCTATTCACCCACAGAATAAGATGAGTAGTGGTGCATGTGGTATGATGTTGTGTGTCAGATGGACGTGTCTGTGGAGGCGCTCTTCAGCATCATGCAGGAGCGTCAGAAGCGTTACGCAAAGTACGCCGAGCAGATCCAGAAGGTCAACGAGATGTCGATGATTCTGCGGCGCATTCAGATGGGTGTGGACCAGACGGTGCCGCTGATGGAGAGACTCAACAACCTGCTGCCCGAGAGCGAGCGCCTGGAGCCCTTCAGCATGAAGCCCGACGCAGACACGCCCTCATGAGCCCCGCCCACCTCCTGATGACAGTCACGCGCCGGACGTTGTAAATTGATGTCGAGAGGCTGAACTCACTCGGCCTGGTTCACATTAAACTATTTGTACACTCTTATCTTGTGTGTTTTTTTACATTACAAGAAATGTGCATTATGTAAATTTATGTAAATCTTGATTAGCATATTCTATTTCTTTCTCATTTCATCTCTTCTCATTTTCCTAACCATTCGACCAGTTTACTACCGGTCTGTCTACATATCTTTAATTATTATACACCGGTATCTAACGCTTTGGTTTCACTCGATTTGTGTAAAACACTGACCATCTGCTAAAGGTTATTACATATTTTATGAGGTAGTTACTGTATATTTGTATACTGTATATTTAAATAATTCTAAGTGCAGTTTGTGTACCGTTATTTCTCATATATACAGTTTAAAATGCTACTTTAAAAGCACAGTGTATATATATACATACATTTATATGAATACATATATATTGATGTTATATACACCTTATATAATCAAGAATACACACGTACACACATTGTGTGTGTATTGTATATATGCCATAGTACATCTTGTAGCACTTATGTAGTACGACTTAAGTAGTATATAGACACAAACATACACACACATGAAATAATAGTTATACACGCAGGAACAAAATTTTTTTATCATACATGATAGATACTAAAATGTAAAATAAGAAAAAAAAATCAAATCCTAAAACTAGACGCGGCGCACTGACATCTAGCGGTCATCCTCTGTAAAGACCTCTATTAACCTGTGCCATTCCACTGATTCACGTTGCCATTATTTACTTCTGTAGATGCACACTAACAAAAGTAGTAATATTTCCACAGTTTTAAACATGTATTCACATATATTTAAAAAAAAAAAATCATCGGTGACTAATGACTAATTTCAGTGTAGGTAAAGCGCATTTCGCACTCCGTGCCAACAGGTGGCGACAGTGATCGGCTCACGCGACACCACGAGCAGAAACATGAATAGACGATGTGCGCGTGCTAATCTGATGATGCTTTGATATTATAGAAACAGTCATTACAGAGTCGAACCGGTTTAATAATGCGTCGCCTGGGCTCCGTGCAGCAGAAGATGCCCTGCGTGTTCCTGACGGAGGTGAGAGACGAACCGTCCCGGAAGCGCGACTGCCAGGTGGGTGAAGAAGATGGTGGGTGACGAAGAGTCACGCTCGCGTGGTTTTCACTCGCCGCCCTTCAGTTCCAGGTGTTGGCGACCGAAAACTTGAACCCCGCGGCCCTTCGGTCAGACATTCACCGCGCCACCGCCACCGAGAAGGTCGACGGCACGTGCTGCTTTATCACCGCGTATCAAGGTCCGAATTAAACCTTCATCCTGATGTACACGATCAGCATAAAAAACATCTAATGTTCGGGAGGAGAAAGCGGGTTTATTTGTGCTGTTTGTGTGGGACACGTGACCAGTGGGCGGGGTGTTACTATAGCGACGATCCGTGATTCCGCTCGTGATTGGTCAGTGATCAGCATCTTCCATCTGTCAAGAGCCATTGATGGTTCAGTGACGTCACGTGCTAATTATCACCATGTCAATTTACTTAACACTCTCACTCACACACAAACAAACACAGTCAGTTTTGTACGTTTAGATATACAGAGATATTATTTGCCTTAAAAAAACATTTTGAATAACTGTGTGATATATACTATTTATTTTTTACTTGAATGTGACTTGATTATAATAAACAGGATATTGTTATTTAATATTTAGTTTTCATGTGTTTTAAATGATTAAAGAAACACTGTAAGCCATATTTTTGATGACTTGCATATTCATACATGTTATTTATTGATGATTAACACCAATATGCCAATATGTTTGTGTCCAAACTTGTTTATAAATATATATATAATATATATATATATATATATATATATATATATATATATAAATATCTTTATCAGACCTCAAACCATTTGTTAAAATGAATTATTATTTATATTTTTAAGTAAACCATTTGCATATAGCAATACATTAATATTATATATTTAAAAAAAATGCACACACTTGAACATAAATACTACAAATGCCCATGTTTATTGTTTATGTGTGTTTTTCTAAACGGATGTCATATTTAAGATGTTTATGCATACATAATGCATAAATATGTACTTTAAATATTTATTTATTGATCATTGTCATTGTGAATAATATACAGTATTGTACAGACATTTGTCTTTGGTTATCAAAACTATACAGCTGTTTAACCGGGTTGTCTGTCGTTTGATTGGGCTAGGTGAAGCGCATCTGTGGGCTCGCTTGGACCGAAAGCCCACCAAACAAGCGGAGAAGAGGTTTAAACAGTACCAGTATTCCCACCGGACCACTAAAGGTAATCGAGACGGCTGGGGCGTCGTCTCAAATGTAAATTCAATCCAGTGTTCATTTCGTTGACGGAATATTTTCGTCATCGTCTTCGTCAATGACTCCCTGACGAAAACGAAACAAGAACTATATAAAATCTCCCGCTCAGGGACGAAAACTTTAACTACATTAGACACTTTCGTCATTGAATAAAAACGAAACGAAAATGCCTTTCGTGATGACGTCCAATCATAATCCGAGCTTGTGGAGAAAGGCGGGTGCAAACGCAAAGAGAACCAATCAGGAGCTGGATAAGATAGAGACACTAGCGTCTTCTAAAATGTCTACTCCCGGCATGAAAGTAGTCAAAAATATGGATTAATTTTATATTCAACACGACCTTAAAAAAACGTATCTGTACGCCGCGTGTGGAGCAACCATCACAGGCAAAAACACAACACACCTGAAGCGCCATCTGCTGATGAAACTTCTTTTTTTACTTTCTTTCACGTCCAACCATTTGTTACTTATAAACGTGATGCAATTATAATTTATTTTATTTTACTGTGTTTAATTTCCTCTTTGTTGAGGTTTCATATATGAGAAAACATTTATTTGTATTGAATGAAAAGTTCATAAAAATGAGTCCAAGAAAAAGAAATGTTTTTCCAAATAAGATATTTGTATACATTGTATATGTTCATAGTTAACTAGGTGTTCATATTTCTTAGACATAGCAGCTTTAGTAAACATTTAGAATATATATAGCACCTATATTTTCCTTGACTAAATCTGTACTGTAATTGAGTCGACTAATCAACTACATCTACAAAATTAGACTCAAACTAGAAAAAAATGTGACTAATTTTGGACTAATACAAAATTAAATTAGTTGTAAATTACGACTAAAATGATGTGGTATTTAGTCGACTAAAATTAGACTCAAACTAGAAAAAATGACTAATTTTGGACTAAAACAAAATAAAATTAGTTGTAAATTACGACTAAAATGATGTGGTATTTAGTCGACTCAAATTATACTCAAACTCTTTTGTTTTAGTCTCAAATTAGTCGTTCATTTTTTTTGGTTTGTCAAAAGACTGACTAAAAAGAAATATGTCAAAATCAACCCGGACTCCCATCAACAGGCTTCGTCTGGAACGTGGAGGAGGACTTCCGAGACGTTCCGGAACCCTGGATGGCGGCCCAGCGAGTGGAGCGTGAAGACGGCCGCCCGCTGCCCGACGAGCACGGACACATTCCCGGTGTGTGGCGGCGATGATCAAGCGCTCCGAGTGATAGAACACACGCTAATGGAGGCCGCATGTTCTCCTGATGTTCTCCAGGCTGGGTTCCGGTGGATCCGGGCAACAAACAGTACTGCTGGCACGCATCTGTGGTGGAGTGGGCGTGCGGCGTGGTGCTGGTGGTCAGACCGCAGGAGGAGGATGAGGGGCTGCTTGAAGTGGTCCGCGTTCCCCTGGCCCACCTCACGGGGCAAACGCTCGAGCTCATCGGGACCAACGTCAACGGGAATCCATATGGCAAGTATTACAGGACGCCAGGGAGGACTCGGGAAGAACGTAATGGCGTCTGTGTAGGTTTGGGGAGCAAGAAGCATCCGCTCCATGTTCTGGTGCCGCACGGGATCCTCGCCATCACCAACCCTCCACCCGTGGAGTTCCAGCAGCTGTGTTCCTGGTTTCAGGAGAGCCAGGAGGGGCGGGTGGAGGGCATCGTGTGGCACTGTAGCGACGGGACGCTGATGAAGGTGACCCGCGTCAGACATACTCCTTTGTTTTACAGACCATCGCTTATTTTTAGGTTTTTTAGGCACTTTTAGGTTTGGCCACTAGGGGGAGCCAATCACACCCTGAGCTGAGCTTTACAAGTGCACCACTATGGCCGCATTCGACTTTAAGAGCCAAAGTACATATAAGTAAGGGATCATGAGGGAAATATCGCAAGTAATGCATTAAAAAAAGTATAAAATATTAAATATGAATAAAGACAAATTCCCCTTTGGTTTTATAGTATAGTACAATTCCAAACTGGTTTGCAGAAAACTCAATATGTAGTCACGCCTACCTTCCACCGAGCAGCCAATCAGATACAGAGCAGGTGTGGCTTGTAATGCTGTGGTTTGTTAATGCCACACCCACAATTCGCAAAACAGAGACAATCACGTCTGCAGTTGCAGTTGAGCGAGAGTTTTTATATAGATCTCGTATCCTTCATGGAACATTTCATATAACTTTTTTTATTGTCTTAATATTTTTAATAACGTGTTTGCAAAAAAAACACATTTTTGTGTCTTTATAAACTTATAAGAAAATGTATGTGTGTATATATATATGTATGTGCATATACAGTATATGTGTATGTATGTATAAACATGTATATTTATGTGTGTGTGTGTGTGTGTGTGTGTATATATATATGTATGTGTGTATATATGCATGTTTGTAAATATGCACATTTATATATGTAATCAATACAACAATTTATCTAGGACAAAGCATGTGGATAAACATAAATCTGACTTATAAAACCTTTATTTTGTAAAACAATCACTCCATCTGGTGTCATGTGTTCCTCAGATCCACCGCCATCACCTGGGCCTGAAGTGGCCCATCGCGGACACGTTCCTCAACTCCAGGCCTGTGGTCATCCGTGTGGGCCGGGCGGAGTCGGAGTCGGACCCGGACGCCTCGGCCAACAGCTTGTTCAGATCCTTCTCCAGCTTTGACGGACGGTTCTTCAGCTGCATGAGAGACATTCAGTTCACGGCCTGATGGTCTTCCTCGTTCCTTCACGTCACAAAGTCTTATTATTTGAGGGACCACGGGATCCTGCCGGGAGATGTTTTTTTTATTTTCTTTTATTTTTTTGCATAGACTTTTATTTTGAAGCTTTACGTGGATGAGGTCATGACAGATTAATACGTTCATATTACAAGGAAGTGTTAATGTAAATAAGAGCTAAGAACATGAAGCTGTTTTGGAATAAAAAACATAGCGGAAAATATAGAAATGTGCATAAATGATTTGTAAACATTTAAAACCTACTAATAAAGTGTCTCCGCTGAGCGTGTTAGTGGATGGACTCGTCCTCGGTTTCTGGCGCCACGTCGAATCGTTCCGACAGTTTTTTCATCCGCTGCTCCAGGATGATGTTTTTCTTCACTTCCATGTTGTAGTTGAATTTCAGATCCTCAAGCTCCTCGAAAAACGCCGGGTCGAAGTTCTGCAGTTCCCGGGTCAGTTTTCTCACTTCTTCCTGTTTAAGAGAAGTTCTGCTGTTTACACTGCAATAGTTAGTTTGTTTTATTTAAGAATTGGAATAATTATTAAACCACCGAACATGGCAACATGATCTTGACCTTGAATTATTCAATTTAATTTTTAAACAACTTTTTTCACATTCAATTTCATCTTGGGATTTGAACCAATGACCTTTGGCATCTTAAAAACACATTTTTTTTTTACAATTATTTTCGTTCTCTGGAAAAAAAAACACGACGTTTGAAACACTTTGCGATCTCCATTCTGGGAGAATAGAAGTGTTATTTTATATTTTGGAAGAAAGATTGTTTTTTTTGTGTGTGTGAAGATTAAAACGACTATTAATTTCTGCATGCTCGCGGTAAGAAAAAGACGTGCTCGTTTTGTATAGCAACTTTTTTCGCAACTCGGGACGAATTTTCACGGCGATGCATTTTGTTACTCTGGTTTTTCATTTTCTATGACATTCGTAAGTCGGGGAACCAGTGTAAGAAACGTCAGGGTTGTGGGTTCGAGTCCCACGACTCAACGTTATAATACAGGGTTCCTACACTTTCTGGAAGACAAAATTCAAGCTCTTTTCAAGAACTTTCAAAGTCCATGTTTTCCAGCACCATCGAGTTGTAGTAAAATATATATTTAAAACTCTGAACACAATCAAAATGAAACATTACCATTTTGGGGGAAAGTTTTGTGGTATGCGTGGAAAAGTAATTTTTGAGTAATTAGTTAATTTTGTATTCTAACCATGTCTAACCAAGTAAGAAATTAGACATTCTTCACCATTTTTAGCACATTGTGTTTAAAAATTAACGTGAAAACGGGTATTGAGTTGTTCCACGATATGGATTTTGCAATATCGTGGATACAGTCACACAATCATGAATTACATTTTTAAAGTTTAATACAGTAAATACCATTTACATCTCTCTCTCCCTCTCTCCCTCCTATCTACCCCCTCTATCTATCTTATCTATCTACCCCCTCTATCTATCTTATCTATCTACCCCCTCTATCTATCTATCTATCTATCTATCTATCTATCTATCTATCTATCTATCTATCTATCTATCTATCTATCTACCCCCTCTATCTATCTATCTATCTACCCCCTCTATCTATCTATCTATCTATCTATCTCTTTCTCTGTGTAGCTCTCTCTCTCTCTTTATCTCTCTTGTCATTTTTTGAATAAATGCCAGAGCTACTACTTTTAAAAGGTATTGAAGTGAAGTACTAGAGACGTGTTGTACCTGTAGTTTCTGTTGTTCAGCCTGAGCTTTGGCCAGAGCTTCTTCACTGGAGGAAGCTGCAGAAAGACCTTTAAGAGCTTCCACCTGCGACACAAAGACAACAGTGGAGACCAGACGTGATTGTGATGAGGGCGATGGCTCTCACCTCCTCCTCCAGATGGCTGATGGTCCGCTGAGTCTCGTGCTGTTTCTCATCAGCCTGCTCCAGTCGCTCTCTCAGCTCCGACACGCTGGCGCTTTTACGGGCAATTTCACTTTCCAGATCTTTCATCTTCTTATCATACAACCTAAAGAAGAGAAAACAGAAAAAATGCCTTTTAACACACACGCACGCACACACACACACACACACACACACACACACACACACACACACACCTGGAGCAGTGGGAAGCATTAAGCCGTGTCTTGATCAAGACATAAATAAAGAGAATACACATGTTCACACACCCTTGAATATGTGTGTATATTATATATTAAATATATACATATTATTAATGTGTGTGTGTGTGTATATATATAATATATATATATATATATGTGTGTGTGTGTG
>CM051501.1:4136374-4186339 GCA_028031935.1 Paedocypris micromegethes | reverse complement strand
TAATATATATATATAGACTATTATACACACACACACACACACACACACACACACACACACACACACACAAATCTTAAATGCATATGTTGACAGATACAATTGTTTTCAATAAACCATGTGGTTCTGTGGGTAAAATTATGTTCTCTGATAAAGCGATAATTGAACCGGATTATCAGTAAAATAATCTTGATGTTGAGATGTCTGCAAAAGCTGCAGTGCGTGTGTGTGTGTGTGTGTGTGTGTGTGAGAGAGGTTTGTGTTTTGTGTTAAGGTTTAGGTGTAAGCTTCTACAAGTACATGACTCTTTGTGTGTCTGTGTGTGTGTGTGTTAAAAATCAGATTTGGACAAAAATGTAACTAAAACTGTGATGGGAACATTCCGATACAATGTTTGTTTGTTTGCTAGCCAGCATTCCTGTGACTACAGATCTATACGTCTCACGTTAAAACATATTAAAAACCATTTTGCGCTTTGCTCAAGCGTGGCCTCTGATTGGCTGTCGGTCAGATTGAGTCGAGAGCCCTGATCTACTGTACAATAACACCTTTTAAAATGACACGTACGAGCTTGTTGTAATTTCAGAAGGCCATTGTGTGTTTTAATTATTTTGTTTTTAATACTTCGATTATTATGCAGTTACTATAATTGTAATAGATAATAAGATAATATGATTATAATAAGGTGATAAGCAAACAACTATCAACAAACTAAATTGTTACATACACGTAAAATCAAAAATCCGTCAGAATGTTTCGGTTCGACTCTGGTGCTACAAAGAGTTTTACCACTAGTAATAGATAACAGAGAAGAAGAGTGACCTGTGGCAAGCCAAAATAACATTTAGACGTAATGAGCTTCGACTATTCACTATTACTAGTAAATAGTCTATTTTAACTCAGCTGTCTGTTGGTGGGTTGGTTACTGACAATGTGGCAAACATACAGAAAATGCGACAAGAAAATGTTTAATTGGGAGTTTTAAATGTTCATTTGGCTTGCCATAGTTCATTACTTCTCTATTGAGTGGCGTGCTCGACACAAATGAATGTCTTTTGTGCGATTTTTCGAAGCAAATGGCAACAGATCAGTTCTGTTTGTGTGGTTCTTAAAGGGGAAAATATGCAATCAAGGACACGTGAAGCAAATGAAGGTCATCCAGAAGACAGGACCTGGTCACCACGGTGGCGTTCCAGGTCTTGCTGTCGGCCCGCTCTGAATGCGCCACCGTCAGCTTCTGATTGGTCTCCTCCAGCTCGGCTTTTAGCTTCTCATTAGTGAGTTCAAGAGTGGCCTTCAAGACCTTCAGCTTCTCCGCAGCCTCGGCCTCCTGCAAATTGACCATAAACATTCCACTTTTGATTCCACGGTTCTGGAGCTTTCAAGGTTGAGCAGACGTTTGGCCGTGGAGCATGTTGCTGGATCTGACCCAGAACGTTCGTGCCTCATAGATGAAGGTCATCACACAGATTGGAAGAAGCAAACGACAAACCTTTTTAGCGTCTTTGCGCAAGCGCTCGTTCTCCATCACGACCTTCTCAAAGCCCTTCAACTTGGCCTCCAGTCTGGTTTTGAGCTGCTCCTCCGATTGCCTTTTAATTCGTTCGTATTCCGACTGTTAAAAAAACAACGTTGGACGAATGCTAGAATCATCAGCGTTGGCACTTCCATACCGTCAGTCTGGCGTGGTCTCGTTCCAGCTCCTGAAAGCCCATCACTGGTATCTTCTTTAAGCTCTCGTTCTCTTTCTGCACCTTCTCCATCACCTTCTTCATCACCGCAATGGTCTTTTCAAGCTCCGTTACGGTTGGTCCACTGTGTCCGGACTGGAATATCAACGGTTAAAATTAAGACATTTGTATCGGGTCGTGAAGAAGATGCTACTCACCCCACGGAGTTGAGCCAGCTTCTTCTCCACGTCAGCTTTCTCCTTCTTCAGAACCGTGCAGATCTCTCGGAGATCCGACACTTGATCCTTTAGGGGAAACGGAATAAGGATTTACTTTGGTAAAGGAATTACTTTGGTAAATTTACTTTAGAATTGGCGTTCAAGGTAAAGTGCAGACAAAATTCGGAAGGTTTCTCAAATTGCATTGGTGCAGAAAGCCAAACGTTTGCGAATTGAAAGCCACTGTGAATTCTTTACGTAACTAATTTTGTACGGTCAATTTGTGCATTCGATTCACAAGAACATTCCAAAAGATTTGACGCTGATGGCCAGTTGTGGTCCAGTTGGAAGTCGGACCTGCTACTTATGTGTTACAGGTTCAAATCTGAATTTGCATTCATGTCCAAAATAGGTTTGTTTCTGTGCCTCAAAATGACCGTACGAGTCGAGTTGTCAATCAGTGAATTTCATCTACTTCAGGCTCAAAGTGACAATGCAAATTCAGTTGTTCAATTAAATTTGCGCTTGTGTACAATTTTTGTCCATTTTTGGGCTTGAAGTGATTGTGTGAGCTGAGTTGTCAAATTAAATGTAAGTTAGAATTGTGTAAATTATTGGTCTTATGCGAGTTAAGATGTCAAATTGAATTTCCATTTGCGTTCAAATTCCTTCCACTTCAGGCTCAAAGTGACCACGCAAATAGAGTTGTTGGATGAAATTTGTGCTTCTGTACAAATTTTGTACATTTCTAGGCTGAAGTGATCATGCAAGTTGAGTTGTCAAATAAAATTTACGTTTATGTCTAAAATTAGTTTGTTTCTGTGCCTAGAATTAACCGTACAAGTTGAGTTGTCAAACTGAATTCGCATTTACATCCAAAATTTGTGAATTTCTGGGCTTAAAGTGTTTGTGACCGAAATATGTTCGTTTCTGTGCCTCAAAATGACCGTACAAGTCAAGTTGCCGAATTGAATTGGTTTGCGGACGAATTTTGTGCGTGATCGTCGTGCGAGTTGAGTTGTCAAATTGAAATCACGTTTGCGTTCAAATTTTGGCCATTTTTTGGCTCAAAGTGACCACGCGAGTCAAGTTGTCTGAATTCGGCTTGCGTTCGTATTCCCTCTCCACTTCAGAGCCACCATAACGTACCACACGACAACGCTTTCAAATTTTGTCTGTATTATGATAGAAAATTCAAGTCTCTCTACTTTAAGCCGAGGCAGGTCCTTGTTGGCCTGTTCGAGCTGGAAACGGATCTCCAGGTTTTCGGAGGACAGCTTCAGGTTCTCCTTCTGAAGATCTTGTTCTCGGTCTGTGGGGGATCCGGAACCTCTGCCAGACGTCTGCAGAAATGTACAAGATGCTGTTAGATGAAGCACCTCACAAGTGAAATGAGGGAACGGAGGCTTTGCTAACAAATTAGCGGCTAGCTGAGCGGACTGAAGCTCTGGGTAAATCGAATCACAAGCGCACCACGGCTAGAGGAAATGCAATCTGTGATGGCCTTTTGGCTGGGGAAGCCTACAGTACCTTCGGAGAATTCCCTTCTGCTTTCAAAGTCTGGACTCTGTCAAAACCGGCGTCGTGTGGTTTCGCGGGTCCGAGGATGATGCCAGATCCGACGCAATCTGTGTCCCACTCCACTCGGGACTTGTTTAGTTGGTCACTGGGGTCCGCATCTGCGTCACCGGCCGAGCTTTTGTTCTCCTCTTCAGGAATGCGTTTGGTATCAAACGTCCTGAAGCGCCTGAGAGGTTTCTGCTTCTCTTTAAGCTTTTCCGACCCGCCAGATGTTTTCCAATCTTGGCTCGTCTCACCTTCTGGTTTTAAGGAGACCCTGACATTTTGCTTTCCAGACTCCGTAAGCTCTTGTTCATTATCTCCATCCCGACCATCATCTCCCAGTTGCTGTGACGGACTCCCACTGCTCGCTTCTTTCACATCTGTCTTCTCATTGCTGGAAATTTCCTTTGGATGGGAGAGCGGATCTTCATCCAAACTCGTATTTGTCAGATTGGAAAGTGTCCTTGAACCGAGTTCTTTCTGATGTTCTTCACCGTCATCCTCTAATCCGTGTCGAGTTTGGACACTGTTTTTCTCAACGTCGGCCTGGTTCTGGTTTTCGTCGCCCAATTTCATCAGATCATTGGAGTTTTCATCAGCTTCTCCTAAATGGACGCTCATGCTCTCGTCCTCGTTCACTTCCAAAACGCTGGAATCTGTGCGTGTGAAGTTCGTCCGCGTCGTCTGGTCTTCTTCCGTTGATGCTTCGAGAACTTTGAGAATGTCATCGCCCAACACGGACGTTCGTTCGGCTTCACCGAGCGTGGCTTTTGAGGACACTGAGATCTGACATGGTGGTTGCATTATCACGGGAGGAGAAAGAACATGGTTTTGAGGAATGAAAGTGAAAGAAGTGTATGAAGGGAGCAGAATGTGTTAAAAGCGTCCTTGGGTGTCTTGAAAGGCGCTTAAAAAATATAATGTATTATTATTATTATTAAAAGGGTGTTGGTGGTCAGGAACTGAACCTACGGATGGTCTGGATGGAGGCTCCTTGGACAGTTGGCTCTCCAGGGAATGAAGTCTCTCCTCAAGATAACGGTTCCTGCTGGTGATGTCCTCCAGCGCCTCGTCCCGGGGCAACGCCTGCTGCTGCCTGCGGGCGGACCACACGCGCCGAACATTCTTCCAGCCGACTTCATCGTAAATTAAACGGCTACAGTGCGAAAGCACGGATGAAAAACGCACCTTATAAAAGTGATTTGTTTCTCCAGTTCAGCATTCCTCTGTTGTAGCTCCTCAATCTCCCGCTCGGCCTCCAGGGTCCTTGCACCAACAACCTGGTTTGTGGTGACGCCTCTACCTTTTAATTTCCTCTGCAGGCCCTGATTCTCCTGCTCCAGCCTTCAAAAAAGCAACAGGGATGTGAGGGAATGGAACTTTAACTTGGAATTAATGGATGGAGAGAGGGACAAAAAGAAGATAGACTGGATAGAGGAAAAACTGTTTATAGTAGCTGTAGCTGTTTTTATCTGTAAAGCAAGATTGATAGGCAGAGTAGATAGACGGAAGGGTAGACAGACTGATGGACAGATAGACAGACAGACAGACAGATAAATGTGTAGATAATAGATGGATGGATGGATAGATAGATGATGGATGCAGACGATAAAAAGATAAGATTGATATATAAAAAGAGATAGATTGATATATATATATATAGACAGATGGTTAGATATAGACAGGTAGGTGATGGTTGGATGGATGGATAGATAGAAGAGTAGCTAGATAGATAGATAGATAGATAGATAGATAGACAGACAGACAGATAGATGCAACAGCAAAGACCCGGTAGACAGATAGATGGAAAGATAAATGAATGTGAAGAGACAGACCTGGAGTAAAGGTCCTTCATTGTTGTGAGTTGTTTAGTGAGATACTCGCTTTCCTTCTCCTTCTCTTTTAGAACGTTCCGGAGTTTCTCCATCTTTCCCTGCCACTTCTTACCCTCCTCCCAACGCAATACTTCATATTTGGAAACCTGTAAAACAACAACAATTTCAACAACAATAACACATACTGAAAATACTGATCTCAGAAAAAGTCACATTTTATTGATCCATAATAAATGACTATATTTTTAGACTCCAAGGCGCTCTTAAAATTCTTTTTTTTCTCCAAAAATCTCTAATGATTCTTGCGTATAACAAACTGATTTTGTGTGTGAAAAGAGTGACCTATGGCAAGCCAAAATAACATTCAGACTAAAGGAGCTTTGACATGGTTACTAACAATGCATCCAACACACAGAAATCAACTAGTAGTTAGTAAATGTTTAATTATGAGTTGCCGCAGAGATTAAATGTTAATTTGTCTTGCCATAATTTGTTTTATTTCTCTGTATTGATCTGCGCTTCCATACGTTGTCTCATTCAAATACTGTGAAATCATCTGAACTAATTCTGTTAATATAAAAAGTTATGGAGGACCAAAACCGCCAAAATAAAATATAAATGACAAAGGAAATAAATGTACTTGTTAAATCAAATCAAAGATAATAGAAATACATACAAAATAAATGTATAAATACATACATTTATGTTAGTACAATAAATAGGAAATAAATGTAATGATTTTATCTTTTTCTCAAGCCACCGTTAGCCAATAGCGCTGATTTACCGGATGCTTCTTTCTGTTCCAATAATAATAATAATAATTTTTTTTGTAACACGTTATTTAGTCCCTGCTAAGTGTCGGTGCGTGACTAATGTTTTCTTTATTTCTGTTATTGAGCAATTAAAAACAAAAATAAATAAAAGTATTTCCTTTTATTTGTGATTGCTCCTCACGTGAAATATTTGAAATCAGCGATTATAAGCATCCTGTAACTTCTTGAGCTTCTAAAATGGATAAAAACAATGCTTATATTTGCGTAAATACAGTAATATAGTAACGACTAGAAAACACAACTGTGCTGACCGTGTCTTCCTTCAGGCCGCCCTTCTTGTCCAGCTCCATCTCCAGCTTCCGGATCTTCTTCTGCAGCGTCTCGACCGAGGGCCCGTCACTTTCAGCCTGAGCCTGCACACATCAGCACCTCAGTCAAAAAGCCGTCCTGCCCCGCCCAAACCCACGGTCCCCAACACCCGGTCCACGGGCCGGAGGAATTTGTACCAGGTTACGGCCAAAATTAGGGAAAAATACCAAAAAGTACCAAAAATATCAAACTTCAAGAAATTTATTGAAAAACAAAACAGAACGCAAATGATTCACGTTTTTGTTTTGTTTTTTTATTATTATCATTGTTCGCAATCTTCACCCGAATTTCCCTTGTATATTAATTTTTAAGTGCAATGAAATCTGACGCGGTTATTTTCTCTAAATGTAAAGTTCAAAAAACATCACGCTTTAGCTGCCACTTTTTCTAAAATAAGTATTTAGTATATATAAGCATACTTATAGATATAGTAGAAATGATTCATTATGAACCAGTAAAAGAGTGAAGAGGCTCAGTGCATTATACATTGAATTTGTGCGTCGTAATAACAGAATTAAGAGTACAACAAAACACAATTTTGAGAAACAATTTTTTTTTTTTTTTTTCGTTTTTAAGCTGTAGAAGTTTCTTTGTTCAAAGTGTAAAAGTCTAATTTTAAAATGGTGTCTGACATTTTAAAACAAAAAAGCAAATATTTAAAAACAAAAAAGCAAACATTTAAAAACTAAAAATATATTTTTAATATAAAAATTTAATTCAAAGATCAAGTAACCTCGAAAAATGTTCACTTTTTCACTTTTTATTAATCTTTTGGTATGACAGTTTTTATTTTGAATGCATGTTTAAATACAAATAAATACTATAATGTGTTAAATACTACATTAAAAACTAAAATCTGAAAAATAATATAATCAAGTCTAATTTTAAAAAGGTGTCTGACACTTTAAAACAAAAAAGCAAATATAGATTTTTTCATCATATAAAAATTCCATTCAAGTAAGTAACCTCTAAAATTTTTAATTATTGGATTGTTATTCATTTTTTGGTATAACAATTTTTATTTTGAATGCATGCTTTAATACAAATAAATACAATAATGTGTTAAATACGAAATTAAAAACTAAAATAAAAAAAAATGACCCCCCCCATACCCAGACCCTGTTCCACGGTAAAATGATCAAACGTTGACCGTTTTGCAAAAAAAAAAAAGCCCACAAAGGTTGTGGTTGGAGCCCACAAAGGTTGCAAACCACAAGATCTCACTTCTCCAGAGAACCACAAACTGTGAGGAGATCTCGACACATTCACGGCCCACTGCTCCACATGCCTACAAACAGGGGAAGTGTTGAGCGAGGGGTGCGTACGGACCTGCTGCAGGCCGCTGCTCAGCCGGTGAAGCTTTCTCCTCAGCTCGCTCAGCTGCTCCTCCAGGCTCTCTTTCTCACTCTGCAGCCTGCTGGAAGTCTTCTGGCTCCTCTGGAGGTCCTCGCTCAGGCCTTCCACTTCCTCTCGGAGCGAGTTTTCTTTGGCTTTCGCCGCTCGGATCCCGTCTTTAGCCGCCTGGAGCTCCTCTTTAAGATCCCGCACGCTGGACTGGGGAGAGACGAGTTCCAATGGGTTATATTAATTACAGATAAACAGTACAGTTGACGTGAGAGGTATATTTGGGATTAAAAAGGAGTTTGGGGTTATGTAATTGTTTAAAATGGAGGAGAATCCGATCGCTCCGTGCAATCCAAACCAAACATGTCATTTGTCCGGGTCGCAATTTACCTCTGCTGCTGTTTTAAACTACTGTGTGTTTAATCTTGCGTCAAATGAAGCCAAATTCGGCAAGACGGCTGGGGTTTATCTTTGCTCGTGGACTCATTCGTCGATTCAGGATGGTTTTTTAAACATGTTTAACAGAAAACGCGTCAAAAAACACATACGTGTTTGAACTAGGAGCGTCCTGATCACATTTTTTTGGCTTTTAATAATTTCTGGTAAGAGTTTGATATCTGCGATTATAAGCACCCCTCAAGTTTTTGAGCGATGAAATTTCGAAAAAATGTGTGCTTATATTTGCATAAATCAGTAATAATCTCCTGTCTGTTTCCATCATTAAGAGTTAATAGACTAATTAATTAAACCAAATGAAAGTTGAGTTTTTTGTAACTGTCCAGCAGTGATTGGTTCAGATTGGTCCAATCACGACTTGATTTAACAGCCATTTACTGTGTGAGACAAAAAGTCGTAATCACGTAAAATCAGAATTGCTTTGTAACAGTCCTAAATAAAAAAAAGATCCTAAAGATTCTAAAGATACAGATTAAGATCTGATCCTGATCTCAGAAACGGATTTGGATGTTGGTTTTTCAGAACAGAATGACTATCTTTCCCATCGAAAAAGCTCCATATTCAGACCAATCCAGGAATATTGAAAGCCGAAACCAAGAGCAGGTTCTCCACTGAGCTAACAAAAAAAAAATATCCTCAATCCTGCTCGGCGAACAGATGTACTCCCCAACTCAGGGCCGTGACCCTAGCCCGGGGGTCCGCGCTTACCCTCAGCTCCTTGGTCTGCTTATCGACGATCTGCTGAACGTTGAGGGCCTCCTCCTTCTGAGCGGCGCTGGCAACGATCTGCTGTTCTGCTTGAGACGTCAGCTCGCCGCGGAGCTCCAGGAGCGCTTTGCTGAGAGCCTGGGGATGAGATTTCAAACCGTTAGTCATGGTCACGCTTGGACGTCAAGGCGAAAGGACATCATCTACCTTTAGCTGCTTCTCCTTGATTGCCAGCTGGGACTTCAGACGCTCCACCAGGTTCTTCATGGTGTTGGATGGTGACCTGACATTAGCCTCTTTCTGGGCCTCCAGTTCCGTGCGAAGCTGATGCGACTCTTTTCCCATTTGAACCAGCTGACCTCTGACCTCCTCCACTTCCTGCATCAGGTCTTTGACTTGAGCGGCATGTCTCTCCTCCGTCCTGGGAATGGCGGGATGCGTTCAACTAGGGATGCACCGAATATTCGGCCATCGAAAATCGCCAAAAAGTGCATTTTCGGTTTTCGGCCAAAACACATTTTTATCACCAAAACAATATGGCCAAAAGGCGATGACGTTAAAATTGTTAAAAATGTTGAGTTAAAATCTAGCGATCCACCTTAACTGTAACTGCCTCAGCGCAAACTTTAATATACGTAAGATTAGAGAACGTCCATGGTTGCAATGGAATTAATAATGATTGCAGTTACATATTGCATTAGAAGTTATCGAAAACAAAGAGAGACACCGACGACAGAGAAGAAGAGAGAGAGAGTTCAGAAATTTGTAAAAACAACAAAAAAAAGCCCTTACAACTGTTCCATTGTTTGGATATGATCAGTTTTTTTACCTGCTTATAAGTTTTGAGTCTTATAATCAAATTTTTATTTATATACTCGCTTATATTTAAAAGTAGCACAGCTTTTATGTCATAAGTTAGATTATATATGTATATAGATGCTCCATATATACCTGGCTAACTCGGCCGTGTGTCCCATGGTCTGCGCAGACGCCGTCTGTCTCTGCTGCTCCAGCTCCACAGTCGTGGCCTTCAGCTTCACCGTGAGCGAGCAGAGAGAGTTGTCCTGCTCCGTCACCATCTGCTCCATTTCGGCCAGACGCTCCAGGTGCTTGTTGGTTGGTACTGTGATGGTGGGTTTCTTCATCAGCTCCTACCAAAACACGCAAACCCATTTAACCCATTAACACATTCAATCCATAAAATGATCGAATGCATGAGTTGCATGAGAAACGATGCAAATGACTTGATATTTTCTTTATAACAAAGTGCGCCGTTACTTCAGTTTTGCTTAATTCTGTACACATAATACTTTTGTTTCATCAACGAATCAATCTGACAAAAGTTTAAAATGATACTTTTCATCTACAAATCCTTCTTTGCATGTCAAACAAATGGCAGCCGTGATTGATTAAAAAAATGTATCCGATGCGTTAATGCGTTAACTTTGACAGCACTACAAAATACACAAGATACAAATTTCAATATTCGCAGAACATAAGCATCTCATGACTTTGTTGGTGTTCTGACTTACCATAAACCTAAAAGTCTGGCTAAATACTTTGCTTAATACTTCTTTTAACAAACCTAGTTCTGTGCTGACAAAGCTCTCACGGTTGCAGATAGACAGTCTAGACAGACATTGATCAGAAGAAATTCAAATAAATACAATTAAATGCAGTCATACTGTGTAGACACGGTTTCTTTTTTTCTGTTATTCAGGTAAATGTAATATATAAAAATGTATATATAATATTTTAAGTTTGTTTGCATGTGACGTGGGGTAGTTGAGCAGTTGTTTAGCCACTGCTACGTTTTGTGTTGTGGCTAATGTTTATAATTTCTGTTCTTGAGCTGATAATAAAGGCAAGTCTGCCTTCGAAACCATTATTTAAAGAAAGAAAAAAAGAGGAAAAATGCAGAAGCGTATAGCTCCCGACTTGAAATGTGGCAAAAGGGACACTTTTATTTACGTGCATATTTAAAATATGCAAATATAAGCACCTCCCCCCAGGATTTTGTATAGGGGTGTTTATATTTGCGTAAATACACTGTGTCTAGGGTTTTTTTTCGTTTGCTCATTACTGTATCACTGTGAAAGTACCAGAGCCGTCTGCTTGAAGTGGTTGAGTGAGGTGTTCATAGAGACGTCCAGCTTCTCGTGTAGAGCTCGGATCTCGTCTTCATGCTTCCTGACGATCTCTTCCAGCTCCTGGGAAGAGAAAGGTCAAGATTTCAATCTCTCACTACCTCCGTTTCAAAGAAAGAGAATCCCGAGCCACCTGTCGGGCCTTGACCAGCATGTTCTGGTACTTCTTGAGGACTTCTTCTTTTTGATCCAGACGCTCCTGCAGGTTGCCGATGGTCTGATGGGCAATCTTCAGCGCAGGCTGGGCCTCCAGCTCTTCCTGCAGGCTCAGGTCGGCCAGGAGCTTCTCACGCTCGGCGCAGGCCGGCAGACGCAGGCGCAGTTCATTGATCACCTTGTCTCGGGACGTGATATTCCGCTCGGCTGTCCGCAAGGCAGCCTCCGTATCCATCAGCTTCTGCTCGGGCCAAAACAAATAGCTTGTAAGACGGTCTCACTTCAAACGGCGGGTTTGCAGCTGGTAACGCAGACATAAATTGCGGTGATGGATTGAGGAAGTACCTCTTCTTGAGCCTTGCAGGTGGCTTTCATCTCCAGGATGGTGCGAACATGCTCCTTGATTTTTCCAAGCGCGCTGTCGAGCTGCTGCGCTAGCGGCTGATTCGCATCTGGCGGCGGGCCGGAGTCTTCCTCGAACTGAAACCGCAAAACAGATTAGAGCGAGCGTGCGTAAATCACGCAGAGTGCTTGTAGGATCCGCCGAGCGGTGTTGACAGACCTTCACCGTTTCCTTTCGCCTTTTCTCATAGGTGTCGAGTTGGCGCTCCAGGTCCACCTCTCGCTGATCCCAGATAAGTTGGCGCTCTTCGAGAAGCTGGTTCAAGAATAACAAATATGATCGCGCAACAAAGTGTTATGGAAGAGCCGCGGCCCGAGTGGAGTACTAACGTTACTCTGTTGCACCAGCTCCTCTTCCAGGCCGCTGATGGAGCGCTCCTGGTCACTGACGATGTTCTTGAGGTGTTTGATTTCTTCCCGCTGTGAAACCAGTTCTCGGCTCTGCCGCATTTCCACCAGACGCATGTCCTCTAGTTTCTTATGCCACTCGCTCACCTGTGGATCACCGACAGACTGTATTTTTCAAACTGTAACGTAACTAAAACAAACAGAGAATATAACTTTAAACTCTTTTTTTTTTTTTTTTGCATCAACTGTGCGTCTCATAATCTGTCGGACTTTGGTTGTGTTACCGAGTGGTTTGTATTTTAAACGTCGATCAAATGTTCGGTTTGACATTGCTGCTACAAAGTTGCATGGCTTAATGGCTAGTCGCAGCGGACTATTTTGTGGGTTCCATGAAAAGTCACACTTTATTAAAAATAAGTCACGCCATTTTGAGTGTTTGACACCACAAACGTGATGCTCCAGATTCTCAACCTGCTCACTGGAAGGTCAGTTTTATAGCTTCTTTAACCAGCTAAACAGTTTCCAGCAGTGCTGACATGATCAAACAAGGGTTTTACAATCAACCATTATCCTTCTGACACAATTAGCAAACACATTGTACCATTAAAACACTGAACTGACAGTTGATGGAAATGTTCCTCTATACACTAAAGCAGATATTGCACCAAGAACCAGACATTTACAGCTAGAATAGATATTTACCACATTAGGAATGTATAGAGTGTATTTATGATTCGTCTAAAGTTATTTTCATTGACAAAAACAGCGTTTCTTTCAAAAAAGGACATTTCAAAGTGACCACGCTGGTGTAGACACCTAACAGTGCCTTACTTTCTGAGCCCCTTTGGCGTCCTTCAGCGTTGCGATGAGCTCCTCCAGCCCAGCCAGCTTGATTTCCAGCTCCTGTGTTTTCTCCTCCGCGTTCCTCCTCTCCACCTCCGCCTTGCTGGCCTCCTCTCTGGCCTGGGCCTTGTCCTCCTGCAGACTGATCATGGTGTTGGAGAACTTCTCCTGCTGGGCCAGTGGCAGAGCCCCGGAGAACTGGCGTCGTAGGGCCTGGATGGTGTGGCGGAGGTGTCTGGCTCTCTGCTGCCCCTCCTGTCTACAGTGCCACAGCGCCTGCTGCTGGGCGTCCAGCTGCTGCTCCAGCCGGAGCTTCTGCACCTCCAGCTTCTGGGCACGCAGGGCCGAGGCCTCCAGCCGGCCAGCCACCGTGGTCTCGCTCAGCTGGAGAGCCACCACGTGTTGGTAGAGTTTGGCGATGAGGGCCTTTTCATCAGATCCAGCCTGAGGAGAAGATCCGGTTCAGGGAGCGACCTCGATGACACAGAAGACAACGGCCCACGGAACAAACGCAAACCTGGAAGTCAAAGACCTGAGTCCTGAGGCTTTCCAGCTCTTTCTCCTTGGACTGCTGTCTGCTTTCCAACGCGGACACCTGCATTTTGGCCACGTCGGACACTTCTCGCAATCTGCAAGACATAAATTTGTTTTCGTAAAGCCATCGTCCGTGAGAATCTGGACGTTTTCACCCCGCTGACTTCCCTCGCGTGACTTTGCGTTCTAGTCTAGCGCAGTGAAGGAGACTTTTATTGAATACATGTGGAAGTGCATCGCTTTAGGGGCGGAGCTTGCAATTTCATTACACATATTCAAAGAAAAAGCTAATTTTCAAGCATTTACACAAGCAGTAGTGCCACTCACTTGGACACTTCCATCCGCAGCTCGGCCTCGCTTCTTTCCAGCTCCGCGATTCTCTTGCGATCGTTGTCGCTGACGTGTTTGCTGACGCTGTCCGCCAGCTCGTCTCTGAGCTCGCGCTCTGTCCGCTGGGCCTCTAGGTTCAACTTCGTCAGCTGTGTTTGCAAATAGAAAAAGTTACAGTTTAAACCTTTTTAAAAATAAAATGTCCATATGTATAATTAATTTTTTAAAAATAGGTGGGTTTACAGTATATGATACTTTTTTGCTTCAAATGAGGCACACATTGTGTTTTGCAGATTGTAGGTCACGGGTTCAAATCCCAAACAGCACGTCACATGTTTGAATCCCGGACTGCAGGCCTTATGTCCAAATCATTGGTTACAGCTCACAGATTCGAAGCCAAGGCCACAGGTCAAGCATGTCACACAATGGGACCACACGATAGGTTTAAATCCCAGACCACAGGTCATAGGTTCAAATCCCAGACAGCACATCACGTTTAAAATCTGTGTAGCGGGCCACGGGTTTGAATCCCAGACAGCACATCATATGCTTAAATTGCGTATATCAGGTCACAGGTTTGAATCCCAGACCACAGGTCATAGGTTCAAATCCCAGACAACACATCACATGCTTAAATTCTATATAGCAGGCCACTGGTTTGAATCCCAGACAGCACATATGATTAGATTCTGTATAGCAGGCCACTGGTTTGAATCCCAGAAAGCACATCATATGTTTAAATTCTGTATAGCAGGCCACAGGTTTGAATCCAAGACAGCACATCATATGTTTAAATTCTGTATAGCAGGCCACAGGTTTGAATCCAAGACAGACAGCACATCATATGTTTAAATTCTGTATAGCAGGCCACAGGTTTGAATCCAAGACAGCACATGATATGTTTAAATTCTGTTTAGCAGGCCACAGGTTTGAATCCCAGACAGCAGATCGTATTCTGTATAGCAGGTAACAGGTGTGAATCCCAGACAGTAGGTCATGGATTTATTTAAGCCCGGGTTGTGTGTCTTGGGTTCAAATGTGAATGGCACATCACAAATTTGAACCCCAGACTGCAAGTCAGAAGTCCGAATACCAGACTGCAGCTCACAGATAATAAATCCAAGTCCAGCAGGTTCTACAACTGAAGTTTCCTTGGGAGAGACATTAACCCACATTCGGTGCAGATGTGGGCAAACACAGAGAACAAATGTATGGATCGGACTACACCTGCCAACTGTCCGCAATCTCCCATCCAAAAGTTCTTCTAAAAGACAACAGCCAGCATTAATCGCCATGAACGCTTTCACGAAGAACACCGTGATGGTCATGTTTTCGTGCAGCTCTGCTCTTGGCTCGCTCTTTTAAAATAGTTCGACGAATACACGGAAAGCAAAGCGTCTTGGTCAAGGGTTGGTTTTGATTTACCTCGGCAAACTTGGTCTCCAGCTCAAAGTTGCGTTCTTCCACTTGTTGGAGAGAATTCCTCAGGTGCTCATACATCTTGTGAGCGTGCTCGGCTCTCTGACGCTCATTCAGCTCTTTCATCTCCAGTGTGGTGATGCGTCTGGACACCGACACAATCTCGCTGTTGGCCAGAGCTTTGGCCGCCTTGTCCAGGCTGTTCTCACCACCTGCGAGCACAGTCCACCGCTGTCACGCGCTAAAGAACTTAATGCCGTTGCACATTGCTGATGTATTTTAATCCGTGTAAATCTGGATAGATGAGGCAATTAAAAACTACATTTCCCCTACTGGCTTCAACAAATAACCACAAATCTTATATTTTTTTATTATAATTATATTTGGTGGCGACGTTTACCAGCTGTGCTGACGTTTTCCCAGGCCTGTTCCAACGTATGAAGCTTTTCCTTGCAGATTTCCAGCTCTTTGTTAATGGAGCCGATGCGTTCCTTCAAAGACACGTTTTCCTTCTAAAAAACAAAGTGAGATTGAAAGGGTTGAAACGATTACTTTTAATAACGTTTTCACACTTTACAGCAGCTTTATAAAGCTCATTTGGACACACTCAAGAATATATAATGGCTTGTCATTCCTATAAACGATTGTCTACACTTCAAAAAAATGTATTCAAAAGATCTTGAAATTAGACAATAAATCTTATTTTTTCCTAAAAGATAAAATGAACTAGGATATATTTAAGAGTGAAATATTACTTTGCTTTTTTCCAGAAAAGTGGACTTGAAGTTTCTTGCTTGGAAAAAAAAAATGCTAATTTTGATATTTTACACTCAATTGCAACATTTTTCAAAGACATCGTTTCAATACAAATCTTCTTTAAGTAAGAAATGTCAAGTGAAATTTTCTTCTTTCAAAAACACAATCCTTCTAAATTTTAGAAACAAGCTACTTTTATACGTTGAAGCCAATGACAACAAGAATCGAACTGCAAAAACAAATCTACCATTTTTACTTGGTGTACCAAGGAAAATGTTGTAATTGCAAAAAAAATGTAAATGTGATGCATTTTGGTCCGTTTCTTATAAATATACATTTGATATTTTTGCGGCTTTTGCACTGGCCCAAAAGAACCGTACCAAACAGGGAAACAAACTCTTGTGCGATTCAACTGAACTAAAAGAGACAGGTTTGAAAGCAGCCTAATTCTTTATGCAATTATTGGGTCACCAAACCCGGACGTGTGTGACGTATTCAGGTTAGAGAAGCTGAAAACCGGGTTCCCGGGACGCAGAAAAGGTCAAATTCAGAAACTGTGTGTGAATAATCTCTCAAGAAGAAGGAGAAGGGTGATTAATGAGACATGTACCTCGAGGTTCTCCAAGGTGGTGGTCTTCTGAACCAGGCGATTGTCTTTCTGAAGGAGGTTTCTGTACTTGACGGTGAGATCCGTGTATTGTTTGTTGGCCTTGTCCAGCTCCGATGCTGGAACACTGTCATCAATAGACTTCTGTAGAGCGGATATCTTAAACGTGGCCATTTCCTATCAAGGTAAACGGAAGCCGTAATTAGTTGTGTTTCACATTTTCTTACATTTCACACTGTTAGAAAGAAAGTGAGGCACGTCAAACATCTTATTTTAGGTTTGATTGAGACACATTTTATGTAAGACAATCGGGTTATCTGCAACCAATAGTCAATAGTCAGCGGAAACTCAAGTGTCTCAGTTCTGGATGGGAAGAGTCAACATCCATTCATCAACAATGAAATACAGTTGATTCCAGTTAATGGGACCACCAGTTGTTTGGACGACTGGTTAATTGGACCACTGGTTAAATGGAGCACTGGTTAATTGAATTACCAATTATTTGGACCACTGGTTAATTGAATTACCAATTATTTGGACCACTGGTTAATTGAATTACCATTTATTTGGACCACTGGTTAATTGGACCACTGGTTAATTGGACCACTGGTTAACTGAACTATTGATTAATTGAACCACCGGTTAATTGGACCAGTAGTAGTGTTGAGCTCCGTGTAGTGTTGAGCTCCGTGTAGTGTTGAGCTCCGAGTAGTGTTGAGCTCCGAGTAGTGTTGAGCTCCGAGTAGTGATCAGCTCCGTGTAGTGATCAGCTCCGTGTAGTGTTCAGCTCCGTGTAGTGATCAGCTCCGTGTAGTGATCAGCTCCGTGTAGTGATCAGCTCCGTGTAGTGTTCTCTTTAATCATCACTACACAAACCCAAGATTATATAGAAATCTAACAGGTTGAATATACATGTACCACATGTGCTTTGAGCAAAAAAGTACAAAATTACTTTTTCCGGTGATGTACATTCTTCTCTCTAATGGCCGCTCAGAATATGTGATGCGCCTTGACCGCGTTTAAGTAAATACCTTGAACCTCTGGAGGTAGCTGACTCTTTCTGTCACAACCACCTCCATTTGCGTGAAGTCTTTCTTCAGCTTGTCGTTCTCCTTCCTCAGGTGCTGCTGGAGCTCCATCAGGGTGGTGTAGCGGCGCGTCAGGCACTTCTCGTTCACCCGGAGCAGCGTCATTTTGCGTGCCGTTTCACACAGCTCCCGTCTGATCTCGCCCGGCTCCTTCTCCAGGGTTTCCATCCAGTGCTTAACACAGAGGAACAACCAAGCCAGATAAATCTCCTGCACTCAACACCCGGGTTGCGAAAATTAAACCGTCAAGAAATGAACGAATCCACGCAGGATTTTCGTACGTACATTATACTCTTTGATTTTCACCCCATCCACCTCCTTCTGCTCCTCCAGTTTGGATTTCATCTCTGCGAGCGACTCCTTTTCCGTCTGCCAAGACTCTTTCTCACTGCCGCAGACCGTGAATCATAGATTACACGAAAGAGCTTTCTTCCTCCTCACGCGCTTTGATTTCGCCCTCTCGTACCTTTGATACTCTCTGTACAACAGTCCCTGTTGGTGGCGAATCACGGCAAATTTCCTCTTATACTCTTCCAGAGTCGAATCCAGCCGCTCGATTGAATCGTCCTTGTTTTTCATCTCCTGAAAGAACAACACCTGAGATTAATCGCGTCTGTGCAAAACCTTAAAGAGCTCGGATTCAGTCAAGGTGCTGGACACACCAAGGTTTGGTTCGGTGTGTGCGCGGCAATAGTACCTCATCTTACGAATTCATGGCAAGACGAGTTTTGTAAAGTGAAAATTTCGTAAAGTGGGACGCATTTTGCATGTGAATGCGCTAATCTGTCCCAAGCCTCCCTGCTTGGTTTCTATCAATAAGATAGCTCTCGTCTTCTTCTCACCACTTTTCTCCATTATTTTCTTTGGGGTTCATAATGAATAAGTGAAATAAGTAATCACACGCAGTAAACAATGCAAAAAGCAATAACCAGGGTCCCTACACATTCTGAAAGATAAAATTCAAGCACTTTCAAGGTCCATGTTCAAGTTTTTCCAGCACCATACAGTTGTTGTAACAATTATATTTAAAAGTGGTGGAAAAAATGGACATTACCCTTTAGTAGACCTTACTAACATTATAGGCAAATTTTGTGTTCTAACTTTATTTAGTAAGAAATTAGACATCGGCCATTCTTCTCCGTTTTTAGCAAAGTGTGTTTTAGTTTAACAAAGTGTAACAAAGTCGGGAACACTGCAACAGTAAAGGTGTCCATGCTTCCCACTTTCTGAACTTTTAATCAGACCTGGATCATAGTGATCATGGCCTGTTTATTAACAGACTCACTTTATTTATCCGTCTCTCTCTGTCTCACTCTCGGAGTCTGTGAATCAAAAGTCACGTGAAACCAGACACAGAACGGAAGAACTTCCTCAGTTCTGATCCGGCCCCGATGACGTGCACTTATACGGATTCCACTGTAGAATTTCAAGTATTTTCAAGCACTTAACTTAAAATTCAAGCATTTGAAACCTTGAAAACACGTTAAGAATTTTAGAACCCTGAATAACACTGACGAAAAACAATCAATGTGTTTTGGATTAGACGTCAATTTACCATACTCGTGCATCACAACCATTGCCTTTCGTATCCCGAAAAAAAATTCGTAATTAGGGGCACCTTCATAAGGTGAAATTTTTGGGTAATTTTGTTACAACGTTGTACCCCACAAAACCACTACTACTTTCATAAGTCGAGGTACTGCTGTCCGTGCAAAGTGGCGTCACAAACCTGCAGGAGCTGGATCATGTGTTCGTTAAGGGCATTGATGAGCTCAGCGCTGGTTGGCGTCATCTCCTCGGGTAGCGCTTGCGTCCTCCAACGAGCAGAATTGGCCGGAGATAAGCTGGCTGATTGGATCTCACTTTCCAAGTGGACGATCTTTCAAAAGCGGGGGGGAAATCAGATAAGGGACCTCGTGATGGTCGGCGTTGGAGGAGGCATTAGGAGCGACTACCTTTTGGTTAGCGGTGGCTAACTGATTTAGAGAGTTTGCTGCCTCCTCTCTGGCGGCCTTCATCTCCTGCCGTAGCTCTTCATTACGGCCTGTCAGCTGATCCACTTGTGATCTCCAGTGCAAGTTTAAGTCAAACTTCCCCTCCGAGTACTTCATCTCCAGAGCCTTGGAACAGAAGACGTATTCATGGTTTGCTGGACGACTGGTGACGCATGCCACACGCTGATGGGTTTACCTTCTAACCTTCACTGGCATTTCTGAGCATCTGCCTGAGCTTTGCAAACTCATGAGGCTTTCGGTAACAGTAGCTGAAGTCGGGCATCTTAAAATATTAAGACGGAACCGTTTTGTCTAAACGCCTCCGTCCAGACTGGCATAACAACTGAAGAAAAGGATACAATCTAAAGGCTGTAAACCTTATAATAAATAATGGCATTTTCATAATGTTTTTGAATGCAATCAAGGAAAATCTACATTTAATTGTAGAAAAAGTAACAAACTCAAGAATTGTATATTTTAAATGCATCTATTCATCAATTTTACATTTAAAAATATGTATTTGTTATTTTAACGTTACATTTTTATGTTGATCTACATTTTTAAGTTGATATATAGGTATCACAATAAAGTTGACAATTAATCGAATTCACAATTCTTTAATTCGAATTAAACAATTTGAATACATGTGTAAAATGGATATTCATCTACATTTTTTTGAATTTACACTTTCATTTATTTAGTTATCAAAGAATGTAATTATCTACTGTTTTATACTTAAATTGATTAAAATTTACATTATCATAATGTATTTATATAATATATTTTCTTGAATTTACATTACACTGGAATATCCATTTCTTTAAAGGCAAATTTTTTTTAAAAAGTCGAACTTCAACGAAAGTTTTAATATAATTGAAATCTTTATGAAATATTATTAAATTTTACACATTTTAAAACTCTAATTACAGAAAAGCTGCCTTTTAATTAAATGTAACATTTTTATGAACCTTACGTTATTGTCTGAAGTTTGCTCTCATCAAAACAATTCACATATTGTTTTGCCTCCGATATATCTTAAAAATGGAAAAAATCATTTTCACTCAAGGACCATCGTCTAGACAATAAAGGTGCGAAAATAAGGAGAAAGTCCTGCCAGGAAGATGAACGAGGCCAGTCGATACATCTTCAGAGCGCTTAAATGGTTTCATTGGCCTTTTTGTGGTAATAAATCGGTTGTGTCCCATTAATCACGGCTGAACTCACGTTCACGAGTCTCTCCAGGCTTGGAATGCTGACCCCTGTAGGCGGGGGTGTGTTCTTCTGGGCGTCCTGGATGGCCTGCAGGATCTCCTTCATGCCCTGCTCCAGCTGTTTATTCTCATTCAACATTTGATTCACTGCAGGAGTGAAGGAAAGAGTTACAGACACGCAAAGCACCTGATAGTGTACGTGATCAAAGGTCACGCAGCGGCGGTTCTCACATCTGGCTTTGAACTGCGCCGATTCCGCTCTCGTCAGCTCCAGTTCCTTCTCTTTGCTCTTCAACTCCTTCTGCAGGCGCTCGTTCTGAAGAAGAAAAAACTAATTGTTGGTTTCAGCCTTATTATTCGAGTTATTACGCAAAACATTTGAAGGCGGTGAGGAGAGATGGATGTTGGTAATACAGACTCACGGTGAGTTTGAGCTCCTCGTGGCTGGATCCAGAGACAGGACGATCTTTACTGGATCTGCTGGGATGGGCTTCCCCACCATCATCCAGAACTGATCTGCTGATGACCGACGTACCTAACAAATGTCCGTTCGTTATCAAATCATGAGAAAAGTGAACTGAAAATACTTTTATTACAGCAGGGATATTGCATTTACTGACAGCAAAGCAGAGAGCGACAGAATATAAATAGTTAAATGCAGAGTAATTCAAATATTCAAATATTGACAATTTGTATTTAAAAAAAAAAAATTTTAAATTTAAAAACGTTACACGTCTGTAAATATCCAAACATTTGCCAAAAATCCTAGACGTAATTCTAGATGACTACCAATATCATCTGTGTGTTTATAAATACTTTTAGTGCATTATGTGAATCACTGTGAGCAACATTTAATTCTATTTCATTTGCATTTTTCATTTTATTTATAACTTCAAGACTTTTTATCATTTTGCTAATCTCCTTTCTAAAAACTGCTCTTCTGAACAATTTCAGAATTTCAGAATGGCAACGCAATTTCTGGGATAATAAAAACCGTGAGTGGCTTGTGGTGGAACAGTGTCAGAGATTGAAGCGATCCATGGAACTCAAACCCACAGCTTTAGTGCTGCAAACACTTGCTCTACAATTAGCTTCACATTCAGGAAAGCGCTTTGGACATGGAAGCAACTTAATGCGTGTTGCACTGGATAGAAAGTTGCAATAATTTCATTGTACATGTATATGACTTACATTGTATATGTGAACAGTGACAATAAAGGCTATTCTATTCTATTCTAACTTCATGTTGCAAACACCAACTCTACTGATTATGGACATACAGGAAAAGTTTGTTCATTCTGTTTTCACTCCTTACATTTAGCTTTGAACACTGAAGCAACTTTGATTCCTTGGGAATCAAACCCACAATCATTCCTGTGGCTCTACGGAACGCGGAGATACGGGAAACTCACTTTCTCATGTATTCGGTTTTCTCTCCTCACAACTAGCTTATCATTCTGGATTTTGCTTTGGACATTGAAGCTACTTCATGTTGGGAATAGAGCCCACAACCCTGATGTTGCAAACGCCCATGGAGAATGCAGCTACAGGAAAGGTTTCACATGTATTCTGTTTTATCTGCCTAAAACCAGCTTCTCATTTAGGAAAGCGCTTTGGACATTGAAGCTACTTCTTGTTTGGGAATTGAACCCACAACATCCACTCTGCTGATTGTGGATACAGAGGAAACGTTTCACACGTATTCCGTTTTCTCTCCTTACAACTAGCTTTTCATTGAGGATTTAAATTTGGAGATTAAATCAACTTGGGAATCGAACCCACAACCATTCCTGTAGCACTAAAAAACGCGGAGCTACAAGAAACCCACTAACTTTTGCATGTATTCTGTTTTCTCTCCTTTCAACTAGCTTCTCAATGTGGATTCTGCTTTGGACATTGAAGGAACATGTACATCGTTTTTTTTCTCTTCAAATTTTAGCTTCTCGTTCTGGATTTTGCTTTAAACAATAATGCCACTTCATGCTGGGGAATTGAAACCAAAACCCTGATGTTGCAAACACCCACCGATTACGCAGCTACAGAAACAGTTTGACATGTATTCTGTTTTCTCTCTTTACAACTAGTTTCTCATTCAGGAAAGCGCTTTGGACATTGAAGCAACATTGATTTCTTAGGAATCGAACCCACAACCATTTCTGTAGCTCTACAGAAGGCGGAGCTAGAGAAAACTCACTAACTTTCGCATGTATTCTGTTTTCTCTCCTTTCAACTAGCTTCTCAATGTGGATTCTGCTTTGGACATTGAAGCCATTTGGATTCCTCGGGAATCAAACCCACAACCTTTTGCATGTGTTCCGTTTCCCCTCCTCACAATTAGCTCCTCGTTCTGGAAGTGGCTTTGGATGAAAGCAAACTTAAACACGAGTGGCGGGATCGGCGGCTTTGGGCCGATAAGCACTGACCTTTCTCCTTCACCAGTGCACGAATGCGCTGCTTCAGCTCCAGCCTTTCCTCTTCCAAGCGCTCGATCTGAGATTTCACGCACGCATGGACGAAAAGGTTACATGAAGAGAAAAAAAAAAAAAAAACAAGAGTGGAAGACAGATAAGTGGATGAAGTCAGAGCATTCTGCTGTCAGGACGGCAGAGATAACGCTAATCTATCCTACCTCCTTCAGGAGGACCTGGTTCTCCGCTTTGTACTGTCTCTGCCTCAGAATCTTTGATCTCCGGAATTCACTTAAATCCAGATCTTCCTTGGGACTCAATCCTGGTGGGGGTAAATGATCACAATGAGGTTAAAGATTATCTTATCAAGATCATATGGGATCCAAAAACAATCGGAGCTAACTGAGAGCCGGCAGGAATCCAACCGGGATGAAAGCAACCCACCAAGGCGCTCTCGCAGGTCTTCGTTCTCGTCCAGTAGATTGTTGATTCGGAGCTCCAGCTGATTTATGCTTTTTATCATGGCTTCTATCTCGCGGTCTCTCACACGGATCTGATTTTTGCATTCTTTGATCTCGGCGATAGCGGCTTCCAAACCATCTGTCCCCTGAAAGACAGACAGGTACTTTACTCTGATAAATTTGGAGACACGTGTGAAGGCATGTTCAAGCCAATATTCCACAACGCCCTTATAACTTCAGATTGTGTGTCGGGAGACGGCAGATGAAAAACGCATGTTTCAGATCAGCTCGGCAAACTTTCTTGACTTTTATCTGAATTGGATTTTGAATCAGAAGAAGGCCATGCTGCAGGTCGTCAAGAACTTTTATCCGGCTGAATGCCGACTCCTAACAAAAGTCCATCAGAAAAATATTGGTAAAACCTCTAATAGAACACCACCCCTATTAGAACACCACCTCTAATACAACGCCACCCTTATACATGCATTGATTCACAAATTATAAACTTCTCTTTCACATTCCTGTGAAAATCCTGTGTCCTTCAGGGATTTCTGTACTGACACATAAGTATGAATTAAAATAATATATTATTTTCATATATTCATATATTATTATATTAAAATAATAATGTATGAATTAATAATAATAATAATAATAATAATAATAATAATAATGTCTATAAGTGCATCTATAACCAAGTTTAAATCTGAATAGAAATCCATGTGGCTTGGTCACTGAACAGTCTTTATATTTCTAATGTACATAAACATACATTTAACATGTAGTGAAATGCTATTGAACCGATTTGCACATACGACAAAAATAAACAAATATATGTGAGTAGGATTTTGAACAATTAAGTGTTAGTAGCACACTTGAACTACTAAGAAACTACATTTAAAATAAAAGGTCTTTTTTTTGTTTGCTTCCGTTTCTGTCTTTGAATTATAAGACCGTATTGAACAGTATATACAGTATGTATATATGTATAAAAGTATATATTATACAGTATATGGTCTTAAGTTGTTAAGACTATTACTTATTTATGCAATTTTTTATCTTTAAGTGTGTTTTTATAATGATGAAAGGTTTTGAGCTCTGAAACGAAGGAGAATTTCCCGAAGGGGATGAATAAAGAATTCCTGATTCTGATTCTGAATAATAAAAAAAACTGCTTGATTTGTACTTTATTCAAATTAACTCTTTCATTAACTACCGAGCGTTTTAAAAGTTGACATTTCCTTTATAATTAGAAAGTTATATCAGAACTTTGGTTTAAAAAGAAAAATGCTTCAAACCCAGAATATTAAAGTGAAATAAATTATGAGATAAAAGCGAGTTTTGTAGATGCTGGCAATGTCCCACCTTTTTACAACAGAAAAAACAAAGGGTTATTAGTCTATTGTAATTCTTCTACTGGGCCGTGGCTTCGGCGCGGTGATGCTGGGATTCATTCCCATCACTGGACGATTTATTGTTCGTGATGTGCACATCTTTGGAATGTGGGTGGAAGTCTGTGTCAGAAAGCGGATTTCATAGATGGACTTTCCGTGGAAAGAATTACGCCACTTATAGAACGCAATTCGGTAATAAAGCGGTAAACCAGGGTGGTAAAGCAGTTACAATCCATGTCGGAACTCAAGCAAATGGCTGTATTTTTAAAGCGAATTCATTTATATCGATTATTCCAAAACATTTTAGTAATTAAAAAACGAAGCAAAGAACTTTGCACAATCTGCTAAAGAAAACACACTAGTCATTTTACTATTAAATTTGTGATACTTTATCAATATCGGTAGACAACATTGAAAATACGTAGCTTAAATTGAATAGGAGCTTCTAACTATTGAATTTGGTAGTAAATTTCCAAAAATTACAACAGCTAATTAACGTTTCTGTAACTAGGAGCTTCAGCGCCCCCGCTGTTCAAAAAGTGCACTGTGGTCTGAAAGACTTTGCTTCTTTAAATCTTCACGATTTCCTTGATTGTTTGATTTTATACCTACAGACATCTATATATTATCTCAACTGCTTTCTCTGGGACCCGACCAATCACAGAGCGAGACACACACAAACAAACTCTCGCTCAGACCTATAGACCATGTTCCAGACAATTCTCCTGCTTGATTATGGACTGCTTGAGGAAATCGGAGACCCTGAGAAAAGCCACGCGATCATGGAGATCAACATAAGACAGGGTGTTCCTACACTTTCTGAAAGATAAAATTCAAGCACTTTTCAAGCACTTTCAAGGTCCACGTTCAAGTTTTCCCAGCCACATACAGGTGTGGTCAAATTAATATTTAAAACTCTGCCTGAACACAATTAAAATGAAGCATTGCCATTTTGGAGGAAGGTTTTGTGGTAGTGGTAGAAAAAAAATGGACATTTCCCTTACTACCCTTACTAGACCTAGTAGTAAGGGAAGACTAGACCTGTTCTAACTTTATTTAAAGTAAAAAATTAGACATCTGCCATTCTTCTCCGTTTTTAGCAAAATGTGTTTTAGTTTAAGAAAGAAAGAAAGAAAGTAAGAAAGAAACTGAAACAAAAAAGGCGTTGATGCTTCCCACTTTCTGCACTTTTAATCAGACCTGGATCATAGTGATCACGGCCTGTTTATTCACAGACTCGCTTTATTTATCCGTCTCTCTCTGTCTCACTCTCGGAGTCTGTGAATCAAGTCACGTGAAACCAGACACAGAACGGAAGAACCGCCTAAGTTCTGAGGACGTGCACTTATCCGGATTCCACTGTAGAATTTCAAGCATTTTCAAGGCCTTGAAAACACATTATTGAAATTCAGTCATTTTTAAGGATTTCATGCACCCGTGATAAGAAGGCCGAGGTGGCCACTCACATATCTATTAGTCGTTAAAACCCCATGTCTATTCTGTAAATGCGTGTTGAATTTAATTGAAAAAGCTTTTAATTGCCCCACAGCGGAGAAATTTCACGTCACAACAGTAGAAACCAACTAAAATGGAATGAAGTGTTGGATGGACTCACAGATTCACAGAGGCGTATTTGACTCAGAGCATCACACAGATCTTTGTCTTTCTCCCGCGCGTCATGTTCGGCCAGTTGGGCGACGCGCTCGGCTTCCGCGGCCTTCTTTTCCGCCGCCGCCAGCTTGGCGTTCAACTCGTCCATCCTGCGCTGCTGCAAGCTCGATGTGAGGCCTGTGACGGAAAGAAAGACCTTCACGCGGTCCAGCTGTGCGCCTTTGGGTGCGGGTCGCATCACGCTCCGCCGACCGACGCGGAACCGTCTAGAACAGGGGTGGGCAATTCTTTTTTCCAAGAGGCCACATGAGAAACAGAAAATCTTGCGGAGGGCCGGACCACAACACTCAACTCAATTCTACATAGTATTAATTATGTTTCTTTATGGTTTGAGCTCCAAAACTAGGATCAGGAAGAATAAGGGGGAAGATCAACACATTCTGGTTATGGGAGTGATGATGAGAGTAAATATGTTGTGCCTTATTTTATGTTGTTTTTCTATTTAATAATTTAAAATAAATGTTTAAAAGCAGTGGGTTTTTTTTTAACACTATCTCAGTGTACAAAAAGAAACTCGACTTAAAGTGTAGATTTAACTCAATTTAGTGTGGACCTATATGAACACTGGAAAAGTGTTCGTTTTCTCACTCTGAGAGTGAATTTAACACTATGAATTTTGCTGTGTATAGAACGAGCTATAGGATGATGCTGCGTTGGCACATCATCTTTACCTGCTTGTAAATCACTACTCAAAATCCAGCTGTTTTCATTTGCATTTGATGTAAATTGAGTCGTGACATTATTTTATCTGTCTTTGTATTTGGTTTATGTGATTTTTCTTTTACTATCTGCTGTTTTTATGTATATTATCGTCTGTACATCACTTTGTTTCCATCTTTTTTACAAGTTTTTTACAAGTTTGTGTTAAAGAGCAGAACTGTTTTGATACAAAGTTGGTAAGAGCAGCGGTGCCACATTGGGCGTTAAACATACACATTTTCGGATATGGAGGAATTACAGTGGTTCCTCAATTCACAAACGCAATTCAGAAAACTTTTATATGCGCAAACATTTCTTGTTTTGTGACTGACAGTGTAGAAATGAATGTTAGTTAGTACAATTCTACAATTCTTTCACGCGCATTTTGTCTATATGGTTCTGCTTTTTAAAATGTGTTCATAAAGAAATCAAAATAAACCTCATAACGAATTAACCATTTGGAAAAAAAATACCCGATTTTCATTTATTTTTTACGAGCTCGGTGGGCCGAATTAAAACGTTTACTGGGCCGCATGTGGCCCGCGGGCCACAGTTTGCCCAGGTCTGGTCTAGAAGGTTGGCATGTGCTGCAGAAGTGATGCGAGCCGATTGCAAACAGACCTTTCTCTTTTCTCAGCGGCTTTTTCAGCTCCTCCACCAGCAAAGCGTTCTTTTCCATTTCCTTTGTGTACTGCTCGACTCGCTCCGATAGCATCTTGATTTGGTTGTCCCTTTCTTGCACGGCCTTTTGAAGTCAAACACAAAGTACAGTGACTTTCCGCAAAAAAGAAAACGTCGCCATACAAGCGCTAGGAAGGACGAAGAACAAAGACAGATGACAGATATTAAACGAAGAATGAATGACACACACGCACTACGGGAAATGAGAAGCAGAGATACTCACGCCGCATAGTTCATATATGACCTGACCGGGACAAGATGTAAACAAGAAAGAATGAAGCGAGAGAAGAGAAGGAGAAAAAGAAAAAAAAAACAAGACAGAGAAAGCGTTTGAAAGCCAAAGAAACCGTTAGGAGGAAGTAGTGATGATTCAAAGCAACACGTAACACGGCACGAGTGGAGATGATTGCGGCTCGCACACGAGCAGGACGACGCCGAGTTCCTAGAAGAGGCACTTCGGCGCTTTGCCACTCGCAATTTTTTTTGCAATGCGTCACAGGCCGAACTCAAGAGAAAACACATGGAAAATCGGCTCTAAAGCTTTCAAGACAGCTAATAATGTTAGAGTGGTCCAGAAATCCACTGCCGGAGAAGAATTACCAGGCAGGTTTGTGTCAATTACATATCAAAGCAATAAATATGTGTGTGTGTGTGTGTGTGTGTGTGTGTGTGTGTGTGTGTGTGTGTGTCATTACGTCTGTGCAAACGAATAAAATCGAGATGGAACCGACGTGGAGACTTTATAAAGTGTTGATAAGTGACTTATAACATCATAAAAAAAAATAAGGACGTATTATTGTGGAGATCTGCAAATCTCCGTGGCCTTACTTTAAAAGTCAAATTTCAAAAGTTGATTTTAAAATTATGGCTTTTATTATAGATTGATGATATTAAAATAATGATATTATATTAAAAAAAAAATAAAAATACCTTGCTTTCAATGCCAGATTGTTATTTTTTATATTGGTCTCGCAAGATATGTATTAGTATATTAAGATGTATATTAGTAATAATTACAATTAATTTTTACTAATTGCCTATACAACAATATACATGACTTTTAACACAACAATGGTATTTCTATAACGTAATCAATACTTAGTCACAATAATAACACGTAAATATAAAGTGTGAACTGGAAGTGGGAAGAATGGGCGGAGTCAGATCAAACTGCTGTTTTTTTTTTCCTCTCATTGGGTTTTTATTTCCTAGCCATTGTCGTCTCTTTGCTTGCTCACTGGCCAATATCCAGTATAAGATTTACATCCATTGTTATGTTTTTGCATTAAAGCTGCTTAGATACGTCAAGTCCCATTTTTTACACTTAACTAATAGAAACAACTGTTAATGAGAACATTTCAACTATTTGTAGTGTGTGTTTCCAGTGGGATCTTTTTTGCTGTTACACTCTGTTTACACTTTAAGAAATGAATTTTATGTTCACGTGTCACTTTATAACGTGTTCTTTTGATGAACGATAATCTCAATCTTTTGTTATTGTATAATATTGTAATAGTAATTGTATAATACTTTATAATAACAAATATTGTATAATATTTGTATTACTTATTGATCTGTGACACAAAAAAACGGATTTTAAACGCGCCACATAGTCTGATAAATATAGTAAGTGCATTTATAAACATGAACAGTTCATGTCTAAACAAACTAAAGTCACTTCATATAGTTCAGGGATGATGTTTTGTTTTATTTATTTATGTATTTATTTTAATCATCTATTTTAAGGACAAAATAGTCAAAGTTTATTACATGGGCGAGTAATTGACCTTTCAGACTGTGAGGTCATCAGTGGACGCTCATCATCCACAGTGAATTAACACCTGGATGGTCAACAATGAGGTCATCAAACTGACCTTTCAGACTGTGAGGTCATCAGTGCAAGCTCATCATCCACAGCAGATTACCACCAGGATGGTCAACACTGAGGTCATCAAACTGACCTTTCAGACCATGAGGTCATCGGTGGAATGAAAACAATGCTTTGTGTGTACGTCTACAGCGTTTTGTAAAGTAACTGACCTGCTGCAGTGCCACGATGTTGCTCTTGTCCGAGTCCATCAGGGCAGCTCGGAGCTTCTCTCTCAGCTCACGGATCGTCTGCTGATACTCCGAAATCTCCACGTCCTTCCCCGACAACACAATCTGCAGCGGGCAAACAAAACCAGTCAAAGTCCCTCGACGACTGCCATCATAAAACCACCACTTTTTCATCTTTTACGCCTTCTTAAACATCTGGTGATGGTGTTATATAGTTGGTGGCACGGATGTGTGAAACTCGATGCTTTTGGTTGCGGTATTTTCAAATGCTTTTACAAGAGCGGTAGATCCCGAGTGCTTCCAAAAGCAAATAATTAGGATCTTTAGGATTCTTTCTCATCAAGCCATTTGCATCAAGGATCAACAATATCAATCTTGTTCAAACAAAGGACAGTTATGATTTATTATTATTAGAAACATTCGGAACAGATGTGATGTGTCGACTTTTTCAAAGACGGTGCCATATGAGGCATCTGACACTGGTTAGTGGATTTGTTCGAGGACATTTTCCCAGTGGTGGAGAAGCTCCGTTTTCAGTTCCAATTTCCTGTACTGATTTAATGATTATGTTGTATATTTTAATTATGAAACAAGAAAAGTGTTTTTTTAATGCACCATTTTTCAGGTTAACAATATGACCTGTGAACAGAAAAATATCACTGAAGGTGCCTTGTATAAAAAAAAATAAAAAAAAAGAAGTTTTAAAATTGTATAAGTAAAATATAGTTGTATAAAAAAGTAGATTACTGGAAATATTATTCAAAAATCTAATTATATATTTTGAATAATATTTCTAGTAATTTACTTTTTTTACACAGCTATATTTACTTATAAATATATAAATTATATATTTTATAAACAAATATATATTTATTTTATAACTTAAAGATTCATATAAGTTCAATCGACGACACTCTAGTCTCACTATGTGGAAAGAAAAAAACAACAACTCATGAACAACATTTCCAGTACATGCACTTTGAAATGTTAAAGTAATTTGGAGTAAATTAAACCCAAGTTACAGAAAAAAAGACAATATACACAGGCACCAAAAGAGATTTCATGCAACTGGAGCTCATCGACACACAATCTGCTTTTATTCATCGTAACTGAAAGTGACGTTTGGGCTTTACCTTCCACTCTTCTACTTTGGCGTTAACCGCAGACATAACCGGGTCGTCTTCCTCGGCTCGAGCTCGGATCTGTTCAGTCAGCTCTCTGACCTTCACAAACACAATGAAATATGAACGTAGATTTAGAAAATGGAAGAGGGATTTCCCCCCCCCAAATTTCTCAACTAAAAGTCTGTACAAAAACAAAAGCAAGAACAAAGACACAATTGCTGTAACTTTACCCAAACGGCACGTATAATTTGAGGTTGTTTGCGAAGCTTTTTTGTGGCTGTCAGTAAAGCACGCTACCACCAAGGTTGTAAGTTCAATTCCCACAGAAGGCTGAAGTTGCGTGTTTGAAGAATTATACAAGTTCAGACTAACCACCATCCAAAAAACAATCATTCAAACGGCAGAAACTGATTTAAAAAAAAAAAATTACCTGAAGTTTTGCATGATCACATTCTTTCCTCAGCTGATCCACTATGGAATCGGTTTGTTGAACCACAATCTTCATCTTGTTGTACTCGTCTGTGGTTTTGTTCATCTCTTTGGCGGACTCCATCAGATTCTTCATCAGGGCTTCATTTTCGTTCTTAAGGTCGACGTTAATTTCTTCATATTTCTGTATGTACACAAGGGTCAGATACATGACATTATAAAAGAGACAGTGATTCATTGATCGTTGGGATGGATGGTGGATTGTTGTGAGAAAGGGTGAATCAGACTTTAGGCTGAATTGGATTCTTATAGCTAGATGAATTGCTTTTGCTGGGTGGCTAGTAGAACTTTTGTTGGTTTGGATTAAGCGCAAACTCGCAGGTTGGATGTATTCTTTTAGTGTACGTTTAGTGTACATTTAGTGTACATTGTTTTTGCTTAGTTTGATTGTTTATTGGGTGACCAGGTGGATTATTGGGTTGGTGAGTCTATAGAATGGATTGATTGTTGGATGACCTGGTAGACTATTGGCTCGATGAGTCTATAAAGTAAATTATTTCGGTTGGTGAGTCCATCAAATTAATTGTCATTGGGTGACCAAGCAGATGACCTTTATTTTTAATTATTTTTTTTCAGAATTATTTTTTTTTATTGGGTGACCAGGTGGATTATTGGCTTGATGAGTCTATAGAATACATGTCTTGGGTTGTTGAACCTATCAAATGGATTGCCATTGAGTGACGAGGTGGACTATTGGGTTTATTGAATAGATTGTTGGATAGGAGAGTCACTAGAATAAATTGTTTGTTTGCGTTGGTGAATCTATGGAATGAATAGATCATTGGATGATTAAGGTGGAGGATTGCTTGGTCAGTCTATAGAATGGATTGATCGTTGTGTGACCAGGTGGATTATTGGCTTGGTGAGTCTATAGAATACATTTTTGGGTTGGTGAGTCTATCAAATGTATTTTGTATTTTGGACGAGGTGGATTATTGGGTTGGTGGGTCTATAGAATGGATTGATCGCTGGGTGAGTAGGTGGATTATTGAGTTTATTGAATAGATTGTTGGGTAGGAGAGTCTATAGAATAAATTGTTTGTTTGCAGTGGTAAATCTATGGAATGGATCAATCGTTCGGTGAACAGGTGGATTATTAGGTTAGTGAGTCAATAGAATGGATCCATCGTTGGGTGAACAGGTGGATTATTGGGTAGTGAGTCAATAGAATGGATCAATCGTTGGGTGAACAGGTAGATTATTGGGTTAGTGAGTCGATAGAATGGATCGATCGTTGGGTGACCAGGTGGATTATTGGGTTAGTGAGTCGATAGAATGGATCAATCGTTGGGTGAACAGGTAAGATTATTGAGTTAGTGAGTCTATAGAATGGATCGATCGTTGGGTGACCAGGTGGATTATTGGGTTGCAGATTATTGAGTCTATGCTATGTATTGTTGAGTGTGTGTATGCAAGGGTTATTGGGTGCATTTCTGGCTGTGTAGATGGGTATGTCATGTAGTAGGATGATGGCTGGGTTACTAGGAGGGTGGATTCTTGGGTAAGTGCATATTTGGTTAAAAAACCAGGAAGTTTTTCCTTCTTCAACTGTAAAAAGCCAATTCCAAAGCCACAATTTATATTTCCTATGAAAATTGTAAGTGTTTTGAGGTTAATACGGAGGAAAAAAATATCATGTCAGTTAAGAGCAACATTGTGGCTTCTAGTGAATGATCTGATAATAGCTCCAGTTGATATGAAAATAACCTCGAGTTCCACAGTGAACTGGGAGAGCAGCTGGTTTTTCTTTGTGAGTTCCCTCTGAATCTCATGGCTCTCCTCCTCAGTCTGAAGAGACTCTTTCTGATGAGCTTCCTTTCTGTAAAAGTCCACGTCCTGTTGCAGCTGTTCAATCTGAAGAAATGAAAGAGGGGAGGGGGAAAAAAAAAACACCCAATACATTATTTTTCAACTGTCAGACCTGATTTACAGAGAAATGAGTGGCTGTCATCTGTCATTAAGATATTGTGTTACGCTTCCACCGCAGCACTTTTGAATTAAATTCCTCTTTCGGACTGTTTGACACATTCCTAAGGTGTTAACTATCTGTGGGTGCCAAAGTAGTTTTAGGCTGGTAGATCACTCAAGGCTGTGCGCTGAAAAAGACTTGGAAAGTTTTGAAAAGCTAATGCGTTTGTTTTACCCTAACATGAATGTCAGGAAAACCAACATGTTACTAACAGGCCTTGTAAACACACCAATGTGGCGGCTGAATATGACATAAAGATGTTTCCAGTTAACTGACTGGCTACTCTACCCTAATCTGGGGTCTTACCTTCTTCTTAAGCTGCTTTATCTTGGTGGACAAGACGCCATTGGCAGACAAAAGACGAGAGCGAGAGAAGAATGGATGAAGCAATGCAAAAAAAAAAGCTCTAAATTATTAGCCAGAGGACAGAAATCTTCTAATAAAAAGAGTTGAATAAAGGTACAATTTAGAAAAGCATGCATGCAAATTTCACAATCCAGGCCAGGAACACAAAACTTACCTCTCGTTTGAGCTTCTTGTTATTCTCTTCAGCCCGGTCGGCCCGGGAAGAAAGCTGTGATTGTAAAAGCATCAGATGCATTTTTAATGGATCTGGATTTTTAAGCAAGTTATGAATAAACAGTCAAACGGAGAAAGGTCTAAAGAGAAACTGATGGATAAAATCAGACATAGATCCAATTCTAAGATAAAAAACAAACTGCCAGATGATAAAAAGAAAAATCGAGGCAGAGAAGAATGGAAATGATGAATGGACAAACAGAATAAATCCAGGATAGATGAGTGGATGGATTGATTGTATGATTTTAATGTATATAATGAATGAATTGATGGAGAGAATAGAAAAGATAGACCTACAGCTATTAGACAGAAAGACAGATATAGACACAGAGAGAGAGACAGGTTATAGATTCATATACGGGTGGATAGAAAGATAGAAAGAAAGAAATACAGTATAGATAGAAGAATGAATTGACGACAGACACAATAAAAAAAGATGGGCAGAGAGTGAATAGATAAATAGACGGACAGACAGACAGACATATAGCCAGAGATATACATACAGACAGATACAGTCAGGCAGGTAAAAAGATTCATAATATGGGTGGATAGACAGATAGCAATTTAGGATACACAGATGAATGAATTGATGGATAAAGAGTTAGGCAGAAAAAAGATAGAAAAAAAGATAGGGAGACGATAAGATGGATTGATAGATGGACAGACAGACAGACAGACGGACAGACAGACAGACAGACAGGTAAATAGATTCATAATACGGGTGGATAGACAGATAGACAATTGATGGATAGACAAAAAAAAGATAGGCCGACAGTGAATAGATGGATTAATAGGAAGATAGATAGACAGAGAGATAGATACTATAAAAAGAAAGACATAAATAGCAAATTGTATGGATGGATAGATAAATATGTGGATGGAAAGACACATACAAATAGATGGATGGATAGACACACAGCCAGAGATAAAAGCCTAAAACCCAAGCATGCGTTTGCACAGTTCCCATCAGCATCATGCGGATCATCTGATGAAAAGCAGAGCCTACCTCATCATAGTCTTTCCTCTGCTTGCCCATTTCCGTCTCAAGCAGGGCCACGTCTTTCTCTTTGCGTTCCAGGTGACTCTCTAGTTGACGAATCTCATCACGCAGGAAGCGGGCGTCCCCTCCTCCTCCTCTCACCCGCTCTGCCATCTGGACAGGAAGTCGGGAGGATTTAAATAAACCCCGAAGACCCCAGACTCCAAACTCATCATGTGCATGGGATCCATATCTGCGTGCCACTGACTCGATGACGTCTCCATATCATCCGCAAACAATTACACGCCAAACGAAGCGGTGCACAATAAACGTGGCCCGCAACGGACAACGGCAAACAGGGAATTAGCTGGGTAATCCGCTTAAGACGGATCTCATACACACACGGCTCAAACATATCTCGAAGGAGAACATATTCAGCGCATCTCTTACCTCCAGCTCACTTTCCAGCGTCATGATTTTGGCTTTCAGCTCGTTTTCTGTAATCATGATATGAATTAGAACAACGTCAATCACATGATCAAACCTTATCAATCTTGGCAGATGTGGCCTAGTGATGGGGAGATGGACGCGCCACCCAAGGGTTGCAGGTTCGAATCCCGGTTGGGTGGGTCCAAACAACAAAACCACAGCTTACGGCTGCCCACTGCTCCGGGTTGGTGTTAAATTGGTTAAAACGGTTAAATTCAGAGCACTGTTTCATCACAGTCCCTAGTGGCCATAATGACAGTCTCACCTTATTTTAAAAACTACTTTTTTTCTAAAATGAATATCTAAATATATATCTGTATTTGTTGCTGCTTTTAGATTTTGATTTTAGTATGCAGTGGTACCAAATATGGTTGCGAACCAAACTGAAGTTGAAAATGAAGTATATGAGACTATTTACACACTACTCTTCCCAGTCGTTCTGCTGGTAGCGATACTCATTCATGATTCATTCATCTACTAAATATTTAAAATGACACTATGGGTGTTACTCTAATGAGTGAGTAAGAAAAAAAAGTGAGAAATAAAGTCAATGCATGAGAAGGGGGGAAAGAGAGGGAGAGATAGAAAGAATGATTGAGAGAGAAATAAAAGGAGTGAACGTGCTTTTGAACTGTGGGAGGAAATGGGAGAAATCGACATGAGTGAGAGCAAAAGAGAGAGAGAGAGAGAGAGAGAGAGAGAGAGCGAGTGAGAGAGAAATAATAGCAGTGAACACATTATAGGACAAAATCCAAACCTGGGAGAAAACCACGAAAGTTAGAATGACTGAGAGAAAAAAAAAGTGAGAAAAAGAATGAGAGCAATAGAGAAAGAATTAAAAGTGAACATGCTTTTGAACTGTGGGAGGAAATGGGAGAAACCGACATGAGTGAGTGTGTGAGTGAGAGACAGAGCACAATGAAGAGAATGTGAGGGAGAGAGAGAGAGAGAGAGAGAGAGAGAGAGAGAGAGAGAGAGAGAGAGAGAGAGAGAGAGAGAGAGAAAATAGTAGTGAACACATTATGGGACAAAATCCAAAATCCAGTCAAACATGTTTTCTGACTAGAAATCGCAAGGAAACTGTAGAAATCTCTAGACCCGGGAACTAAATATCACTAACGTACAACACGTAACACTAACAGACACGTAACACTAACAAAGATCTAACAACAAAAGACAGGTAACGCAGACTATATACACGTATACACAAGAACGAATGAACAGTAAACAAGGGAACATGTAAACAGATTCCAAACTAATAATGAATCGATTGAACTACAACCATAAGAACAAGGACAAACTATAGCCCATAGTCTTTATTGTCATTTTTCATTTTGATCCAATGTTGTACCCCAATGCAGTAATAACAATAAACTACTACTACTACAATCATCACCTTTACTAAAATAATATATAATAATAAAAATAATAATCTACACAAAATGCATCGGCATCATAAAACATGTGAATTTACGTTCCACATTCAAAAATGTCCATTACAAAAAATGCTCCACACCTCTAGAACTACTGTGAACATATTACACATTAAGCGTGAGATGCTGCAGCTCTGAAGTCGCAGGGGGGACATCTTTTTAATTTCAATTTTAAGAAGCATTCAGAACAAATCCTCAACAAGACAAACGCTATTTGCACCCTGTGAATTGCCGTTTTCTGTCTGTCTCAAGCATAACAGAAACGCAAAACATCCCGTAACTAATGCGGAAACTGACTAATATCGGTTTACTACGAACACTGACTAATTACAAGATAGACAGCTAGATGGACGAACAGATGGATGGATGGATGGATGGATGGATGGATGGATAGATAGATAGATGGATAGATAGATAGATAGATAGATAGATAGATAGATAGATAGATAGATAGATAGATAGATAGATGATATACAGACAGACGGATGGATGGATGGATGAATCGATAGATAGATGGACAGCTAGATGGATAGACAGGAATATAGATAGATAGATAGATAGATAGATAGATAGATAGATAGATAGATAGATAGATAGATAGATAGATAGATAGATAGATAGATATCATCTTTGACGACACAAACCATTTTTCGCTTGCTCTGCACCTTCCTTGTCAACCACTTCATAGGCCCATTTGATTTCTTCCAACTTCATCTGGAAGAAGAAAAAGAAAATCAGATTCAGTCTTAAAACTGACTTATTGATCGCTGTCCACCCATCACGTTTATGTAGAGTATATTCACCCTCAGGAGGCTCTGTGAGATTCTAAAGAGCTGGATTATTCTTTCGGGCTGGTTTGCTTTTAGATCCTGTGGAGTGACCTGCAGTAAAGCGAGCAACGTCAGCACAAGTGGGATTAAGATAAAACTAAGACTCGGACATAAATATGAAGTATTTTTCGCGAGGACTCGCCGTCAGAATCATCCCACTGGTTTTTTCATCATCATCCTCCCCGAGCTCGTCCGGGTCCATTGCCATGATCAGCTTCCAGTCTGAGTCTGCTGGCATCTTTCTGCTCTTCTGTAAAGCACAAAAACACCTTTAGATAGTTGCGTGACAATCATGTTCCGTGGATAAATTACAACTAAGCGGTATTTACTTTTTACAACCAACAACTCCAAACTGCCACTTTAAGCGATAAACAGCGAGAAACTTTGCAACTTTATGTGGTAAAAGTGGATAAAAGAACCAAACTCACACATACCTGACAAAACAGATTATTAATAAGGAAAAAGCTCCATGAGCATCTCGTCTTCACGCCTGCTTCGTTGCCCAGCGATTTGAAAAACAGTCGTAAAGTGGAACGTCGTAAAACGATGCCGACGGGTTTAATAATTTACGACAATTGTTTAAAAAAAGAACCCGCTGAATTTAAAACACACGTGACATAAAAATATCCATGTGTGTTTTAATACTTGAACACCGGGAAAATAGCTTATTTGGAATTTGGATTGGTGCGTACTTTAATAAAAAATACTATTTACACCCTGACCCGGAAGTAGTATTCGGTGTCTCTTAATTCGGCGTTTTGGGTCGAATTTGCTACAAAGATAAGCGCGCAATCTGTTTCCAGGTAGTTTATATCAGAAATGATAAGGTAAGTTGTTTGTTTTGTTTTTGACTGTCAAATACTGAGGTGTAAAGTAATATTATAAACAAGCGAAATGATTAAAGCCAGTTCGGCTTAATAGATGAGCTCCGTTTGATCTTTAGCGAATCTAGTAACGTTTAATTTCACCGTTTGCTCGTTGTTACGAATATATGCTGCAGAATGTCTATAATATTCTTTTTATATTTTAATGTGTGTTATTTGAAAGCTTTGTGTCTTATTTACGTCATCCCCGTGACTATTTATTCATATCTGTTGATAACAAACGAGGTCGGAAAGTTGAATTGCGGACTTTTATAACCGCGAACAGTTGTGTAAATGTTGCGGGAACTTTAAGATTGTTTTTCCGGTTAGTAGATTATGGCGGTTACTATTGTATAGGTCTTATACTGGGAAAGGAGGAAGGTGTTTCAGGATACAACCAGATTTTTTTTTAATCTGGCAAATCCCAAATCAAACTTCCGCCTGTCTGTTTGTCTGTCTGTTCTCTGAGTCTATCCTCCCATTTGTTTACTTGTCTGTCTGTCTATCTATCTGTCTGTCTGTCTGTCCACCCATTTGGCTGCATGTCGTCTGTCTGTGTCAATCCATTTGTCCGTCTGTCTTCCTTATGCTTGCCATTATTTGGTTATTTGGACAAAAATATCCACTTAAAAAATCCACTTAATCCACTTAAGTATGCGAACTTCAACGAGTTTCAATGCCGCAATTAAATTAAAACTAAAAGATTTAGATTCTGAAATGGTTGCTCGCTTTGCATCAGAAGCTCCAATGCCGTGTTAGACAATCTGCCAACAAAAAGCCGAATAAGATCTGAAAACACTGAACAGTTTGTAGATGTGTTTTGTTAATCAGCAAAGTTGATAAGCAACACTTTTTGTACGCTATATTTTCAACAACAATGAACATATTACAGAATTATGTCACGTACAGTAAATCTGAGTGCTGTGCGATTAATTGGAAAATAATCAAAAACTATTAAATAATCGTTAAAAACATTTCCAGGACGAGTATTTCGATTATTTTAACTTTTGGATGTCATGGCATGTGACCAGAGTCTGTTGTTTACATTAAAATATTTGTTTACAGAAGGTACAACAAATGCACAGGATATCTTATTATAAATTATATCGTATTATAAATAGCTGTTTTCTTTAGTAGAGAACTGCTCATTTCCCAAGTAATTAAGATATATATTAAAAAATAACTATATGTTTACTTTTTTTTGACAAAAACAAAGTGTGCTTTAATAATTTTTTCAGTTGTTGATGTTCAATAAATAATCATAAATGAGATCTGTGTGTGTTTCCTTCAATCAATTTATTCAAAAACCTCTCACTTTTAATGTGAGCATATTTATTGTATAAAACTGGTCAGTGAACAATATAAATAAAAATAATCTTTATATTGTTCACTGGAAAAATATAATAAAAATAATCGTTCTTTAATCGCAATCCTGTTAAAATGCGCCTGATGAATGCGAGTGGTGTGTGGTGTTTGCAGTGATCGATGAGGCATCAGGTCAGAGATGGCTGCAGTGTCGTGGAAGGAGATCGTTCTTCTGACTGGTGTGGTGGTGGCCTGCTACTGGAACAGCCTGTCCTGTGGCTTTGTGTTCGATGACGTCTCTGCTATCCTGGACAATAAAGACCTTCGGCCCACCACAGCTCTGAAAAACCTCTTCCTCAATGACTTCTGGGGAACACCTATGTCAGAGGTATGGTCTCCTGGAGACGTGTTGACTGATCCCGATGACCGATGGGCTTCTCTTTGTCTTGCAGGAGAGAAGCCACAAGTCCTACCGACCACTCACTGTCCTCACCTTCCGCCTGAACTACCTGCTGAGCGAGCTGAGCTCCTCGTCGTACCACCTCCTCAATGTGCTTCTTCACGCCGTGGTGTGTGTCCTGTTCCTCCACTTCTGTCGCTTACTCCTGGACCGGAACACCAGCCTCGTCGCCGCTCTTCTGTTTGCAGTCCATCCCATCCACACAGAAGCTGTGAGTACTTTCCTGTTTGAAGCTTTGGGGCAGGATTTTGGTTTAGGGATGATGTAACTGACACTACGTGGATGGATGGGTGGATAAATGAGTGGATGAATAGGTAGACGGATGGTTTTTGGATGGATGGACGGATTGTTTTTCGTTTGTTTGGTTGGTTGGTTGGTTGGTTGGTTGGTTAGTTGTATGAATAGATGGATGATGGATGAATGGATTGGTGGATATACAAATGTAAGTTTGATGGATGGGTGGATACATGGATGGATAAACAGATGGTTGAAAGAATGGTATTAAGGATGGATGGATGGATGATCCATGGGTGGATGGATGGATAAAAGGGTTGGTGGTAAGTTGGTGGCAGAGACGCATGTTTTTCGGATCAAATCATTATAATCATCTGAATGTTAAATTGCCATTTAAATATTTTATTAGCCTCTATTAAATATTACATATTATTACTGTAAAATATCCTTTTATCATAGAATTATTACGTTATCGTATTAAGTGTTAGCATCTTTCTCAGGACTCCTTAAATAAATAGTGATTTTATTTTGTGTAAGTTTACATTTATTTCAATGACTATAAGTAGAAAACAACTACATTCGACTGTTTTTGGTAAATATAATGGTTTTGTGAGTATTGGTCATGATAACAAGATGTATGTGAAACAAGATATGTATATTAAAATGCATTTTCACAATAAGCAACCCAAAACTCATTTGTTATACTGTTTTATTATGTATTTGGCTTATAATATTGAAAAATGTTCCTGCATCTGGAATCAAAATGCAGGAGACTTATAAAGCGCGGACCCCCGAGACCCTCATGTGTAAAGGTGGATCAGCTTTTAGTGTTTGACAAGGTTGAGTTTGAGTTCAAGTTCAATATTCCGAGTCGCAAACGCAGCTGCAAGAAATAAACGGACATGGTTGAGTTTAATTCAAGCTCGGATGCCAGACGGACTCTGGAACATTCCGAACACAATCCCACTGAACTCACTCAAATGACGGGCTAGTTAAGTAATGGATTACTTTCGAGTAAAAGTACTCAAACCAAATTACTTTTTTCCGACATGACTGATTCCCGCACTGGAGTATTGAATGTCTCATCCAAATTCCTCAGAGTTGTTTCGTTCGCACTTTTCCTTCGAATTGCTAATTTTTCAAATCAGAATGAAACCAACATCTGGAAATAAACCGAGACAAATCGACTCTTCCTAGAACGTGACACATGTGTCCAGAAACACACTTTACAAAAAGTCTTTTTTTGCTTTCTTGTGAACATTCATACACTATTAGTCATTAACCCCGTTTCAAACGCTCTATTACTCAATGTTCCGCTCATGTTGACGTCTCTATATTGATTCTTTTTTTTTTCTTTTTTCTTTTTTGCCGAAATTCCATTGGAAATTGAAACTTGGTCCGTGATTTATGCGCCTTCATCGCTGGAGGAATTGATCTGCCGCGCTGGGTCGGGTGTCATGCGTAACGCCCGTGGACAGGAAGCGTTTTTTACCGAGGTCGCCTCATGGTGGCACTAATAGATAGAGCTTGACGTCCTGCTGTGTAAACAGTCGGGAATCACCATGGAAACCTGGGTGGAAATCAAGCCCTTTCCCTTTCAGTCCAGGTTAGGTGTGTGTGCTGCAGATATGTAAGACCGTTTGAAGTTCACGAGGGCAAAATCCTCCCAGTGGGTTAATAAACAAGAGCCACAGAGCATCTGATGCAAAGTCCAGCGGAGAACAAAAAAAAAACGCCCGACCTGTGTCAGATTAATCAGCCGGATCCAACTTCCTAAACACTATCACAAGACGCTGTTGGTTTCCAGGTTAAACTTGCAGCTTTTTTTGCGTGTATTGTTGTGCTTATGCTGCATTTGTTTATCCCAGTTATGCCATCTTGGGAAAAGTGAAATTTGGGAACGTTTAGTTGGGATATGGGCGTGGCACATCACAGCAAGAAGGAACCGGCAGAGTCGAGTTTGAGGCCCGGTAGCGTCGAGTTTGAGGCCTGGTCTGCTTTCATCCTGGTCTTCTGTATTTAAAAAAAAAAAAAAAAAACGTGGTTCTTAAACAAAAAAATGTGTGTCCTGCTCTGTGATTGGTCGGCCACAATGAATGGCGTATATCCTTGATTTCAAACGCAATCGCTGGGATTGGCTCCAAGTGGGCGTGAGAAGGATGAGAATAATTAAAAATACTTTGAAAACAATAATTTATTTTTTTTTTAATAATGCATGTGAACGTCATTCGGTCGTCAAAATGATTAAAGACGGTGTCATGAATCAATCAAACGTGCGGCTCATTTTATAAGCGGTTGTGCAAGCGTTGCCCCTTGATTCATTGATGCAGACGATTTAATTCGATTGGATTCATTGAACCCAGGCGTTCGCAGCGATTCACAGAAGCGCTCAATGCCGCTCTTTGTCTGCAATTGGAAGTAAGAGACGCTATAAAACGGCTCCTTGTAATCCAATTGAAACGTGTTTCAGGATTCCGAAAATTTGATCACGCTGTGACGTACGCCGCATAAAAATATATATTCTCGCCGGCTAGTCGGATCAACGTGTTTGTGACACTGACCTCGGCCAGGTCAAGCGGCGGCGCTTTCATAGGGATGGTTCTCCGGGTCTTTCCACCGAAGTGGCGAGTCATGACAAACATTCACTTTTTTTCTGTTTGTTGTTGTTTTGTCGACTTATTTTGTAATCAGAATCAGAAATTCTTTATTCATCTCCTTGGGGAATTTCTCCTTTGTTCCATACTCTCAACACATTTTGATCTTTGACAACAAATATGAATACAATTGAAAAATAGAATAAATAGTAAATATAATAAAATAATCAAAAAGTATAAAAAAGTTGGCTATGTTACAATGTTATATATAGTCTATAAGTGTGTGTGCGTGTGTGTGTGTGTGTGTGTGTGTGTGTGTATGTATATATGTATGTGTATCTAAAAATATATGTATGCTATGTTGTATATACGTACAGTTGTATATACACAAATGTTTAAAAATAGCGTATACGTACATACTAATTTTTGTTGTTATGTGCAATATCTTGCACAAGAATAGTAAAAAAAATACTATTTATTGTTAGTCACTTTTTACTTAATTGCATAATACCGAAAAAGTTCATGCAGATGTACAATTTAATTTTTATTTTATTTTTTATTTTTTAACGTTTCTTTTATTATTATATTTCTCTTTTGTGTGAGCAAATGTAACCGAAAAAGCAATTTCCCCCAGGGGATGAATAAAATTTTTTTTTTTTTATTGAATTGAATCGAATTGAATTAAATCAAAGCGGCGAAGCATCCACCTGCTCCGAGGGTTGAGTGACTCCCATTGGCCGCTGTCTAACGGCTTTCCCGCCCCGCACAGGTGACAGGTGTTGTTGGCAGGGCCGAGCTGCTGTCCTCCATTTTCCTGCTGGCTGCCTTCCTGGCCTACACCAAATCAAAGGGCGCCGATCATTCCATCGGTAAGTGCTGCCGACCCGCTTCCTGTGGCGACGCGCCCGCACGCTCAAACAAGTTCACGCTCAGGACAGCGAGCGCACGCCGCGACTCGCCCGGCTCCCCACCCTGAAGTCTTTGAGTACACAGCTCCACTTTCACAGATCAATCAAAATGGCATGTTGTTTCTGACTCGCCGCACTCCCACTGAAACATTCATACCGCCGCTGTGGTCCCACTGGGTTTGTGTGGCCGTGCCATGGCAGGTTGATCTGCTGCGTTTGTCTTCTCTGTTCATCTCTAATAGGCCGTCACCGCACCGATAACAGATCGCACGATTGCGTGATGACGCGCACACGTGGCTAATAGGGATGCAACGATTAGCCGATTTCACTATTAACCGCGCTTTAATTCACACAATCCTCAATATCCGGTCCTCGGATGTAACTTAATTAATTATAAATGTAATTAAATAGGGGTGGACTGTATGGGGTGTGGCATTACATTTTAGTACCTTAACGACATTAAATAAAGTTACAAAACATATTTTGTGCACAAATAAAGTAAGAAATTAGACGCATGATTGATCTGGATAAGCATCTGCCATTTTTAAGTATTTGCAGTATTTATTTTAAAGAAGCCCAGGCGGTTTTTTTAGACAGAAAGAGAGAGAGAGATAGAGTGATAGAAGGATACACAGAGAGAAACAGAGAGAGAGTGTGTGTGAGTGATGGAGATCCACGCAGAGAAAAAGAGACAGAAAGAGAGAGTTACACAGAGAAACAGAAAGAGAGAGAGAGAGAGAGAGAGAGAGAGAGAGAGAGAGAGAGAGAGAGAGACGGGGACATGCAGAGAGAAACGGAGAGTGAGTGAGTGACTGAGTCATAGAGGGATACACAAGAGAAACAGAGTGACAGAGAGAGAGCTACATAGAAAAAAAGAGATAGAAAAAGAGACTGTGAGTGATAGAGTGATACACAGAGAGAAAGAGACAGAAAGAGATGAGTGATAGAAACAGAAAGAGAAAGAGCTACTCCGTAAGAAACAGAGAGAGAGAGAGAGACAGAAAGAGAGAGTGTGAGTGATAAGATGGATAGAGAGACAGAGAGATACACGGAGAGAAAGAGACAGATAGAAATTATTTTTATATATTATTAATTGTTATTTTCAGTGTAACTTTTTTCACTTATTTTTAAGTCCAAAGTGAGAAATGTGAATGTAAATTGTTTGTTTTTTATTATCATTTTGTTTATTATCATAAACAATTTTTTATCATACATTTTCATGTTATTTTCTCAACTAATAGTGTTTTGAAATTAATGAATGCATAATAATTGTGATAACCGTGAAACCGTGATTATTCTTCAGACTATAATTGTACAACCAAAATATATAATTGTAGCATCCCTAGTGGCTAATTTCCCACACAGGAGGGTCTTTTATTTCATAAAAGCACTGTCAGTCAATTAAAATCCAGGCGCCATTCGCCGTGTGATCTGCGGAACAGATGGGCCGTAACGATTCGCAGAGTCGGAATTTGCTGTGATGTATTAATCCGTTCATTGGAATCGACAGTGGTCTCCCATTCACCGCACGTCACGTTCCCACGATGAATGAAAAGCACAGCGTCACGGGAACACCCGGGCAGATTAATGGACGTCACTGTCAGCGTGCGGGAACGTAGGATGGGATTAATCGTAGAGGCCTTTCTAAACACGTTTCTGTTTATTTTCAACGCAGTGTGCGAGACACAACGCGTTTTGTGAATGTCGCTGATTATGCGAGCTAATAAGTACGTGACGCTTTTCTTTTTAGTAACACGTTTTGATGATTCTGCAAATGGAATGGCAGGTTTCTATCATGCCAACGCAGTGATAATTGTTTGTCTTTGTTTCTCACATTTTGGTTCGTTTTTAATGTGTGAAGATGACGTGTTGTCCAAAATTATTTTTTCTCGCTTTAACACAATGCGTGACGAGTGCGTGGTTTTTGTTCATCTATCAAACACATTGTGCGATAAATGAATGTTACATGAACATATAGTTGGTAAATGCATGTTTTTTTTTTTTTTTTTTTTTTTTTTTGAGAATGTTGTATTTGATTAATAAATACATTTAATAAACAGGGTTCCTACGGGGGCTTAAATTCCTTGAAAATTGCCTTAAATAAAAATGCTTGAATTTCAAACAAAGTGCTTGAAAATGCTTGATTTTTATATTTGTTTTTTTTCACAAGCAAATATAGCGGAACCCCGACATACGAAATTACCCGACAGCAATTTTGTGAAGCAAAAATTTCATAAATTGTGCAATAAATGCATTTTATTTTATTTTTTTGTCGTTTCGAAACAAATAAAAGATTGCAGTTGTGGTCCAGCAGAAGCGAGTTGGACCTGCCACCCAAGTGTTTGAATCCAGGTCGGGTGGGTTCTACAACTGGAGCAAGACACTCACCTGGCTTAAGACTGCCCACTGCTCCGGGTTTAGTGTCTTGTTTAAGTTTACTTATGTAGCGCTTTTCTTGGTTCCAGACCAACGCAAAGTAAAAAATAGTCTTTAAAAGAAGATTGCTCATCGATGTTCAGACTATGAGCTGTGACCAGAAGAGCAAGCTTGGTCAAAGACAGAACTCGGGATTCGAACCTACAAGGTCTGGGTGGCAGGTCCACTCACATAACCTCATTAACATAACTTAATAACATAATTCTTCTTTTGATTTCTGTGCCACTTCTGTGCTGGATGCCTAATCTGTGCGTTTATCTTTCAGTGTGGACCCCCATCATCCTGACGGTGGTCCTTGTGGCCGTTGCCACCCTGTGCAAGGAGCAGGGAATCACCGTCATCGGGATCTGCTGCATTTACGAGGTGTTTGTGTCCCAAGGGGTAAGACTGGCTTCCATTCATCACTTCACACGCACGGGAAGAGCCGACACGCGGCGTTTACGGCTTTAATAAGTCCACGAGGTTCATCTCCGAGTCGACGGATCAAAGACTTTTTTTAATTTAATAATGCGGAATAAAAGACAACTCTATTGCTTTTGTAGGAAGCCATAAAAGCAGCGTCTCGTTTGATATCAATGAGACTCTTTCCTGGCAGAAGTACAGGAGACTGAAACCGCTGTGCTCATGGAACGACTTGACACAACTTAAAGGAAACACACTTTCGTGATTTCGTCCGCCGGTGCCACTAGCTCGACATCAACATGCATCCTATGGAGAATATGACCTTTCATACGTGAAAATAAAGCGATTAAGCCAGCGTGATGCGGTTTCCTGTCCGCGTCTTATCAATCTCCGGTACAAACCAGTCAACAAGAGTTTTCAGTGTCTCGACTGTCACGGAAAGAGGTTTGATTAACCGTGCGTGAAATTCATCGTTGTGATAACCGAGGGATATATATGTTCCTTCTCCATGACCAGAGGTGTAAAGAGTACCTGAGTTTTACTGTAGAAGTTGCTCCTTTACAACTTTGACTCAAGTCTTCTTGGAATAGTTGACTTGTAACGCGTAAAGTATCCAATTTTAAAATAGCGTAAGTATTTTACTCGTACCGAATTTAGGTTCAAATAATGGCGAGAAATGTGGAAAAACAAGAAACTCTTTATTGATGAGGTTTTATTTCCCAATGTAGAAATTCAATTTAACACCTCAATGTTTCAAAATGGCAGAACAAAAAAGACAGAAAGTCAAACATAAATGTTTAAAAAAGTGCAAAGGCTAATTCACCTTCACAGGTTTTAGCTGATAAACAGCATCCAGTACCTTCAGCATCCTGCAGATTATTATCCCCAAGAAATTATTCGCGGTAGAAAAAAATACCGACTTGTTGCACACAATCACAATGTAACAATAAGTGTCCATTCAAATGTAGTGGAGTAAAGAGTACAGACACTCAATCACTAATGTAGTCAAGTAGAGAGTAAAAGTTGATTTTTAAAAATACTCTGTACACGCACAAAGGAGCCAAAAATACTCAAGTAAAAACAATGACGTCCATTTACTCAAGTACACTGTATGTACTGTCCCCGGCCTTCTGAGGAATAGAAACAGGACGATGGCCAGGAACGACGTGATGTTGGTGAGTGACAGCTGAGTAAATAACTGCAGGGCATCCACTCGCGTTTCCATTGGTGATGGAACTAAACGAAGATGCCTTGACGTTCATACAACCACAAGTTCTACCAGATGTGAAAGCCGGGTTGCCAACCGCGCCAGCCAAGTCCTGAAATCTTGATGTTGCGATAGAGTTACTTCTAAAAATTGTTTCCAAGTGATTTGAACACGGTTAAAATCGAGTGCTGTTAAAAATAATAACAATGGTAACAAAAGAAATGCGATTATTGTTCCATTTTGAGCGTAGTCAAGTCCAACGCAAAATACTAAACGCAGCCTATGCTAATACTAGTATAGAATTTGAAAATGAAAAAAAAACTGAAGATAGGCTCCTAAAGCACATTATACACTACGAACAATATATATGGAGATATTCTAGTGTATAGATAAATGTATCGCTGAAATAACAGTATATTTTATAGAATATTTATTTTAAATATTTATTTAGATTTAAAAAATACCAAAGCTAACCTCATCAGTTCAAGTTTTGAGCATTAGTAAGGCGCTTTTCACAGTTTTTTTTTACTGTCTCAAAGCGCGCGTAGGAGAATTGTTGCTTTTTATTTATTTGATTATCTGGTTGTTGGTGTTTAAGTAAAAGGCTATGATTATCACTATGACTATGGCAAACAGGACATTGTGTCAGCCTCTGAGTATTACTGTTAAAAGTAGTGGCTATTTTTGTTATTTTGTAATTATTACAAAAAATTATTGAATCAATAAATTGTGTAATTTGCAAATTCAGGACCGTGAAATTACCTTTCCCTATACTTTTTTTTTTTTTAATGTAAATTATATTTGATGTCCTTAAAACGTGTGTTCAGATTTAAAACCAACATTACGAAGGGTGAAATTGCGCAAGTGCTGTTGTGCGACTAGGGCTTATTTTAAGCGTAATACGGTATTAGCATCTTTATTTATATCAGAAGTGTCAGAAGGGTCGACGTTTAGTCTCATGCTGCCATGTTTGGAAGTTTCTAGTAATCCCGGGACTAATCCGGGAATTCAGTTGCTTTATACGAGGCCGAGGGCTGAACTCTCGATGACATTGACCCTCTTCTAACCGCTCTTACACCCAACTTCCACCGCTCGTCCGTTTCGGGTTCTTCTCCACCACGTCTAAGTGTCTGCTAGCGCCACGGGCCTTCAGTAGAGCTGCGCTAATGAAGACGTTTGTTCCGTTAACCGCCTTCCACATCCATCGCTAGAAATTTTTACATAATGGCCTCCGCGGTGATTTTCGTACGCGAGTTTGAACGAGCAGCTGTTCCGACAAGAACTCTGCGTTTCGCTAGGCCTCTAATTCAGACCATATGCATTAGTAGCCTGTGGACTTTGATGTTTCATGAAATGCATGTAGGCTTAAGTAATTACCCTAATCAGCCTAAGTCCTTACGAGGACGGCTTTTAAAAGATAATGCATTAAATGTAACGTTGATCTAATGCGTCCGCGGTCGAGCTAATGCGGCATGTGAAACGTCACGCCGTCCTCTAATGGAGCGTTCCTCGTACTTTTTTTTT
>CM051501.1:4121462-4136355 GCA_028031935.1 Paedocypris micromegethes | reverse complement strand
TTTTTTTTACCACTTCGTTTGTTTATTTTGGGGTCGTGACCCCACTGGTTAATCCGTGGGCTCAAAAAGCTTTATCGCAGGCACATTGTGTCTAGTGTGGGCTGCGGGTTTGATTTCGAGCTCATTACCATAAATGTGCCCGTAAAAGCCAGAGTTTAAATGAAATAAACAAAGGGTTTTCTGTAATTTAAAAAATGTACTTATTTTGCAACATTTTTAAAAAGTCTGAAAAAAAAAATGCATTGATCATTATGAATAAATAAAATAAAATAAAATAGTAAGAGAATTGTACTCCTGATATTCTTGATCTGTATTTTGTTGTTGTGTTATTTCTTGTTGTTTCTTCTGTTGGTTGTAAAGCTGATTCAGTTCAATTTAAAACGCTGTAAGTGTATAGGCAACTATAAGCGATGCTTCAGCCGCCTTCTTTTTTTTTGGTCAGTTTTATGTGAAATTGTTGGCTGGACGGAATGTCTATTGATGGATTTTGGACCAAACAATAAAATTGATATGAAAATTGAAACTAAATGAATGGTGACTCCTGTGTTTATTTGCAGTTCACGTTGCCCGTGCTGATGGACACGCTGCTGCAGGTGTTGAGAGGGAAGGACGGCTTCCCCTACGCCATCTTCCAGACGCTGCTCAAGCTCATCGTCCTGATCATCAGCACGCTCCTGCTGGTCATCATCAGGGTGCAGGTCATTCAGTCCCAGCTGCCCGTCTTTACAAGGTGAGACGTGACATGACGCTCTTCTGAAACACACAGGCCGTTTGGGGGGAAAACACTTTCCGCAGGACTCGGGAGTTCCAACGCTAAGTCTTCACCGGATAAGCAAACGTTGTGTGGGAAAGGCTTGTACTCGTAAACCCTTTGAGTCATTGCGGACATCGGTTTTGATAAAGGATTTTGGGCATTCCGTCCAAACGTACGGAAAAAAAAACACCTTTTGAAATTCAAAACGCCGTTCTAAATTGCCGTTTGCTGTTTGAGGGATTTCGTGTCTGTTGAGAGTTGAATTCCAACACCGATTTTACTTTTACACTTATTCCTCCTCCTAACTTTATCACAGTTTAAAATAGAAAAAAGTTAAAAGTCAAAACGTTTGTTTTTATTTTCGCAAGGTTCTCAAACTTCAAGTGTGTTTTTGTTTGTTTGTAATATTCAAATTTACAGCAATACGATTTTTCACCCAGCTCCAATTTCTTCAAAGAGATTTTTTTTTTTTAAACTATTTTTTCATCTCAACTTCATCACAATCTAAATAAACAGTTCAATGTTTGATCACAAACCAATTAAAATCTACCATGATGCAATTTTTCCCGCCCAGGCAAAGAGTCTGTTATAACTTTCCCAAGATATCTGAGAACTTTCTCGCAGTTTAAAAAAAGTTCAAAGTCCAAATCTTTTTGTTTCTTTTTCACAAGGTAGATCTAGCGTGTTTTTGTTTGATTGCAACATCAAAATCTTGCAACAAATTGCAACAATGCGGGTGTGGATGTCTGGGATTTGTAATAATTCTACTTTCAACTTTGTCACATTTAAAAAAAAAAAAAAAGTTGAAGGTTAAAAGTTTAGTTTGTTGCCGTGAGGTGCAGGGACATTTTTTTTTTTTTTTTGATTGATTGATTGATTGATACAACTACGTTTCCCGAGTTGCCTGGGATTTTGACATTTCTTCTCCAAACATTATCGCGGTTTTAAAAGAAAAACATTTAAAGTTGAACAATTTTTTTTTCCCGCACAGCTCTGGAACATCTAACACACTTTAGCTTGATTACAACATTAAAATCTCCAACAATGTGATGATTTTAATTTTTTTCCCGCCCAGGCAAAAAGCGTCTGTTATGAAGTTTCCTTGAGATGCCTGGGATCTTGATGTGTTTTACAGTCTTTTTATGTTCTGGGCTCCGTGCTCACAGATCGCATGTCGTGCGTGTGAGCGATTTTCCGAAAGCAGGCATTGTGTCTGTAAGATATCAGAAATATTGTGTTTGTAAACCGCCGTGGACATAAATTTCGATTTGCGAACTCGCAGTAAAGAGAATTTCAGGCAAATTTTTAGCACTATTAGCACTAGCTTAGCGCATAAGTTGTCCGCTCTGCTCATGTCAACGGCGCTGAGGACTACGCCGAGTTCGCTGTGAAATCCGATGGATTCAAAAATCAGCAGGACCAGACGGCAAACCGCGAAAAATGCAGTGATTGGGTTTTAGTCCTTCCATGCGGCGCTTTTATTGCAAACAGACCGGGGTCTCGCTGTTTAGGCCGGGCGTGATGTACAACCCGGTGTGGCTTGCTTTAATAAACTGATTTATTACTAAACATCTCGTTTCAAAGCGGAAATGGTTAGAGTTTCCGCGCTCCGGCCAAACGAGCGTCGGGACCGCGTGACAAATGAAGGCAAACACATCTGCGCTATCGTATTAACGCCGTCTAATTCTTAATTCAGCATGTTAGATATCCGTCCTGACGCTTGCATAAACATCAACTTCCTGCGTCTGAGCGGCGTATCGCATCCTGATCTGGATCCACCATCATTCTTCGATTGCGATTAGCTTCTCTCACCCGCAGACAGAAGCTAAAGCCGAAAAGAATAAGAAGCCGAAACGTCTCCCGCCGCCCGAACATCACCGGAGGACTTGATTAGGATCAGAGAGAGAGGGAAAAAAAGCCTCGGGATCCGTCACGGAAGCAATCTCTAATCCCTCAGACTTAATCCACCGACTGTCTCCTACCTTCCGAATTAGCGCTATCAGCTATCAGGCAGCTCCCTGGAGACATAATACTCGGACTTAACATACTTCCTCGCCGCGTTTGGTACCTCAGAACATGTCGATAGTGTTGGAATGTCTCCGTCAAAACAAAAACATTCTTCTCGCAGGAGATTGGATTTATGACAGGGTTGTGCAAAGGCTTTTATTGGGTTTTTAATACTTGCCGTTGGCTCTCCCTCCCGTCCAATCTCTCCCAAAACACAAGCCTCTGTGAACGCCAAGTGATAAACTTCGGTTTGTGTCCATCTCAAACAGTGGAAATATTTCTCCTTTGGAAAACATTCGCTCCGAGCTTGAGAGATGGAGCTTTTACACGAGTGTTTATAGTCGAGACTCCAAGCCAGTGTGAAGACTCGGCACGTACCTGAAGATTCTTTCAGCTGCCTCTGGTTTTTCCTTGTTGATAAATCCCAACCCCACATGACTGAATGTCGAGGCCCAATTTGTGGATTTCGGTTTTCTTTCCAGTCAGAAAACATGCAGGAGGAGTGGAGTTTGGAAAATGGCCCGTGTGTGTGTGTATCCTGCACTGTGATTGGTCAGCCTGGGATATCATCTGGGATATACCGTATTTATGCAAATATAAGCACCACTTTTCAAAATTTTCGACACTCAAAAACTTGCGGGGTGCTTATAATCGCAGATTTCAAATATGCGCCTATTTTCCATATTTCAAGTCAGGAACGATAACAAATAAATGGAAACACGTCGTCTTTAAATGTATTAATATAAATACAGTACAATATTTTATATTACATCAAACAGAGACTACAAACCATGACAGCTTAGCTTAGAACAACTTGCCCGAGGAGTAAAAAAAATCCAAGGAACAGACACAATTAAAACGCTTGGTCACTTCACAGGGGATAATAATTCTTCCTCTTCACACGTCTTGAAACAGGCCTGAGCTTGAAACAATTGCTCTGCGCTTGTGCGGAGTCTGATTGGAGCAAAGGATCTTGGGTAATGAAGTCCTAACCACTACAATCGACTTTTGTTATCTATTATTCAAGTAAAACTATATCAAAATGATACAAGTCACAAGTTAGGTTTGTTAAATAAAGAAAAAAAATTTATTTTTAAGAGAATAAAAGCATAATTGAAACTGAATTAATATAAATAAATAAATAAATAATATATGTGTGTGTGCGCCTGTAAAATCAGGGGGGTTCTTAATATTTGCGTGGTGCTTATATTCGCGTAAATACGGTATGTCTTGCTTTCAGACCCAAAATTGCTGGGATTGGCTCTGACTCCCCGTGACCCAGAAATGGAAAAGCAGTAAATTGTAATATATTTTAATCTATTATTTATTAATTCCATGGACTAATGAATAAATCTCCACCCATTTCTCACGGGACCAACCACGCGTAGGTTTATACGTCCGGATAAAATGCTCAGGGGTTTCCAGATGAACACAAGTAAAAATTGAATCCTGTTTACTGAACTGTTTGCTGTTAGTTTTAATTGAATCAGGATGTTGGATTTTCCTGGTAATGGCTGTCCATAATCATTATCATTAACAGAATGTGTCCATTAAAGGCCACTTTAACTAAAAAGAAAAAAGGCGTTTTTAGTTTTCGAGCGCATTTCATTGGAATTAATGATGCCACAGGTTGTTAATGCCAACTTGGCCGCTGTGTTATTTTGGGTGTGTGTGTGTGTGTGTGTGTGTGTGTGTGTGTTTCTGGCTTGATGCTTTCATTCAAACGGACTGTTTTTCAATGTGGCTTGGAGCCTTAAACTTCCCTGCGGTTTCTTGTGCATATGGGGCATGACGCATTGCAGAAGGATGGTCATGGATTAAATTAGACCAGAACAGAAACATTGTAAAATTTATGCATAAAACATGCATTTCAGAAATGTCAACTAGCTGGGAAATGTATGTTTTGGAGAACTAACCCCAGATTTCCAAGTGTGTAGGAGAGTTTGGACCCGACGCACGGCTGAAGTTCTGGCTTCCTCGCCGTTCATGAGAAGGGAGTTGGCCACGCCCCTCGAGCGGTTGGAAATGACACAACGCGAACTTTTAGCAATCGCAATTTGAGGAATTTAAACTGGCACGGGCACTCTGGGAGCAAAGTGGAGGCTTTGTCTACCCGCTTGTGCGCAGATCTGCAGGTCTCAGAAGACTTTCGACATCCCCCTTCCTCCAAGAGGCGGCAAACCCGAAGTCGGAGTATTTTGGCAGGCCCTGCTCTTTTTTTTTTTTTTTTTTTTTTTTTTTTTTTTTTTTTTTTTAGTTTAATTCTCGACCCAGAGAAGGAAATGGCTCCTGAATGACGCAAAAAGACCTGATGAATGTCCGAGCTGACAACCTGAAAAGAAACTCTTTTTGAGTTGATACCGAGGAGATTGATGAATTCGTTTCAGCGGATTAAAGAGTTTGTGATGGGTAGAAATGTTGACGGCTAATCTGCCCTAAAACCTAAAATAAATGAAGCCGGAGACTCATTCGTTGATTCGGAGAAGCACAAATCCCTCAATTCATTCATTACTGAACCTCAGATTCACTTGTTTCTACAATTACAAATCACGAGCGTCATGGCGTTGGCACTCATTCGGTTTTTTTCCCCCACCAGGTTTGATAACCCGGCCGCCGTCAGTTCCTCGCCAACCAGGCAACTGACATTTAACTACCTCCTGCCCGTCAACGCTTGGCTGCTGCTCAACCCGTCTGACCTGTGCTGTGATTGGACGATGGGCACCATCCCCCTGGTGGAATCCCTGCTGGACCCCCGTAATCTGGCCACGTTGGTGTTCTACGGCCTGCTAAGTCTCCTGGCCTATCACAGCCTTTGGTTCGCCACCAGCTCCGCCAAGATCGTCATCATGGTGAGTCGCTGGGCGGAGCTTAAGCTGAAATCCGATTATGGTCAACAAAAGTGTCCAAATTGGCTTTGTTGATCGAAACCGCAAACTGAATGAGATGTTCTTTCCTTTGTTCACGAGAAAAGCACAAAGAGGCTGTTTTTTTAGGCACCATTCTCAATCGCAGCCTGTCAAAAACAATTTCTGGTGGTTTTCATCTGCCCTGGATGGTGGTCTGGAAGTGAGGGAATCAAAGCTGGATTCCAAGAAACCGGGAAAACGTAGTCTTAAAACGTGTAATTATTATGTGTTGTGAGATTTAAGACAATCATTACGCGATCGCAATAAAAGATATTGGGAATAACTAGACGCTTCAGTGACAGGACGAAGCTAATAACGGGATCGGAGCCAAGCGTCGCCATGGCGCCTGACGAATTACTGGGAATTTGCGGAATATTCCTTCTGCAGATTATCCAGCTGAAACGACTTTTTGGCTTCAGCCCAGGAAGTTGTAAAATGTGCAGGTTCTCTGTGGCCAAACGGGGTCAATATAAACTATAAAAAGTAAGGTATAAAATAAATCAAGTTAATGGTTTTGTATAAAAACAACAACTAAAAAGCTGTTCAAGAACAATAGATGGCAATACTGCGCACGCATACACATTCGCGCGTCTATTTACATCCTGGTTTAGGCATTACACAGAATCCGTAATTTACATATTATTTAAGTACTTAATCTTATGCTTTCTCTGGGAATTTAACCCACTAACCTTGGTGTTGCGAACACCAGCTCTACTAAAATTGGCTGCAGGAAAACTAATTACAGTTATACATTAAGTTTTAATCCTTTAAATGACTTTCTCTGGGAATCGAACCCACAACCACAATGTTGCCAACATTAGCTCTACTAAAATTGTCCACAGCAAAGCGATGTTATTGTTACTTGACATTACAGTTATACGTTAAATTTAAATCCGCGAGACGACTTTCTCTGGGAATTGAACCCACAACCTTGGTGTTGCGAACACCAACTCTACTAAAATTGACGGCAGGAAGACTTGCATTTTTTCAAGGCGTCATTGTGATATTCAATTGCAGTTATACATGAAATTTAAATCCCCGAAGTGACTTTGTGAATTGAATCCACAACCTTGGGGTTGCGAACACCAGCTCTACTAAAATTAGCTGCATTTTAAAGTGTTATTTTACTTGCCATTAATTATACATTTTAATTCAAATTTTAATCCCTGAAACGTCTTTCTCCGGGAATTGAACCCACAACCACGACTTTGCGTGATTTGATGATTCAAATGCTTTTGACGCCATTGTGGCTTCCGGATAAATACTGAAAAAATTTCAAGGTTTTAAGGTAAATATCTCAGATTAAAGTAAATTATTCGTCTCGTATTTGAGCGTATGTCTCGTCACTTTTAAAAACGACTGTCCTTCTGCCGAGTTTTCCTCGCCAAAGCCATTTACTGCGTGACGGATGCTTGGCGAGTGTCATTATTGGATGTAGCTTCAAAAGATTTTGTTTCAATCCCATCAAAATGTTGACGGCATCGGGATCATAACTCCGATGCGTGTGAACACACCATAAAATCAAGCTTAAATCAATAAAAATGGTTTTATAGTTCAACGTCGCATTTATAGCGTCTATAATTAATCTATAATTAGATTAATTAAATCCAACATGGAACAGATTGTCACAACAAAGAGCTTGTTGTCAGTGGAAAACACTTTCTTTTACTGTACTTGGAAGCGCAACATTCAATCCAGTTGGATTTGTGAAGCGTTTAGTACAATTCCCAGCGTCTCGCTAATGACTTGGTGAAAGTAACTGGTTTTACTAGTCGATAGTCGATGAAGTGACACAACAGAGTGATAAAATCCAGAGTCGTGGGGAATTATGAGGAAGTAAAAGTGGCCAGGTTGGTTCGCCAAGTGGCCAAATTCCATGCGTGTCCAGGAATTTGTCTGTGTTTCACACATCCATACATTAAACACACACAGTAGTGCTATCATAATTATTTGCATTGTATTCTTTGTGACTATTGCACATTTTGGGTACTTTCTGTAAATTGCACATTTTTACCTGTAATCGCAAATCGCACAACACTTTTTGTACAACTCTGTACTACAGTGGTTCTCAACCGGTGTGCCGCGGCACTAAGGGGTGCCGTGAGATCTTTTGAGGGTGCCGCCAAAAATTCGGGGAAAAAATTGCTATTTTTTTTATTAAGGCAGAATGTGTAAACAGTATTCTCATATCATCTAGGACTAGGTATAAGGTGTTGTTGCATGCAAACTCTCGAAATGAAACAAATAAATAAATACCGTATTTTTCGTCCGTACAAGACGCACTTTTTCTTCCCCAAAACTGAGGGTGAAAAGTTGGTGCGTCTGGCAAATACAGAGATCCGCGGAGCGCCGTCACCGCCATCTAAGTGTGCAATACCGCGGTATTACAACGTTGTCTCGCTTTCTTTCTCACGCAGAATCTTGTGAAAGAATGAAACCACTATTTCCAAACGAAAACGAACTTCGATCAAAATAAAACAAGCAGATTTTCTCAAGTGCGTCTTTAAAACCAAAACAGTCGCTCTCTTAAAGGCACAGCGCAGAAAACGGAGGTACAAACTGTATTTGATTAGCAATGTTCGTGCCGTCAGTGGCGGTTCTAGGCATGGGCGAACGGGGCAGTCGCCCAGGGCGGCATTTTTTCCATGTCACGTGGGGGGGGGGGGGCACGAGCGCGTCCGCTAAGCGATTTTCTATTATATATTCGCGGCGCCCCTGTTTGAGTTTACTGAAGGAGTCGTGCATATAAAATGTGAGAGAGGTGGAAAACAGAGGCTGAGATACGGCGCACACGGAAACTCACGTTTCTCAAAAATAGAAGCCGGCGGCCGCACTAAACAAAGTCTGCGGCGCGCCCGAGGGGGATAATCTGTTGATTCGAATCTTTAAAGCTATCGGGTGCGGTGCACAATTTAGAAAACAGAGACATAGAGAAAACGAATAAAATGTAAAGGTGTGCAACAGCATTCTCTGTGTCCCTGTCTTCAATAAAGGACAGTAAATACAGTGTTCGATATACGGTGAAGAAATGTATCCGTGAAACATTGTACTAATATATTTTTTAAGTGAGTAGATTATTTTCAAAATATATTCATCCAAATATATGGGCCATTTAAAACATGTTCTTAACATATTTAAAAAATAGTTTTTTTTTTGTCTTTATGCGGTATTCTAATAATTTAAATTAATAATGATTGCAAAATCCATATCGTGGCACATCTCAATACCGGTATACCGGCCACCCCTACTTTCACTGTTATACTGACTTTACTGACATACAATTGTTCTTAAACTGCTGTTAACTTTTATACAATTGATATAAAATATTTTACTACAGTATTCAGTTCAGAATCTTTTTTTTCTAGATTTTCCTCCTTTAAAATTGAGTGCGTCTTATATGCCGGTGCGTCTTATATGGCGAAAAATACGGTAATAATGTTTTTAAATATCTATTTTCTTATAAGGGTGCCGGGAACTTTTGAAAGGCTTTCCAAGGGTGCCTCAAACAAGAAAAGGTTGGGAACCACTGCTGTACTAGTACTTGTTAATTGCACATTTTTTGGTACTTCTGTAAATTGCACATTTTTATCTGTATTTACAAACCGCACAACATTTTTTGTACTTGTACCAGTACTTGAAAATTGCACATTTTTGTTACTTGTTTTTTGTAAAAATGCAGAAAATGCACATTTTTTGTTACTTGTTTTTTGTAAAAATGTATGTCTATCTGTAAAGAGCGTGGATGAGTGGAGAAAGCAATTTCGACTCTCTGCACGTCCAGTACGCACAGCAGAGTTGACAATAAAGCTGACTGACTTTGATAATTTGCATGTTAACAATTGTGACAAATTTAAAAAATGTGATTTTTGGCATCTGATACCATAGGTTGGAAAGCCACAGAGGAATTTTAGACGAGTTTTGATGACGAAAGAGAAAGTAGTACGTGAAATTTGCAAAATCCGTGTTTTATTTCCACAGGCGTAATTGTCTTTGACACAAACTGTGAGTGATGACATAACAAATGTTTAGGTTAATCGGATGTTCGTTTGTTAACGTGGTGAACGGCGAGTGTCTGAGAGACATCGTGAGCGAGAATGCCTACGATTCAAAGTTGTTGATTTGTAAAAACAAAATTACGATAAAAGCATTTGCTAAAAGACTGTAAAGTACACTATATCGTTGTCTAAAAGTAATTTTTAAATACCGTATTTTGTGGATTTAAAAAATTTTTAAACATGACTCCACACCTTATAATCTGGAAATAAATGTCTTTTTATTTTATATGAAAAACGATAGGGGAAAAAGACGTTTATCATATCGTTTACCAGATATACTAAAATGGTTATACTGCTGTACTTTATTTTAATTTCCATTTTACATTTCAATGTTCAATATTGAACCAGCTGTCAGTAGTTATAAGGTGATAATACTTGATAATACTCATTTTCATAATCTGTTCATACTCATTTTCATAATCTCATAATAAAATTGAAAATAATCAATTTAATTAAATGACTATAATAGAAATGTAGAACGTTTTAATTTTTTATGCAAATTTTAGGATTTCAAGTGCGCCTTATAATCCACAAATACAGTAGTTGATTGACAGCACCTAGTAGTTGATTAACAGACAGCATGTCTATTACATTTACAGTTCAATTTTGAAGAAAAGCCTGGGGACTCGAACCCACAACCTTTGGAAGAAAACGAAGGAAGCAGGAATTCTTTCCGCGTATTATAACGTATCGTAAAAGTGCATTAATTGTTAGCTTGTGACGGTTAATCAGTGTCAGCGATTATAAAACCACCGCTCTAGCTTTCACACATTTGGCCAGAGTGCTGGAGAACAATGCATTCTGGACCCTTTTTTTTTTTTTTTACTGCTTCTGGATCGTGTTATAACTTACGCAAATGATTAATGTCATGTGTCTGAACAAACACATCTCGCCGTCATCGCAACCGTACTCCAAAATGGTTTCACACGACAGTTTTTTTTTAACTGTTTTTTTAAGAGATTAGCCAAAGGTGCCATATTACGTTTTCCGTTTGGTCCAAAAAAGATCGTATTGGCTCGCAGCCCCTGATGGCGGCATGTGTCGGACCACTGGCTCATTGGACATGCGCGAAAATCAAGTAAAAGTCAGCTTTATTGTCAGCTCTGCTGTACGTACTGGATGTGCGGAGAGTCGAAATTGCTTTCTCTACTCATCCCATACGCTTTACATATATACATCAATGTTACAACAGTACAAAAAAACTCTACACATCCCATACTCTTTACATCTATACATCAATTTTACAAAATTACAAAATGCAACTACCGTGTTTTTCGGCATATAAGACGCACCCAATTTTAAAGGAGGAAAATCTAGAAAGAAAAGATTCTGAACCAAATACTGTAGTAAAACATTTTATATCAACTGCATAAAAGTTAACAGCAGTTTAAGAACAATTAAATGCCAAACATGTAACATGAACAGTCAGTGAAGTCAGTAAACGGAGAAAGTAACAAAAATAGGGCTGTAATGTTTTTATTCGAATCCCAATAATTCCTCTTCTTCGCTCCTATCAGAAATGAGGAAGGACAGATCCACACAGTCATTGTCATCACTTTCTTCCTCACATAAGTGTCAAATAAGACGTTGTTATTAGTAACAATAGCCAATAACTTTGCCTACAAATTAGCAAGAATAGCCAGTGACAGCATCACCGCTCCTCACCTGCTGCTGACGATCTGCGCTATGGTAGGACGACGAGCCGAGGGCGTGATGATGTCAGTAAGACACACAAACTTTTCCCCCTCAGTTTTGGGGAAGAAAAAGTGCGTCTTATACGGCGAAAAATACGGTAGTACAAAGTAGTACAAAAAATCTGTGATTGACAAAAAGTACAAGTAGTACAAAGTAGCACAAAAATGTGCAATTTACAAAAAGTACCAAAAATGTGCAGTAGGTACAGAGAACACAGTGCAGTGAAAATGAAAACGAGCAAGAGAAAAACACTATTCAACAGATAGTGCAACAATTCGGTTCAAATTGTTGGAAGAAAATCCAAAAAAATACAAGTAGTACAAAAAATGTATGATTTACAAAAAGTACAAGTTGTACAAAGTAGTACAAAAAATGTGCAATTTACACAAAGCACCAAAAATGTGCAATAGGTACAAGGAACACAATGCAGTGAATATGAAAACGTGCACGAGAAAAACACTGACTTTGTGCAAATTGTTGGAATAAAATCCCTCGTCCTGTGTGTTCAGCGTTGTGCAACGGCGTCGCGAATTCTTCATCGGTGTCTCCGTGCGCTGTCAACGGGGTTTGGTGAACCGTTGGCAGAGGTCGGCCTCCCGGGGGCCGCGGGGGGTCACAAATCATTATTACTGGACGGCGCGTTTAGGCGAAGGGGGGGCGGAGGCTGAGGTGGGGGGGGGGGTTAACAGTTTGCTCTGATCTGCATGGCGTGGAGACGGCGAGCAGGTTGCATGAGGATATTAGCCCGGTGGTGTTTTCTTTTAGGCCACGGGCAGTTATTTTAACGATTCCTTGTGCGCGGGCCCTCGACACTCACTCTGTGCAAACAGGAAACACTTTTGTTGTGAAAGTTTTGCTAATTTGACTGTGACGGTTTTTTTGGCGGCGCTTCTGCTTCCAAAGCAACCAAACAGCACGACGATAGCGGCGGACGGGGCTGTTGTTTGTGCAGAAACCCCTTTCATCCACGTTTGTTTTGGCCCCGGAATTGTCACGAAAATTGGATAAATATGATGTTCTGTGTGGTGCTGCTATAAGCTGGGCTCGGTCCGCCGCTACGTAAGCAGAGCCTGGTGGTTTCGCTCACGACGGGCTCTGAAGACGCCGCCAGAAACAATTCCGCCGCTCGATTATTTTCAGGCAAGATAGACGCCTCTGTTTTGGGGTTTGTACGATAAGACGATACGTCGCGACCAACTCCAAAATTGATTAGCGGCAAAAATATCCGATGTGAATTTTGAAGAAACAAACGAAAATCTGCTCCTAATCGGCACACTTTCGTTCAAATCTTTTTTTCCTTTTCGTTTACTTTCAGATTTTTTCCCTACGTGTAAGATTTTTGCGTTTCGACTAGTGCTCGTTTCACATGGGGGTGGCACTTACTCTGATTGGCTGGTGAAATAACTTCACTTTTTTCTCGGGAATCGAACACGTAACTTTGGTGTGGCGAACACCAGCTCTACAGATCGAGCCACAAAATAACGTGAAACTTTCCAGGTATTATTGCGAGTTACAATTACAGTTGTACCTGGAAAAAAAAGTCACACTTTCCCTCTGACCACAATCTATGAGTTCGAACCTTTTTTCCCTTTTCGTTTAGTTTCTGTTTTGTTCGTTCCGCTTCAGATTTTTGGGGGTGCGGCACTTGTTCTGATTGGCTGGGGAGAATGTGATTGGCAGCTTGTAGTCGACATAGTCGTTAGTCGAATTATAGTCGACTAACCTTCATCGTTGGAATATTTGTTTGTTTGTAGTTGTGATTTCAACTGCTGTCACTAGTTATTTTGCGTGGACGCATACAGGCTATCTATAAGAGATATTTTAAAACAAACGTAATGTTTTAAAAACAATAATACATCTTATTTATAAGGTGCCTTTCCAGACCCTGTTTTTGGACTTCAAACCAATTCAAAAAATTAATAAAGGCTCTCGTCTCATAATATTCTGATGTGTAGGATCAAAGATGTCTACTATTATTCTGATGTCTTGCCACTAAAAGATTTTGTTTAGTAAAGGAATTGCACAAAACATTAAAAAATTGTGCAAAGTTTGAGTGATTACAGTTTATTGTAGAATAAAAAGAAAAACGACATCAGAATCATCTTCCACTTCCCGATTAACCAATCACATTCTCACAAGCCAATCAGAGTGAGGCCCGCCCCACGTGAAAACCGAGCCAAAAATCCAAAATGAAAAAAAAATTACGTTTAAACGAAAGTTTAAAATTGCCAAAAATAAAAACAACGAAACTATGTAACCCTGATCCATGTGATGCATTTTGGTTCGTTTCTTAGAAATTCCCAAATCGAATTCCACAGTCAATACAAACTGAAAAGCCTGCTAGCGGCGAGCTTTGCCGTAACCACGGTAGATAAAACCAACTGCGTTTGTTCCCAACAAGGGCTGTGGCCCGAAGAGGCTTGAACGTTTCGCAAAATGCCGATCCATCACCTTGTCACGAGGTGCCTTTCGTGAATAAAACCCGTAATCCCAATCTTGCATGTTGTGGGCTGGCATGCATTGTGCAGACCAGGCGTGTTTGCGTACGGATTGATGCAGAAGACCGTGTTTGAGAAGGACTGCAGCGACTTGTTAAGCGAATCGTGGCGACATTTACACAACATCGATCATCAATCCCGCATCGCTGCCGTCGCCGGGCTTAGCTGGCCAGCACTTTCTCGCGCTTGTCCCGCGGGTCAGGCCTGTTTAATTGGGTTTAGCTCCAGATTAATCAAACCTCCATGTTCTTGCTTTCAAAGCGTCACGGAAACGGAGAAACGTAAGAGTGATTAGCGTTCCGACCTGCTCCAGCTTGTCTGGACAGAACAAAGAGAACATTTAAATTGAAGAATTCGAGTATCGGAGTTTGTTTGTGCTCTTTGTCTGCGGAGGGTCCTGATTGGTCAAACGGAACTTTAATGTTCTCGGGATCAGTTTTTTCGGTGATACTTTGTTATTAAACTAGTTTGCTACACGTACAATCGCACATTACTGTTATATATTGAGAAAACTTCATGCTTTCCACGGGAATTGAACCCAGAGCATGGGATTGCGAGCATAAGCTCTACAGATTGAGCAACAGCAAAACATAATTTTTTCCACTTGTCATTGTAACTTACAACTCGGTTTTGCATTGAATAAGCTTCTCATTTTTTTCATAACCTTGGACATGGAATCGAACACCTAACCTTAGTGTTGCGAACACCAGCTCTACAGATGGAGCTACAAAAAACATGATACTTTCCAGTTCATTTTCAAAGTTACAATCACAGTCATACGAGAAAAAAACGTCACACTTACCTTGGCTATCGATCCCACAACCTTTCTTTTATACATTTTTTATACTTTGCAAGTATTCTTGTGACTTCTATGGTTATAAAAACTTTAAGAATCGAACCCACAACCTTGGTGTTGCAAACTCTAGCTCTACCGATCGAACTACAGAGGATAACACAAAAATTTCATTGAAAAAAAAA
>CM051501.1:4111317-4121441 GCA_028031935.1 Paedocypris micromegethes | reverse complement strand
CATTGAAAAAAAAAAAAAAAAACACATTGAAACAACTTCACATTTTTCACGGGAATCGAAAACGTAACCTTCGTGTTGCGAACAACAGCTACAAAATAGCATGAAACTTTCCAGGTATTATTGTGAGTTACAATTACAGTCAAACGAGGATAAAACATCACACTTTCCATGGGAATCAAACCCACAACCTTAGTGTTGCGAGCGCAGTGTTTGCTGATCCTCTGGGCCCTTCAATTTCACGGTCTGCTCCCCCGGGTCAGGCACGTACTAAACATCTAAATCGAATGAAGTAGGAATGTTAAATTTTCACGCAGTGGCATGGCTCGTTCTTCTGCGCGTTCTTCTGAAGCCACCTGATCGCATCAAAGCCGCATTCTTCTCAATAGAACGTAATGCGACAGTGGTCTTAACCAGCGATGGACCGGCTCCTCGTGGTCGGCTAACTGGATTTCCAGGGCCAATCACTGGCTCAACCCGCTGACACCGTTCCTGATGCGTCCGTCACAGTGGACTTTTATTTTGGCGCACGTCTATGTGACCTCTCCGTTCCTCCGCTTTTGTAACCGTGTTTCATAAGTTTCTTGTTTTGTGTCCCGTGGAAGGAAAACAGACGTGTCGGGGTGAGTGAAAAACGTCCGCGCTTTCTTTTCTGTTAGAAGAGACGTTTATTTTGGCAGCGCTGGCGGCGTATTGTATTGTAACGTATCGCGGATCCTGAAAGGAACCCTATGGGCATCTGAGATATGAGCCATTGTTTCACAAATCTATTTAAATATGGTAAATGTGGGGATAAAATGCTTTGAACTTAAAACATTTTCAGATTTGCATAATTATTAGCTTAAAGTCATTTCTTAATCATATAAACCTATTATATTATAAAACTAGTAATAATAAATTATTACCATAATTAATAGTATTAACCTATAAAAAATGTATTAGCAATTTATATTGTTTTTAAGTGATTAATGGATTTGTTTTTATTTTCGTCAGTGTTTGCTATTGCCCTTATTTGCATATGTATTAGCTCAGAATGGTTTATTAATGTAATGTTATTAGTTTTCTAATATAGTTACTCGTTACAATAATAAGTATTATTAATAATATAAGCCTGTTATATTATAAAACTAATAATAATACATTAATAAACACATTTGTGCTAATTAATATGCAAATCTAAAAATGTAAACACAGTACCAGTAATCACTTAAAAATCAATACAAATTACTAATCAATTGTTGTTATTATGTGTTATATAATGATAATGAATGTATTAGTGATTTATATAGTTTTTAAAGTGATTAATGGAATTGTTCTCATTTTCATCAGTGTTTACATTGTTTTTCTGATTGCATATGAATTACTTAAAAGTGTTTATTAATGTATTATTATTTGTTTTTATAATACAATAGGTTTATATTAATTATTGCAATAAAAATAGATTGGTAATTTATATTGGTTTTTAAGTGATTAATGAAATTGATCTCATTTGTGTCAGTTTACATTTTTTTTTTATTTGCATATGAATTAGCTCAAAGTGGTTTATTAATGTATGATTATTAGTTTTATAATATAACAGGTTTACATTAATAATATCAATAAAAATAGATTGGTATTTTATACCACCTTTAAAAGTGATAAATGGAATTGATCATTGTATATTAATTAGCTCAAAGTGGTTTATTAATGCATTATTATTAGTTTCATAATATGATAGGATTATTTTATTATTATTATTATTATTATTAATAATAATAATAATAATAATAATAAATTGTTACATTTAAAAACGACATCAATTTCATTAATAACTTTTATAAATAGTGATTCATGTCATTTCTGTAAGTGTTTACAATTTCTTTTCGGCCTGCATAATCATCCTACCTTAACATGAATATGCAAATTCTATTTGAATTCCACACCTGTCAGGCTTCAAACCATTCACTTGTGCCTTTGGTCTTCTTCAGGGCTTGTCTCTCATCATCCTCCCCTTCATCCCTGCCTCTAATCTCTTCTTCCCGGTGGGCTTTGTTGTGGCCGAAAGGATCCTGTACATCCCCAGCATGGGATTTTGTCTTCTGGTGGCCCATGGATTCCAAATCCTGTCGCGGAAAGGGTAACTCTCTTTCTATTTTTGTTTTTTCCCCTTCCACATAAAAGAAAAGGCACAATTTTCACATTTGTGACGGATTGAGATCAGGCTTTTGGAGACGTCCTCGCTTAGTGACCTTCTTCTTCAGGGGCCTGAAGAAAACGTCTTGGCTGCTGGTGGGAGTTCTGCTGACAACACACGCCGCGAAGACTTTTAACAGGAACTGGGACTGGGAGTCGGAATACACACTTTTTACATCTGCGCTGAAAGTATGAACACATTACTCATGTATAAATGCACATCTGGCCCATGGCTCATGCATATTATATGCTTGTATTTTGAGATCATTACCTTGAATAAATCCAGCTCGCTGCCTGATATCAAAGGACGAGTCGAGACGTTAACAAGAATGCAATGAAATCCCGGGAGAAGTGATTTGTCACGGCCTACGATTGTTTTCCTCCAGGTAAACAGGAACAACGCCAAACTGTGGAACAACGTGGGCCACGCTTTGGAGAACCAGAACAGTTACGAGGTGGCGCTGCGGTACTTCCTGCAAGCTACGAGAGTGCAACCAGGTACGAGCCAGGTGATGTTCCTCCTCGAACAATCCCAGGCCTTCCAGAAGAACAGCAAGGTCGAGCTGGGAATTGTATCCATCAGGAGTTGATTACGAGAACGAGTATCGGCTTCGCGGCTGATGGGGAACGTCACGCTTTTTCCAGCGACGGGAAGAAATGGCAAAGCGTTTTTTTTTCTTTTGTTTTCTTTTTTTTCCTGCTCGGATAGCGCTCCAGAATTGAGGATTCGAATGTCTCAAGGTGGTTTTCGAGACGTTTTAGCTAAACGTGCTAATGATAAATGACAGCGTGTCAGTTTGGTTTCGCACCATGCGGTTTCCATTTAAAACAGCTCGGCGCTTGAATTCGTAATATTCCCCTCAGATCCCGCTTCAATATCGGTGGCGTTCGGAGCTGCGCTCGCCGGCCCGGGCTGTTGTTTTAGGGTAGCTGTGGGAAGTGGTGGGCTTATTGTTTTAAGTCGGGAGATGTGTTGCTAAAGACGGATCCGGATTCGGCCAAAGTGGTTTGTTTAGTATTTCTCGGGACTGTGTGAAAACATTGGCATCTGAAACTGTTTTCACGCGGCGGTGTAAGAGTCTGGAATATGTGGATTTGGGGATTTGAGGTGAGGAGATAAGGACTCGCTCGGCTTTAATGTCGTCGGAGAAAAGCGGCCTGAAGACATCGCACTGTTGACTTTAATCGCTTAACGTTTGTCGGTTTATTGACTGGAGAATCGCCACCCAAGACGTGTTTTTCCCAGGTTAACTGCGTAAACACATTAACTGGCGAGGAAATCCCGCGCTCGCGTCGGAGCCGAAACGGGCAGCTGGGACCATTCGCAGAAGCCGTCACTGGTGGCGTTATCGGTCCGGCACATTTATATGGACCGGCGCTAATGTTAGACGAGCTTCTCCCACGTCTCCCACTTTTCCCGTCAATCCGGACTCCCGGATGAGCTTTAAATCGGGTCTGCTGCTTGTTTTATAAGTCCACTAAAAAATCACTCGTGTTTTCATTGCGTTTCATCTGTTTTTCCAGTTTAGGCCGGAGCTGTTTTCTTGATTTATGGCTTTGTACTCAACACTGTCTCCTCTTCTAAGATGACATTGGGGCCCACATGAATGTCGGGAGAACCTACAAGAACCTGAACCGGTCGCGGGAAGCCGAAGAAGCGTATCTGGTGGCCAAGTCTCTGATGCCACAGGTATGTTTTCGCAGCCTTGATGTGGTGAGCACGGAGAGTTAGAGCTGCACGATTAATCGTTAATAGATCGCGATCTCGATTTTATCCCCTCGCGATGTAAATCCAGCATTTATACGATTCTGCCAATATCTCTGATCTACATAGAACAATCTCTCTGTGTGTGTGCGCATCATTTAAATATTATAATGGAAAGATGACCTTGCATTACTTCGTATTTTGGGCCACCTGCCAATGTGGCCACCGGTCACATGCACATAATTACCTGCACTAGAACAGTGGATGTGAGTCAGGCAGCAGTCGAGTTTAAAAATTTTGAAAATAAACAGGGAGAATGAGTGATTAAACACAACGGTAAAGCAAGTCTGCTGTAGCCCCGCCTACAAAATAATCATTGTTTGAAAAGTATATCAAAAGTGCTTTTAAACAGAGCTTTAACATGCTACCGTACCTTGGAATGTTTGTTTTTAGTACGCTTAGTGATTATTTATTTATTTTTTTTTCTTTACATTTACTTTAAATTGAAATAAATCGAATGAAAAATATACTTCCGAATAAATCCAAGCCGCGACGACAGGAAATCTTCGAACGCTCACAATCGCCCACAAAAGCCGTCTACACATCACAATAAATCTCCTTAATGGCGTCTGTTTGCCTCGTTGATTATAAATGAGGTTCCTAAAGGCTTGAAATACTTGATGATGTGTTTTCAAGATCTTAAAAGTGCTTGAATTTGAAATGAAGTGCTTGGAAATTGAATTCTACGTATTTCACAACAAACAACCATCTGACCGTATCGTTCACAGCCTAAAATTCAAACTTCTAAAAGTAGTGATGGGTCGTTGGATTACTTTATCCCTCCTGTTATGTTCGTTTCAGAGGAACATCTGTAATATTCACAGTAATGTTTCATTATGCATATAAGTGTCAGAAACAAAAAAAAATGTCCAAAACAGTGTGTGTGTGTGTGTGTGTGTGTGTGTGTGTGTGTGTGTGTATGAGAGTGTGTGAGTGTAAGACAGCGGTGTATTATGTCTCATTGTTGCCAAAGAAACAAATAGCATTTGATCTTTCTGACTCTTTTTAGTTTCCTTTTTGTCTGAAGGGTCAAATTGACCAGAACATTTATCTTTGTAACAAAATCATGTACGGGTGTTACAAACATGTCACGTGTCGTGAACCATTTTTTGTTTTAATGTAGATTACACTAAACTAAGACAAAAAGTAGTTTTAAAGTGAAAAATACTTTTAGGTGTTTTATTTTTAAACTTTTAACACTGATCAATTTGACCAGAGTATAATCTTTGTCATAAAAACATGTAGCGTGGTGTTACACATGTGAACTGAATCATTATTTTTTTTATATGATTATTACACTAAATAAGCCAACAAGGAGAAGATTCAAAGTGAAAAAATGCTTTCAAGTATTTATAAAATATTTTCAAACTTTAAAAAACGAGTCAATTAATGAGACACGAACATATTAGGAGTTTAACCGACTACTTTGTCTTTGTTTGTTTTCGCACTGTATCTCTTGAAATGTAATCAAAATGTTTCATTTTGGTTGTACTTTGGCAGACCTTTAAATAGTTATTTTACCACAATCATGCTTGAATTTGACTTTTGTGAAACTGTAGGAACCCTGTATGTTTCAGCCCGGAAATCCGTACAAATCTCCCGGTATTCCGAGGATTTCCATCGTCCGCCTGTTGTAAATGTCAGCCAATGACGGTGCGCCGCCGCGACGCAACCCGATCTGTATCGCGGACTTGCTGATTTACATTGCAAACGCGGCTGCGGAACGGAACCGGGCTTTTTGGTGCAGTTCCTCGAAACGTTCCTTTCCAACAATGTGGAAGCTGGTCTCATCGCACATGTCTGTTTCAAATCTACAGCTGGTGGCCTTTGAACTGCATATGGCTCCATATTTCACGTCGGAGACACTATGGAAAAGAACACGGCGAATAAATTATTGCTGTACTTACCGTCAGAAATGTATGTAAATTCACTGCGCTCACAGCCTTTGCTGACCTTTACAAAACCTCTTGGCAGATCATTCCTGGGAAGAAGTATGCGACACGTGTGGCTCCCAACCATCTGAACGTCTACATTAACCTGGCCAATCTGATTCGGGCCAACGATTCCCGTCTGGAGGAGGCCGACCAGCTCTATAGGCAAGCCATCAGCATGCGGCCCGACTTCAAGCAAGCCTACATCAGCCGGCAAGTCCAGGTTTTTTTTTCCGAACTAGCTTAGGATTGAGAGTGAAAGTACTTTCACTTATTTCAAGTAAAATAAGTGTACTTTGCTCATTTCAAGAAAATAGGAAAAAAATGCTAATTTTGCAATATTGTGGTTACCGTCACACATTCATGAATTACATTTTTGTACATATAAACACTTATGTATGTAAACACTTAAATACAATATAACACGTTTGTTTTGTTTCAACTTTTAATGACGAAACGGAGACATTGCTAATTGAACAAGCTGAATTAATATTGTCTGTGTAATGTCTTTTAAGAGACGCTCTACTAAGAAAGAGAACCGTTAAATTACGCACACAGTGATGATTATGCCTTTTTTTTTAAATGAAATTCATTTGTAAACATTTGTTTCACGGGACGTTCAGATTCAGACTAACGCTTCGTTGTGCGCGAGAGGGAGAGCAAGAGAGAAAGAAAGCGTGACAAAGTTTTCTGTCTCTCTCTCTCTCTCTCTCTCTCTGTCTCTCTCTTTCCGTCCCTCTCATTTTTTGAATAAAAGTCAGAAATGAATTTTCAGTCATATCGCCCACTGATATTTTGATGATATTTTACACACAAATTGCGACATTTTTAAAGTAGTCTTTGTTTCAACACAGAACTTACTGAAACAAGAAATGTCAAGTGAAATTGTCTTCTTTTAACAACACAATGTTTTTCAAGTAGCAAAGACACTAGCTACTTTTTATGTCAAAGCCAATAAGAACATGAATTGAAATGCAGAAACAAGATATTTATTCTCTTACCGAGTCTAGTTTTCCCACCCCGTTGGTAGATACATTTACTTTTTTTACTCATTTTGTTTTTAATTTTCGTACTTTTTCACATGGATTTTTTTTGTGTGCACGCTGCAAAAAATAAATTCTTGAGGAGCCAAAAAATTAATCAATAAATCTGGATATTTTTTTTTTTCTTACAAGATAAATTACTTAGCTTAGAATTCTGAGAGAGCGATTACTTTGCTTCAAGAAAATAGGTCTTGCCTTACCAAGTAAAATCCTCTCACCCCACTGGCAGATAATTTTACTTGATTTAAGGTTTTTTTTTTTACTCGTTTTGTTTTTTATATTGTTATTTTTTTCATGTGTATTTTTTGCAGAGCGGTCATTAGTTTTTCATCCGTGTAGTCGTTGGACGGGCTTCAAGGCCCGTGATGGAGCCGTGGCCCTCACCCGCTCGATTCACGTCATCGACGAGCAAATATTTCTCATAGATAGCGGATGAAATTGAAAAACGAGCCGATTCATTCTACATGTGCACGTGGAACTGTACTCTGTCTTCACACTTTTGGGTTTCTCTCTACGTGCCCCGTCCTGTTAATGTAATGTTGATCTGATAAGCTATTGAAAGTGGTTGTACAGGAATGCCGGGGTTCTCGCGAGCATCAGAACTCACAACCGCACTGTGAACCGACAACAAACAAAGAAAAGCGAGGAGAAGGAAAAAAAAAACGAGAGGGAGAGAGAGAGAAAACCTGAACCAAAACTTTTGTATTACTGACACTGTTTGCTAAGAAAATAGCGCTTTGAGAAACCGATCTCGACGTACATGTGCGTTCGATTTCTAAAAGACGTCCTGCTAGAGGCATTCCAGAAATGTCTTTTTGTTTTTCTCTAAACTCAGAGGGGAACTTCTCTTGAAAATGAACAAGCCCGGCGAGGCGAAGGATGCTTACCTACGAGCGCTGGAGCTGGACCACGCCAACGCAGACCTCTGGTACAACCTGGCCATCGTCAACATCGAAATGAAGGACCCCACTGAGGCCCTGAGGAACTTCAACCGCGCCCTGGACCTCAATCCTCACCACAAGCTGGCGCTCTTCAACTCGGCCCTTCTCATGCAGGAGTCAGGTGGGTTGGCTGGCCTGCCGTTGTTGTTCTGATCCATTCAAACGGCCCTTCTGAGATGACAAGATGGCTTTGCTTTGGCCATCATAAGTGAGGAGATCATCAGGGTCAGTACGTTATTGATTAGCCAAGATGATGTATCCATTGTTGTTATTGATAATGTTGCAACATTTGGTCCGAAAATGTTGCAGTGGTATCGATATCATCATAAAATATACAGTACAATGTACATTCCAATAATCGCATCTGACGGTTTCTTTATTTACAAGACTGTCGTTTAAATTCTAACGACTCAACATCAAATTTGGGGTTTGTTCGGGGTCTGCAGTGTTTAAAATGCAAGCATACTTTAAAAAATATTGTTTTAGGTTATGAAAAAAACAGTTAAATGGCATTAAACATTTTAGAATTTTGTCAGGCTGTGTTCTGAAATAAATAGTTTTTCCGTAAAACGTATTTCCGCGAATAAAACATGTTTCTATTTTAAGAGCTCAAATTCTTGGGGGTTCTGATATTTGGATATTTCAAACACGCGCATAAATATTAACATACTTTATTACTCTTTGTCCATTCATTATTCAAGTTAAACGACATTGAAGTGAATATGGGGACATTGGATATTTAGTCATCAAAATTTTAGGTTTCTGGAAAGTCAAATGCAAGGAAGTGCTCATGTCCGTCTATTAATGCTGTACTTTTGCATTACTTAACGTTTGCTGTACTGAACTACAAAACTATGGGAAGAGTGAAAGTGTGCAGAAATGAATGCGAGAGCAAGGTTTTAAAATAAAATAACCATTGAGCTAAAGAAGGAAATTATAGAGAAGCTCGATAGTGGCATTCGTCTGACTGATCTCAGAGAAAGATCGGCGTATAAAGACGTATGTGTGCAAACCTTGTGTAAAACAAAATGTTAGAAATATACTAGTACAATTCTGTGTATATGGTTCCGCGTTTTAAAATGTGTTCATTAAGAAAAGAAAATACACCTTCATAACGGATTAACCAGATTTACGATGGGAAAAAAAGAAATGTCCGACTTTCATGTAATTGTTACAAGTTCGTCAGGACGGATTAAATTGTTTACCAGGCTGCAGTTTGCCCAGGTCTGGCTTAAACCCTGGAGCCAAACGCGGCATTACGTCGACTGCTGGATGAACTCGCACGAACCCGTTTCCTGATTGGTGTTTGATTTACACGAGGTTCGACATCCGGAAATTAAGCCGCACTTTTTAACCTGTGCTTTTTCAACTTCCTCCGACTCCATATGGCACGCAAAAGTGTGAGCGATGTTCCGTCCCAGAACGTCAGCGTTTGATCCAATAACTCGGTCTGACTTATTGACCCCAACCCTGAATTTCTAAGCCATTTCCCCCCAAGCGGTGAATAGCAGGACGTATGAATGGATCTGTGGAGCTGGAGAGAGGCATTAGCTTGTCATTTAGCAGAGATTAGCACACCTACGCCAGCGCTGAGCAAACACGCCGCGCACAACAGCTCTGTTTGCTTCTGGTTTAAGGCCCGTTGTTCCCACTGTTTAATCATGTGACATAGGAAGCATGTTGAGATCAATTCGCAGGAATGCTTGATGACGTTTTTTTCAGGGTCTGCGGTGTTTACATTTTAAGCATACTTTTTTGTTTGAGGAGGTGAATTTTATTTTATTTTTTTACCTTATTTACTAGATTATAAGCACCCATTTTTCCAATTTTAGAAGCTCAAAAACTTGGGGGAGTGTGCTTATAATTGCATATATCAAATATGCGCATACATATTAAATTACTATTTTGTTTATCTATTTTTCAAGTAAAGTGACATTGAAGTATGGAGTCAAGTCACAAGTTCTGCTTAGATATTTAGTCATAGAAATTTTTGATTTCTGTAATGTCAGACATTCATTCCTGCAAGTTCCTGATGCTTTTGCATTTTTTTATCAAATTTTTTTTCACAAGGTTGTCATTACGTATGCAATGTATATACAAATAATTGCATCTTACAATTTCTTTATTTACAAGACTATGGTTTAAATTCCAAAAACATCAAATTTCAGGACGATTTTCAGGGTCTGCTGTTTAAATAAAAAAAAAAACTAGCTCTTTTGTGTTCGGGAAGCAGAATATTTTTTTACCGTATTTACTGGAATATAAGCGCCATTTT
>CM051501.1:4104608-4111311 GCA_028031935.1 Paedocypris micromegethes | reverse complement strand
TTTTTTTTTTTTTTTTTCAATTTTACATGCTTAAAAACGGGGTGTGGTTGTATTGCTTTTTTTTTTTTACATATTTCAAATATGCGTGTGAATCTTAAATTACTATTTTGTTTCTGTTATTTAAGTAAACTGACATTAAAGTATGAGGACAAGTCATACGTTCGGCTTTGGTATTTTGTAATTTTGAAATAGGTTTCTGGAAAGTCAGACGCTCGTTCCTGCAAGTGCCAGATGCTTTTACCTTTCTTGTAATTTCATTTTTTTTCCACTAGTGGAGACAATCATAAAATATACGATGTATATACGAAGTATCGCATCTGAATTATTGTTTTTTTATCACAATTTTTTTCCACTATTAATAATAACAATAATGCTTTCGATTTTTATTTGAACGGCGCTTTACAAGTCTTCTTTACAAGTCTTCTCAAAGAGCCTCTTACAATGAGGAACACCATGCACACCATCCTTTTGCCCGAAGAAATAGCGGCAACCAATCTGCGCCAGCATCCACTTTAGCCGGGCATACACACACCACACACGCTCACACACACCCACACACGGCCAAATGAACCTGAAATGCATGTTTTTCAGATTAGGGAAAAACCAATTGGATTGGAGGCAATCATAAAACACACGATGTATATACGAAGTATCGCATCTGAATTATTGCGTTTTTTTTCAAGTCACGTTTTCTGTTTTTTTTAAACTAGGCGAGGCCAAATTCCGCCCCGAGGCCAACCGGCGCTTCCTGACCTACGTGAGCGAGGAGCCCGAGGACGCCAACGGCTACTTCAACCTGGGCATGCTGGCGATGGACGCCGAGGAGAACGCCGAGGCCGAGCGCTGGATGCGTCAGGCCATCCGCCTCCAGCCGGGCTTCCGCAGCGCTCTGTTCAACCTGGCCCTGCTCTACTCGCAGTCTCAGCGCGAGCCCAGCGCCCTGCCCGTGCTGGACGAGCTCCTGCGCCATCACCCCGGCCACGTCAAAGGCCTGATCCTCAAAGGAGACATCCTGATGAACCACCACAAGGACACCGCCGGAGCCAAGGCCTGCTTCCAGCGCATCCTCAGCACGGACCCGGGCAACGTCCAGGCCAAGCACAACCTCTGCGTGGTCCACTTCGAGGAACGTGAGCTCCAGCGGGCCGAGAGCTGCCTGACGGAGGCGCTGGCCATGGCTCCGGGCGAGGAGTACATACGACGCCACCTGGCCATCGTGCGGGGGAAACGGGCCGCCCTCCTGCAGACGGAGGCGGGTGGCGGGTCTGAGGAAGACGAGGAGGAAGCCGAGGAGGGAACCAGGAAGGAGAAGAATGCGAGGAAGTCCTCCCCCACGGAAAAGCTCAGCGGCCAATCAGAGGAGCTGGATGCGAGCCAGGCCGAGCAACGGACTAGCGGCAAATCCGCGAAAGAGATTACGGACATTGAGGAGAAGCGAGCCGCCGCCTTGAAGAGACTGGAGGAGATTGAGCGCATTTTGAGCAGCGATTAGCCTCCTTTATCCACCGCGACACTATTTTTATACCACTATTTAAAGCCCACAAAACTTTCAAGTCCAATTTTAGCTGCGGCGAATTTTTTCACCGTCGAGCCGAGAAACGGCAACGGGAAACCAGGTGTTTGCTCACACATCATTAACAAAGGAAAAAACACTATCATCGTTTTTTTTTTTATGTTTCTCGAACTGGGTGGAAAACATCGCAGCTGGCGTTTCGTTTCGTTCCAGCGTATCGGTAATTTACGTCGCGAGTCGCTTCTCGACACGTCATCGGGCGCCACTGACACGTATTACTCTTAAATCACTGATAAAATATCGGTACATCTGCGGGCGAGGCGTCTGGGTGGTCCGCGCCGTTCAGTTTCTCATGACATCACTCCACTTCCTCCCATTCTCTGCCGCCTCGCTATCGATGTGTGGATGCTCCCACATGATCTGCTCTTCAATCGTGGGTCACTTCCCTCTAACGCCACTTTTTTTACGTTTTTTGTGGTGTGAGGCGCTTTTTTTTTTGGTTATTTACGCCACATGGCTTATACGTGAGTCGCGGACTGGTCATGCTAAGTTTGATTTCAGCTCGGCGCTCGGGAAGGTCCAGTGCTTTTTCTTCCCCCTCTTGTTTCTGGTTCTTTCCAAAGACATCAAACAGCAATTTTTTTTTTTCATAATCAAACATCGAGGGGGGAACAAAAGAGGATTTAAAGGGAAAATTCTTCCCGACATAAAGTTTTAGGCCGGTTAAACCCCCCGTGACTTTATTCGGTTCCAGAACACAAGCTTTTTTTTTTTGTTGTCGTTTTTCTTTTTTTGGAGATTGGGTTGGATTTTTTTATTATTGGATTTTGAATAAAAGTGATGAATATGAAAGCTGAAGGGAGAATTATGGCGAGAACGTCACGCTTCTTTTTGTCTGTAGAAGCTGTTAAAAGCCAATAAACGATGGAGATTCTCACTATTAAATATTTGGTCGTTCGGATTGTCAGGAAATAAAACACTAGTTTTTGTGGAACTTTATCTGTTGCTCAGTAGCTAAAAATTATCAAATTCTTATTATTATTCATGTTTCATGGTTTTAATATTTTATCAATATACTTTTTTTGTCCTGTCGGAGACATTTTCTATTCTGTCTCGCTAAAATGTTGTGAATTAAAGCCAATAAACAATCAAGATTCTCATTATTGAATATTTAGATCGTTCGGATTATCCAAAAAAAAAGATTACACTGGATTTTATGTATTTTTTTTCTGTTGCTCAGTAGCTGAAAATGATCAAATTCCCATTACAATTATTATTATTTTTAATATTTCATTGTTTTAATAACTTGTTAATATATTAGCATTAATTCTTCCATTACAAACTTCCTGTCGAAGACTGTTTCATTTCTGTCTCACGGAAACGTTTGTGAATTAAAACCAATAAATGATTGAGATTCTCATTAAATATTTGGGCAATCGAATTGTCAATAAAATTCAAAAGGATTTCATGGAACTTTTTCTCTTTCTCAGTAATTAAAAACTATTATCATATCGTGGTTACAATTATTATTAAGATTTTTTTATTTAAAAAATCTTTTGTCAAAGATGGTTTAATTTCTGTCTCGAAAGCGCCGTGAACTAAGAAGCTCCGAATCAACAGCCACATAAATCGTTCTCACGTCTACAGTTGATTCAGTCGATTTTAAAGCTTGAAAGCGCTAGTGGATTTTCCATTCGAAACGCATTTTACCAACGGCGCACGATTCCAGACGACGTTTTTTGCATAATAGATGTCGTACGGCGTAATCAGCATGAGAGACTTTCGATATTTTTTATTTTAATTTATTTCTCATTAAACAAGCTTCCGGTTTACTAAGCTGTGACCTTTTTTTTTTAGCTTGGGTACATAGTCCGAGATTCGTTTGAGCGTTTTTTTTTTTTTCGCTCGCCGGCCAACGCGGGATTTTAACATTCAGCAGATGAGCCATAGTGCGTTTCGCAATGTTCGCCGCTAAAACGTCTTGACCTTGCCTGCCTGGAGAAGCCGGCCAATCAGAGCGCTGAAAAGTCCTTCGGTTAGGCCACGCCCCCAACCTCTACATCAAATTTAGTTCTTCACGCAATCCGAGAAAGGAACAGGAATCCGTACACCTGTTTGCGTTCCCAACGGGCCACGTTTGCACATGTGCCTCCTGTTTGTTTTATTGACGCTTTGATGGCGCGCGCCGACAGATTTACACACTTGTATCAATAGCGAATGTGTAGTGTTTGCCGTTTTTCGCTCGACACTAAATCATCTCACTTACCGCTCATGTGCGTCGTAACTCTGGCCGCGACGAAGCTTGAGAGCGAAATCCGCCGGCCACTCGCCAGCTTTTATTTGTCAACCGTTGGCGTTTTTTTTCTCGACCCGTTCGTGTGGCTCTTGGTTTACGGTGTTTATCTGTTTTTTTTTGTCGGACTAATGCGTTGACTTATGAGCTGTGGCAGGTCTCGCCGCTTTCCAATAAAGACGAATTACAACAGGAATGTCTCCCATAAATGCCACGTCTTTTACGCGGGCGTCCGGTTTGTGATGTCTGGGGGTTTGATGAGAAGATGTGATTAATTTTCAGTCTGTAAATCCACACGCCTGTGACTGTGGAGCTGCCAAAGGCTGTAACTGTCACTCGCCTCGGGCCAGTGCGCTCACCTGACAGACAGACAACGTGTAAACAAGTGGCACTTTGTTGTGGCTGTTTGTGGGCGTGGCCTCACCGATCCTGGTGATTGACAAGTCTTTATGCAGTCCGTTGACCTCGACGGCTGTTTTTTTTCGAGGGAAATCGGCCCGTGGATGAAATTTCGTGACCGTATTGGCCCTGTTGGAAAATCGACCCGCCGGTTGTAGATTGCCATCACTTTGACATTTGATCACACACGATGTTTAACATGATTATGCTTTAGTCCATGTGAGAGCACGATTTATATTATTGGATTAAAGGCTCAATGACTCTTTTGTAGTGGTAATGCCTGATTACGCTTTTCAATGGCCTTTGGTCTGTGGTTCAGGACTTCAGGCTCTACGGCCTGTGCAGAAAGAACCAGGATTCGTCGTTTCGGACCGAGTTCCTCGCTTCCTCCTCGTTTAAGAACCTCATCAGATTTGACATTTGATCGCAAAGGTTATACATCCCTTTTTTCTGTCTTACACATCATCTTGCCAACTTACAACCAATCAAATAGTGCAACATCATCATTAGTCGTCGTTATGTATCATAACGACTGCTCTGAGCCAATCAGAACGTTCTGACGAGGGTCACAGGTGAAGCTGTGTAATGTCGCCACTCTGTGTAAGTGTCGCCAGTTGATGTCACTGAAAATATCGATGTTTTGAGAACACTGTGAATGGTGTTTTACTGGTAAAATGCCGGAATGCCAGTGCTTGTGTGAACAGTATTTACCGGTAAAGTTGTTCCAGTCATTTTCCGCCAATTTACCGGCATTGCTGCTAGTTTTCATCATGTTTCTCTATGATTCGGAATGCTTGCACTACATTACCCACCATTCCTTGCGATCAGAAACGTTGAACGCTATGTATGAAGGATTTTCAAACTGAAGACCTAAATGTGCATGAGACGGACGGGTCATTTTTTGGACCAGTTTCGATTTTTAAACATCCTGGTGTTAATCTCATCTGTAGAAAAGTTCTTGTTTTAAGAGTTGCGTTTTGAATCCTGTTTGAAATATATAACTTTTTAGTGAAAAATGTATCACTTTTTTGTTTTTGTTTTTTGGAAAATTACCTTGATTTAAAACCTTTAAATCCTCTATTCCGCTCAGTTTCACTCTGTCTTCTTTCTATTTCTAGCATGTCTCTGCACTTTTTGTCTTCGAGTGTGAGAAGCCAAATACATGGACTATGGTGTATGAAATTATATAAAATATGTCGTGCATATATAAACACATGTGTAATAATTGCAAACATTTTTGTTTTGGATGCATGCAAACAATCCAGATAAAAAATAGTGATTCACCAATGTTTGCTTAATATAATAATAATAATACACAAGTCCAATACACAAAAACTTTTTTTTTTCGGAAGAAGATTTTTACACTGATTTATTTGCACTCTAATTGTCCATTACTTGTGTAAGATCGGCTAAGATTTTCCTGAGATCCTGATAGAAAGAAATCCACATCTGGCCCGAGACCTCTAAATTACTGTAAAGCTCAGAGTGCAGGTGTTTGGGGCGGAGCTATGGGATCATTTAGCAGGCTGAACAATAAAACGCCAAAATGTGATTGGTTCAGGAAACCGCCAACTTGTAAATTATTTCTGCGTATACAGAGCCTTGCAGGCCTTTGGGGGGCGGAGCTTTGGGATCACCTATGCGGGCTGCACAAGAAAAAGTCTTGATTGGTTGACTGCTTTAACACGCAAATGCTTGTCTGGAAATGGCCGAAATTATCATTTGGAACGATTTAATAAGAAGTATTTATGGACAAAACATAATTAAGATTCGTTTTTGATTCCGATATCTTCAGGCCTTCAGAAAAGGCTTTGAAGGCCACTGCTGTAAACTACCATGGAATTCAGAGATTCCTCAACAGGAGTCGAACGATTTAACCGAGTGCAACAAAGTGAACCGCTTTCTAGGAACCTAAACGTTTGCGTTGGTTAAACCCGCTTCGGTGGATTAAATTCAATCGTCTTCCTTCCACAAGCTCGATGTTTCTCAGCGTTCAGGATTCCTCTCAAGAAAAGACTGAATGAAAATGGGAAGCGAGGCATAAAAAGGCGGCAGCGTGTTGATGAATGGTTGGATGGTTTGGCCGCTCTTTACAAACAGATTCTTTCAGTAAAGTGACAATATCGTTTGTCAGCTTGTGATAAACCATCTTCCCCGAGGGCAGCAATGTCCTCAAAGCGAGAACTCGTCCTGTGCTTTCATGCTTTCATCTCGCGCTGTTTACTATGTGTTGTTTTGTTTCCCACATTTGTCAGCGGGACGTGGCGGATCAACCGGATTCCTCCGCCGTTCATCAGCTCCGTGAGTCACCGGGGAACCAGTAGGTGCCAATACGCAGCTTTCCCGCTTTTTTTTAACGGGATGTTTACGTCCAAAACGCCGGTTGTCGTCCCTTTCAGGCAGGGCGTGTGATCGGGAACGTGTAATTACGATAATGAGCGCTTTCTGGAAATCATCATTAGTGTAATGGAGCCACTTGACTTTTATAAACGATACGC
>CM051501.1:4022108-4099608 GCA_028031935.1 Paedocypris micromegethes | reverse complement strand
TAAGATCAAAAGAATCTTATGCTATTAACAGACTAAATTTTCTGGAGAAACAACTCTTTCAATCTCAAGAAGGTAACCAAAGATGTTCTCGCCATTTTAAATCCAAATCAATGACCTGCCACAGACAGAGGAAAAAGTCCAGGTTGAGATTCTGGAGAACTTTCTGCCTCCAGAAGACGACAGTAAACATGACCAGGAATCATCTTTTACTGATATAATCAACAATTCTCTGCTAGATTTAATCCACATTTCTATTTTAATCTCCAGATCACAGCAGCCACCATGACCTCTGCGTTTACAGACTCTTCTGTGTCAAGTTCAGTAGCTGCAAACGGCTGATGTGTGTAGTTTGACCTTCAAACTTCAGTGGTACCCCGACTCACCAAGTTACTCCGTGCCGAGAGCCAATTTGTTCGGCGGAAATCTAGTTGTCTGAGCTTCATTTTACATGTAATCAATCTAATCTGTGCCATGACTTCATGAATTCAGACAAAATTGTTTTATAAATGATAAAGGTTTGGAAATAAATGTAATAAAAACATCTTACATAGCAGTTGTTTAGTTTGCCGTAGCAGTTGTTTAGTAATGATATACGGACAATCTCACATGAACAGTTACCGCCATCTTGAAACGAGGGCATACAAATCTCAGAGATATCGCGCGATTCCGGAAGTTTCAGGGATTTGCACGACGCCATTTCAAGATGGCGGCTTTACGAGAGAGAGAAAAAAAACATCACCATTCAGGGAGAATACAAGCTTATTTTATATTTTGGAAGCAAGATCTGTGACACTAACTAGTGTTGTTTTTTTTTTTTTTTTTTGACATACAAATAAGGAGCAGTATCGAAATTTTGCTCTGCATTTAGCCATCCAGTGAAGTTACTTGCACAGGGAAGTAACGCTCGATTTGAGACACAGTTAGCCAATTCAAAACTAGATTGAAGACGCATCTCTTCAATGATGTATATACTCCGCTGTAATTACAACATATCTAATAACTGACTATAACCGTATATAAAGGCTGCATAGTCTAGTGTCCGGAACCCAAACACATCTGCACCTAAGAGTGTCAAAATCTAATCTTAAATTAAGTCTTAAATTATGTCTTGCTAATGCTTTGTTTGTTTTCTCTGTGTTTACACTGAACTTGAACTTGAACACACAAACCCGGAGCAGTGAGAAGCCTTACGTTGTGGTGTTGAGGGTCATGTGTGAATCAGTGTCTTGCTCAATAACATAAAGATGCAAAACCAGCCAGACCGAGATTCGAACCTGCAACACTTGGGTGTCACCTACTTGTAATACACAAGAACACTAACATCAGAATGACAAAATTAATAATTGTACCCATTAAAAACATACTGTGTTTGCACACAAAACACACCAAAATGTAAAATATTACCATGAAAATTTGTCAATCACGCTTCGTAAAACGTTTAACGATTTAGGTAAAAACAAACTACAGGAACCTACAGGTTAAAAGTCCAAACAAAACAAACAATAACTCTGGACCACTTTCCGCATTTGACATGAGAGTTTCGATTTAAGCCGTACTTTCGATTTGGACACTCGGGTTAGGAAAATGAACCCGAACCAATCGAGCAGAACCAAATCGAAAACGGTTTTAATGAAAACACGGTTTAAATTGGGAAACCATTACATGGCATAAGCATTTTTTCCAGATACTGACCTGCAATAAACCCACCCGCAGAAAACGAAACTTAATTAAGCGTCTGTTTACCAACAAACACACACTGTTCTATGTAATACAGCGGCCTAGATAGAGTATATGCAGTGTATTTTCTACGTTGATTTATGGATTTATTAGATGTGAATGGGCATTTTGCTCCGTTGTAAGTCTCTCTTGTTTAAGCCAAGTTGGAATCCCTTATGACTCTTAAGCGATTTCACAGAGCACCACTTGCTATATATAACGCATTAACTGATTCCTGCTTCTCAGAAACCAGTCTCTCTCCTTGTCTTTCCCTTTTAATTTCACTGCATTAGTTTCTTATTTTAAAACAATACACAAGCAGCGGAGAAAGGCATCAGATAATCTGCACAAACCTCGGAGGCTGACCCGGGGTGAAGTATCAGAGAGAACCGGATCCGTGACCTTGGCGAAGAAGAGGAAAAAAAAACCTTGTTCGTAGTAATTCACAAAATCCGAAAGCACAGAGGAGAAATTCAGGCGCGGAAACATGTGGTTTTATTAAAGCGCTCGCTCGGGTAGTTTTGCTAGCAGAAATTAATTTATTCCTGTTTGAAGATAACGTGAAAGAAAATGTTGTTTCAGCTGCAGATTTGTCTCTTTACAAGCGTGTAAAGGGAGAGTCAACAGCCTGCGAATTATGTTTACAGACAGGAAAATAAAATGTACAGAACGATTGTTTACTTTGTAAAATTGTGTAACAAAACATAAAGTGACAACATAAAAGTCACAAGAAAATAAGAATAGCAACAAAGTTTATATTAGTTATTACAACAACTTGTGAAATGATACATTCAATGTTTCTGCCATATTGCTATTACATAAAAATAGCTGTAGTTATGACAAACATGTAAATGTGTAATATAATTCCACATAATTAATTACACTAAAATATATACTGAGACATAATCAATACTGTATGTGCCAATACAAGTATGTGGTAATATGAAAATGATATTTATTAATAAAATCCACAATATATAATAATATCTAAGCAACATTAAAACATATCCATGTTAGATATGTATTTTATAATTATTAACAAATTAATAGAATCTATAAAACATATGTAAAATGCATATATTTAACATTTTGTATCTGCATACATTGAATGCATGTGGTAATTTCTCAAAGACATTACATTTGGTGATATAATAGTTAGAAATTATTAGTTGAATTAGTCTCAATATTATAATTACAAGCATATATACAACATACAGATCGTTATTCATGTATTAAATGCAATGCACATATTAATGAGATGTGCATATATTGAAATTATATGAATTGCATATTCAAAAGACATGTTAAATGCATGTAATTTTCTATTATTACATTAGTTGTCAATGCATGAGTTAATCATTTATTAATAAATCTATACTATATTTCTAAATATAAAAATAATACTTTTTGAGTGATTCGCACATTTTATGATAAATACATATATCTAAGTAACATTAAAAACATACACATTAGATACATTTTTATAATTAATAACACAATAATAGCATCTAAAATACGTATGTAAAATACATAGCATTAACATTTTGTATCTGCATACAGTGGATCTAATATATTTAATGCATATGGGGATTTATCATAGACATTAAAGGCATAATTTAGTGATATAATAGTTAATAATATTAGATATTTATAATCAATTGTTCAACTAGTCTTCATATTAATACCAAGTGCATAAATATGACGTTAATGCACATATAGATCATTAATCATTTATTAAAAGCAATCCACATATTAATGATAAGTGCATATATTGATATTATATTATTAGCATATTCAAATGACATGTTAAATGCGTGTAATTTTCTATTATTACATTAATTGTACACATTAATTGTACAAATAAATTATTGATTTATTTATTCTAAGATGTATACTTAACAAATAATAACATAATAAAACCACAACATAATAATGATAATAATAATAATAATAATAATAATAATAATAATAATAATAATACAATTATCTCGTTCTTTCCCATAAGGATAGGACTAGAAAGAAAGATTTCCCTTATTTCCCTAATTGTAAAAATGCACATATAATAGATATTGTCAATGCATTGATTATTTAATAATCATTTATTATATAATCTATGCTCTGGGACAAATAAAGTTTCTTTGACTTGGACTTGATATTTAATTTGCCCTTATCCTGGTTGATAGAGAAACCTCATGGATTAAAGTAACGAAAAGTAAAGTAAAAAAAGTGAAGTAAAGTAAATGACTGTAAAGTAAATCAGTGCCAGAGCGTTTGGTCCTCTGAGCTCCTGGAAAGTCGCATCTCGATCTTTTCTTCTCTTGCGCAAACTTGTGGATGAGTGTAAATAAATTCCCAGAGCCCGTCCTGGCCCGCGAGCGCTGTCCTCAAGCCGGAAAGGTGAAATACTTTACAAACTCTCCACTTTCCTGCGTGAAATATGGTTTCCAAGCGCCTAATTTCTCCGGCTGATTTACTGGCTTTCGAATGATTGCATCCTAGGCCGCGGCCCCACGTGTACGCTCGCTCATTACACCGCCATTTAACACGTGGACCAAACCATCTCCATCACCTCCGTAGTGCGAAGAAAACATGAAAGAGACTCGTCGAACCGCAAAGTGTTATTTCTCCACGAGGACCAGATTTACCGAAGAATTCCAGAACATTTCTCTCAAAGACGGAGCGGGTTGAGGGGAAAAAGGTTGCGCGAGGTAAACAAGCGTTTTTTTTTTCTCTTCTCCCACCTCAGCAATCGAGAACATAAATAACAGCCTTGACTGTGATGGATTGGGATTTTCTGTTTTACCACTTAGAACCGAGTCTGTGCTTTGGCTAATTCCGGCACTCGGGGTTGTTTTGATTCTTCTAACGCAATTAAAGCGAACGTGGGATGTGTTTCGGTTAGCCTTCGATAGCATGCTACGCTTAACATAACACTGCGCACATCTGTTCCATCGCTACTCCGCGTCCAATGTTTCGTATCGGGAACGTGTGTTTTTCCCATTCGCCGCGATATTAATTTACAGTGCGTTTTAAGCCGTCAGCCGGACCGTAAACGAGTCATTTATCAAAGTACTAATTCATTTCCTTTTGGCAAGTCACCTGAGGAACGCTTAGGCACGTTTGTCGTATAAAACGCGTTACCTTCTCGCAGCTTCTGAAGGGCGTGGCATTAATGCGATATAATGGCTTGTGACAACCAACTTCGTGGTACTCGGGGAAGGAGAGCAAGGCTCGGCTCTAGTTGACAGATAATCCTAAAACAACTTTCCGTTTCGGGGTTCAGAGAAAGCAAAACAGGCCACTGTTGCTAGGTAAATACGAGCGCTAGGCCTGTGAAAACTGTGCATTCCTCGAGCCGCTGGATAAGACAGAAGCTTTGACACATGCTCGCTATCTTTAAAGGAAAGGGGTCGGAGGTGAGGAGTCATCACGCTGACCTTCTCTTTTCTGAAGATGCAAGGGAGGTCACGCAGACACTTGGGTGACAGCGGAATCAAAGCGGCGATGCTACGTGCTAATCTCACAAGCACTTTCACTCCGGAAAGAAACCACGCCGCTCGGAAGACCAGGACCAATACGATTCTTGGGTTGGATTTCGCCATTTGTAGTGTAATGCTAATGATATTTTCTCATTTGTTGGTTTATCTATCTGTCTGTCTGTCTGTCTGTCTGTCTATCTATCTATCATTATTTTTGTACGTATGTGTTGGTATATTTTTTCAATACAATTGTTCTTTTAAATTTCTTCTTTGTAGCGGAAATGTGTAATTTTTTTTTTAGTTAGTCGCAATATTAATGTATAAAGAATCAAAGTGGCCTGCTTTGCTGTGAGGCTACATGCTAATCTCACAAGCGCTTTGGTCAGTTTCCAGAAACGTTCAATGCCATTACGTATCGAGAGAAAACGTTTTTTCAAATTTTTTTGCAAAATTGTTTGAGAAGATTCAAAGTGGCCTGCTTCGCTCAAATGCTAAGTGCTAATCTCGGAAGACGCCGACTTTCAGTCAGATTCCTGAAAAAAATGTAATTGACAGAATTTTGAAACAATCTAATACTTTTTGTATTTATTCATAAATGTTGCTGCTTATTTTCCATTTTCATAAAATGCAGTTTACATAAAGCTCTGTGTTCTGGCTAAAGGCTGCGCTCAGATGCTAGGTGTTTAGCTCAGATGCTATGTGCTGCGCTCAGATGCTAAGTGCTGCGCTCAGATGCTAAGTGTTTAGCTCAGATGGTATGTGCTGCGCTCAGATGCTAAGTGTTTAGCTCAGATGGTATGTGCTGCGCTCAGACGCTAAGTGTTTAGCTCAGATGCTAAGTGCTGCGCTCAGATGCTAAGTGTTTAGCTCAGATGCTAAGTGCTGCGCTTAGATGCTAATGCAGAAACGCAGATTCCTGCATCTTCTTGTGTTTCCAGGAAGAAATTCCTAGAACTCGCTGGTTGAGAATGCACATGGGGGTGAGCACATGCTTTCATGTGTTATTCTATCGTCCTCATTTACTTTTATAAGGCAAGACCACGGACGCCCAAATAAACGCTTTAAACACACTGCAAACGCGCGTTGCTACGGAATTAGCGCCATCTTGCCACCCCGTAGCTTTTTAAAAGCTGTAGCGCTTAGGCTACAAACAACGAGGCTACGAAAATTGACGCCGCGGAAATTAGATCAATGGACTTTTGCGTCCATCTGGCAATGCTAACAATTTTTACAACTGTTGTTCTAAAACTTTAAAAGGCCGTTTATTCCGAGACTATAAAAAGAGAAGTCGTTCGCCATACGCTCCAAATTACGCAAGCTGCACATGTTGTGTGGCACACCGCCAGCTTTATCAGTCGCTGCTATCACGGGCGAAAAAGAAGAGCAGATCTTCCTCATCACTGCGCTAAACGCAACACTTCCGCTTAACGAATGTAAACGAACTCGCTGTCCTCTTCGTGGGATTCTCCTCCGCAGACATCCAGGCACCGGGTTGTTGGGAGAAGAGACGTCCGTCAATGTTTTGCTAGCTGATATTTCAATTTGCGGGACTCTGAGGGGACGGAAATGTTCGGAGATTCCTGTCGCTGGTAGAGTCCAGATCCTGGTGCGAGTTCATTCACACAGTCGATTCAGTGAGAAGGTTCTAGAAAATGAAGCTTGTGGAGCTTTAGTGTTAATCGTGATTAGCATTCGCCTCAACACACTGACCTGTAAATTCGTTGTTCAAAGGCTTTTAATCACAGGCTGCAACTTTATGGCTGTTTTCAAATAACTCAAAGAATTTCTAAAGGAGTCACTTTTAGAATTATTCCGTTTCATTCCAACTGTAACCGTCCATGTAGAAAGAATGTTGTTTATTATTAAAATGTGCTACAGTGAGAATAATCTATTTAAAAATATATTTTATACTTTGGAAAATAAATGTGTAAATGCATACAATATGAAATGTAATACAAATGTCAAAATTGGGTGGATTTTTTTTTCACCTCTTGAAAATTTGGAATTTAGAATTGATTCACGCATTAATCAAACAGCAGCAATGAACATACGAAGACAATTTGAAAAGAAAAAAAAAAGGAAATACACTTAAATTAAGTTCATTTTCTTCATGATATTTTGCAAAGGATTTCTTTGGATTTTTGCTGGAAATAATTGTACACGACTAACAGATGATTTGTTTTGTTGTCAGTTGCTCAATTGATGCAGTGATAATAGCTTTTTACGACTTAATGAAAGACGTTACAAATTTGATCTTTAGAAAAAGGAAATATTCTGCAAAAAGTGAAGTGATTGGACCCAATATACAGACGTAAAAAATGTAAATGTATTGTCTCGTTTAAAATTGTATAGATAGTATTTATTTATTGATATATAATGCCTTGTCATTAAATATTTGATTACTATAATAACCAAATGGGACATATCAAATAAAACAATCACATAATTGCTAGTATTTGGCCTGTAGAATCATTTTTCCAGAAGAAAAACATCCGCATTCATATTCCTAATCTAATAATCTACGTGTTTTTGTTTTGAATGCCACGTTTAGTTTTTTTTTCCGCTGGGCGTCTGCATGTTTCAAAGAATCATTACTCAGTTTCCAGAGCAGCAGCTTTTTTCATGGAAGTGATGAAGTTCCCCGATACGGGATCATCACGAGAGGTTCAACATCCCTGGATCTTTGTTTTTCTTCGTTCCACATTAAAAGCCAATGTTCTACGTTTGATCCGCTGGTGATTAACTCTTTCCCGAGTGCTGCTAATGTGGGTAAACACGGCTTGGTTTCCAGCGGGAGAGGCATCGATTGTCTGGCCGCTGGCGGAGTTCAAGCGAGATGAATCGTGAAGCGTCGGCTCCCACATGTTGTTGCGTTTCATCTTAGTCGCATCCGCCCGGTCACAAAAGCTCTAATGTTCAACCCAAAGTCAATCTGCTGTCGGCTTGAGAAGAACAACACACTTGAGTTTGATCTTTGCTCAGGATCCTTTCAAAACACTTTTTCCATTTCTGGGTTACGGGGAGGTGGAGACTGGATGTAAGGACACGCCCTTTGTCGGTGGCCAACCAATTGCGGGCTGGAGAACTGTAAATACAATATATCTGACCTATACATTCTTGTATACATGTCGGAAACGCTTACGAGAACTTTAACAATCACAGAGGAGGCCAGTCTCGAACTTGGCTACAATTTTGTAGTGTAAAGTACTTGAGTAATTAGACTTTGTTACTTAAAAATAAAATAAAAGTATTTTTGCCACTTTGTACATGTACCGAGTATCAAAAATATTTTTAAATATTTTACTTTCTACTTGACTACATTTGTGATTGAGTATCTTTATTCTTTACTCCACTACATTTGAGTGGACACTTACCGTTACTCGTTACATTGTGAGTGTGCAAGTCGACATCTTTTTCTACCGAGGTTAATTTCTTGGGTGGATGAGGTGATATCACCATCTGCAGGATGCTGAAGGTACTGGATGCTGTTTATCAGCTAAATCATGTGAAGGTAAATTAGCTATCGCACTTTTTTGCACATTTGAGTTTGACTGACTTTGTGTTCTTTTTTTATCCACAGTATTTTGCTCTGACATTCAGGGGTTAAATTTAATTTCATTAGGAAATATATTGTTTTTCACAGTTTTATTTACCAATCCAACCAGCGAAATGTGTGTGATTGTAAATAACAACAGCTACAATAATAATAATACAACAGCTATTTTTGTGTACAGACCATATTTTAGGACTACCTTTGTGTACATACATAGCATACACTGTGAGTGTATATGTGTGTGTGTATATTTATATACTTCACTTTACTTTACAGTCATTTGGCAGACGCTTTTATTCAAAGCAACCCTTTGGATTCGAGAATATACATTCATTCTTTTCTTTCTAACTTTTATTTCCAATTAATGTTTGTCAATCAAGGGTTGTTTTTGCAGGCATGAAAATAAAAAGAATTTCCTCCAAGGAGATGAATACAGAATTTCTGATTCTGATGAAATACTTGAGTTCTTTTAAAAGTGGATTCTTTACATTTACTCAAGTCTTCTTGGAATTGGTGACTTGTAACTCAAGTATGCTTTTCAGGTACTTTTTACACCTTTGGTTGGAGGTTGCAGGTTCGAATCCCGGTCCTCGAGCATGACACTGCCCCCCACTTAACCCCCGATACCACGGCTTAAGACTGCCCACTGCTCCGGGTGTGTGTGTGTCACTTCATTGGAGGGATAAAAGCGGAGCACAATTTGGATACTGCCCCTAGTGGCCATATTGACACACTTTCTTTCTTCATGAGCAGATTCTCCTGGCTGTGAGTTGACAGCCTTCCGACCCCTCGACCTTGAAGATGTTGCTGAAATCGCAGCGTGACCTCAAACTCCTTGACGAGTCTCCATAAACTCCCAGAGTTCATCTTGCTTCCTGCGATCTTCCGTCTCTCACCACTCGTGTCATTCAACCCACAGAAGTGTGTGGCTTTACCCCTCGTTTCCCTTTCGCTCTCAGACACGTAAATGTGTTTTCTAAAGCGGCGGCAGTGAATCAGAGCAAGTCCCGTAAAGATTTAAAGCTTCAACTCGGCCTTAACACACGACCGGCCGAGGGCTCGAGTTACACCAGCCACCTTCATTAAAGACCAAAACGCTTCGCCGCCGCATCCTATAAAGTGTATTCGGTTTTATGTCTCTCCCCTATTAATCCAGAACGCAAAGCGAGATGCAAAGTAACTCACTTTATGACCCTGGAATGAGATTATAAGGCATTTGACCACAAAGGGAAAGTTAAAGTACGCCATATTGTGTGAGAATGTAAAAACTGTTGAGTCTTTTTGTATGAGTGACAATCAAAAATCTAACAATAAAAAGTGGCAGTTGATAATGAAGACGTTAAATTCGATAAATATGATATTACAATACGTTAATCCATGGCGTAGACAAATGGTGCAGTTAAATTATAGAAAGAATTATACTAAAGTATGTGCATTGTGTCTTAAAATTTTTGATTTATATTGTGGTACATATGTATATGTATGAAATCTAAAAATTGTGGTTTTATATTACAATAAGTATTTTATTACAGTACAGCAATTCATACGGTGGCATCGATAACGTGTGGAGTTAAATTCCAGTTATTACCGTGTCATGATACTATAATGCACAACATCGTTAAATTGTGACGGTAAGTTCCGATTGACATCATATTATAATGCAGTAATGCATGACATCAATCAATTGTATCGTTAAATTCTAATTAATATCGTATGATAATGCAATAATGCACAACGTCAATAAATTGTGGTGTTAAATTCAAATTATTAACATTTATGACACTGTAATGTACGATAAATCGATAAATTGCGGCATTAAATTCTTTTAAAATTATGAGACAATAATGCACAGCATCGACAAATTGTGACTTAATTTACTATATAAGAACAATTACGATACAATAAAGTACGACATTGATAAATTGTGCCATTACATTCAAATAAAATTTGTATCATTATATGATATTGCACGACGTTGAATTATTACATTAAGTTTCCAATGACATTGTATCATTATACAATAATGCATGACACTGAATAATTGTGACGTTAAATTAAAATTAATAACGTATTGTGATACAATACTGCGTAACATTGATAAATTGCAGTGTTAAATTCCAATTAATATTATTGTGTGATAATACAATAATGCACAAAATTAATAAATTGGGGTCTTATCAACATTTTTGACACAAATAATATAACATTTTTGACACTAATGTACAGCATCGATAAATTGTGGCATTACAGTACAATAACTAAATTGAATTCCAATTAAAAGCAACGTATGATGATACACAACTGTGCATCATTGATAAACTGTAGCGTTAAAATATATACATCAATAAATTCCAATTAATACAATAGTGATACAATAATGCACAACGGTGATCAATTGTGGCACTCAACTCCATTTAATATCGTATTATAAATCAAAAATAGACGCCATTGTCAAATTACGCGTCGTTCAAGAAAGCAGAATGAACCCATTAGGCACATCGTGACTTTTACGCTCTTCCTTTGCCAAGAAATGCAACTCTTTCACACGAATAGGTGCAAACGCCTGGAGAATCCTGTCAGCGTGTCTTTCCTCAGCTTCGCTTAAAGCAGTTTTTCTTTTCTTTTTTTTTTCCCCCTATCATCGTTACGGTTTGGCTACGGGAAGAGTTGGCTGTGCTCTGCAGTCGTTGGAGGCGCTTTTAATGAATCATATCACTTTCTGACACTAATGCCGGCACAAATTGGTGTTGCCCGTTTTCTCAAATCCACACCTCAGAAGGATTCAGCCGAGATGTGAAGCACATGTGAAGCCCTTTGTTTGCTACGCGGGAAGCAAATTGCTGTGGTTGTCGTTCCTTCAACAGGTAAAACTAGCTTGATGCATGTTCTCCGCACTGAGCGTTTGGTCATGTCTTTCTCTCTGAGCGCGTATCAAAGCCGGTTAGTGCCAAAAATATCAAACGGGAATTTTGTATGGCTTTTTTTCGCTTCCTATCTCCACATTTTGGTTTGAAACGTGTTTTTTTTTTGTTTGTTTGTTTCGGATTTTTTTGTGCGTTCCAGATTTTTGGGTTTGGACTTTTGGCAATAGTTTCACATGAAGGCGGCCCTTACTCTGATTGGCTGTTGAGAACATGATTGGCAGCAGTTAACAAGGAAGTTGTGGAGGGTTAAAATTTTGTGCGAACGTATACTGTACAGGGTTTCACGTTAAATTCCAGTTTACACAGAATTACAAGAGTTTTTTAAACAAACAAATCATTTTATTATTTTAGGGTTAGCCTAACCCCAACTAATACTACTACTACTACTACTACTACTACTACTATTACTACTACTAATAATAATACTACATTTTATTCACGGCTTTTTTGAGAAATTCTTGTCTCTTCACAGACACAGTGTCCTAAAATTTCAATTTGTACAGACCAAAATGTCCACTGTTATTCTGTAGTAGTTTGCAACACTGATTTAGCAAAAATGTGGCCAAATAACACTAGTTTGTTGCATGCTAATGTTAAAAAGGCGCTGAATGACAGTGTTTGACACACTTCCTGTTCCCCATTATCACCAGCCAATCAGAGTAAAGACCGCCCCCACATGAAATTAGTGCCAAAAGTCCAAAATGCATAATATGAAACGCAAAAAAAAAAAGGTTTAAGAACTGGGAAAACAACGAAAAAACGTTCAAACGAAAATGTAAAGGTGGCAAGCAAAAAATGTAACACCAAAACGAAAGTGTGTAGCATTTTCGTAGAAATGTGCGTGTCACTAATCTGATTCCATGAGCGAGGCCTGCGCGTCTAAACTTAGGACGAGACAAATTGGATGATTGTTTTTGCATGTCACGTGAAAGGAATTCACACAAAAGGTGCAACAACATCCCCTACTTCTCATGTTTTCCCTCATGGCACGGATCACGATACTGATCTAAAACCGCCTCATCACAGGAACATCTCAACACTGGAAACAACCATCGTCACCTTCTTTTTTATCGATGTACAAAACCTAATTAACTTTTAGTTTGGAAATGTTTATTCACTTTATTATATTTATTTCCTTAAACTACGTATTTCTAAAGCATTAGGCCCAGAACATTGATACGTATGTTCTTATATGTCATTGTACATCATTTCTGATTATTGATTTAACAAGAAAAAGTTTACTTCTTCATTCACTTTCAACGTAACTTCACAACCTGATAAAACGGGTGTGTTGTGTGACTTAGCACTCTGTAAACTTTACACTTGTTGTTCTTGCTCGAGGTGTAAAACCACTCCGCACAAACCGGTGTGACGCGTGTTTGTTTAGACATTAACCAGTCACCTCTTAAAATAGTAGTTAAGTTCATTCAACAGCTATTAAAACGCTAGTAAACCTTACTATAGTGTACACACACAGAGTGAGAGAGAAGGAAAGACAGAGAAAGAGAGGGAGAGGAATGAATGAGAGACAAAGAAAGAGGAAGAAAAAAAGAGAGTGACCCGGGAGAGATAAAGAGACACAGAGAGAGAGAATAAAAAAGGAGAAAGAGAGAGAGAATGATGAGAGAGCGAGTGAAATGGAGATGGAGCAGCAGAGATGGTGGGAGTAAGAAGTAGAGAGATGTGGAAAAGAAAGATTGATTAGAAAGAAAAAGTAAAAGATAGAAAAAGAGACAGAGGGAGAGAGAAAGAGGGCAAGAGAAAAAGGAAGGAGGGAAAATAAAGAGAAAGTACAATGGAAAGCCAGAGAGGATAGAGAGAAAGGAGCACGAGAGAAAAGGGAAGCAAAAAAGAAGGATTGAATGATGGGAAACAAGATATGGAGAAGATTGGAAAGAGAAAGAGAGAAAGGGAGAAAGATGAAGAAATAAGAGAAATAAGAGAAATGAGCAAAGAAGAGTAAGAAAAAAAAGAGAAAATGAAACATGATGAGACAAGAGAAAGACAAGAGAGATAGAACAAGAGCAAACAAATAAGAAGAAAACGAGAGAAAAGAAGGGAGAGGAAAAAGAAAAGCCAGAGCAGATCACTCAACCAAAAAAACGATAAGCTTAAACAGTGATCACAACTGAGAAATCATCTACGTTTGTGTCTCGCGTTTACTCGCGAAGTGACAATCACCTGGAGGGACAATAAACCCGCCGCCCACTCTGACTCCGCCCATTACACCGGCAAACACTTAGCAGCATCATAGCTACACGCCAATCATTACCTAACCGTAGAACACAACCATCTCAAAATCTAAAAAAAATGCTGCATCGCTAATACTTCGCAGTGGAATTCGCCCGCTCGCAGACTGGAGGAAAGTGTTGTGTGACGGACAGTAATGGTCCACTTTTACTGGTAGTGATTTGTCATGTCTGGCACGGATCAGATGTTTGGATAAACTTTCAAAGGTTCGCTGGCTCTCTGCGTATTAATTAAACGCTTAACCTCTAGTCGCGCGCTCAATTTATCATTCACTTTAGCTGAAGCGTTGACTGCTGACGCTCTTTGTAGGAAAGTCAATTGCGCGGCTGACGATAGAACAAACGAAGGGAGACTTTCAACGTCTCTTTCTTCGAGCATGACACTGAGGAATGTTCTGGCACGAAGCAGCCCGTGAGAGTTAGCGTCTGTTAGCGCTAATGTTAGCGCGCTAAGCTTTACAGTATGTATGTGACCAGACGGTTTTTTATTTTGTAGTCGGCTAATTTTTAGACCTTCGTATCCATTGGCTTTTTTTACTGCCTTTCTCCACCTCTGCATACGGTCAGAAAATATTTCCAGGGATTTGGCTGGATAAATAGGGTTGAATGGTTCCAAATGAGACAAATCATGTAAATAAATGTACTCCATATGGTACTTTTTTATATATATAAGAAGAAAACAGCTGCACTAAATTATGCTAGGCCAATAAAAGTCTTTTCACCTGAACAGCCCGGGCAAAAAAACGTATAAAAGGAACCAAGCTGTCACCGTGGTGGTGTGTACACACATGTACCTTATTTATCATTGCACGATGCGTAGAGGTATTTTAAAGGCGTGTGTTATTACTTAAGCCATTCTAATAATACATATAAATGGTCGCAAAGGTTCCCCACAAGGAACTGTAATTGGAACTTTTTAGATCTCACTCTCAGCATTTATTTAGTACAAGGGCTGTAGGAAATAAACATTGTACAAAATTTACAATGTAATATATATTACAAACTTATTAAAATTTACTCTATTTTAGGAGAATACGAAAAAAAAGAAATGTTATACCCCTGGTCAAAATATTCCCAATCACAAGTCAAATGTTTTGGCGGGAAAAGCTAAAGTGCCTCATTTTAGACAAACTTTACGAACTGAAGATCGAAGCGTTCGGCATCAAGTCTTTGATCGAATCTTTTCCTCCATCTGAAACGTGCAGGTTTGCAATTCATTTACAAGACTTGCTTCGACTATTCATTGTAATTTGAGCAGTAATATCACAGTAATTTGAGCAGTAATATTTCTTACTTTTTTTTTTCCATTCGTCTCTTTTCAAACCTTCCCTGTATATTTAGAGTTGACCCCTGTTTTCATCGATTTATCCACTTTTTAAAATGTAACTTAATAGTCAAATTTAATTTTATAGATAACTACAACTTCACATAGTTTCAGTTAATAAATGCCTATAACCAGCCACTCAGAAATAGATTATACAAATGAATTAATGTACTGAATAATGTGTTGAATAATACAGTAATTGAATAATTTCTAGTTCTCATCTAAAAACAATGAATGTAATTTGATTGTAATTTGAACGACAATGATTTAATAATATTTACATTTAATGTACTCTATATCCATTTGATTATAATAATGAGTGCTAATCTCCCCACAAATAATGTATAGAAGTAAATTAATAAAGAAATAGAAAATGCAGTTTAGTTTTCGAGTCGCAAGTCTGTAATTTGAGACAAAGACAATTTAAGTCTGTAATTTGAGAAGGGGACAAAGACAATTTAAGTCTGTAATTAGCATTCAATAACAAATGCTAATCTCCCCACAAATAATATATAATAATAAATGCATAACAAAATAGAAATGTAATAAAGTGGTTTAGTTTTTGAGTCTCAAGTGTGGTGAAAAGAAAAAAACATCTTAATCTAAAACAGAATTTCTTCCTGGGACTTTTAATCTATCTTTGATCCCACACCATGGAGATTAAAAGTCACTCCAGGATGTAGTAAATTCAAATATCAAGTGAATCAAAAACCAAGTGTCATTACAAGGCAAACAGGAACGGGCGAGTGGAGTGCTATGATAGCTGCATCCGCGTGCACGCGTTTATCGAAAATCCATCGACTATATCGGACTGACGGATTTCTTACCAGTCACCTCACTGAGATCTCTACGAGAAACCGTCTGCGTTCCAAGAATGTGCTTCAGATGGGCAGCCAAAGCCGCAATGTTATCCAGTTTCTCTTTTGAACGGATTCAATGGTAAAGCGTCAAAAGAATCCGAATGTTCAAACGGCAACAAACAATACGAACACCCAACCGTACGTATTGTTGACAGAAGGAAACACCTCTGTTTTTACACACCCACTGGGCTCCAGGGACTCCAAACCATGTGTGACGGCGCAGTTGTGAAATTCGACGTCAAGCTCCTGGCTAAATAAATCAAGAAACACTTTCATTTCCACCCGGAGGGAGAGAATTCTGTGACCCATCAATAATGCCGGGACGTTCTGCGAAGCGCTCGAGTTTCTCTTTGGGAAGGTTTTCAAGTCGCCGCGGTTCAAAGCCGATGGCGGGATAGAGTCGTCGTCTTCCCTTGCATCTTTTAGCACCGCCGTCACGCTTTTTTGTCATGATTTAGAATCAGAATCAGAATCAGAAATGCTTTCTTGCCATGTCCTGTAGAGAGAATTTTCCTTGGTGTTGGCAGGCGGTGAACGAACCTCAACATACATACAATTACACATACAAACACGACAATAGACATCACCGCGACAAACCTTGTAGTGCACACCTGGAACACGTTATATACATGAGCGACAACCTTGGGGATCAAACCCACAACTGTCAGTGTTGTAAACGTGGGGATGATATCTATATGAGCCAGTAGAAGGCATGCAGACATGTACAGATATACACAGACTAAGAGTGAAGTGAAAAGAAGTGCGTGTGCGTGAGGTCTGAGATGGCGTGACCTGTAAAGCGACCTTTAGAAAGTGAGGTGAGGTGATGGCAATATGGCCACTAGGGACCAAACTGAATTGGTACTCTGCATTTAACGCAAACATGTAAAAGTGCACATGCACACAGTGAAGTGAACACACACACACAAACCCGGAGCAGTGGGCAGCCTAAGCCTAAGGTTCAGTGTCTTGCCCAAGGACACTTAGAGCTGTAGGGGGATTCGAACCTGCAACCTTTCGGACAAAGGTCCATGTCCCCTACTACTGGACCACAACTTTCCTTTATGCGCCGTGACTCACGTTCGCCGGAGTCTGTGAGAAAGGCGCGGGCGTTGGAAAGGCGGGCGTGTCCACCTGCGCCCCGCCAGGTGATGCTTCGCCCCTGAGGAGAACCCGAGCCTCTCATCCCTGACTCACCGGACCCCGTCATGCCTAGGCAGCAGTGTCATCTGGCCTTTCCTTACAGCCTCCTGCCCAGAGACGCAGCTATTGGGAGGCGGCGGAGACGGCCTTTCACAGGAGTATTACAGAACAGCGTCGGGCTCTGATAAGCCTCGGGTTACGGCCCCCGGGGACCCGACTCGTCCGTCTCCGCTCCCCACCTGGGGGCGAACGCTTTCTCTCGCCGCTGCAGAAAGGGCTTTGTAAAAGGGCAAAAAGCGCGCAACACAAGGCAGCACGGCTCCATTGGTAGAGGCTTTTAGTAACCCTAAACCACATGACCTGTGACTAAGGTCCTGTGCCGATTCCCACCGCTGAGAAAAAACGCACACAATTTAAATTCATAAAGACCTTTGTCACACATTCAAAAGTGCCGGATAATGCCCTTTTTTGTTAATGTACCTACTGTCACTAGAGAGGCTGGCATTCAGGAGGACAGGCCCGCAGTGTCATTCGCCAACGCCACGCCAGCGCTAAGTGGGGCAGAGGAGAGTCGGCCGTGGACCGTTGCGCAAAGCCAATTCCATTTTCACCCTTCACGTCTTCTGCAATCCCAGTTTGGCGTTTAATAGATTGCAGGGTTTATTGCGGCGGACCCAGGCTTCGTTCCTGAGAGTCTGCATTTTTGCACAGCGGGCGACTGCTGCCTGCACATGGGGAGCAGAAATGCCGTTTTTTTCCTTCCCCGGGACGTTCGCAGGTTGGCGGGTTTCGGTTTTCATCTTTTCGCAAATAAACAAGTCGGAATGCACGCGTGCGTCAACCCCTCCGACGACGCGGATGCGGCATCTGAAGGCACTGCTTTTCAGAGTGGATTAAAATCACTAGTTTACAAGGTAATTTAATCCTTCAGGGGTGTTTAAAAGGGCCACGTCCAGTGCGCACAGCGGTTTTTATTTGCCGCCCAGATTACTGGAGCGAACGAGCTGGCGGATTGTAAAGCAACATGTGTGTCGCGGGCGTTCCAGACGCTGGGCGAATATTCACCTTAAAATGAATAATCGCCGTCAAGCTTACTACGCATTAGGGCGGAGCTTGAGTGGGCGGGGGAGCGTCAAAAACTAAACTCGGATGGTGGATGTTTATGCTTTTTACACACGTTGCGGGAATATTTGGCAGTTGATAAATGTCAATTTTCTGTATTTTGGTGTTGACAATTCAATTCGACAAGTTCAGATAGATTGATGTTGTCGATTTGTTGATTGAAAAATGTGGTTCAATCCCCTTCGAATATTTACTGAAAGGGATTGAACCACATTTTTCTATCAATTAATCGGACCACATCAACCAATTCGTTGAATTGAATTGCACCAGAATATCAAATACCGATGTTTATCGGTTGTGACCGACTGGTTGATTGAAAAATGTGGTTCAATCCCATTCGATTATTTACTGCGTTCAATTTGGTTTAAGCTCCAATTTGTCCGACCCATAAATGTTCAAAATTCACTCGTTGTCGTAAGTTGGCTTTCATCCAAGCGAACACCAAAGAATGTGGCGGTAGTCTGTTTGGACCGGTTTTATTTGTTAAAATGTAACTGAGTAACAAATTGGATCAAATCCAGTTGCGTACGAAGCAGTTTTCGCAAATTTGTTGTGACAGACAAATCAAAACAACAACAACAACAACAACAACAACAACAGAGACAGCTCGGCTAGCATTAGGATGGTTTTATTTGTTGGAATAGGAATTAATAAATGTACTTTGTTTTTGAATGGTGGATAAATGTACTTTATTCACATCTCATACATATATTTGCATATATTCATATAAAATACACAATACAGTAGACCGTCACCCAGACAATGACTGGGCCACAGTTCCGTGCTTTACTTTTGGCACCCTGACTGGCTTCCTGACTAGCGTGTTCTGCGTCTTACAAGGCTTGAGTACGGCGGCTGGGATGAGGCTAAACAACAAAAAACCCTTGTACAGTTCCCTTGTACGTCCCGCTGATCTCAATGTCATTAGAGGCAAAACGAGAAACAAACCGGAGAAGTTGCGCCAATTTTCCTAGTGGTTTCGTGGCGGTTGGCTCGTAGCGTGTGTGGTTTGCGTCGTCACGGGAAACCGAACGTTTCAGCTTTACAGTTTGGGAGAATTTTGCGGCCTAGGGGTGAAAGAGTTGGACTTGTGACCCATAGATTGCAGGTTCGAGTCCCAGATTGGTTGGTGCCACAACTGGAGAGGCCAAATAAATAAATTAATGCGTGGCGTGTGATTGGTTCCAGCTTTGGATTGGTTGCTTGTGTCCTACGGCTTATTTATGAACACGTTTTTTTTTTTGGACTATTACTGTGGAGATGAAACCATCTGAATCTTATTTTTGGGGAAATATGGAAGCGTCTGAATGACAAAGAGATTTCGCTTAACCACAGAAGCCTCCCCGTCGACTCCAGAATGTCTCGCTATCCATGCGTCCAGAATCAGCACTCCGAACGAAAGAAACGACACGCAAAAACAGCAATCCTGACCATGGGAATGTCGTAACAGCGCCACCATGGCCCTGATCTACAGCCGGAAATGCGTGAGGATTGAGTAAATATGGCTACGCTTTGTTGACTCGGATTGCTGAATTCACCCGGTGGGGAAGAAATAAGCGGGAAACGAGAATCTAAAATTGCTGCCAATGTTCACACGAGTGCCTGTAAACATCCACCTCAAACCAGGACGAGATTCCTCCACTTCACATTGCAAATCTTAAGGATTGTCAGGCGTATTCCGAGTCGGCCGACAACCGGTTATTCCCCACAGCACAGGATATAGATCATCATAACCAGTTGCACACACGTTATAGAGTAAAATACCGCTCAAAAATCATCAGTCGATATAAACCGCAGCCATCACGCGTCAGACTGTACGGATTAAGACATGCATAAATTGGTTCGTACTCGCCAGGAAAGTGAAAATCGCGTGAGTTTTGCTTTGCGTGGAAAAATTAAAATCAGCTGAAATGTCCTAGAGGATTTACTAGTGCAATATCATTAGGATATATAGAACGATTTTTTTTCTCAATAAATATATGGCTGGTTATCCAAGAGGTTCTTTACACGGAAAGCCATGCTATGAAAGGCACAACAGCGTACGTGAGTATACGAATGCTGATCCGAGGTGCGATCTTACCACCCTCAAAAAAAACCAGAGACTTCCAGAATTCAGTTCTATCCCGATGCGTAAAAGCGTCCGAGTCTGTACCTAGCGAGATTTTTTTTTTGTTTTGTTAGCAAGACGGTTTTTTTTTGTTTTCTTTTCTTTTTTAGCAAAAAAGCATTGAGTTTCTCTGAGTTTGGCAGGCGAATAAACTACTGACGTTCGTTTAAAATCCGAGTAATAAAACCAATCACAAACGCTATATCATCTCTAGAAATTAGCAGCCACCAGAGGTTTTCTCCAACTACACACAAAAAAAAAACCACTGCAACAGATGAAAAAACAAAACAAAACAAAAAAAAAAGCCATTGTGTAATGCGAAACCGTATCACGGGTGTACTGACAGAGTATGAGCGTTTGAGAAATAAATTTAATATTTGATATATAAATGATTTGACGAAAAACAAAAAAAAACAAATGAAGAGCTATAATGGTACTTACAAGTTTGCAGCTATTACCAACATAGTGTTTACTGGTGATTTACACAAGCCGTTACGCTTTGCAGACGGGAGGCGACGACATCCATCGTTTTTCGATGCCACGCGGGTGCCGTGTCGTATTCGGAAAATAAATAAATTAAGTCCACACCACCAGTCGATAGTCACAATAAAAACAATTCACAAAGCGGATGAGACGATCTGAGAATGACTTTTACTGATTCAAGCTCTGAAGAGAGAGAGAGAGAAAAAAATAAAAACGTAGAACTGACAGGCGGTCTCTATCATCTAGACGCCCGGGACCGAAGAGCGAAAAAGAACAAGGACGGAGAGAGAAAGCAAAAAAAAAAAAAATAAAAATATGGACCAGTGCAACTGGAGGTAGTCAATTCTGCTTTTAAGTCCTTTTCGACAGCCATCCTTTCTGAAGCAACGCTCCTGAAATGCATTTCCCACGCTCAAACACTCCACGGCTCCAGATGTATCCGACGCCACGTGGCTTGCTTTTGCGTTGTCCTCACGCACGGTCTCCTCGCAGAGAGCGAAGCGGTAAAGAGCGAGAAGAGCTTCTCACAAGTTCTCCGGGTTCGTCGGTAGAGAAAGCGTCGGTACTCGGAAAAGCAGTTCTTGCGTTTTAGATCAGTTTGCGTCCTTCACAGCTAGAAGTGAGAGTGAGAATCTTCCGGGTTGTGGTGCAGGTTCTTGTCCGTTCTGCCGTCTGGTGGGAAAAAAACAGCTGAGAGGACGTCGGGCCAATGAGAAGCGGAACGGAAATTCCACTAATGTGTTATTTCTGTAATGACATCGATAATTACCTGTGTTGGTTGAGCCGGGGGCTGGATTACACTGCCCTGATCATATTTAATCTGTTCCTGAAAGCAAAAATAAAAGCCAAAATAAACAGTTAAAATGGCCGAACGCGTCCGCAAACAAACAAAGCGGCCCATTAGCGCTACGAAAACACACCGAGCACTTTCCTCGCCACTTAAACGACACCACAACAAATGTGGCATTCAACACACATGGTTTACACTCTTGCGGTTTCTCAAATGGCCGTGGCTCTGATGGACTTTGGCTTTCTGCGAGGTCCAAATTAGGCGAGTTATGGAAAGCAGAAGTCGTGAAAACTTTCCCACTTTCCAATCAGGTTCAATTTAAATCTGAATTGATCCTATCGCGGAACACGGTTTTCTCAGCGTTTTCTTAAACTGATGAAACAAACATATTTTTTGCCAGTTTGAGCGGGACTGCTAAACGTGGGTTTTGATATATGATAATAAAAAAACCAGACGCTACAAGGACAAAATATTATAGACATACAATCAATAAAAAAATGTTTTTTAAACGTTTCTTAAAAAATAGCTACATTTATGTTGTTTTTGCATTATATGTACATCAGTGGATTCGTCAAAAAAAAAAGGTTTTGTGATTCGATTGTACTAAAAGATTCTTTATGATTGACTTTAATTGAGTTGTGATGACAGATTTATTGTAACACGATAAAATTTGATTGCAACCTATTAGATAGAATAGTATCAAATTAAGTTTACACTTTTTCCACGTCATTATGAAAATGTCTTTAAATTACACAGTCCAAACGCTATAATTAGACCTTTTGTGGAGAATCAAGGCAGATACAGACAGAATATCAGAACAAATCTACAATTGTGGAATTGTAAAAGATAAAATAAAAAAGATTAAATGTTAGATTGGAAATTAGAAAATCGAAAGAAAACGTGTTCAAGAATGAACATTTAAAAACCAAAGGCTCTTCAATTACAGTTAATAACATTAACTGTTTAAAAGTTACCGATGCAAACTATTTTTTATTAAAACTCACTTTCAGCTGAATAAATTACAATTAATAAAAATCGAGATGATTTCCAAGGGGTTTCTCGGACCCCTGAACGCCAAACCGTATCATTATCAGCCTCTCAAACATAATCATACTGATAAACGTCGGCTGGCGTTCCAAACGGTTTTCACAAAAACCAGACGTTTTGAGATCGTCACCAGAAGTCGTCGTACTTTTCAGATATCTCCACATCTAATGGCGGTAGGTTGGCTTCCTCTCCTGAGAAAAGAGCAGGACCTTCTTCCGGACTCATTTCGCTCGGCGGGATGTTTCGCCTCGATTTAACCTGAAATGCCAATAACAACAGCGGTCAAACCAAAGCGGCCTGCAGCGGCACTTGTCTGCGTGTGAAGCGTGACGCACCTTCCAGACCAGAAGAAACACCATGGCGATGAAGGGGATGACCAGCAGGGACAGCAGACTGCTCTCCACCACTTTCGACAGCAGCGCGGCTGTAGAGAACCAACACACACTTATCAGTTTTACGAGCCAGTTACGATGCCGCCGCTGTTTTAGAGGTGACATCTGAGATGACTTCCCTTTGAAGCAGCAGAGAGCTTAACCTTACACACAGTCCGAGAGCATCTGTTAAGCATTACGCCCTCAGCAATGACCGGACTTTTTCCCAGAAAAACTTTGACTTTACGCGGCGTAAACCGTACTGGTTCCGTTCTACACACATGTTGTGGATGCGTGAAGCTCCTGGACTCACCTTTGTCCTGCTCGTGGAGCGAACGCTCTTGGTTCCCTGCAAACAAAGCCAGACGGAGAAGCATTAGCAGGCTCTCACAGATGGCGCTCATTGTCCGGCGCTCAAAAAAAAAACGTCTGATGTGATCTGTCGGCTTCTGGAAAGAAAGCACTTGTGCTTGGGAAGATCTGAAGATTGCTTTGTGGTCAACGCGGTGACAATCGTGATTGCGATTCTCTTTCGAGCTGTTCTCCGGGGAGCATCTCGCGCTTTTCAAACCCAGCCGAGACTGTCATAATAGGCCTGACAACAACACGTAGCCGTTTGAAAGCCCAGATGAAAGGGATTTAAAGCAGGTGCCCGCTTCCCCAAAAAAAACGACAAATCCCAAGCCTCACCGTTTACGCGATGTGCCGCCGACACCGTGGAAGCGATGGCGGTTGTCGATACTGTTGGCTTGGTGAGACATGGCGGAGGCTCGCAGTCTTCACCGTCTCTCGAGACGTTGGCGGTGTTGAAAAAGTCCTCGACAAAGTCGAAATACTTTGCCGTCTGCCACTTCTCCTCCATGTAGTGACACTCGAATTCTAGCATTAAATCCTCCTGAGGAGCAAAGAAACGTCGACATTGTTATTTCGAAATTTCGAGCCGACCATGCGTGTTTACGGTCGCAAACTCACCAAGTTGTTTCCGATGTGGTACCGCAGCTCGTGCAGTATTTGGATAAACGTGCTGATGTTATCTTTATTGGAGGAGATGTTCCCAAACTTCTTCCCCAACTCTGATAAGCTGTACTCCAAGTTAAATACGTTGAGCTTTATCCAGCACATTCCACTCTTAAAAGAAAAGCCCAAAAGAGCCGTGTCATCGCCGTGTTTACACGAGCGGGTTGGTGAAAGGGTTAACGGCCACTCACCACTTCTTTAGGAATATAGCGCACAGCAATCTTGTAGTCTTTCGGAATATTCTGTCTCTGTTGGAGGAGGGAGAATTTGCAAAAGTTCCTGATTAGAGACCGGCGTAAAAAAAATTCCATCCGCACACCAACGAACAATAAAACAATGATTTATTTGTTTCACGTCGATCACTTTTAGAACGTCTATATTACAATTAGACTCTTTAATTAAGATTTCTGAATGTAGGATGAATAAATGGATATAAAACTAAATTAACTACATGGTTTTTTAGCCACTCGTTTAGTTTGCCAAGCATATTGCAAATAAGCGCAGATTAGCGAAATTTACCATCTCCAAATTATTTCCAATTCTTGTGCTAGAGACATCTCATATGTGCAAACCATTAAAGTTACACGAGGCCATTATCTCGACATTTGAGAATTCCAACAGCAACACAACCAGAACAATGACTTTCGTTATTTCCAAAAATCCGTCTGCAAAAACACCATTTGTCCCGTCGATATGACTCTAATACGGCATCTTCCCCGCTCAAGCGACGTATATTTCATCCCGTTCCCCCCGAAGCGTCACTAAATCAGCCTCTCGGACGGAGCGCCGAGATGAAACGGAATCCTTACCACCAATGAAATCTTTTTGATGTCATCTGTTATGGGATTTCCTATTTCACTGGAATAGGCAGCAACTGTTATGTACAGCAATAAATGGACACAGGTGCATATCCAAATCTGAAAAACAAAAAAAAGAAAAGGTAAAAGTTCAGCCCGAGACCGAATGATCAATCTGGAATCTTTAACAACGCTGATCTGGATCAACCCACGCCATGTCCCAATTCGTAATCCCATTGTTTCGGAGTATTCGACCAACCGCCGATCGGCTATTTTAGGAACAATTGGGTCAATTTGGAAGGAATAAATGAGCGTGTTTGTCTGGCGACCCTCCGCCGTAAAGCTGGTTGTCCCCGGGCCCTGGCTTACAGCTTAAAGCTTCAGCTCGGCTCTTTCCAGACCTGCAATTTGAGCGTGTTGCGTAACATGGTGCAGATTTGCTCTTAACCCTGATTACAAGGGTGATCCCCCACAAACAATGCCTGGGTCTTGTCGAGAGAAACAGGCCGGCGATTAAAAGAGCGAGACGGAGGTGAAGAGCAGGTTCATTTGAGGAAAGGCCTTCGGGTTGCGAGATGTTCGGGATGATAATTGGACGGTTATGAATAGTCAATGGACGGCGGACTAATCAGGCAGGTTTTGTGCTTATTTTCCCGTGGCGGCTGCGATTGGGATTCTGCTGAAAGCGCATCAGAAGGTTCCTAATTTTGTTCATTAGGCGACAATGTGACTGTACGTTTGTTTGGTCACGTTTTCGCGTCTACTTTAAAGTTGTTTATTTTGCCGTTTGTTTTGGCCAGTGCCCTCGTTGTGAACCTCGTTTTTTTACTCTTGCAATCATTTTGCTGACGGTAATTTCCCAAGACACAAAATCCCACCAATCGCACGCCAAGTCGACACCAGACTTTGGTGGTCCCGTCTCTTTTCGTTTGCTTTTTCCATCGCTATGTGCTTTGGGCATGGACAGATTGGGTTGATCTGCATCGCATCCTAAATTAAAGCTGTGACTAATAAATAATCAAGCGTTGTTTAGAATTTGCCAATCGCGTCAAGTACACACAAAGCGTCGGCGTGGATCATCTGGAGTTGAGAACACACTCGATCCCGCTAGTCTCTCTCACAGGACGCTTGTGGAGAAACAGATGAGGATTTGTTCAGATCCCGTCCCCGAAACGAACAAGCCTTTTTACTGGTCGTATATCTTGCGCTCTGTGTGACTTCCTCTAAGACTTTAAAACGCTTTTGCAATCAAGAGCCGAGCTAAAAGTGTTTCAGACGCTGCGAACTAGTGTCTGTCTCCCATTTGACTGGTCAAGGCGTCCAAAGTCAATGGCGCTGAAGGGCGTAAATCACGCTGAGGGAAAGCTCTTAAAGTCCACCAGCGACGGGATCTACCCAACAGCAGGCTGCTCGCGAGGCGCTGGTACTTCCACCTCAGCCCCGTTTTACACCGCCTGGAAACATTCCAAAGAAGGTTATCCGTTTGCTTTTACGCGTATCGTAAAGGGCGCCGAGAGCCAGAATGCCCTTAACCTCCGGATTCGCCCCCGTTAGGCAACATCCACAGACAGAATCACAAACATCTGATGCTGAAAATCCTCACATGATGTCACAAGGCAAGAGCAGAGTATTAAAGCGATGAAATATAGACCCCCTTCATCAAATCCCTCCGGTCATATGAGATGTCTTAAAAAGCCCTGGACGTTTAAAGGCTTTCCTGTAGTTCAGTCTGTTAAGCTGGTGTTAACGATACTAAGGTTGTGGGTTTGATTCCCAGAAATGCGGGAAGCGGGATCTTACTGTAGAACACAGCTTTGGAAATTAAAATTGCAACAAATGCAACAAAAACTGCAATAATTGTTCTTCTTTAAAATAATTATAATTACTGCAAAGTTATGTATTTTGCACGCATTGTGTTTTTTTTCTCATTATCGCTTAGCTCGTGTGTGCATAGACAATTAGGTCAAGTGGAGTCCCAAATGTTAGGTGTGTATGCTAATGTGTGTCCCGAAGGTCACTTGTGGGGACCTTGTGGTCAGGGTGGGGTGGGATGTGCTGTTTAAAAGCATGAAAGTCAATAATGAGACCCCACTATGCCATAAAGTGCTTTTATAGTAAAGTGGGAACCTATGGTCACTTGTGGGGACTTCTGGCTGAAACCCAACAATTTCAGAAGGTTTGAGTGTGAGGATAAGGGCTGAAGTTGCAAATTAGGTTATTTATGTATTACTTTTATAGAAAAGTGGGGACCTGGGGATGGTTGGTGTCAGGATGTGTTGTTTGAAAGCACAAAAGCCAATGTTGGGACCCCTCTATGAGATAAATGCAAGTATTTTAATAGCAAACAGGGGACCTATGGTCACTTGTGGGGACCTCACCAACTTTGAAGTTCCACTTGTGAGTCAAGATGGGGTTTTAGCCCTTTTGAGTTTTGGATTTAGTTTGGGCTTGTTTTGAATGAAAGTTAATGGTGGGACTCCACTATGAGACAAAGTTAATCGATTTATTGACTGATTTATTCTTATTAATCTTTATTATTATTAAATTATATGATTTATTCACTGCGATTTTAATATAAACAAAATCTAATCAAGAAAGTGTGAAGAGCAGCTGTTAGCCTAGCCACATGCTACTGTCAAACCCGATCCTATTTCTCCGGACGTCCCACGCATCCATGAAAAGTCCTGCGAGAACACCTCCTGGATGGGTTTGCTCAAGAAGACTCTTAAAATAATAACCTTCACTTTCACTTTTCAGCCCAGGGGTGATGCGAAGCAGAGCATGGTGTCATTACGGACCACACTGACCACCGGCTGCGCTGGAACAGCAGCTCGCCTTGGTTCTTTTCAACATGACATTAATTCTCTCGCGTCGGCAGGAAGATAATGGCCCGTCCTCCTCCGCGGATTCTTTGATCAACTGGGTTTAAAACCGCAGCCAGATTTCCCTACAAAGCCACGAGCTCCTTCTGAACAATGTATCATTCACTCCATAATCGCATTAGCGGAAAACAGAGGCTAGCGCGGCGCTAGTCCTGAAAACAAAAGGAAACTTTCATCTATTCAGCCCCCGTCCCCAATACGGGCTGCTTCTTTTAATCTCGCCCTACTCTCTCCGCGGCAAACTATTTAGTCTTACGCACCACAATCGAAATGCTAGCAAGTCGCGCATGAGTCTAAATGCTAACACCTGTTGGTCGCCTCCTCAAAGCCTCAATAGTCAAAATGGGATTTGAACCCCGGGGCCTTGGAGTCCTACCTGAAAAAGCTCGAATTTTTGTGGAGCTGCCGGAAATCCAGCGCAAGGCCTTTGTTAGCCATCCCGCGGCCGGCGTCCACTCAGCAACCGCTCAAATCAAATTTGTCTGCAGAAGAATGCACTCAAGACTCCTCGTGTCCAGTCAGGTGCACTTTAAAAACCTAACTGGCGGCTAACTGGATCAGCCAAACGGAAGACGCTATCGCGTGTCACAAAGAACGCGCGGTTAGATGTACGTTTCGCCCGCGACTCTAGCGGTGAGAGGAAACGTCATTTCCCCAATGGTTGAGTATGGAGTCCAATTGTTCAACGCGTAATTGTTGTCGGGTGCAGCTAAGCACCTCAAGATGTTGTCGGACAAACGGAACAGAGGAAAAAATGAAATAAAAAAAAACGTATCGGAAATGCATTTTAAATCTGGAGAAATCGCCCCCACGTCCTGGAGGCAACATCAATTACATCGTGATGTCCCGCGATGAGTGTTTAAATAGGGGGCAACAGGCCACAGGGGTCCAATGAAATGTGACCTGGCTACTCAATAGCTAATTTAGCGGAATGGGTGGGAGCAAAAATAACAAAACCTTGTCAAACCTTGTCCTGAAGGAACAACCTTTTTTTTTTTTTTGTTTCGCCGCTAATGGAGTCCATCCAAAACTCTGAGAGAGAGGATGTTTGGAAAATGAGTTATGAGCGAACGGAAATCGAGTGGCACTATCATGAAATCACTCATTTCCCATCCTTAATTGAGACAGGCACCGAGAAGCTACTAGGTGTAAAACACTTTCTGCTGTGGAACAACAAACCCATATGGAACGTGACACAAAAATAACAAGACGTCAAATTATCCTTGGGGGTCTTTTTGACATGTTTGTGTTGAGTGCGAAATGATTTATTTGCTCGCACGTGCGGTGACTTCAGGTCGATAATTTGATTCCATTTGCTTCAGTTTGTCTATAATACGATTACTCTTTTTAAACAAAAATGGAGCTTCGGATTTTAACGTAAACGGCGGACCACCGTTGGCGATATTTTTATTGGCATATAAAAGACAAATTAAGCAAAGCAAATATTTGTTATAAGGAAAATTAAGGACAAGTTCAACGTGTTGATTTGAATCCAATCCAACTTAATCTAATATAGATGTCCTTTCCTCGAACTATTTATTTTGAAAGACGTAAGACTTGCGATAATATAGAGATTATCGTGTTTTTCACTCAAAATCCATTTTAAAACTGACTGTGTGTTTTGTAATTTAGGTAAAAAATGTGTGTGTCTTATATGTGAAATGAGGAAATAGATGTTTATCAATCTGCACTTTATTATACAGTATGCCTTATAGTCTGGAAAGTATAAACTGTAGATTACATCAGATTATTAAGTAATTATCTAAACAATCTCGACAGAATTTACACATGTGTAATGCATAAATCAGATTTATAATGATGTAACTATGATTTTCTCCAGCATAAGAATATTTGAACTATAATCATTTAAGCCTTTTCTCTACAAATAATGATTTATCCTACTTAGTTTTTGCATTAGACTTTCAGGCACAAAATCTTTCCTTTGTCATTCTTCCTTACACAAGTACAATAATCTGATAAAGGGGGAAAAAATCGGATTAAAGGTTCATAAACTTTCTCAGACACAACAACACAGGTCCATCCGCATTCTCCATAAACAGGAAAGAAAGGCTTTGAATTTATTGCTAATTCTTAATTCCTTCACCAATCATTCTAACTAATAAAAAACCCCTCTAAAACAAACAAACAAAATGTTTTTTTTTTCGTTCTTACATCTCTATTTCTACATATTTCTATATCCTAAATCTATCTATCTATCTATCTATCTATCTATCTATCTATCTATCTATCTATCTATCTATCTATCTATCTATCTATCCATCCATCATTTAAGAAATGAATGCTTATAATTAATTAGCTAAAACAATAATAAGAAATTTCAGCAAATCCTCAAAGTAAATTTTCTAAATTTAGTAAAAAAGTTTTTAACAATCCAAAATAAAAAAAAGTAATTGTAAGCTTTTTAAAAAATGAAATGAAAATAAAACAAAGCAAACCAAAACAAAAAATAACAGAATAAGCAATTGTGCTATCTAATCTTATTTGAGTAATTAACCTCTAATCTGAAAATATTTTGAAACTAACGATTAAAAATCGCAGATAAAATATACAATAGTTGAACTGCGAGAAAATGTGTTCAATAAAAAGGATTTTTAGGCCAGTTTTCAATAAAACTACAATTTTATAGCCTAAATAAAATACAGTAAAAAAAAAAAAAAAAGAAACTTCAATTCGTTGGAATTCTCTGGCAACTAATCAAACTTGTGTTATGTATTCAACATCACAATGGAATGGAAAATTCACTTGGGTTTTCATCCCGTCTGGGTTGCACAAGGTTCCAATCATATTTGTTTCTTAAGCGAGAGCAGTCAGCTCTTCAACCTTCAGACTCTTTGTGAACGAAAGGGAGAACTTACGAAAAGTTCTTCACCAGGAAAAACGACGTACACTTTTCTCTACCCACCTATCAAGATATTTATCAGTTTTGTTCAAATTCATAAAATATGTTAGCATGGTTTGATGCTTATCAGTCTTCCTCATAGTCGCATTACAGGCTTTTGCCAACATCCTTCTGCCTCTGGGCTGAAACCAAAGAGTTCGCCAAAAGTGCTCAACCTCTGGTTTTGTATAGATGCCACAGCACGTGACGTGCGGTATGAAAGAGCCGTACAATTACAGCCACTACACGTATACTTGACTAGGGCTTTTAACCATAAAAACTGTGCGTAGAATTGTCGTGCATCAAACAAAGTTGTCCTCGAGTTCTCAAACTCCCACCGACTCACGTCAAATAAAACGCCTCAGCCTTTACTGGGAATTAAATTGCATTACCTTCCTCGAGCGTGTGTTTGCAACCGATTAACTTCATTCAGAGCAAAGTTTGTGCATGTGGGAGAAAACAAAAATGAATTATGAGTCAAATATAAATACAAGAGGGCCTCGGATTAAAACCTTTGGACCAAAATGCATCATTTGCCTGTCTGACAGAAAACCTGTTTTTTTTTTTATTTCTGAAAGCGGCAGACTTGTAATATTTGTGAGTTAACGCTCTTGCCCTGTCAGCAGGAGACCTGGGTTCTCGTCCCCCCTGATTTACAGCCTCTCAATTACTATGTCTATAAATAAAACCTTAACATTTCCCAGAAAAAAGGAAGTCTCTCCATTTCCCCCCGTGTTGTGGAGTAAAACCGCAGTTCAGTGAGTGTTCAAGCCAATTCATCACACTAAAACTGCCTCGACCCCAGCACGAAGTAAAGCGAGATTCCAGCCGAAATGACAAATAACCTCAATCTTTTGCCGCGCGCATCCATAAAGCCAATCGAACCAGTGTCATATTTTCTGCAGTATCACCCGCGAGTGTTTGACCGCGAACGGCGTCTGAGGCGATTTTCCCGCGTCGAGCGCGTGTTCGGTCACCTCAGACGCGCGTTGTCGCGTCTGCTAAAAAAAAAAAAAAAAAACGGGCCGGAGCGTGACGAATAAATACACGCAGGGAAAACTAATTCCACTGATTAGTAACTCGCGACATGCTCGAGTCATGATGGCGTATCTGGAAAATCTAGTTGCCGTCAAGCCGAACATCTCCTCGCTGGATTTCTGCGTAAAGGAGCCGCGTGTCCAAAGGTCACGTAACTTTATCTAACATTTCACTCTTATCTTTTTTTCAAGACTTTGATATCTACGTTCAATGCGCGGCTTCTTTGCCGCGTTCCTCACACAAATCATCAGGGTAATTGTTTTTTTTTTTCTTTTTCTTGGCGTTTTGCTTCTGTTCTGCGATTGCAGCTCCAGTCACGCATGTTGTCGCAACGCATTACATTTAACCCCATTTGAAGTGAAAACACAACTTGCGAGTGAATTTGAAGTTGGAAAAGCAGCCGAGGGCGATTCGTTTGCGGAACGCGGGAACACTGACGAGAGTGACAACTTAAATAGACGGAAACAAACATAGTTGGGAAAACACCGCAGAGTGTAAACAGTGTCCCGCAGACTCGATGCCATCTGTGAGTGGATTTGAAACACGCAATAATTATAGATCGCGCCCATCCACACCCCACTTTTTAATTAACAGCGTGCGATGGCGAGCGTTAAAACTTTTCACAAACTGAAAAAAAAAAACTCGCGTGGAAAAAGTCTCCAGGGCACAAGGAGCGAACGCGTTTCGTGTCATTACGCAAATTACGCGCGTCGTAATTAAACAACAACAGCAACAGCAGCAAATCAACGCGCCAACCGTCGCTCACTTACGTTTGACTTCTTCATATGGAACGAGAGGAGTATCTCCAATGTCAGCGAAACCCTATTTTATCTTACTTCGGCGGGCAGGAAAGGGGTTTTCTTCATCCCGATGGTACATATCCCAAATCATCATCAAGTAGAAATCCAAGTCGGGCGGTCACACAAAAAAAACCAGTCACCTAAACCTGCGTAATGACGGTAAGTATCCAGGTGCACGCTTCATGCTTCAGACGGGAGACTGCGGAAAGAATCAAGACGTTTTTTGACGAGCAAAGCCTTTTTATGTGCGAGCGCTCCCGCACGCCCGCCCACCGCCTTGCTCTCAATTGTCCGCTGCCCCGGGTCTCTCACTCAATCGATTTCACAATCACCATCCAAACGTCCAAGTGAATAATATGACGGGTGTGTTTTCAATATTCTTTCACCAGACGCTGATGGCTCATCTCGACCCGTACGCGGTGCTTCTTAGTAACGAATTAGTAAGTCCGCGGGCGTGAGTGGTCGGCACGGCTCCGCAGAAATGTAAAGCGTCTATTTGGTCTTAATCTACACGGTTTAGCCCGACTTTTAAGCACAGTCGTGGTTTGGATTAAACGGATTACGGCGACATGGGAAACGCAAGGAATCGCAAGAAGCTGCAGGTTTTGGGGCGTAAAGAACACGCAACGCCGCTTAACCTCCAGCCTTTTGTAGGTTGCAATCGGCATTTAATCCGATATTCAAATCACATGTGGTTGAATCACATGTGTCTGCCCCTTTGTTGGCGAGTTCGAGCCGGGCATTGTGGAAAGTGTCGGACCTTCGGCCGACAGCGAGGTGAACAGTGACATCTACAGCAGTAGCGCGTCTGGTGCCGGTTCCTTCCTGCCGCCCGGATGAGACTCGAACTCGGGCGTCCTCACTTTTAGCGGACGGGAAGAAATCCCGATCGATTTCGCGCTTGGGAAGACAACGCAACTCAATTGGATATCAACTATTGACTTTGAGATTAACGGCGTTAATTAACCCACGATTTCACTTGTAAAGTACGTCACGCGCCTTCTCTGCTTAAAAAAACTATCCCCGGCAAAGCTAAATATGGATTTAAGTGATTCGTTGCTGGAATTGTTCGTTTTAACTTTTTAATAGATACACGTTTATATTTTAAATAAGCAAGGAGTTATCGGAATCTATAGTTATTACAACTTTAGAGACGGAGTTTTAGTTGAAATTAAAGTACTTTTGATTCAAGTTAAATTTGGCTTTACTTTAATCACAACACGGGAAAAAACGTTCTTTTAAATTTTTACGCTTTGTTTTTTTTTAACGTTCTGTTAAATAAACAGTTGTTGATGATACAATTGATACAAACACTATTAACTCATTTGGCAAGTAATTTGCATAGCTTTTTTAGAATTTGAAATATTCAATTACAAATCATTACCATTACCTTTATTACATAAAAAAAACGACCATTGGGTTTTTTGTTTTATGTGAGGGATAAAAAATACAAATCAGAGTTGAACTGCAATATCAAGTAAAGTAAAGTGAGTTTGTCAGTATGGCCACTAGGGACAGTATCAAAATTGAGCTCGGCATTTAAACATCACGTGAAAGTACACACATACAGCGAAGTGACACACAAAAACTTGGAGCAGTGGGCAGCCTTTGTCCATGGTTTAGCCTTTTCAACCCACCAAAGTGGGAATTGAACCTGCAATGGACCAAACCGCTGGACCACAACTGACACTCACTTTTATGAATAACAAGAATTGTGATTTATACACAAAACAGTAGTGAAACATTTGCTTCCAAAAAACAATTTGTGAACTTGTTTGTCTGGAAATAATGGACATTTGATTCTCTGTGGTATTACCAGATACTCTTCTTCATTCAAAAATTTGTCTATAGGATTTATTGGTTCGGTCATTTCTTTAAGTGAAATCGATCAACACGTCGCTGGCTCTGTTGCCAGGCACGTAAAAGAGTGACACGATACTCCCAGTGTGTCGATCACTAGCTCGCGTACAGAAAAACAGCAGATGAAACGCAAAATCCCAAATCATTCCAGTTCGCGTTAGAATAATATCCAATTGGGCTTTATGAGTGCAGTTTATGAGCACATTTACCGAAATTGCTTTGTTTTTTTGGAAATCTTCAATTCATGTGGGATGCATTTCACAGTCTGTATGTCAAGCCTGTAATGAAAGGGATGGAGGATTGAAAATGTGTGTTCATTTTACACAAGAAGAATTTAAAGTTTATCTATCTATCTATCTATCTATCTATCTATCTATCTATCTATCTATCTATCTATCTATCTATCTATCTATCTATCTATCTATCTATCTATCTATCTATCTATCTCCGTCTGTCTGTCTGAGATGTGTGATTATTTGTCTATCTATCCACCCATCCACACATCTATCTGTCTGTCTGTCTGTCTGTCTTAGATGTGTGATTATGTATATTCTCTCTCTTCTCGTCTGTCTGTGCTCCGAGTTAGTGTCTGATCGGATGGGTTAAATGCAGAGAAAAAATCTCCCCATGAGGGACTAATAAAGGTTCAATTATTATTATTATTATCATCCATCCACACATTTGTCTATCTATCCATCCATCCGTCAGTCTGTCTATCATCCATCCATCCACATATTTGTTTATCTATCTATCCATCCATCCGTATATGTAAAAGTGTGTGTACTCGTTGTACCGAAATCACCAAATCTCCTCTGCATTATTGCAAAATTCCAAAAATCCTTGGCTTATTTTTCCAACCTCTATTATCTGTCAGAGATCAGTGTTCGGCGTACACCTTTGACCAAGACCTGACGTTTTTCCGAGGAAGGTGTTATGTTTTATGAGTGTGCCCGCTCGATGAACTAATGCACTGTCATATCTCTGTGATCATGATTTCATCTATTATTACAGCTTTTTCCTCTTCTTCTCCGCACTCACCAGGCCGTCACAGGTTTCACTTCACCTCCCCTCGTGCCGAGTTGGAAGCGTGTAGGAGGCACAACTTAATCTTCTTTCATATTCCGTTGCCTGTTGCTCGCGATATTGATGGAACCTGTTGAGAAGATCAGACAGAGGGCTTATATGTCACCCTGACGGATGCTTATTTAATGAAGCTGTTGAATTCGGGCCATTTCACTTCCCCTTCACATCTCCACATCGCTTCATCACTGGTCCCTGCTGGATGCTGCGAGCAGACCACAGGGGCGTCTCAACCCTGAGAGATGTTTTGTAGATCTTCACGCCCAAGAGACTGTCTATCCAAAAAATGATACTTCCCACCCAGCTCTTGCCAAAACAAGTTGTCAAAACACGTATTTTTTTTGTGTAATGACGCAGTGGTTGGTTTTGCTGACTCTTCTACGCGTGACGAGGAACCTAGAAGAACATCCCACTTAGTTACTAGTGTTGAATAAGGTGGAAATGTATGGTGCATGTATAAATGGCGGTAAGGTGAAATTATTTGCATTGAATTTGCATCTCAAAGGTATTCAAATATGGTTGTATATGTCAGTTACAGGTTCAAATCTTGGATTTTACAACTGTTCATGAGAGGCTTACGCTGCCCACTGCTTTGTGTGTGTAACTTCACTGGATGGTTAAAAGCAGAACACCATTTCTGTACAACCCCTAGTGGCCATATTGTCACACTTCCTTTTTAAATTCCTTTCAATTTTCACCCAAAAATAAGACCAACCCTGGAAATAAATGTGGAGATAAATTTATTTTCAACTGAAAAAGACCGTGCAAGAAGCTTCTGTTCTTTTTCTCCATCGAGTGGCGAAAAATCCAGTTCTTTTTACTTTAATGGCAAGTGCAAACATACACAATAAGAGAGGCGCGGAACTAGAGAGGAGGAAAGGAAAAAATGATGGAGAAAAGAATGAGGAAATAAATGAATTAAACAACACCAATGGAAATTTGAAATGAAAAAGAAATGCATTGGTGCATCATAAATAAAAAACCTGAAGTGAAAAAAATCGGGAAATGTAAGTACGGCGAGTAAACCTCATTTATACATCACTTAAAAGATAAAATAAAGTGCAAAGATATAGGATAAAACAGAAAATCGTGATATCACTGACATAAAAGTTAAGGAAACAATAAAGCCAAATCTAAAACCGCAAAATTACAATAATAGCAACAAAGTAAAAAATAATAGTCAGAACCTAAAAACGCTGTCCAACAAACGCCTTTCTAAATAAAAAATGAAAACAGTGGGAAGAAAAACTGCAGACTTATTGAAAGCTCTGTGAGCAAATGCAACCCAAAATAAAACGTATCTCATTTCCCTCCTGAAAATCAGACCTAGCAGGAGACAAATAAAAAAAAGCAAACAAATAAACAAACAGACTGAATAAAGGACAGTGTCTTAATTTCAGAGTGAATGGTTAGCGTTCATATCACGGCTATTTAACCCGGTATTTTAGTGATAAATGCTGCCACTATTTTACGAGACTAAAGCCTCTTTTAAGCTACTGGTACATGTTCCCAGTAATGCATTAGAATTTACTGCTATAAGCAATACCACATGTTGGGAGGGATGGAGCAGGGTGTTTCCAGTGAGGAGGAGGGTGCGGAAAGACAAGGGTTGGTATGCGCCGTGTTAGCTCGCGGAGCAATTAAATACAACAGATACAGAACACAAGTGTAATTTGAAGAGCGTCTAATCTGATCCCTGTCAGGCCGCGAGGCGTTTCTCTTCACTCCAGCCCACCCAAATAATAAATATCCCGGCGCTGTTGGCCCGCTCACCGCGACTTAGCCGTGTCAATGTGTCTTTGCTTAAAATACCGGGTCAAGCTGTTGCCCGCGTTTTCACAGATACGTCGCATTAGCGGGGAAACAAACGCATTCTTCGCCCATCTCCACGGCATCCACCTTGTCGCCTCCCGGAACGGCGTTTACCTCATCTTTCTTCGAAAAAGAGGCCACGTTGAGTGAGGAACACGGCCGCGTTGACGTCTTCCAAGCGCGGGAGACTTTTTGAAATGTAAATTTTCGCACTTCAAAACGAGGGGGGCGGGCGAAATAAACGGGCACATGTGCCACATTCTGGCGAATAATCGTTTGATTTGTGTGAAGAGCGTCCCAACGTAAACCACTCGTCATAAACTACTTTAATGACTCCGTGTCTAGAGGGGAAGAGGCTTATAGCTGGCAGATATCATTTTTGGGAGGTGTAGTCACGAACTTGTACGTAAATGGTTACTGGCGATACATGAAAAACTAGTCGCTATTATGCTGCATATTTCAACAAGCTTATTGGTTCAAGGAGCCTCAGAATTTACCTACAGGCTCTTTGTGGCTCTTTTTCACAATAACCCTCATAAGCGCTTGAGAAAACCATGGCATTTTTACCCGCTGACAACATTTCTCATCACTTAACGTCTTAGCATCTCGCTTCTAGCTGGTTTGACCGGTTGTTATGAAAGCGAATGGTGCAAGAGTGAGATGCAGAGCATAAAAAACATCTGCAATCATTTCACTTTGGATTTGGATTTCCAAGGTTTCAATGTCAGAATTAACTGAAAAATTAGATTGCAATTGTCTATAATCGCACAACAGCCATCGTTAATAATAGTAATAAATGTGTAATAATTGCCAATATCAACTTTTCCGCAATAACCCCGCATTGCTGCCCAGTTCAAGCGTTGTCCAATAAAATATGAAGGATTTAGATCCTAAATTCATTTGAAAAGACCATTCCCGTCAGCTCCTCGAAGCCACAAGACTGATTATTTATATCAGAAACATCCCATTAATGAGATGCCTGGAGCTCAATCTTCTCCCTCGCTGTGTAAAGCTGTCAGATGTCTGACCACCAAGTCCGAAAACGGTTTTTGGAAGAAGTGAAGGGTTTACACAAGGAAGAACAAAAACTAACAGTGATACTTAAAACGGATACTCGATGTGCCCCAAAGACATTTTTTTGGACATTTGATGGGGCCCAGGAGGGGCCCTTGAGGGGCTCCGGGGGGGTTAAAAAATATACAACCCCCAAAAAAAAGGTCTCGGGGTGAAAAAAGAAGCAGCTGAGGCTTTCCGCCATAATTGGATCACTTACCGACTCTACAGGCGTGCCAAGTGCGCAGTCCCACTTCTGAGGCTAGTGCCAGCTGGTGGCCGGTTGGTCCACCCATGATAATGCAATATGATGTACCTACTAAGCTGGATCAAGGGACTTACTGGTGCAGGCACAAGGCCGCAGTCACAACACGGCGATCTGCTCGAAACCATCTGAAGTGATGACTTCAGCCACCACCGCGTGGATTAGCACTCACACTGTAGGGTTACGCTTCTGAAACCCGGTAAAGTCGGCAAGCCAAGTTGAGATTAGAGTCCGTGCCAGTGAGTTTGGCACAAAGGTAAGAATCACTCCCATTAGCGTAATGCAAATACCAATGTTGTTTCAGCACTTTTATTGGCCTTGGCTGGTTTTTCCATGGCAATTGAAGACGACCTGCCACTTGTGTTGGATGATGGATAGTCCATTTCAGTGTTGTTCTGCAAAAGTCCCACAAAACCGTGCAATAAAAATGAGCTCTTTTTCGATTTCATCTAAACACGGTTGAAACAAGCACATTCAGGAGATTGTAAAGCGTGTGAATGACACAAAATGGCCAATAAATGTGGATTTCGTAACCGGTAGGTGACGTTCCACGTTCTGCAAATTACCGATTCTTGTGGCGCTGAAAAGCATTGGAAGGCTTCTTGTTCTTTGACAGAAAGCTTAACAGCTTGTTCGAGCTGAAGATTTGAAAAGAGATTGAGCGTAAATCTATCAGACCTGTACGTTTGCAGGCAGGTGGAGAGAGACTTTCCCTAAGACACAATGTTCAGGACTACCAGCCAATTTGTTGCTTAGTCAGCCGATGCATCTGTTAGCGTAATCCAGTTCTAGTGGTCCAACTCTTGACAGATATTTAACCCTTAATAGTCGCACAGTGGAGATATTTACAGTGTCTGTGTTTGACTTATCTAGTCTGGTACATTATCGCCAAAGTGTGAAACTTCTTCGTCTACGACAGGGGTTGGGAACATATGACGAGTCATATATGGATGCATGTAGCTCGCAGACAAAGCTTTAAAAATATACTATAACGTTAAAAATGTAAAACGTTCTCATGTATTTCAATCCATTCATTTGCTGGTTGCGAGTGCTGGAAATTCTAAGCATTTTTTTTTTTTTTTAATTATGGCTAAATGTGGAGTCAAATAAGTTTAAAGTTGTAAAATAAGTTCAAGTTTAAATGGCACTTTTAAGTACAGTGTGAACAACCCCGGAATGTGCGCTGCGTTTCTACACATGACGTTTTTTTCGTCAGAATTAAAAGTTTATAACAAGCCACGTGAGCGTGAAGACATTTTACACACGTGTGAAACATTAATAACAGCGCTATTAATACAATTTGAAATATTTGTTATCCTGCATTTCATATTGGTTTTACAAAAATACATATACATTTACTTGTATTTAGTTTGAAAACATTAGGTATGGCTCGTTTGGACTCTTTTTACAGTTGACACTTTTTGGATTTTACAAATATGTGGTGTTTATGGTTCTCAGCCAAAAAGGTTCCCGACCAAAGGCTAAAGCGAAAGTAAAACTGCAATTGTGGAAATATGAACAATTGAAGACATATCTTCAATCCTCAAGAAGTCCTCCTGATTTTCTAATGTCAACCTTTACTTGTCAAACAATTTCAAGCTAATCGTGAAAACAATGGAAGCAAAAGTGTCAGCATTTAAAAAAAAATTCTCGAGGTGTCTTATAAACTTAGTTGATGTCAACTTGATTCTGGTCCCAAGCTTCTTCGTAACTATTTAGAGACATTTGTCAATCGTACCGAAATGTGATTAGTTTTTCTTTCGCTTTCTTTGATTTCAGGCGTATCAGGCACATAAAAGAATGAGAGGCATTTTCTCTTCGTTCTCGAGAAGTCATTGTAATTTCCAATGTTCTCCCACGCTTGGTTCCAAATTTCTTAGTGACTCTTCAAAACTAATCGAAGGTTTGGCAGAAATGCGCTTGTAGAGAAGCTTCGATATTTCGTCCCTGTTTCTGATTTCACACTATGTTGGTAACATTCATACACAAAATGAAGTGAACAAACCATCTTTCCAGGACTCAAAACCCACCACTCAAAAGCTTCCGGGTGATAAAACCCAACTAGGCCAAAACCGACATTATTTTTGTTGAGTGAAAAAAATACATGAATAATACATGAAAAATAATGTTTTTTCAAAGGTGAATGTTTTTCTTTCAGCTTTCTGGGTTTTGGAAAGAACGTTGGTCATAGAATGTTTGTGCGCTTTGAGACAGTTAAAACTGTGAAAAGCCCCTTACAAATACTCATATTATTATTTATTATTTTATTTATTATAGTCGCTGGAAGCTTTTGTCGCCAGTTGCGTGGGTTAACGTTATTGGTGTAACATATATTATGGCTCAGTCCCTCTCTTTATATACGTACAAATACATATCCATTATTACATATATGCACTTTCAGTTTTTACAATAAATACGTCACTATTACTTCTTTACTTTATACACTACAATATGTTGAACAATGCAAAAACAGGTAAAATTAAACCTCAAATAACCAATTTATTTTCATAACATACTAAATCTCACTGTTGTGTCAATGAACGATTTGACAGATTTAACAGAGCCGTGTTTTTTCGCTCTGTCTTCTGTCTACAAGGAAATTATTGATGTGATAGAGTCAAGTTCGAGGTCTTTCAGTGCAGGACTTGTGTATTCTGCACATGCTTGCGTGGGTTTTCTCCGGGTCTCCGGTTATCCTCTAACGGTCCAAAGACCTGCAGGAGTCTGGAAGTTGTCCATTGGTGTGAGTGAGAGTGTGTGTCCCTCTCTGTGGTTGGTCGGCCACCAATCAAGGGTGTGTTCCGTCTTGGGACCCTGAGTTGCTGTGATTGGCTCCAGCTCCACATGACCCAAAAATGGAAAAGCAGTTCAGAAAATGAAGTCTCCAAAATATGGACAGAGATGGTATGTTATTTACCCAATGTTCTTAGTTAAAACGAGGACTTTTATTTTGCAAACATCCCCCTTGGTCCGAATCATCTTCTCTGCCCTTTTAAATGTCAGCCATGTCGGCTTTACACCTCACCAGTAATCAGGTGGTTGCACGATATCTTGCCTTCACTGATCTCAGGGAAAGATTCATTAATAGAACGCATTCCAGTGCTAATATAATATTTTCATTTGAGCATTTTCTCCGCAACTATTCCGGGAAGGGCCATATCTTGATCAAGTGAACAATTGAATAATGCCCATGACGTCCCCAGTCAGTCAAACTGGTATCACATGAGTCCAGGCCTTCAGGAGCTCAAACCAGATGTTTCAGCGGGCTCCATATTATCTGTTTGTATAGCTTTATGTTTGCTTTCCCTGTCTGGAGGGTATTCCTCGGAATTGCAGACGTGCGCGAAAGCAGCAGCGGAATGGCATCCGCGCCTTCGCCAGCGTGCAATCACACGTTGATGGCGTGCCAGCTTTGCATGTGCGACTGGTTCCCAGATTTGGGGCTTCCCCAAAAAAAACCGAAAAGCGAGAAATGCTTCCTTAATTCCAACTTCATTGTGGATAAGGTTCGGTCCGGTAAAGCTGAAGAGCTTGGACTCGTTCACGATTCCGCAGGTCGGGATTCGGGAAAGCTAGGATGAAATCGGTTTTCCTCCGCTTGACGGTTTCACCCGAGACGGCGCATCGGTTATCTGAGAAATCGCCCCGGGGGAGTTTAAAACAAATGTTGTTGGATAAATTCAGCAGAAAGGAATGGGAATTGGCAGTGCCATAATTTCATTTGGCACGAATTAAATGTCACGGAAATCTCTTCTGTTTAGTCTTTCTGTTTACTGCTACTTTGACGCAGACACTCTGCGTCAAAGAAGAAAAGCAGCTCTTAGGTAAGCGAGCTAAATATTTTGGTGCCGACAAGTCCGGCTTCATTATAGTGACCGGCGCATGTGTGTGTGAAGTTTCCAGGTCCTGCTTATTAGCGGTGAAACGCTACGTTAGCGCAATGCTAATGGACGCATTTCACCCCGAAACTCCAATTCGGCCTTGGTGATGTAACGCGGCCTGACGCTAATAACGTGATGTAAGTATCGAATAATACAAATTGAGTTTTTATAGCTTTGGATTGCGCAAACACGGAGCGTACCGTTCTCTTCGTCACCGCCACCGCCCCCATCGCCAACAAAACAAGAGTTGTTCTGCAAAAATAGAGATTTGCCGAAATGAAATCATTTTCAAACGAGATTAAGATCGCCAAGATTCCAAATGCAAACATGGACTCTTTATTTAACGGGGGAATAACATAAACTTGTTTGTTCACAGATCTGGTCAATAGATCTATAAATGGCGTCTTAAAAGGAAACAGCAGTCTGGTCTATTTTTGCTCCGAATTATGAAATGGCATCAGCATGAACACACTCTGTTATATAAGGACAATAAGAGGTAGATTTCGATTCGACATTGATGTGCTTGTGGATTTTCAGACAATTACATCTATCTGAAAATGAGTCATCCTTATATAAAAAATCTTGTCCTAAGGATGAAAATATGCTATATTTAGCTTATTCATGTGCATTAATGAGGATTCATCTAGACGTTAGAATAAACTCCTTTGTAAAACAATTTATCTTATACGTTTCAGACCACATTCCCCAAAAAACAATAGAAGTTGTATTTTTCTGCATAATGCTAAATGGATATATAGTATAGTAAGTTTCAACATGCTTAATAATTGCATTAATGTGTGTGTGTGTGTGTGTGTGTGTGTGTGTGTGTGTGTGTGTGTGTGTGTGTATGTGTGTCAGGGTGTAAACTACTTGAGTAAATGTTTTTTTTTTTTTAACTTTACTTAAATATTGTTGGTTACTTTGTACTTGTACTGAGTATCATAAATATAAGTAGCCTTTACTCTCTACTTGATTACATTTGTGACTGAGTATCTGTACTCTTTACTCCACTACATTTTAATGGACACTTGTTACTCGTTACATTGTGATTGTGCGTGAGAAGTTGGCATCTTTTTCTACCACGGTTATATTTCTTGGGAGGATGAGGTGATATCGCCATCTGCAGGATGCTGAAGGTACTGGATGCTGTTTATCGGCTAAATCAGGTGAACGTCTGCATTTTTGCACATTTGAGTATGACTGAGACTGACTTTTTGTACTTTTTTTATCTGATTTGTTCTGCCAATTTGAAACATTGAGGTATTAAATTTAATTTCTTTACAACATAAATAGTTTTCTGTTTTTCCACATTTCTTGGTGTTGTCTTTTAAAATTGGATACTTTTCATCTTTTACTCAAGTCTTGCGTCCGTGCTGCAGCGCTCTCTAAAGAAACTTTTCACTGCATGTAAAAGTGCATGTGACAATAAATGTGATTTGATTTTGTGACTTGTAATAGTCATTTTTACAGTCAAGTATCCATACTTTTACTCAAGTATGGTTTTCAGGTACTCTGTACACCTCTGTGTGTGAATGTGTGTATATATATGTAAAAAAACCTAGTCTGAACGCTGCTTACCTCAATCAACATCAGAACTACAACCGCGTTCCCGGTTCTTGCGCATTAATTGGTGGAAGAAACGGAAGGTACTGGAGAACTTTGAATCTCTGGATTAATCTCGAGCAGAAAGGTAAATTGTAGCATGAATGATCACTGAAGTACATGTCTGGCCCGTGATCAGCCACCGTCTTCCAGCTCTTTATTCCTCTCTCTTCCTCCGTTCCTAAAAGAAAAGAAAAATACATGAAAGAAAGGCATATGGGATTTAATTCACACCATCACAGTCCACTGGGACATATGGAACACTGATATTGCAATTTGTCTTTCTTCCAACTTTTTAAAGGGAAACGGCGTAATAGCCTTCTTTCAATAGACTGAGAGCGTTTTTCATCCCTAGAGCTTAGAATGTTCCTGAGGACGAACATGCCCATCAGTCATGCCTTTTACAACGTACCTGGTATTGTGTTGTCCAAAACAAATCCAAAGAATCCACCAATGAACATGTGTGTGGTGAAAAGTATTATAATGAGCTGATCCAGCTCTTTTATGCCTGTTGACGAAACAAAGGCAGTCGGATCAAAACACGCCAATCAACTAGCGGCAGATGTTCAACGAATGAGTGCGCGTTAACAGAAGAAAACCGCTAACAAATTAGGTGCAAATGCTGAGAAAACTAGCAGATTGCTAAAAAATGAGTATTGAATGCATTTACGTTAAAGTTACAAAATCGGGGAGAACCACTAGTCGATTGCTAAAAAATGAGCAATAAATGCATGTATGTTGTAGGTACAAAAGCTGAGAAAACCGCTAGCAGATTGCTAACCAATTAGCATTGAATGCATGTACTATGTTAAAATTACAAAATTGGAGAAAACCACTAGCCAATTGCTAACAAATTCGCATTGAATGTGTTTACGTTAAAGTTACAAAATCTGAGAAAGCCGCTAGCCGATTGCTAAAAAATTAGCAATAAATGTGTATGTTGTAGGTACAAAGGCTTTTTTTTTTAACTAGCATAAAATTAACTGATTGAGCATACTGTACAGGCTAAGTGGACAGAAAAAACCCACTAGCGGATTGCTAACACACTTGCAATTAATGCACATTGGTGCAAAGTGAACAAAATAAAACCGCTATCCGGTTGCTAACAAACTAGCAATTAGTTTGCATACATGCAGAGTAACCAAGCCAACAAAACTGCTAGCACATTGCTAACAAAGTAGCAACAACACATCACGCTTAATTACGCCGCGATACGGTGGATGTTCTAGAAGCGATTAACATCTATTTGACAGGACCTTCAGAGCAAACATTGGTCAGGAGTTCAATGTGTCGGCTTAGATCACTAATTCCTGAAAGCTTGGCAATAAACTGCTTAAACTGCCCCTGATAAAGCACTCCTTCGGAATTCTGTTGGTGCAAAAGCCCCCTCGTATTAACCAGTGTTAAATGAACACTTGGGATGAAGATCAGGGCAAAGTTCACAGAAAGGCTGCCGTTGCCCGTATGGTGATGAGGTTCCACGGGGTGTTTCTCAGATGCTTTGCTGTAATGTGAATTGAGGAGATTACAGCCGAGTCAAACGGAGACTTGTAAAGAGGATTGGCAGATAAGTCGCCCTAACCTCAAGAGCCCAGACAAGGCTTCTCACCCATGTGGATAAGCTCGAGATGTGCCACTTGCACCAAATGACCTTCATACAGTAAACAGAAGAAAACCAAACAAATTAGCAATTAATGCTAACAAATTAGCGACGCATGCATGCTAAGTGAACAGAACAAAAGTGCTGTAGCAGTGCGCAGAGGCATATGTGCTAAGCAAACAGACAAAAAAACAACAGCATATCACAGACAAATTAGCAATAAATGCACGTAGGTGTAAAGTAAACAGAAGAAACCCGCTAGCAGATCGCTAACAAATAAGCAATGAATGAGTGTACATGCAACAAGTAAAAAGAGGAGAACCACTTGCAGACTGCTAAACAAACTAGCGAAGCATGTACGTTCAAACATAAGACGACGCTGGAAAATTGCTAACAAATCATCAATGAACGTGATTGCGTGTAAGCAAACAGAGGAAAAATGCTACGTATACAGAAGATAACCACTAGCAGACTGCTAACAAATTAGCAATAATAGCATGTTCATGCCAAGTAGACAGAAGAAAACGGCCAGTAGACCGCTGTCAAATTAGAAATAATTGTAAATATGTCTAAACAGAAGAACCGCTAGCAGATCGCTAACAAATTAGCAATAATTGTAAATATGTGTTAAATAAACAGAAGAACCGCTAACAGATCGCTAACAAATTAGCAATAATTGTAAATAAATGTTAAGTAAACAGAAGAACCGCTAGCAGATCGCTAACAAATTAGCAATAAATGCAGGTGCGTGCTATGTAAACAGAAGAAAGCCACTAGCAGACCGCTCACAATTGCTAACACATTATCAATAATTGTACATTTGCGTTATGTAAGAAGAAGAAAACCGCTAGCAGATTGTGAAATTATTTGTTTTATCTGTAAAGTGAACAGAAAAATGCTAGTAGATCACTAAAAAATTAGCAATAAACGTGCATGCATGTTAAGCTAACATAAGGAAACCGCTACCAGATTGCGAAAAAATGTAAGTATATATAACAATTTATTAAATAATAGTAATTAGTAAGTATTAGTAATTAAATATTTCTCCCACATGTCATAAACAGATAAAGTTGAATCTAATCTAATCTAATCTAATTTGACACAACTGTGCTTGAAAGTAAATCGTTAGGCAAACGCTAGTGGTTTACGATTATTTTAGGACTGTTTCTTTTCGTCACGAGTAGGCGAATCGTTACGTGCACGTGTGTTGGGATGGATGCGCGTTTAATCCGCTATTTATTTATAATCATAACATGATGATAATTGACAGCGATGTTCCTCTAAACGCATTCTTTATACAAGCTCATAAGTGCTTTATCTCCGCTCGCCTTGTCAGATGATGTAATGTGTGTGTGTTGGTCCAAGTATTCCAAACGCGCTTCTCTCAGTCAATATTTTATACTTCCTCCGTTATATGTTTGATGTCAGTATTAAGCCCATTACCAATAACAGATGCTGAACGTCGAGATCTTCTTTGAGTTCCTCAGCTTATCGCACCAAACACTTTGCTGAAGACTAAACTGTCTCGAGTCCCGATGGGCTTGAAGTGGCACGGTGGAGGCACATTATCTAAGTTATGAGGTGATGCGCACCTGTGTTGACCATGCCGGGATTCGAATGAAACCAGGTTGGGAGAACCAGGCCACTGAAGGTTGAGAAACCAAGAATGAGAAGATTCCTGGACGAGTTCAAGTCCACGTACTAGGGCGGGATGGAGACGTTTGGTTCAGTCCAGGGTTTTTTTTTTGGTGTAGTTTGCCATACCTGCAGATTTGAGATGCCCACGGCGGCCACCATGCCAAACATGACCAGGAACATCCCACCAATGACGGGATCGGGAATGGTGATGAAAACGGCACTGAATTTTCCAAAGAGTCCCAAGATGATCATCAGGAGTCCAGCAGTCTGAAGCACCAGTCTGCTGCCCACCTAGGCATGGAGCAAACCATGGAGTAAACAGGATCTCAGTTGTAAAAACACACACGTTCACACTCTCAGGCTCAGTTTTCCAGACTCCATTTCTCCTGCTTGATTTTGGACAGGGGTAAGAAATCGGAGACCCGGAAGAAACCCGCGCAAGCATTAGGAGAACATGCAAACTCTGCACAGAAAGACCGGGCCTTGATCTTGGCTCTCGAACAGGTCCTTGTGAGGTGTCAGCACTGCCCACTGCTCCACCATACAGAACAACAAATCTAACATCACTCTTTCTATATTTCCGTTCCTTCCTCCCTCCATCCGTGTATGAAAATGCATATTACTGAAGGTATTAACATGATATTAACATTATATTGTTATAATTGCATTATACTATATTAACATTACATAATGATTTTTACCTATTTACATTTAAGTATTTCATATTAAGTATTTTTAAGCACAAAAACAATACTTTTAAAAAGGTATAATAAAATATTTGCAATACATACAATTATATTATATACTATATTTATATAGAGTATATACACACTATATATACTAAATATAACAGTATATGTAGATACAAATATTATGTTACAATAACATTGTACTATATTAACATTATATTGTGATTTTTTTTTACAATTATTTATAATAATACAGTACTTTACATACAGTCATTTGGTAGGCAATAATATAATATTATTAACCTATCTATTATATTACAAATCAAGTTTTACAAATTATTGTAAAAAATTGTATGTATGGTAGAAAGGCCTTGACTGGGCTTCAAACCTGGATTAAATGGGCCCCACTTGTCACACTTTTAAGGTCGCCACCTTGACCCATAACAGAATTATAGGTGAATGTGTTCACCAAATAAAAATAGACGATTTCTAAAAAAAAATAGGATCAAAATCAAAACAATAAAAAGTATATTTCATTTATTTTCTAAAACCACATGTCCATCAATCCATTTAACCCTCCATTTTTCCATCTATTCATCCACCCATGACTATGTGTACATATTAAATAATGGTGGGTTTTTTTTGCGAATATCTATGAAAAAGTGCTAGTGTAGGTAATATAATTAGATCTAAAATAAATTTTAAAAATGGGGTGAATCATAATAATTTGGTATATTATATAACGTATAATAATAATTTTTTTATTATTACTGTAATTCTGTATTTTGCAAATGCTTTTATTTAAAATGCCACAACCTTACAGTGAAGTAACATCAGACGTCAAACCCAAAATCATGGTGCTATAAATGCGTGTTGCGGGTCATACTGCATTATATTTTATTGTATAATTTTATTTTTATAAATATTGTAATGTTTTATTTTATTCAGCGTGCATATTTTTTTTATTTTACTTTGTCCATTCCCTTTTTTTTGCACCAAACTGAGTAGCGTTCCCCATTTCATTGTAACCATGTGATGAAGATGACAATAGAGGCGTTCTATTCTGTTCTGTTCTGTTCCATTCTATTCTTTTCTGTTCTGTTCTGTTCTGTTCTGTTCTGTTCTGTTCTGTTCTGTTCTGTTCTGTTCTGTTCTATTCTATTCTGTGCTGTTCTATTCTATTCTTTTTCTGTTCTATTCTTTTCTGTTCTGTTCTGTTCTATTCTATTTTCTGTTCTATTCTATTTTGTGCTGTTCTATTCTATTCTTTTCTGTTCTGTTCTATTCTATTCTGTGTTGTTATGTTCTATTCTGTGCTGTTATATTCTATTCTGTGCTGTTCTATTCTTTTCTGTTCTGTTCTATTCTATTATGTGCTGTTCTATTCTGTTCTATTCTGTGCTGTTCTATTCTATGCTGTTCTATTCTATGCTGTTCTATTCTTTTCTGTTCTGTTCTATTCTGTGCTGTTCTATTCTGTTCTGTGCTATTCTATTCTTTTCTGCTCTGTTCTATTATATTCTGTGCTGTTCTATTATTTTCTGTTCTGTTCTATTCTATTCTCTTCTATTCTGTGCTGTTCTGTTCTGTTCTGTTCTATTCTATTCTGTGCTATTCTATGTTATTCTATTCTATTCCACTTTATTCTAGACTAGACGTAGACCACAAACCTACCCTGGTGATTCCAAGAGCAGCAATGTTCTGGCTATACGAGGTTGTCCCGTTGCCACTACCCCAAAGAGCGGCCAAGACGCAGCCCACGCCCTCCACTGCAATCCCCCGGTTAATGGCGTGGGTGGGTGGAGGCGGGGCTCCTGATAGACGGGCACACGCATAGTAGTCGCCGATAGACTCCATGGTGGAGGCCAGGACCCCCGCCATCATGCCCAGCACTGAAGACACGCTGACGGTGGGTAAGCCCCACTGCCCTGGAACAGCAAGAGCGGAAACACACACACATTAAACAAGCCCACCCGAGACCCTCACGCTCCCAATCAACGGAAACGCTGAACCACAAACCTACGCCAGTTTTTCAAGCGCGGTCGTATCAAACCGGCCGTTTATGACGTGTGGGAGAAATATTTACGTTGAGTCGGATCCAACAGTCGTTCAGCGTTTCATCAGCTGGCCAGGACTTACAGAACCAGGCTGTGATGCTGCGAAACTGCTTTCCAATTGGCCAGTTTTAGAATGGCAAATGTACCAGTTTAAAAATGATGTAAAACAAAGTTCTTCGCCTCTGGTGAAGGTGCTGGAGATGATGGAGAACAAACACCATCTCAGGGCTGATTGTGACAAAAATGTGGATGGACGGCATGATGGCTTTAAAAATGTTTTTGTATAATATTATTACATATGATTGTATTATTAATATAAAATGTGATTATGCTATGCAGTGGTGTAAAGTACTTGAGTAAATGGACGTTGTTACTTTACTTGAGTATTTTTGCTGCTTTGTGCTTGTACCGGGTATCAAAAATATAAACATTTTAATATAAACATTAACATAAACAATACAAACATTTAAATATAAACTTTTACTCTATACTTGACTACATTTGTGATTGAGTATCTGTAATCTTTACTCCACTACATCTGAATGGCAGATGAGGTGATATCGCCATCTGCAGGATGCTGGAGATACTGGATGCCATTTATCAGCAAAATCACGTGAATGTTTACAACATAAAAAAAGGGGTGTTTCTTGTTTTTAATCTTGGTGCTTTTTGTGCCTAAATTCAGCACAAGTTAAAATATGCAAGTCCTTTCGAAATTTGATACTTTTGCACAAGACTTCTTGGAATCGGCCACTTTCACAGGGTCCGATTCCGTCTTTGAAGTGTGACACACCCGCTTATAGACTCAAGTTTTTTCATGTCAGCATCTGAGAACTTTCATATTTCTAGCCGCAAGTTGGAGAATTCAGAGAGAGAGAGACGAACCCCCCCCCGTCCCGGGTAAACACGAGACCCATGTTGTTCTTTTGAAAAAATTCAAGGCGAGCAAAATGATTGACTGTCCTCATCCTCCAGACGCTAGCAGCTAAACCTGTCTGGCTGGAGAATGATGAGAATGTCATGTTACCACACATGGAAGCCCTGGGGAATCATGGCGTTATCTGCAAATCAAATGGGCCACTACCAGAAGTAGCTCGAAAATCCGTAAAGGAGTTTAGAGAAGAAAATTGCCGGAGAGCCACTGGGCGTCTTGAGACAAAAGGTCTGGTGAATGCTGGAGCGTTGCGTGTGTGGTTAGCATTAAAGCGCCACACCTTTGTGAGTGAGAAAACGACCTTTGCCAAGCTAATTGTGGGTCTTTGTAATTGTCAGTTTGTAACTTTTTTTCTCCACGACTACGTATTTCTCACATACGCACGCAACACATGTGTTCAGCGGGCTGCGATGGCGAGGTGCTATTTATTATTTATTGGCGTCAGGTGGCAGGTGTTACGATACGCGGATATGCTAATGTGTTGTCGGCTTCCTGATGGCACGAATGAGCTTTTAATTCTCTGTGTGATAATGAAGCGTTTCTTTGGGGTTTTTTGAGCGATGAAAGCTCAGCATACGGAATATTTGCGTGCAAACGGATTGCGTGACTGTTTCATTGTGTTATCGGTGAAAAATTGTGCTAAAATAACTGTTATTGCTTTTTGGTTTGATTAGCTATAATTTATGAGAGATTTTGATACGAAACGATTAATTTCCTTTTTTATTTTGCTTAAATATAAAGAGAAAATGTGTATACGTTTTTACTTACAGATGTATTAAAAAAAGTCAACAAAAAAGCAAAAAAAAAAACATAATGAGTTTAAATTAGAAGAAATGTATTAGTATTTAAATTATTATTTTTAGTATGTATTACAAATGTAATATATTTAGACATGAGATAAAAAATAAGACGTTTAAAGATTTTTATTGATTTGTTGATTTATTCAATCAAACTTTTTTGTTAAGGCCAAATTTAAAATGTTATAATAAAATAATATTTGTAATTAATAATATTATAATATTGTATACTATATTATAGTTATATGAAAAAATTATTATAATAGTGTTGTAATTAATGAATTAACTAATTAATAATACCATTATAATGCAATTGTACGTCCCTTTTGTGTACTGCGACCTTGGGTTCCTGAAAGGCGCTATATAAATGAAATACATAAATAACACTTTAAAGAAGATGTAAAAAAATAATAAAATTGTAATACATACAATTAGAACATTATATCTTAAATTAGAGTTGTGATATAAAATAATAATTACTGTATAATACTGTTATTATTACTTAATTAGCTAATAAATAATAATATTATAATGTAATGGAAATAATATGTAGTATTTCAAAACCCATTTTACAAATAAGTATTTTACAAATACGCACACACAAACAAATATAGAAATATTTACATTCACGCGCACGCACACACACACACACACACACACACACACACACACACACACACACACACACACAGATCATATTAAGGGCAAGCTGTAAAAAAATGTGACTCTGAGACACTGGTTGCAGGACAGGAGTCGTGGGAAAGTAGCACCGATTTTTCACCTGCTGTCAAACTTGAAACTGTTTACCTGGATAAGGAATGTAGAACCAAGCGGCACTTTTTACGGCGTGGAGATTGATGTCCGTTCTGGCCATGTAACCGTACTGGTCCGGAGACGAGGGCAGGACATCGAAGTGCGTCAGGAGGAAGCAAACCAGCCAAGCTCCGCACATCCCGAACAACGCCTGCACAAACACACCATATTAGTGTTATTATCATCATCATCGATTTACAGATTGATTCATTCTGTGCTTTGTTGTTATCTACAGAATGTAGAACACGACAAGGCCTCCTGAGGCTGTTTCCACATCAAAGCTCAGCATTTAGCATTTTTCTTTGCCATTTAACTTGTCCTGCAACTATCAGGCGGGTGAAACAAGTCCATTTCCTGTGGTGACCAGTTTTAAGGTCCCAGTGAAGTTGTTCGGACGTGCCACTGGAAACGTTTCTCATCAGTGAACGAGACTCGAGCTCGTCAACCCACTTGGATTTATGAATCTAGACATTTGGATAATTGCGTGTAATTACGACTGTAGCCAAACGTTTGAAAGACTTAGAAAACGTGTCTGTTTGTATAAACCTGGAAATGAAGTGTCTTTGAAAACTCTGTGTTCTTGACGTAAGAAATTAAAGGTTTAAGCGGCGGCGTCACGTGTGAACAGTTCTGAAACGCTGAACGCCGGGTTTCGCATGAACTTCGGACCTCCAGACAATTTCTGCACATGGTTTTATTTTCTTTATTAAAGAAATCAAGGACATGCCAAATGAGATTTTATATGTGTTTATTTAAATTGAATCGTTCCCTTATTTGTTATATATATATATATATATATATATATATATATATATATTCTATATTTTCTTTTAATATGAATGAATGAAATAGCTTTGGTTTTAGCAGAAGCAGAGAAACGGTACAATTAAACAAAAAAAAACTAGTAGACGTAGTAAAAATGTGCTAAAAAAAATAAGGAAGATACATAAGTGATGGTGCAAAAAACAACAAACCAAAGTGCAAACTGTGCAGTAGCGGGTGAAAAAAGTGTGCTTCATTGCATTGTTGAATTGTGAGTTATACGTAATATAGTACGTAGGTATAGTGTATATTTTTACTCACTGAAAAAAGTTTGAAGAGAGGATACTGAAACACTTTCCACTTCTTGTTCTTGTAGGCGAGAAGAGGAAGATTCACTTTGCTCAAATATTGGGAGAAGAGAAGAATCAGGCCCACGGTTCTGCAGAAAAAGAACAAGCCGCTTCGATGGGAAAGTCGACAGTTTTCCGGCAATATTGAGCACTGACGTTCATTTACGGAGCGAGAAAAATGCAACACCTGTAAGTATTTAATCATCATACTGCACCAAAAAAAACGTTTTTGTTCCAAAACCGGAAGCCATTTAAATTATAAATCAGTAAATCGCAAAATGTGCAAAGTTGCGAAATGAAAGGTGGTTTATTTCCCGTTGTTTCGACTTAAAGGTTTAACCAGTGTATATGCTGTTTAAGATTAAGCCTAGTCGGGATGGGATTTAGGATTGAACTAGAACAAGGAAGAGGATTACGATTAATGTGGGATCGGTTTAATGTGAAAATGATTTTCAAATCCTCGTCTTTGTCTGCTCGGCTTCGCGGGATTGCAGGATCCTCATAGGAGCGCTTGAGGATGAGTAATGAACGGCGTTTCTCAGCAGAAGATCGTGAGCCTTTAAATGAAAACAGTTGATCTTTACGGAAAAACAAGGAACCCAGAAGGAGGATTTGTTTTGAAGGGGGCCTTCTGTTGGCACGGCGACAGGCCGCGGCGCAGACGCACACACGCAAACCTTTTTACGAGGCACATTTTATGTGGGAATCCCACAGGCTATCGCTTTTCCCGAATGCACGTGGCGCATCTCGTAAGAACGTCATTAACGGGTGTCTCCGAGATTATCGTTAAACTGGGTTTTTGCGGAGGTAACTCACAAGGCAGCGATTCCCCAGTGAGCTCCTGACTTCTGCCCGGCCTGGATGAACAGTGACAGTCCGATGAGGTTGATAGTGGGAGCAATAGCCAGCGGGCCGATAAATCTCAGCACCAGACCCATGAGGCCCGATAAGCCCAGAACCAGCTGAAGCAGTGAGGCCACCAGAATGGCTCCCTGAACCTGTAAACCAGTAAAAAAAATGCAGTCAAATTCAATGGAACAAAAAAGGTATGTACAACAACAACAACAACAACAACAACAACGTGCTTAACATTTCTGTGCAGTAGTAACAGTTATTTCCTGTTTGGAAAATGAGACATGACACAATGGTGAATTAATTTATATATTTATATACACACTTATGTCTATATACACACACACACACACACACACACACACACACATCGTATATATACACATCGTAATTAAATGACTTTAGTTTGTATGTAATATTGAATATTGAGGTGTAATATGTCAATTAATGCAAACTAAAGGACGTGTTTTTGTTTAAAACAATAATAATAATAATGTTACGCCGAGGATGGAACAGATGGAGGTGAGCCGAGGGACTGTGACAAATAATAATAAAACTAAATAATAATATCGAACCTTCTCTTTGTCAGCTGAAAACGAACTGTAACTTTTTTTTATCATTGTTTTTCTTATATGAACATCGTCGTCTACTTTTTAATTCAATTTGATTAATAAATCAATATCTTGTCCTCAATTAATAATGTTAGATTCAATAAAATCAATTTACAATTAAATTGTGAATATTTTACATGTAATCATTTTAATGACGCTTTTTTTCCTACATCATTTGTTTCACAAATTGAAAAAATCTTTATAATAGATTGAAAATATATCATTTTAATAAAGTGAAAAAAAAAAAACAAAGCAAACCAACCGATTCCCAAGTTAAGTGAGTTTATTTGAAAAAGTAAATTCTAAAATGTAAAACTCTGAGAAAACTATATACTTGTACATACTTACATAAATGTTCTAATTTAATGTGAATAAATCAAATTTATGGTAAATAAAAAATTATATATATGCAATTATATGTTAAATGCATATATTTATATACTGTACATCATTTATTACACATATATTATTATTATTATTTAATTTAAATAATGTTTCATGTTGTACAAGTGTATTAATTCCTTACAAAGCCCTTTAGGAATTTTCCTGAAGTTCCGAATGCTTCATAAATATGTTATTGCTGTTAAATATTAAAATATTTTCTACGATTCTAGATAAACGACAATCAAAATTCTAAAACAACTCTGTGTGTTACTTCTTCATACAACATATGGCCCCCGAACCCCTTCATGCTCTTCTGCTGAGTTCCTGTCTTTCCCCAACACCTACAAACGAGATTAACGGCTACGACTGAGTAAAAGCCGCTGCCGTCCTTCCTCCTCGCTCTAGGACCGTGACTCATCTTTCCTATTGACAGACGTCCCGCGGTTTCGACGAGCCTGTGCAGACACCTGAGGAAAGCCAAGGCGGCGTGTCCCGACACTTTGCCCTCCGTACCTCTCGGATGCGCACTTTCCACGCCTCATCGCCATCTTCCGCAGCGGGCTCCGAGGCGTTGAGCTGAGGGCCGTGGTTCCAGTCCGGGCATCTCCACTTGGGCAGGGCGAGAATAGCCAGAGTCGGAGTGATGAAGGTGAAGGTTCCTCCCTGGAGGATCGGCAATCTGAGAAGGCATAAAAAGATGTTTACTGTGCTCCCAGCACATCATTTATGTATTACACAGCCTCAACCGTAAAATCTTTGGCAGTAGATGGACAATACATCTCAGTAATAATCCTTTCACTGCACTACAGGGCTCATAAAACCATTGAAAGCCAATCTCCCCACTGAAAAGACCAGGTGTGTGCTGCTTAGTGCTGGTCTCACAAACCGTGCTGACATTTTCGGAAAAAGGCGTCCGCCAAGTCGCCATGTGTTTGCTGTGATCACCTGGTCCCAAGGGTGGTCTGCAGCAGAGTGCAGACGCCGGAGATGAAGAAGATGGTGGAGATGAGCTGGCTCTTGGCCTGGTTGTTGTCCCTGATGCACAGCGGCTCGGCCAGGATGAGCGGGATGGCCAGGATGCCCCCGAAGGCCAGGATGTAGTGCTGCGGGGATGCGAGAGGCAGGTATGACACGGCGCTTAGGTTCATCGCGAGCATCCCGTTTCCAAAGCGGGACGTGAGAGAAGACAGATGATCAGAAAAAATGTAGCAAATATCAAACGTGGACCGACAGAGCCAGGGAGATGTGCAACAAATGGAAGACAGATGTTGGCCTTTCTGTTGTGAATTGATAGTCTCTTTCTACTCTCAGCAGTGAGCTTCATAAATTTGTCGAGCTGAAAAAAAATTGAAAGAATGGGGGGAGAAAAAAAAAAACGAGGGACGACTTGGCTGAACACTTAACTGGTTTGACAGGACATTATGTAGTGGATACAGAGATGGTCCGACGGCGAGATTTTACGCATTTACGAATTTGCTCCGCTCCTTTATGTTGTCCGCACTTCAATTTTTGCTGTTTTACAGTTGGTCAACGGCTTTTTTTTGCACTTCCCTGACGGATCCAGACTCGCGACACTGTAGGCGAGAAGAAAGAAAAAAACCGTAGACGCTCGGATGGAGCCCATGTTGACATGAAATACCAGGTCTTTTCCTCCCCTCCGTGATACCGAGGAGATGAAAGTGAACCTGCTGGAGGAGTGAGGCTTCTTCAGCACGTATCTTCTTACCTCTCATGTTGATGTGAGTCCCTTGTGTATCTTCCTGCCCTTTCTCCGCCCCCCCCCCCCCGACCGGTTCACTTTGATCTCCATGTGTCAACCGGATGGATAAGTGGAACGCTTTGGCCGGTGATGCTGTATTTTTGACAGCAGATACGAAAAATAGAGAACAAACTCGTCTAAAGAGGCAGAGAAGCTGTGAAGAATTCACTACAAACTCTTCCTTCAGTCATTCGCCTGCTGTTGAGATTCATGGACGCTTCAGCATCCCGCGTTTCAGGGGCCGGATGACGTCTGGCCTGGGACGGTTATGAACTGTTAATTTGCTCAGGGAAGAATATATATATATAAAAAAAAAATAGTCATCTGGAAAATCGTTCTCTAGAGAAGTCATCTGCTCCAACGTCTGCTTTTTCTTTTACTGTTGATTTATATTTTATTACCGCGGTAACGGCCCTGTCCTTTACTGTTTGATCTCCAGACATCGTTTTGGATTTTCGGCTACAAGATGGCTGTCGCACGGTTTTAATCCATCCATCCATCCATCCATTTTCCAAACTGCTTTTCATTGCAAGTCATAGAAAGCTGGAGCCAATCACAGCAACTCTGAGCCTGAAGGCAGGACACGCCCTGGATTGGTGGCCAACCAATTACAGAGCAGGATACACACTCATGGACAACTTACCTCGAAATCTTTTTTTTTATTTATTTATTTATTTTTTTTATTGTTTGGTCAAACAAATTTGGAATCCCATAAACGATTTGATGAAAAATAAAATTAACCAAAAAAACATAAATAGGCTGAAGTATTGCTTATAATTGCCCCTTACGTCCATATACATTTTACTGAATCAGCTTTACAACCAACAAAAATAAACAACAAAAAAAAAAATTTAAAACCCAACAAAATACTCACAGAATCTCAAAAATATACCTCCCCCTGTTTTAGCTTCACATTTTCATTTGTCTATTTATTCTTAATTTTGTTGTCTTATTCTATTTTTAGTCAACAATGCACTTATTTTTAAGACTTTTTTTTTTAATTTTAGAAAAGAAGGACATAACTGAAATTCATCTCTAAGTTCATTCCACAGTTTTATTATCATTTTTACGTTTGGTCTCACTTTACAACCCTCTTAAATTATGTTGACCAAATCGTAACTTGAAAAAAACTCTTGATTTTTGGAATTACCGTATTTACACAAGTATAAGCTCCCCGCGAATATAAGGCACAAAATGTGGAGAACACGCCATGAGCGAGAACATGCCAGACACTAATATTCTGACCGGGCCTCAAACTTAAGTCTTGACCGGCTATTTCCGAGTGTTTTTTGCACCAATCAAGATTCCAGGTTATACTTTTTGACATTTTGGATGTTCTTAAAAACGCATTGGATAGTTTTTATTCTCGTGTCAATGAGACTCTGAGACAATAAATCATGAATATTTGCATGTTTTTGATTTGACAAATGTTCACTTTAAAGGTTTTATGCGGCTTATTTAATCCAGCTCTACATTCGTGCCCACAAGAATCGCACTGGCCATCAATCGTTGAAACAGCATTTGTGCTGCGGAATCTGACATCCGTGTAGATCGGAATGCAGAACCGGTGCATAAATCACGCAAGAACATCGGCTGGAAACAAACAACATAACAGCTCGTGACCTTCAAAACTCCACGGAAAAAAAAAAAAACGTCTCGGTTTGAATCGAGAGCCTGAAGAAATCATGTCAGATCCTGAGCATTAAACATCTAAACTCCTGCTTAAATCACCAGGATTATGGCTTGGGACATCTTCACCACCCCCTTGTAAGATTATCATAAAAGAACTTTTTTTTTCCTGTGAAAGCTCTCTGGCCCAGGAAACGCCCTCATGCTGCCAGATTAACATTAAATGGCCATTAAAAGCCCATTTTGTCAACAGTCAGTTTCGTTGAGGAGAAAGATGTCTGAAGCGATGTCTGCTGTTAGAGGCCTAATTCACGGCGAGGATTAAGATATGCGTCTCAGACACAAGACATACTGGAGATTAGTCACATGAAGACAGGAGATGGTTGTCTCTTACCTGGAAACCCAGAAGAATGCAGAGGTACCATGGTGGACGATCGTTGATGGAGTAGATAAGATGACCCTCGGGCCTTGAGTTCAGACCTTCTTCCAAGCTGTCAGATTGGGGTTCAACAATAACGATCTTTTCGGGGCTGTGGAGGTCATCCGAAATCTGTGGGCGACAGGAATCGTCCCAGCATAGCGGTAGAGTCGGTTTCAAGGTTAATTGAGAGAGCAAAGGACGGCGACCCTTCAATCCTTCCAAGAAAAAGGATACGGACACCCACCACATCTCCTCAAAGCCCTGATCCAAAGGCAAACAAAAAAAGTGCCGCTGTCTACGATGATAAATGCCACTCACGGCCGCGTCTGAAAATGTTTTGGCGGTGAGGATGGAGCAATAATAAACTTGGAGGGAAATCAATATCGAGGACTTTTAAGTAAAAACGTACGCTTTTCTTTTCTCAGTTTCTGCTCATTTCAACACTCATTTTTAAACGTGGTATTTTCTTGAACCAATTAACATTTCGCAAATAGGCGCAGAGTTTTCGGGCAAACAATAAAAAATCAATAGCTTTAAATAAAAAAGAATTAATAAGAAAATCTGGCTATACATAATGTGTGTGTGTATATACATATATTCACAATAATAAATTAATAAATATCATAATATTTAAAATTTGGTATTTGGCTACAGTTATTTATAATGATATTAAACATGGTAATGATGTTCTCAACAAATAAAACAATAAATACAGCTTTTTTTGTACTTTTAGCTTGTTTAAAAAATACTAATAAAAATATCCACATAGTGAGATAGATTATGCGATCACAAAAATTATGGAATAAATTTGAATAAATTGATTGTATAATATTTTTTATTATACAGTATAAATTGCACTACGGTTTGTAATATTTAAATATTTATAAATATATATAAATATATAGTATATATAAATATTTAATATATATACACACACACTGTACTTTTGTTACCATAATATAATATATATATATATATATATATATATATATACTATATATATTTATATTTACTCTGTAGTGTATTAAGTATTAAACATCTATACATATATTGTAGTTAAAAACAAAGTAAATGTTTTAAAAAGTCACACTTGTGAAACGTGAGTCACAACATATCTCGGTTAATTATCTGTGATACTTGGTCCATAAAGAAGTTCTAACCTCCAGAAGTCTCCACAAACAAACCATAACACGCAACAACAACACAAAAGCGCTACACACACCGACTGTCTGGTTGGCGTTAGGAGAATCGCTGGCGTGAGCCACTCCAGCACCTCCTATCAAAGTGATAAAATCGTTTATGACTCACGTTGATTTTGCGTTTAAAAATGTGCTTCCAACTCGATTGAGGTCAAACATGACAGAAACTAATGTTGGAGTTGTTTACTCTACAATTAGTCATTCCATTTTAACGCATGTCACCATTACGCCGCTGACAGCTTAATCAGGGACCTGGAGGCAGGGCCTGAGCCGAGAACTTTTCACCTGCTTTTTTTTGGGNNNGGGGGGGGGGGGGGCTTCTCACTTTTACAATCAGGAAAAGCAGGAGACCCTTCCCGCCCCAACAAATATAGGGAGACTCCAAGCATGAGCCCAAATCTCCCAATATTTGTTGTACGCGGCATATTTCTCGTCTTTTTTTGTTGTCGAGAAGATGCATCTGGTTCACATTCAAAGCCCGCTCCAGATGTTGGTGTAGAGTCTCATCATACGTCTAATCCTCAAGGCTCTTTTTCCAAGTACTGTACTTGTTTTCAGGAACGGATGAGCTTACCATTGGTCATTTTCTCTTGCTTTGTCTTCATGGCCATTGAGAAGGTCATTCGGTCCATCAGCCAATAATCGCTGGGTCTTTTTTTTTTTTCGTCTTTAAAAAGTGCCGGTTGGTTCAATGTGTAGAAAAACCAGGCCGGAACGCCTCGCGGCAGATATATGACACAACAAACAAGTGACTTGTTTTAACGGGTTACAGTCAAGTGCGTACCATTGAATGATTTTCAAGAGATCCGTCTTTTCTTTTCTTAAGCTTCTTGCCCTCAAGTGAAATTCAACACATAGTGTCTCTTGCAAACCAAGGAATAAGGATTCGCCCATGCGTGAAGGAAAATGTCATAATGATGACGCGAGATTGATGGTTTCGTACAGGAATAGTCAACCCAGAAAATGCGCCATCCATCAGTATTTGTCTCAAAGCTAAATGTTTTCGCTTGTTTATTTTCGGGCTGCGTGTCAGAACCATATTTTCGGTCATTATTCAGCATATTCTCGGGAAACAAACACAAACGCAAGGTAAATAAAAAGAACTTTTTTAGAGGCGAAGCATCTGGCAAACGTGCGGATTCCATTGTGTGGAATCAAAAACAAACGGATCGACTGGTGACGGAGGCTGTCGCTCACGTGTTTAAAACCGAACATCACGCGGTTCGAAACACACTGAAGGCAAATAAACAGTAAAAAAAAGTTACATTTGTGTCTAACTTTGTTTATTTTTTTTAGTCTTCATAAACCATTCTGATTGTGAGTTTTCAGTGTGCTGTGCCTTTAAGCTTTTTTTTCTTCTAAATTTACCGCGAATATCTTTGTTTAAAAAACCTTATCTCTGAGGTCAAATTTATTCCATAATTTTCGTGATCGCATAATCCCATGCGGTATTTTACATTTAAATACGTGGATATATTTTTTTTTAAACCCATGCAAGCCAGACTCCTTTATCTCTGAGGTGAAATTAATTCCATACCAGTGTCGGAATGATTTCACACAATGCAAATATACAACCTGTCGGAACATTCCCTCTGACATTCGTCTGGGTCAGATAAGGAGATACTCAGCAAAATCTCTTATCAGTGGAAATGTTTCCATCTCAAATTTACGAGATAAAGTGTTTAAGATTCCCAGCAATGTGCATCATTCGAAACCACCTCTTCCTATCTGGTCCCGATCCAGGAAATGTCGAACGCGGTCGAACAAACGTTCACCTTTACCTGGTTCCCTCAGACGTTTTGGCGCGCACCGCCACCTGTCGGCCGCCATTGGCATCGCCAGTATTAAAACCCTTCAGACATCCAAGTCGTCCAGTCTGCTTTCCAGGGAAGATCATTATCTGCTCCTCGTCTTTGTGTGTGGTTTCAAAATTAAATTAACTTTTCCCCCCGAACTCTGCTGAGAAACAGGCTAAACATAATAACGATGGCGACTCTAGCGAAGCTCGATGTTTGTTTAGATTGTTGTTGTTTGGCCAGGAGTCAAATTAGAACTCGTGAGACATCAAATGAGAGCACAACAGTATTTTGGCGGACGTTGAAAGGTTTACATACGATAATCAGATTGTGTCGTCTTGTTGTGGGGCCTTACGCAAACAGTTCGGTGGATCTGTGTTTTTCTAGCGCCGCCTTGTGGGGCCAATCGGGAATTCGCAAACGGGCCACGTGACCGAATTCACGTGGTTCACGATGTGGGGGTAAAATCGACTGAATTTCGTCAAGAAAAAGTTTGCATTTTTTAACACGTAATGAGCACTTTATATACTTTTTAAAGTATTTTTTTTAGAAACATTTAACACGAACTTTTGATTTGCAATATAGTAACAGTAAAGGTCTCACTTGCACTTGCACTTTACTCACTGTACTGGGTCACTTTAAGAAGGTTATTGAACACTTTACACCGTAAACATCTTCACTTTCTCATACCTCATATTTTGCTCGTTTTACTGTGTTTCTTTTTTTATTTTTATCTTTTTTCATCCCCAAAGTTTTTTTTCCTTGTTTTTATTTATATTTTTATCCTGTTATCCTATTGTTTTTCTCGCATGCACCCCCCCACACACACACACACACCCCCATGTTTAAATGCTGGACGATTGTAAAATACTTTTCATTGCATGTTGTACCCTTTGTAATGTGCATATGACAATCAAAATTTGAATTTGATTTGAACTTTAAATAATACACAGCAGCTTTATATGCTAATTATTTACTGTACTGTCATGTCTTTACGCACATTTCAGGTGTGTGCTGTAAAATGCGATGAGCGTAATGAACGTTCATTAACCAGTGTGCGTTGGTGTTATTGTTTAATTATGGGTTGAGTTCATCTACACACTGGATTACTCAACAACAAAGTATGTATTTGTGGAGCGTTTGGCGGGTTTGTGCTTGTTTTGTCATGCTAGACCAGTGATTTGTTTCCAGATAAATAAAGGTGAAAAAGCTTAGATTTTCTACAATTAAAAAAAAGGCCCAAGGCGATTAGACCTTTTGGAAGCTGCTTAAATTAAATTACTGTCATCTCATCAGCCTTGTTGTGTTCACCAATACAGTAAAATAGATGTTTATGGTGTTTTATTTACAGCACACGGAATTAAAATTAGCAATAATCAAAATATTGTATTTTTGATTAGTGATATCTATAGACAAATGATTACACTATTGATATATATTTCAATATTTATATTCTCCTATTATTGGTAGAGCTGAAATACCTATGTTTATAATGAAAATACATTGCTAAATAACAACATTTAAAAATTTTAGAACAATACTAAATGTTTTTTTTCCCCACTGTTTATAAGTGCAACACAAGATTTTGTAATAATAACATTTAAATAATAGGAAATATTGAGGGAAAATCTTTATATTTTCCAAAAGGTATTTGATCAATACATTCCTAAACTGAACTAGAACAACAAGAAAAGTAACCTTTTTAAAGTTTCGAAAGAAAGAAATGTTTAAGTAAATACGAGTTTAGGCAAAATAAATATTTTGTGGAGTTTTATTTTTGCCTTTTTATTTAATTCATTATTTTATTATGTATGTACTAGTAGCAAATCAAGCAAAATAAGCAACAAAGGTAATAAAATGCACGTAAGATGGTGTAATAAAAATATGTTGTATTGTACAGAAACTACCGGATATTTGTGATTCAACATGTTCTAATTATCTAGATGATTCCAAGAATGTCAAGAAAAAAGCTCATCTTTACCTCAAACTCATCATCGACAGAGACCCCCGAGTCATGTCATAATATGGTCTTGAGTTACCCGTGCCGGTGCATAACTGCATAATTGCGAGATGGTTATGATGGTTCTGAGAATGATCTTTAAAAATTGGAATCCGGCTTGAATTTCAGAAAAAGCAGCAACAGGGACTTCATTCATTCGCTGGAAAACATAGTTCAAGCAAGACCACCAGTGTTAATCATAATCCAGCACATGACCCTGCCAACACAGCACACCGCCGCTGTTTTAACAAAGACCCGGCACGAAATCAACAAATAAAAAACTAACTAATTATCTGACTAACTAACTAAAACATAACACAACTGTCTAGCTTTTAAATATACAATCCACAGGATCAGATAATAATGATGCAATAAAAAACTAACTAACTAATTACCTATCTATATAACTAATTAACTAACTGACTGACTGACTGACTGTAAACAAATAAAACTACAGTGAACTCGGCTAGCTTTAAAGACATCACACTGACAATACTATATATGATCTACAGGCTCAATAACAAATAATTAGAATTAAGCAATAATTGCTTAAAGAACAAAGCAACCAACCAGCCGACTAACCAACAATTTAATTAACTAACTATACTAAATGAACTGACTAACCAACCATCCAACCACTAGTTAAACATCAGAATAACTAACTAACTAACACGTTAGCCTAACTATTCCGACTAACCACACAACAGGTTAGTTCACATGACAGTCTAACAAATAAACTAACTAACAAATTAACTAAATAATCGGCCTACTAACTAAATTAACTAACAAACCAACGAAGCAAAAACAGCTTGTTTACAAACAAACCAATCATCCAGCCAATTATATATCTAACCAACCATCTAAATAATGAACTAAACCAACCAACTAACTAACTAACTAACTAAACAACTAACCAACCAACTAACACACTAGTCTAACAAGCCAACTATTAAGCTAACTAACTGTTCCGACTAACCAACTAACCACACAATAGGTTAGTTCACACGACAGTATAACAAATGAACAAATTAACTAAGTAATCGGCCTACTAACTAAATTAACTAACAAACCAACCAAGCAAAAACAGCTTGTTAGCAAACAAACCAATCATCCAGCCAATTATATATCTAACCAACCTTCTAAATAATTAACTAAACTAACCAAGCAACCAACTAACTAACTAAGCAACCAACCAACCAACCAACCAACTAACTAACACACTAGTCTAACAAGCCAACTATTAAGCTAACTAACTATTCTGACTAACCAACTAACCACACCATAAGTTAGTTCACACGACAGTCTAACAAATAAACTAACTAACTAAATTAACTAACAAACCAACCAAGCAAAAACAGCTTGTTAGCAAACAAACCAATCATCCAGCCAATTATATAACTAACCAACCATCTAAATAATGAACTAAATTAACCAACTAACTAACTAACTAACTAACTAACTAACTAACTAACTAACTAACCCCTCAGTTGTTGAAAAGAGCCAAGAAGGCCCGGAGGAACTGTGTCAGCTTTCCTCTCCACAACATGTGATTAAAAAATACAGCCAACAGTTTATAAAAAAGGGGGCATTATGTTCTGTAGATGTTGGATTAGTCTTATTCTTTCTCTGACTTACTTGGAGCGTAGAGTCCTCCACACCCGGGTTAGTCAGCACGACGTCTTGGGTGAGATGCATGGCCGAACCTGTGCGGCTGGAGAGCGAGGCAGTTGTCACGCCGGTCCGGGTGAGAGACGAGCTTTTTTTTGCCGGTTGCCACGGGAACGGCTGTTTGTGTAATGGCCGGCGTGGGTCCGTGGTCATGTGACTGTCCGAGGGCCGCGGGACGGAGACTCGACGCAGAAATCAGTTTCACACTAGATTAATCTGTGTTTTAGGCATTTGTTTATGAACGTCTGTTTGCGTGTGTCGTTTTTGTACACGTGTGTAATGCATGTCTGTGATTATTAATGATAAAGATCCCCTTTACACTTTGTGGATGGATTTGCATAATGGAATGTGTAACTGACGCGATCAGTCGCCCTTGTGATGTGTCGCTTTGTGTTTTTTCACCTGCTTTGTGCTGGTTTCTAGTCGTTATTTCCGGAAAATCCTGGTTCGGTTTGGTTTTACGCTCACTAATTAAATTAGTATTTCCTCAGCTTATCTCACTGAAGATGGACAATCATGTGAACATGGCTAGGCAGACAGACAAACAGGCAGACAGACAGACAGATAGATAGAAGAGACCGACAAACAGGCAGACAGAAAGACAGACAGAGAGCAAGATGGATGGATGGATGGTTTCATCAACAGAAAAACAGACAGACTGACAGAAAATATAGACAGACCAACATAGAGGCAAAGAGAGACAGATAGATGGATGGATGGATGGATGGACAGATGACAGAGAGGTAGAGATAGAGAGAGACGTATAGATATAGATAGAAAGGATGGAGAGATGGATGGATGGCTAGAAAGACAGACAGACAGAGAGAGAGATAGAGATATTGATAGACAGGATGGAGAGACAAATAGATGGGTGGCTAGATAGAGAGAGAGAGAGAGACAGAGTGGGGGATAGATAGATATGAAACTTTTTACCTCTTTTGCTATGGACACTGAAATTTGTTTCGTGTTTGTGTTTTTAGCCTTTGCAAGCATTTTTCAAGCACGTGGCCTGTGGTGAAGACCCCCGGGACCACCAGATGTGGACTGACCTACAAACATGTTTCCCTCCAAATCCTCATTCTTGACGTTTCACAACTGGATTTTTAATGCAACAATGACAAACGACAAATCAGGAATAACATTTATTCAGAAAATATTCAATAAAATGCAAGCAATATATTTTATTTAATGTCAATACAATATGTCACCTGTTTATCAAATTCCATTGATCTATACACTTTTACAAAATTGTGGGAAAAAAAATCTGACCTTTAATTAGACGGACAAGAGTTTTTGTTTAATTTTGAGCATAAATCCAAAGTTATTTAGATTATTTTGCCAATTCACACTGATTTTGTTTTATATCATATTGCCATAATCAATCTGTTATCCATATATCATGTATTATACTGTACGTGTCATGTTTATTTGATTCTACAAGTGTCTTTATATTTACTTTGTCTTTTACAATTTTTATATTTTTACTACATATTTTTATTTTCATTGCTCATTTGTACTAAGGTTTCATTGCTGCTATGACAATAAAGTCTTATGTTTTATCAACTAATTATTTTATGAAACTGTTTTGGCAGTTTGACAATTAAACATTAGCAGTGTGGAAAGTATTGAAATATTACTGGTAAATTAATATTGTGTCATTAAAAATCCCATTAATGCATAAAAACAATATGGAAAAAAAAATCATTTTAATGCAACATTTATTGTCTTTTCTGAAACAGCAAACGTAATCAATTGACGCATAAATGCTTGTAAATCGGAATCACGTGAAACTCACATGCCACACAGGAAATGCCATCAGCAGCGGCCTTCGTTTCAAAGCAAATGTTTTTCCAACAGAACTACAAAACTTAAAAATCACATTTCATCCGTCCATGGAGCGTCCCGCTGAGACCCCCAGAAGAAGAGCTGAGTCAAGGAACATTGATCTTTTGAAAATGTATTATGTCAATAATAATTTCTTTGGCATCAATTATTTTAGAGCCTGGCATGTGGTCGGATATATCCAGCGAACACACACACACACACACACACGCACGCACACACACACACACACACACACGGAGCAGTGGGCATCCTTTAAGACGTGCTGTCGGGGGGGGGGGGGTCAGTGTCTTGGAAACAAAAAAAATCGAGCAGAACTCCACTACACCAAATATTTCTGAATCTGAAGTGACCACAATGGGAAAACATCCAAAAATGGTTTGAGAAACAGACTTTTTGCTAACTTAACCCTTTAATGCCCTGAAGGAGTCCCTAAAGGAAAACTTAAAACTTTTTTTTATTCAACATGACAGTTCTAATAAAAATATAAAGAAATAAAATAAAATATTTGTAATATTTCATTGTTTTAATAATAACATTTTTATTTTTTTAAGTGAATCTCCAGAGATACAATGTGCTATACAGGAAAGGGTTAAAATTTCAATCACAAACATTTACCAAGCCACATTCAAGAAATTTGAGTAGATATTTCACTGTTCTCCCCCCTAGACCTCCAGAACTAGTTTTATTCCTATGAAAATATGAAGAAAAAAATCAATTTTTATAAATTGGAGCTGCTCCCCTAGTGGTCACTGCAGTATTAAAGCAATGGAGCCATTAATTGTCCCACCTATTGATCAAATTATGTATTACAAGTGTTTTCGTGAATCGAATTTTTTATTGTTTGTTTTATTTAATTTAAGTCCCTGCAAAATGATACATGTAGCACAAATTATATAATTCTGATGAAAGGGTTAAGTTCTAAACTTATCAATGATAAAATTACAAATGGTAAGAAAAAAATACAAATGACAAAATATTGAAAATCAATTAGTGGTTTAAATGAGACAGCAGGTGGATGTACTCAACCAATAACAAGTCAGGTCAGAAATCAAATAAGGTGAGCGAACAATGACGAGCACAGCTAAACTATGATAATAACCCTGTTAGACTAAAAGTCCCCATCTGCCTAAATAGAAATATGAAGACCTGATCCCGATCCAGTAGTTTTGGCCCATTTACTTGATTTTGAAACGTACCACATGGTTTGATTTTTCTCTCGGCGTCTGACGTCATCTGTGACCCAGAGAAAACATCTTCCGAGGACCTTCTTGGCTTCTGTTGAGTCAAAGTGTTTTTCTTTGCGATCTTGCTTAGTCGTTGGTTAGCGGCTCTGGAAAGCAGGTCATTAAAGTGCAAGTGACCTCTCAGATCTGCCACATCACAGAAGTCAATGGCGGAATGCTCCGGACAGAGGTCACACCAGACACTGGTCACTGGTCCATCACCATCATCAATCATCCAGTTGCGCGAAGGAAACGTCATTACTGCGCAGTGTGGGAATGATTGCGGATCCTTCTTGACTCGATCAAACACCATCGGAGGCACGTCGTGATCAGAGCGGACGTGACAGCGATGGAATGGGGTCTTGTTTGGGTCAAAGCGGGCCTGAAAAAACACGGGTTGATCTGAAGCCATACATCATTCTGCCACCTGATTAGACACACGGTTCGTTTCATTTAAAGTCGCAGTAAGACTTTCCCGAACCGGCTGAACCGAATGTTAAACTCGCACGCACGCACACACACACCTAAAACAGACGCAACAGAAACGAGGATTAAATAAAAACAAGACAAAAATCTCAAAACTATCCAGCGTCAAACAATGGAACACAGCCTTTTTACAAGAACCAATTAACAGAACAAGACACAGGTGAACATGATAATTAGAACTAAAGCTTGACACCTGGGCATAATATTAATGAACTCAAATTAAACACACGCCAAACATAAGTGAACACATGGAGCCCAAACCCTGACACTGACATTTATACTTTGTCAACACTTTGTACAAAAATTACCCTTTGACACAATGAAAAGTCAGTGTAAAGCAGGTGTAAAGAGTAGCTGAAAACTCATACTTAAGTAAAAGCACAGACACCTAACTTGAAAAATGACAAGCCAATTCCAAGAAGACTTGAGTAAAAGTTGAAACATAACCAATTTAAAAATAACTTTCATACTTTACTCGTATTGAATTTATGCTCAAAAACACCAAGAAATGAGAAAAGCAAGAAATTCAGTTTTTGAGGGTTTTTTTTTTTCCAAATTTAGAAATGAACTTTAACACCTCAGAGTTTCAATTTCAAAATGGCAGAGCAAATACCATCATTTTTGGTACTCTGTGTAAGTAAAAAGTAGTCAAAAATACTCAAGTAAAGTTTGAAAGTCCATTTAATCAAGTACACCACTGTATATTTGTAGCCACTTTTGTAACTTATCTTAACTTAAATAAATTAATGGACAAAGATGTAGGCTGACAGACAGATGGATGGATGGATGGATGGATGGATGGATGGATAGAAAGATAGATAGATAGATAGCACCTGATAACATCTCTGGGTGTGTATGCTGAACAGACATGGACTTGTAAAGACAAGTGATTTAGCGCCATCTGGTGACCAAAGCGTATCTGTTACACGCAAAGCTTGGACCGGTATTACGGGACAAATAATAGGTTCACATCACATGACACACAAACAATAGCTAGTGCAAGTGATTATTGTAGTGAAGTTTTTCATTTAATTACAGATGGATCAGTATTAGTTCAGCGTTTCTCTGCTCAAGTTATTCACGTGTAGCTCAATATTTCACGTTGTGATGCTGCGCGTGTCCAGCAGGTGGCAGCATTCGTCAAGAAACGCTCGAGACGGACCTCACAACTGACATCACCAACCTTGGGGCAGGAATATCCATGGCAACCCGTGAATGAATTCACCCTACCGGTGCTTGTGAATGAAGAGGGAGAAGAAGTCCAGGACAAAATGATTTCTCTCCGCCAGATCTGTGGCTTTTGGATTGTGTGCGGAATCATTCAAATGGGGCCGGGCCTGGCCGTGCTGGGTGATCCAGTTATCCCGGACGCTAGATACCAACAGGAAGGCAACGATAACATGTCTATTCAAGCAAATCAGGTCAATTAGTTTCCTGTGAGCAGAGTAGACGGTCAATAGTGACATGGCGAGGTTGTGGCGGCCAATCAATGAATGCCATCCTGACTGTTGCTCTTAATGACACGCTGGGACAGGAAGTGGGATTGGATCTGGCTCCTCTATGACATTCCACTTCCTCTCTTTCTGGACAAGCGTCTCACTACGAGTCGAATTTAAGGCCAGTGCTGAAAATTAAAGACAAATCATGAGAAAATGATTTATATTCATGTCATTATTGCTATTGTTGTTGTTTGTTATATTTGTTTTTTATATACACAAGATTATGCTTTTGCTGTTTATAGAATTTTATTGTGTTTCAAATTAACGACAAATAATGAGAATATTACTTATATTATTGTCATTATTACAATTGTTGTTGTTGTTGTTATATTTGTATTTTATATAAACACATGACTAGGCTTTTTCTGTTTATAGAATTTAAATATTTTTAAAATTAGACAAATAATGAGAAAATAATTAAATGCATGTCATTATTATAATTGTTGTTGTTGTGGTGGTTATTGTTATTGTTATATTTTATATAAAGACATGATTGGGAGTTTTCTATTTAAAGATTTTAATTGTTTTTAAAATTAAAGACAAATAATGAGAATATTATTTATATTCATGTCGTTAATACTATTGCTGGTGTTATATTTGTATTTTATATATACACAAGATTTGGCTTTTGCTGTTTATAGAATGTATTTATTTTTTTAATTAAAAACAAATGATGAGAATATGATTTATATTGGACTATATATCTTTAAAGACGAGAGAAAGACGAGAACAGTTTATAACTGTATCTGGAAATAATGAGATGAGAGAGAGAGAGAGAAAAAGAATGTATAGGAAAGAGGGATTAATTGGAACAATAATAATAAAGAAGAGAAACATTGAGAGAGAAAGAAGCAAAATATATGTAGTGAAAGTAAAGAGATTAAAATATGGAGATATGAAGTCAAACAGGAAAGAGAAAGAGAAACAAGATTGTGAGAGACAGATACAAAAACAATGGAGAATGAGGGATACGAAGTGAAGAAATGAACGAAGGAGGTGAGATGGAAAGAGAAGGGAACAGAAGAAAGGAGTGATGAAGAAAAGATAAAGAGAAAAAGCACATCTCCGGACAGAGGAGATTTTATCCATCCATAAAAAAACGATAATAAATAAATAAACAGTAAATAAATGTTTCTTTGTTAATAGGTCACATACTGACAGTAGAGTGTGTCATCATAACTCATGCGTTGGTGTGTGTGTGTGTGTGTGTGTGTGTGTGTGCGCACTGACATGAAGGTCAAAGTGGGGTCCCAAATGCTGGGTTTTAAAGTAAAGTAATAATAGAAAAAAAAAAAAAGTAAAATAATAATATTAATACATTTTATTATATATCAGTGCTTTTCAGGGCATCCAAGGACACTTTGCATGAAAAAATAGTTACAAAATTTACAAAAAGAAAAAAAATTGGTCACTTGTGTGGATATTTGAAGCCTGTTTAAGGGTGAAAGAAAATATTGGTCACTTGTGGGGACCTTTGTAGCCTGTTTGAGGATGGAAAAAAATTGGTCACTTGTGGGGACTTTTGAAGCCTGTTTGAAGGTGAAGATGGGAATTTAGGGCAAATGTAAGGGGGGGGGGTTGTATCTAGGGCACTGGTGGGAACCCACTATGATATAACTAAGTGTTGTGTGTGTGTGTGTGTGTTTGTGTGTTGTCACTCAGCCGAGCCTCAGAGATCCAGCAGATTCCAGCAAACTCCGTGTGCTTTGCCTTTTTTGGAGATCTCCGTGCTCAGTGTTCCTGGAAGGTTCCTCGTGGGTTTTGTGGGGTCTCTGGTGGTCTACTCGTGGTCTTTGTGGCTTCCTGTAAGGTTGGAGCAGAAATTATAATCTGGATGTCATAGTTTGTTTGGTTATCCCCTTTTCTCGTCGTCCGTCTGCGTTCATTGTTTCATCCCTCGTTCCTCTCACAGCTGGTGCTGATATCTGCTGAATGTATCAGCTCATATTTTTAGCTCTGCCTTACAAAAGAATTGTATCAGGACTAAATCGTCTCTCTCTCTCTCTCCCTCTCTCTCTCTCTTTCTCTCTGATCACCCCCATTCTCTTTCTCTCTCGCTCAATCATCTCCTCTCTCTCTCTTTCTCTCTCGTTCAGTCCACATCCTTTCTATCTCTCTTCTTTCTCTCTCGCTCAATCCATCTCCTCTCTCTCTCTCTGTGTCTCCCTCTCTCTCTCTCTCATCACCCCCCATTGTCTTTCTCACTCAATCATCTCCTCTCTCTCTCTCTCTCTCTCTCTCTCTCTCTCTCTCTCTCTCTCTCTCTTTTTCTCTTTCTCTTGCTTAGCATCACTCTGTTTGTCTCTCTTTCTCTCACTGTATTTTTCCCTTCTTTCTTTCATTCTTTCTTTCTTTCATTCCCTCTCTCGATATCTCTCTCTCTTTTCTTTTTTACTACAGTATTATCTCTTTATTCTCTACCTTTATTTCTCTATTTCTCAGTGTCTTTGTTTTTTTTAAGTCTTTCTCTGAAAAAAAAACTCAATTTTTTTCTCTGTTTACCCTGCTGTTTTTTTCTCTTTGTCTTTTCTCTTAATTTACCTTTACATTTCTGTGTCAGTCTTTCCCTCTCATTTTGTCCTTTTTTTCGAGCACATACACACATTCACTCACCCAGACTATGTGTCTATTTGTTATGGTGTGAGTCACCGTGTGTGTGCAGTGTATGCCTCTCTCACTCTTTCAAACACACACACACACACACACACACACACACACACACACACACATTCCGTCATTCACTTGCATATTCTCAGTGCGAACTCCTTTTTATTTTCCTTCATTTTTTTTACACCAATGGGCCATTTGCCATTATTTCCATTTTTATTTCTCATTTCTAATGTATTTAGTATTTTAATAATATTATGAACTATTATTAATTTGATCTATTATAATTATTAAAGATAATCATTCTGCTTTGGACATTTGAGCAAATTTGACGGACTGTTCAATGTAGAACACATCTCTGCTGACACACACACACACACACACACACACACTCCTTTTCCATTCACACTGCAACGTTCTCACACACACGCTGCGGTATGACCCTCCCCCTTCTTCCACCTCCTGGCTGGATTTTTCCTGAATGGATGCTGAAGCTGCGGGAACGCCAGTCTCTCGCCACGGTTCTCCGGAGAAAAAAAAAACAGAGGCGAGGAGCGGTGGGGGGCTTGCCGGGGGTATTAGCAACTTCAGTTGCCATTACATCAGAGCACACGAGCTGGAATCATCGAGCGAGCTTTCAGGAAGGGTGGGAGCAGGGAAACTCACCCTGCCGGAGGATTACAGCCCATAATCTGCACGGCAACAACATTCTCTCACTCACGGAGATGATGGAGCGAGGGAGGAGAGAGAGAGAGAGAGATGAGATTAAGAATGGCTGCTGATTCATTCATAATTCCCCCTCGGTTCACATTCCCAGCTTGCACTTGGGGGCAGTGAGGGCTGAGCGCCATTAAGAGGAGAATGGTGAATGAGGACGAGCTCGGGTTCATTCATCCATCTCTCCACACCCATTCATTACAACCGAGGACGGGGAGACGATGACATCATTGCAAAGGCACCGCAGTACGAAGGCAAAGTTCAGCTGCCACTGGATTCCATCCGGGTCCAGCCGCTGACCTGATCAGGAACCGGTCAAACTGGTGCGGAGAAATCGATCTGTTTCATGAATGTGATCAGATGGTTTCTCCACAATCGAGCTTTTCGGATTCCAACCAGCCGATGGAAAAGAGGGCAGAGCGCATCCCCGTTGCAGAGGTTTGGCTTGACGCAAGCACGATGATGTCATTGGTTCCGGTTTTTTCAGTCGTCCTCGGGACGGACTGCGGAGAAACGGCGGCAATTCTGCATCGAGGGAATATGCCGAAAATGTGCTCAAAAATAAACGTGTGTCGAACAGGGAGCTGAAACGTTCCAGTGAATATCTAGGTCAAGTGGGATGACCCCTAGCTAGTGGGCTGACCTCTAGGGTCCAATAAAAATCTAGGCCAAGAGGATGACCCCTAGCTAGTGAGATGACCTCTAGGTTCCAATGAAAATCTAGGTCAAGTGGGATGACCCCTAGCTAGTGGCAAGACCTGTAGGTTCCAATGAATATCTAGGTTAATTGTGGGAACTTTGAGTGGCAGGTGAGTCAGGAATGATGTCACTGGCTTGGGTGTGGCTGAGAAGAGGTCAGGGGTTGGTCCAGTTATCCTTGCTGGTTATTGGTTGTGTTCCCAAACTAGAGGGTAGTCAATGGTAGAGAATTGTAGAAAATATGTCCATTACCCATCCATCTCGTGAATGCTTTCCATTTCTGGGTCACTGAAGAGCAGGTCAGACAAGTTGACCAATCACAGTGGCACACACACACATTCACACTTCAAAGCTTCTTCGTGTGTTTGGACTGGAAACTGGAGACCTGGAGGAAACCCAATGGATACAAGATCCCAACTGGGTTTCGAACTCGAGAAGTTCTTCTCGGCAACAGCTCCACCCACAACACCCACAACATTACGCAACATTAATTATATTTTAATTATAAGAGCCGGTGATAATTTGGCGCAGTCGTAGAATTAGCGTCGACAATTATTTTATAACCCTTTGGAGTTGTCAACTTACAGCAAGAAAGAACCGAGTTCAAAGTCTGAACATTTTGTAATATGACATAAATGACAACGATGTTAGAATCAGTGTGAGCCCCAGAATTAGTGATATAGCTTTAGGCCCCGCCCCTCATTTACTCTCTAGCTGATATGCACAATGCACCAAAACCTCCCGTTTCTCCAGTGACTCATGTATGTTTGCAGCCCTGCAAAGTAACTATAGCCAATCTCAGCATCCATTTGGCCACGATGGTGGTGACACAACCCATAATGGTGGTTGACCTACTTAGTTGCTACTCAAGGTGCGATAAAGAGACATTTCTCAGAGTCCTTGTAAGCATCACTGGTCCTGGGCATATTGTCTCCAGCTTGTAAGTTACAACTCAGCTGCATTTAAATGAAAATTGCCTTGGTAAAAGTAATACAGTGTAGATATGTCATTACGCTCTTACTCGTACCTTGTACTGCCTCTTATCACCTTTGCTGAAGAGTCAGTCAGCAAGCTCGATTGTGTTGAACAGGTCCACTGACCCAGAATAGCATCTGAACGGTGTTTGAAAAAAAAAAATTCTGCATCCCTCTTTGTCTCGAAAAAAAATATATATCTGAAACTGGGGAGTGTGAAGAGAGAGAAACAGAGAGACACAAAATGAATCATGCCAGGATGACTAATGTCTTGCATAACTGCCCGAGAATCTCTCCTAGTGTTTTTCAATGGGCGGTGGGCTGGCTGGATTTCATAACCATCCTACAGACACTTGGAAATGATCAAAACTGGGGATTTTTCGCAATGGCAAACACGATGTACATCACGTGTAAGTGCACAGCTGCATGAAAGTCAAACAGACCCTGGTCATACCTGTAGAGTCGGTTTCAGTGTTGACCTACATCAATCACACTCCCGATCAATCACAATTTCTGAGTAGAGTCGATTTCAATCATACACTTTAGAGTCAGAGTAAGGGCGGGATTAAAGGTTGAGTTAGGGTGGAGTTTTGTTGAGGATTGGTGGTAGAATTTTTGTGGTGTTAAATTTCCAGTAGTGAGAGAGTAAGATAAGGTTTATGGTAAGAACATCAGTAGAACTGAACATTCTTTATTTCAAGTTCCAAAAAGTTCCCAGGGTTAAGATCAGACCTTAAGATCAGATCAGGTGTAGTTATTATTAGGATGAGGTTAATGTTAGAGTTAGGGTGTGTTTAGAAGTGTGTGTTATAGTTAGAGTTAAGGTGGGGCTTGAGATAATTAAAATGGGATTAAGGTTGGAGTGAAGGTGGAGCTAAGTGTTAGAATTAGAGTGCTATTGGAGATGAGAGTCAGGGTGCTAGGGGTTTGAGTTACGATGGAGTTAGGTATTGTGGACAATAAGTTATTAAGTTAGCATGGTTAAAGTTAGAGTTAGGGTTTTAGAATTAGAGAGGTATTAGGCGTTAGATTTAGCATAGAGTTAAGTTAGCTAGAATGGTTGTACAGTTGATTTTAGTGTGGGGTTCGGCATTGGGGGTCAGAAGTAGGGCAAGGTTAGGATTTGAGTAAGGGCGGGGTTAAAATTAGTGTAGTGTGAAGTTATCAAGGTCAAGGTTAAAGTTAGGATGATGTTAGAAATAAAGTGGTTTTAGATGTTAGATTTAGAGTGTGGTTAACGTTATTGGGGTAGGGTTAGAGTTTTGATGGGGTTAGAGTGGTAATAGAGTTATGGTTAGGGTTAGATTTTGGGTGGGGTCAGTGTTAATTATAATTGGG
>CM051501.1:3992148-4022100 GCA_028031935.1 Paedocypris micromegethes | reverse complement strand
GGGGGGGTGGAGTTAGGGGTTAGGGGTTAGGGTTAGAGTGGGCTTAGAAATATGGTAGGGTGAAGTTTGAGTTAATTGGTATTGGGTTAGGGTTTGAGTTAGGGTGGAGTTAGGTTTTCGAATTAAAGTAAGATACTTTAATTTGAGATTAAAGATTGGGGTTAGAGTCTAATCTAAAATTCCAAGATTGGGGTTAGAGTTAGGTATGGTCAAGGGTGAAGGTAGGGACAGAGTAAGAGTAAGAGTAAGAGAAAAACACAAACCTTTTAAAAGCTTGTGTGACTTGGAGGGGATTCCTCATGTTAGTCAAATGTGACACAATTTTCGTATGCTTTTTCCTCGTTTGCTTTCTTTTTTCCGAGACAGAGAATCCCGCTTGCATCCACTTTGACGCCATCAGCCATATCTGTCTTGTAATATATTCTCTCTCTCTCTCTCTCTCTCTCTCTCTCTCTCTCTCTCTCTCACTTTAACTTACCCCCTGGAGAATATGTTTTTTCACTCAACCGAAATAAATTGCCTATGAAACCGGATGAATCATTCGACGCCCTCTTCCCTCCTCACCGTTCCCCTTCCTTTTCTCTTCAGTCTGTATTACGTATTTGAAGGGATTCTCGAAGCATCTTTCTCCTTTTCAAACAGGGTATTTCTTTACGCTCCCACTCTGGTTGCTCTTTTAAGCATCTTGCTGCCTTCCAGTCGTCATGCCTTTTTTGCGTCATAAGTCGCAGTGTTGGCAAAGACAGCGGGAGTTTCTTTGTGAAGAAGGCTTGAATCATGCGAAAATGTGAGAGACATTTTCAGGACATAAGTTTAACTGATCACATAGGCTGATCTCAATCATGGACACCAGGCTCGGTCATCAGATCCATGGTCTATTCCAGCTGGGTCTACCTTTCCAGTGGCTCATTTCTGTCTTCACGCTTGTGTGTGTGTGTGTGGTGGGTGAGGATGTGTGAAGTGTGTATGTAGTGGTCGGGTGTGACTCTGGGCTGGTTAGAAGGTTGTGAAGTGGTTCTGTGCATTGCACAGCACTGGAGAGGGGAGAGGAGAAAAACGAATGGGGAGAAGGGGCGAGGAGGTAGAGTAGGGTAGGCTTAGGAGTTAAAATGGGTTAGGTTAGGTATTAGGGTTAAGGTAGGGTTAGGATGGGTGTAAGGGTTAGAATAGAGGGTAGGGTTAGGATGGGTGTAAGGGTTAGAATAGAGGGTAGGGTTAGGATGGGTGTAAGGGTTAGAATAGAGGGTAGGGTTAGGATAGGGGTTAGGGTTAGGATAGAGATAGGGTAAAATATAGGTTAGAGTAGGAGATTAGTGTTAGGGTTAAAAGTGAACAAGAGCAAAACAAATGGTCGTAACTGGAATTGCAGGTTGCTTGATTGGAGTTATTGCTACAGCAAAATTTACTTTTCAAATTTTTAGACAATGAGGTCACAAGTCACGTTCATGGACCAGGAACATGAACTACATTTCCCAAGAGCCTTTGTTCTCGTCTTGGTGTGTAATCTTTGGTTTGATTGTTGCCACCTGTTCCTCATCTCTCTGTGTAATTAAGGTTTCACCTGTGCCATTGTTCTCTGTCTGTTAATTACTTAGCACATCGTCACGTTCCTCAGTTTCTGTGTGAGTAGTGTACCTGTCTATATTTCGTTATTAAAGTCATGTTTTGTAGAACAGTTAGAACAGTTCCGGTGACACTCCGAATCTTGGAATAAGAATAATGGGGGCCAAAGGCGCCTTAAATCATTTCCACATCAAGTTGGAGAGTTCAGAACTAAAATAATGTGTCTGCAGCGAACCTCACAAAGCATCACAAATCTACTCGAGAAGTCCCGGTGATGCCACATTCTTTCACTTTTCCCATTCATCGTTTCCAAAAGAACCTTTGTTAGGACTACAGAAAAGTTTGGGATGATTAACAGCGTGTAACAATGAGTCAGTGCGCATTCGGCGATGCTGGTGTCGCTTCTTTGTAGCCGAAGTAACACGTTGAAGTGAAGATGTGGGCAGGCACGAGGCGGCTGAGACCTTAGAATTCTCCAGATCAGCAAGTGACACAAACACTCAAACCAGGCTAAGAATAAAACCTCACAAGCTTTTCCAAAACCTCACATGTTTTAATGTGTGAGAATGTGTGTCATCCGAAAGTGTTAGGAAGATGCTAGCGCCCATTTTATGAGTGTGTGTGTTTGTGTGTGTGTGTGTGTGTGGGGGGGGGGTCTTTACATGCATTGTAGGGACCAGATGTCTCTGTTGTTGGTAAAACCTGAAATATTTTACATTTTAAGTGAACAAAAAACTATTTGTCAATGAAATAGTCATTTTAAACTCATTTTTGAAGAACGTCTAACAGTAATAGGTTTATTGAATTTTAAAGGGATTTTTGATATTTTTAAGAATACATTTTGATGGTCCATATTTTTCTCAATCACAATTCAATCTGACGCATCAACATGTCATATAATAAATCCGAATTTGGTGGATAAAAAAGTGTATAGAGCACATGTAATTCCACTCATCCTGCAATTCCCTATGCAACCACTAGTTTCAGTTCTTAAAGTGTGTCATCAAGTAATCGGCTTTGATTTAAAATGCAAACTGCATGAATGATGCATTGGGTGCGCATCATACAGCATTATGTCAGAACACGTGAAGCAGAGACGTTCTCGTAACGTTCTTCCCAGCGTGAGATCACCTAATCAAAAATGAGAAGGTAACGAAAGAGTCGCTCCATTTTCAGTTCCCTTAGCAACAATGTCGTAATTTGTCAGAATGTCAAATGAGCCTAACGTAAAGCATTCGCTCATATATTGCATTTTTAATGTACAGAGATAAGCGGAGAATGTTTTATTTATCTAGGTTGGTCATCTATGCTCCTTCTTCAGGCTGATGTCAATTACATGAGGCAATGAAGATATTTTAGACAATATGTCAGCGTTGTATTTTCCACTTTATTTACATCCTGTTGCTCAGTATCAAGAGGAAACAAGTGAAAAATATGAATAAATGATGATCAGCGTTGGTTTAAACAAATCAAATCACATATATTGTCACATCATCCACAAATATGGAGGTCTATTCCCATGTAAAGCCAGAGAACATTTAAATGTGTAACTGTGATAAATGAATGTTTATTGTAAACATGCTTATTATGTGTGTGTGACACTCAAGATTTCCTGTAGTTGAGAGTAGTTAAGGTGAAGATCATGTTCACAACACGTTTGTGGGTTCGATTCTCAAGATCGGTGTTCTCTAAATTCTAAAATTCTGCATTTAACCCATTTTGAAACATTGAGGTGTTAAATTTCATTTCTATTTTCGGGATTAAACCCTCATAAATAAAGAGTTTTTTCTTTTTCCACATTTCTTGGTGTTTTTTGAGCCTATATTCAGTACGGAGTAAAATACACAAGTTCTTTTAAAATTGGACACTTTATGACTTTTACTCAAGTCTTCTTGGAGTTGGAAGAAAACTAAAAAATGTATCAACCAATTGAAAAAAATAAATCAATATGGAGGTTTATTGTGACCGGGATTTGAACCTACAACCCTTGGGTGGAAGGTCCAACCAACTTCCAACCACTGGATCACAAGGTTGGACCAGCGACCATCAGTGTTGCTTCATCCCAGTGTTGCTTCATCTCTGCTGGCCAGAGAAGTGCGAGCTGAGACCACGTGTCATCTCCTGTAGCTCTGGAGCCAACTGCTTCCTGAAGGAGAACTTACATGTGTCCTCTGCTCAATCCAGAAAACACGTCAGCCTCCCTCAGCTCGGTCGTGTTCTTGCACATCTTTCTAAAAAGATCCTTCTAGTCTGACGTACTGTTGGCGGCATCTCTTCAGGAGCGTAAAAGTGTGATTCCAACCTGTGACCTCGAGATGGCTAAACCAACACTCTAACCATTAGGCCTTAAAGGAAATAGATGCTGCATGGGGTTTTTACCAATTAATATCAGACCTCTACAGCAACGTCCAATCTTCAATTATCTGATTCCGGATCATGGAGAGCTGAAGCCATTCCCAGCAATGTCTCTAGATTACAGACCCGCCAATTACAGAGTTTCACAATTATTGATTCTTCAAGCTGTTTTTGTATTATATTTCAACTCTGATTAGGTACTATGAAATGATCTGAAGGTACTGGATGTTGTTCATCAGCTAAATCACATGAACGTGAATTAGCTGTGGCACTTATTTGCACATTTGAGTTTGACTGTGACAGATTTTTTGTTCTTTTTTACCTCTTTTGTTCTGTCATTTTGACACATTGTGGGGTTAAGTTTAATTAGGGAATATTAGGAAATTAAACCTCATAAATAGTTTCTTGTTTTTACACATTTATTGGTGTTTTTAGAGCCTGTATTCAGTACGAGTAAAATACTTAAGTTCTTTTGCAATTGGCTACTTCACGACTGTTACTCAAGTCTTCATTTTACATTTACTCAAGTGTGCTTTTCAGCTACACCTCTACAAATGTATGACTTTTTGGTCACAATTCCAGAAATGAATTCCATTATCCAAACTGGAATCACAGTCAGAAATCAATATCAGAAGCTGTAGGAGGTATTTTGTTTGCCTTATATGGGCATAGCTTCCCAGTCCCCACCTCACACCCTACAAAGAAATAAAATCCCCACAGCAGTACCAGGTAATGACCACAAGGTGTCATGACTTTCTTTTCTCTTCCAGACATATCAACGTTTTTTTTTTTTTTTTTCATCTGTTCAGCAGTTCAGTTCCGCCGCCAGCAGCCACAGACCACATCCGGAACTCTGGTGAAGCCTTCTTCCTACTGTTATGACACAGCTCAGATACACATCCACCCAGCAAATTGCACAAGTTCCGACTTCCATCACCAAGCTTCTCTACTTTCTAACTGATAGACACACGTAAGAAATCCCTTAAACCGGCAAATTCAACCAGAAAGGTTAAAAAGGTGCTGGCAAACACAATTTATTTTTAAAAACGCATTTTAAAAACAATGTAACTCAATGGGCAGAGCTTGACTTCGCAACGGCAAGGTTGTGGGTTCGAGTCCCAGTAAAAGCATCTATTCAAGCACAAGTTGGAAATATGCTTATTTTGGACAGATGGAAGACGGTTTGCAAAGATCTCTGTGATGGCCGGAACAGTTTAGCGAGCACAGCGTGGCTGTTTTAAAAGCATCAATATTTAAACACGCTGCCTTCCGTTCACTCCCGCTCCTCCTCACGCTCCACTGCAGGTGACTCTTGCATTTATTGAGTTTAATGCGTCCTGAGCCACGAGGAGCTGCACAGGGAGACAGACGCAAAACTGCACATGCCGAGAAATATGTATACCGTATTTACGCGATTATAAGCACCCTCCTGATTTTTCAGGTACAAAATAAAAATGTGAAGAATTAATTAATTTTTTTTTAGTAACGTTTCTGGTTCAAGTATGTTAATAATCTGTTAAAAATAAAAAAAAAATCTTCATTTTACAAACCTAATTTTAATAGCGTTTTACTTAAATAATAAACAACAAAAAGTCAATTCTAGTGGTCAGGACTTCATTTCCCAAGATCCTTTGCTCTCCAGTCAGACTCCGCACATGCTCAGAGCAATTGTTTCAAGCTCAGGCCTGTTTCAAGCTCTCTGTTTATCTGACACTGTGTGAAGAATAAGGATTATTATCCCCTGTGCAGAAACCAAGCGTTTTGATTGAGTCTGTTGCTTGGATTTTTTTTTACATCTTGCCCGTGTTCTTCTTTTTTGACTGTTTTTACTCATTTGTAGACGGTTGTGCAAAGCTAAGCTACCTGGTCGTGATTTGTAGTCTTTGTTTGTTGTAGTATAAATTAGTCATCTTCTTCTACCGCTTCATCCTTTACAGGGTCGCGGGGAGCTGGCGCCTATCTCAGCGTCTTAGGGCCGGAGGCGGGATACACACTCTGGATTGGTGGCCAACCATTCGCAGAGCGGGACACACAGACAAACACATTCACACACTCACTCATACCAATGTGGTCAATTTTCCAATTCCAATTAGCCTGAAGCGCATGTTTTTGGACTGTGGGAGGAAACCGGAGAACCCGGAGGAAATTTAAACTGGTCACGTAATGTGTAACGCGTGTGCGGTCACTCATTAATGCGGATAAAGTGCTAGATCATCCACGCCGAGGTCGTGTGAGTGTAAGTCTGCAGCTGGAGCGGAGATTTCCCTCTCTGCGAATCCTAATGAATAGCGACATTTATCGGCAGGTCATGTGGCCCTCCACTCAACAACAAATGGCAGTTATATCTGGCCTCCGCTGCGTATCCCATGATGCCGCCTGCACAGGAAGCAGGGAAGACATGAGGGAGAAACTTCTCCGGGAAGTTTTATTTTCGACGCGGGTCAAAATGTTAATGCACAGCCATCGTTGCCTGACATTATAGTGCATTTAATGCGTTGCCGAGAAGACAAATGTGGAAAGTTCGCAAGTCCGGAGGAATAAACGTATGTATGGATTATGTTCTTGAATGTGAAGTATTTTAAATGTCCTTTTAGAACAAGCATACAGTGAAATTAGACTTGTCTTATCGATGTTTATACATTGACATGTGGGCATATTTATCTATTCACGTATGTATACTGTTTATATATTTGTCCAAATTAGTGTGTCAATGCCTATGATTAATTCAAAAAATTTTTCGACTAACTAGTCCCAATTATCATAAATCCACACTTGCATTTACACTCTATTGGGGTCCCACCATTGATTTACATACACTGGAATGTTTCCTCCCCTCCCCTAAAATCAATCAATCGATCGATCGATCTATCTATCTATCTATCTATCTATCTATCTATCTATCTATCTATCTATCTATCTATCTATCTATCTATCTATCTATCTATCTATATTTGTCTATTCACGTATGTATACTGTATATATAACCTATGATTAATTCAAAATAATTTTTGACTAACTAGTCCCAATAATTGTCCCAATTATCATAAATCCACACTTGCATTTACACCCTATTGGGGTCCCACCATTGATTTACATACACTGGAATATGTTTCCTCCCCTTCACCCTAACCCCACCCATAATTGGGGATAGTTTAACACCCCCCCACCCACCCCCCCCACCCCCAATTCTACTATAACCTTAACCAGAACTCAGTCCGCCTTAAAGTCTCATCTTCACACTGCCAAAGGTCCCCACAAGTCACCATAGGGCCCAACTTTGTGCTAAAAACCTAGCACTAGGGAGGAAAATGGGGTGTGACATCACGCCATCTGTGAAGGTGTGTCGCTCCTTCTCGGAAAACAGTGGAGTGTGAGTGTGTGTTTAAGATCAACACCAACGAGACGGAACACGTCTCCACACCCCGTCCACCCTCACCTGCTCTCCAGCTCCGGTCAAACTCAACACTGCTTTATTCTGCACCAGGAGATTAATGCTTTCAACCAATTATACACAAATTATTAAAATCCCTAAGAAATAAAAATTGTTGGTGTTTTTCTCTCTGCCTGTGTCAGCCATGTCTAATAATCAATCTGTCCGTCTGTCTGTCTATCTATCTATCTATCTGTCTGTCTGTCTGTCTGTCTGTCTGTCTGTCTGTCTATCTATCTATCTATCTATCTTTTCATTTGCATCTTTAGTGAAATTGCCGAACGAGAGCTTAACTTGTAGTTCAGAAACCGATGGATTCGTGTGTGCAGTCACGCGGCGGATCCTCGTTACTTTATCTTATCGTGTCAAACGCTGTAAATGATTAAACGTGACAAATCCGCGACGCTCCTTCAGCTTCCGACGGCTTCCGTATCAGCGCGCCAAAGTTCAAACCAACACAGAAACCCGGCAACCCCTCCGTCTCGCTGTAATTATTCACTCCGTTCCTCTTCCTCTTCACAGCGTCTATTATTGCTGCTAGACTGGAAATTGTTGGTTAACGGTGGTTTATTGCGGAGGAAATGCACTTTAAGCCCCGCTCCCCTCATCTCCGGCCAAAACATTTTTCGCTGGCCATTAACTAGCATAAAGTGCATAGCGGCGTCGTGGCGGCGTTTACACGAAGGCCTTTGTGGAGCCTCCTGTGGCTTTTTCTCTTAACGGTTCCTCCAATCCGCCGCGGCTTCATTAAAAAACTGTCCGCGAGACCCGACAGCCTCATGCTAGCCATGCTATGCTAATTAGCGCCGACCTCGGACCTTTGCTTTTCATTAGCTGTGGTAAAAACCGTATGTTTTCCGCGAGGCCGCCGCGAATCGCTGGCACAAACGCCGCCGCGGCTCGTCTGACTTTTACGATGAGCTGAGGAGGTGGCGCGGAGGTCACTTCCTGTCGGGGGGGCTGTAAAAGTCTGGCACGTTTGCTCAGTTTCCAGACTAAAGGTCGCGAGGGTCCCGGTGAGTGTGAGGGCCACGCCTCCCCGTCCAGCGCAGCTCAGACACGTAGTGGGATTGATTAGTGTGTCTCAACGCTCCTCACACACACACCAACATACACACACACACACCGTGTCTTCACCTCCGGCTCGAACCTTCAGCCACCTGAGTGGGAACATCAATAACACTGAAAGCAGGAGAAAATCTTTCAAATAATGGGGTGTGTGTGTGTGTGTGTGTAGAGTGTGAGAGAGAGAGAGAGAGAGAGAGAGAGAGAGAGAGAGAGAAGAGAGCAGGTAATGTGTGTGTGTGTGAGAGGAGAGAGCAAGGTTATGTGTGTGGGAGAGAGAGAGAGATATAGAGAGAAGAAAGAGTAGTGTGTGTGTGTGTGTGTGGTGTGTGTGTGTGTGGTGTATGAGAGAGAGAGAGAGAGAGAGAGAGAGAGAGAAAGAGAGTGAGGGAAAGAGAAAGAGAGAGAAAACAAGATTTTGTTTGTGAGACAGAGAAAAAGACAACACGATTGTGTGTGTGTGTATCTGATAAGAGTGTGTATGTGGGTATTTTTTGTGTACTAGTTTGTATCTGATAAGTGTGTGTCTGTACATATATCGTAAATGTTTTTTGTATGCTCATGCATACTTTTGTCTTTATAATGTGTGTGTGTGTGTGTGTGTGTGTGTATGTGCATAAATGTGTGTGTGTTTGTTTTTAAATGTGTGTGTATGTGTGTGTCTGTGTGAATGTCATTTGTATGTTTGTGTGGTGTGTGTTTGGATGCTGTATGTGTGTGTGTGTGTGTGTACATGTAAATGATAGACACAGATGTCAGGACGTGATGATCTACGATGTTGAAACAGGAAGTGTTGTGATGTGTGAGCGATTAAAGCCTGACACTTTTACACACCGAGCAGTAAGTGTGTGTGTGTGTGTGTGTGTGTGTCAGGAGCAGCGTTACAGAATGTTCTGTTCACACGGGCCATGTCAACACTTCTCAGATAGTGAGTGTTCTTCCCTCGGCAACACCTCTCTCCCTCATTCCTCCTTTAAGTGTGTGTGTATTTGTTTTTTTATGAGAGAAAAAGTGTGCGTGCCTGATGAGTGTGTGGTTCACTGTGTGTGTATATGTGTGTGTGAGAGGGTAAGCGTGTCTCACCAAGGTGTGTGTGTGCACTTGCACATTTGAGAGGGAGTGTGTGTGTTTTATAAATGTGTGTGTGTGTGTGTGTGTGTGTGCGCACCTGTGTTTTTGTGTGTACCAACTAAGCATTTTGGTCAAAATTAGTGGTCATTTTGGTCATGCTTGGTTAGTGGGGACCTGTGGTCACTTGTGGGGACATTTGTCTGGACGCTTGTTTAAGAGCCAAGAGCAAATCTTATTGGATTAAGATACAACTCATACCATTTTTATACAAAAGTAGCAAAAGAAAAAGTAGTGCAACATATGAAAAATGAAAAAAAAAAAAACAAAATACAAATACGATACCAATGTAAAATACAAAAGCTGTAGGTGGGAGGGGGGTTCAAATATTTAAGTGTCCAGAAAAGTGTAAAGTAACTAACAAAATGTCCAAGTACAAGTACAAAAAGACTCAAGTGTAAAAGTGAAAAGTGACCAGCGTGTACTCAAGTCATTAATGAGAACCCACTATTCTGTGTGTGTGTGTGTGTGTATGTGTGTGTGTGTGTGCAGCTGCCGTACCTTTCGTCGGCTTGTTGCATTGTTGCATTCCTCTTTTCCCAGTGTAAACAGGATCTTCTCACATGCTTTAAATTCAAATGTGACACAAAATGCCGGAAAAAACTTTTAATATGTAACGAGATCTTTTTTGAACACAGAATGAAAGGAAAATGAAAGAACATTCTTGTAAAGCTCAGTCATCAGTATAAAAACTATATGCAAAATCATGTATAGTGTCAATAAAAAAACTATTGATATATGCAATAATGTAAATACGAAAATAAAATTATATATATATATATATAGATATTGTGTGTGTGTGTGTGTGTGTGTGTGTTCATGTTTGTAAAAATGTAGATACTTTACACTTTTTTTGGTTTTGGTCTCAAGTAATTTTTTGAGAAACAGAATACAGTTATAAAATAAAGTTAATATATTTTAAAGTTTTTAAATAAAGGTTACTCAGATTGATTTCTGAGTTATAAAACAAAGTTTAACAAAATTTAATGCTTTTACAATTAAGCTCAAGTGTTTAATGATAATATTCATAAATCACCTCAATATATGTGTGTGTGTGTGTTTGTGTGTGTGTGTGTGTACAAATCTCACGTTCCAGTAATTGTACTTCACTAAAATAATTTTTCAAAGATGTCAAAGACTTTCTTCAGGTATGGAATCAGTGCGTTCGTCTTCTTCACCTCCATCTCTGCGAATCCCTCCTCCATTAAGCTTCAACTTGAAACTCAAAGGTGACCTTTTGACCCCTCCGCCGACCTCGCCGCCCCCTGGAATCCGTCCACCGCTGCTCGGAAAGAAGGCCGACAGGAAAAACAACTGCGCTCATCACTCAGGAATTCCCGACCCTTGACCTTCCCGCCTTCATCGCCAGTGTCAAGAGTCGCACTTTCAAGTCGGAAGCCTTCATACATATTCAGGTCGGAATTCCGACGAGCTTACAAATGGTGGACACACTTAGTGACGGGGAAGCCGTGGTCTCTCTCGGCCTTTGTCCAGTGCCCCATCCCAATCCGCATGATAAAAGACCCCTAAGTGGAGCAAAGGTGGGGTGCGAGTAAAGAAAGCAGAAGAGCGGGACGAGTGGAGAGGACGGAGGGGGGTCTTAGGGAAAACGGGATTACCGCCCTGCATTGTCCCGCTTTAAGCCCGCCATTCCACTATCATTTAACACCTTTCAGCCCCCCACTTCCCCTTCTCCTCCGCACTCACAATCCCCAGACACCGTGAAATCTGTTATTTAGCCTATAGGCCCAGTGGGAGGAGTTATTTGGGGGGGCGGAGTCACTGGATTCTGCTTTATGGCCCCCGGGGACTCCAATCTCGTACTCGGGGGTCCCGGTTTACGGCCTGATACTTTCGCATGTGGACAAGACGCTTTCTACTAGGCGCATGCGTTTTTTTTAAAAAAATGATTGTTTTTCCAAAAAGTTGGTTTTGAGGTGGTGTGTGAAAGTGATGTTAAATGCCATGAGGGGGTTATAAAGAGGATTGTGTGTGTGTGTGTGTGTGTGTGTTGTGGTGTCAACTGTGATAAATTATGTTTTTTTTTTGATAAAAGCATCTGCTACATTAATAAATGTGAGAATTCAACGTTTCCATCTCAGTAACTGAATCTGATCTCATCACTTCTATGTTTCATATTTTGGCTGATGACTGTAGCAGAAATATAGTTTTATTAACATATCTGTGAGTCATTATTTTAGGCTAAAAACGTTTACTCAAAGATATTAGATGTCTCTATCTATAAAATGATTTTCGTTTATAGGAAAAAAAAAATTATGCGTACTGCTATTGACAAACATTTTCAGACATTAACGTTGTTTTAAAGACAGAAACATTTTTATAGGCATAATTTTCTTCAGATAAAAACATTTTCCAAAGGCGGAATATTTTTTAAATATTTTATCTGTATTTTAAAAACTGCAATATTTTAAAAACATTTTCCTCAGGTATTCCCATTTTCCATAGGCTTAAATATTTTTTTATAAAAGACCAAGCCAAGTCGCTTTCTACTAGATGGCACATGCTTTTTTTTTCGGGCGGTAAAATGAAGCCACGCCCTTCTTGAGACCCCGTGTGGGGGTCTGCACTCATTCACACTGTGAAGGCGAGTTCCTTTACAAAACGGAGCCCACATGAGAACTGTAAACGGTTGTTTTTACCCCCTGACGTGTGTGTGTGTGTGTGTGTGTACGGATGAAGACACTTGGCCTTATTTACCTTTTCAAACCGGGCTTGATGAAGTGTTTTTAAGAGCATTTATCACTTTTATTGTTTATTTAGTTTTGTGAAATGACATCGTTGAACTGAAAACTAAAGTTATTCTTTAAATAAATAGTTAAATGTACAAGTTAAGTAAATAAATATATAATGAAGAATCACGCACGCACACACATTTAACCAATCTCCCCCTGGGAATAAAAAAGTTTTTTCTGAATTTTCACTGATTGATTTTGCATTTCATTTTTGTTGTTTTTCGTTTCTGCTTAATAATTATTTCTTTTCTCAGTTGCAAGTCAATGCTATTTTTTTTTTGTTTTATGCAAACTGTTAATTCGATAATGTTTTTCTGTGTGGTATTCTTTTTACATACATACTTTTCTCTATTCTTTTCAATAGATAATCTGTATATCTGTTGCATAACAAAAACAGTTAAATACTATATTTTAAAAGTCTGTCTGTCTGTCTGTCATTTTGTCTATCTGACCGTCTCTCTGTTACTGTCTATTTGTTTGTGTCTGTCTGATCGCCTCTCTGTCTGTCTCTCTCTCTCTCTCTCTCTTATTGACCACCAGTCTGTCTGACACCAGTCTGTCTGACCACCAGTCTGTCTGGCTGTTTGACCAACTGTCTATTTGTTTGTCTGTCTGATTGCCTCTCTCTCTTTCTGACCGCATGTCTGTCTCTCTCTTTTTGACCACCTGTCTATCTGCCCGCCTGTCTGTCTGACTGACTGTTTGACCAACTGTCTATTTGTTTGTCTCTCTCTCTTTTTGCTGTTTGACCAACTATTGACGACTCTTTTTGTTTGTGTCTGTCTGAATAACTGTTTATTTGTTTGTGTCTTAATGATTGCCTTTTTGACCGCCTGTCTTGTCTCTCTTTTTTTTTGACCACCTGTCCGTCTGACCAACTGTGTATTTGTTTGTCTGTCTGATCACCTGTCTGTCTCTCTCTCTCTCTCTCTCTCTCTCTCTGTCTCTCTCTTTGACCACCTGTCTGTCTGACCAACTGTGTATTTGTTTGTCTGTCTGATCACCTGTCTCTCTCTCTCTCTCTGTCTCTCTCTTATTGACCACCAGTCTGTCTAACCGCCAGTCTGTCTGGCTGTTTGACCAACTGTCTATTTGTTTGTCTGTCTGATCACCTGTCTCTCTCTCTCTCTCTCTCTTTCTCCCTCCCTCTCTGTCTCTCTCTTTGACCACCTGTCCGTCTGACCAATGTGTATTTGTTTGTCTGTCTGATCACCTCTCTCTCTCTCTCTCTCTCTCTCTCTCTTATTGACCACCAGTCTGTCTGACCGCCAGTCTGTCTGGCTGTTTGACCAACTGTCTATTTGTTTGTCTGTCTGATTGCCTCTCTCTCTTTCTGTCTCTCTTTTTGACCGCATGTCTGTCTCTCTCTTTTTGACCACCTGTCTATCTGACCCCTGTCTGTCTGTCTGTCTCTCTGTTTGATAAACTGTCCATTTGTCAGTGTCTGTCTGACCGCCTGTCTGTCTGTCTGTCTGTCTGTCTCTCTCTCTCTTTGATCGCTCTTGTCTGTCTGCCCGCCTGTCTGTCTGTCACTTTTAATTTACATTTCTCCCCTTTACTACACACATTATAAACATGTCTTTTTATATTCAGTCTATTTAAACATGGTCTAATATTGCAGCCCTTTAATGACACGTCACATGACAGAGGAGAGGCCGGACCCTCAGTAACTTTTTCCCACCCTCCATCTTCCTCTCTGAGTGAAAGTGCAGCTGTCTGTCCCCCTCTCGACTCCGAGGGCGTTTGGGGTGGTGGGCTTCACTCGCTGAAGGGGGGATGAACAGGTGCTGGAGAGGAGAGGAAGTGCGGCTTAGAGGTTTGGATCATCAGGAGTTTACGAGAGGAAGCTGAATGAATCTGTTCGCTGGATTTAACGACACCGGAGGCTCGTGTAGATGTTCACGTCGGCGTCTAAACCTTTCCGCAGATTCTCCTCTTCTCCTTTTTTAAATATATAAAAAACTTGTCTTTAGTAAAATGATTGTTTTTCCGAATAGTTGGTTTTGTGGTGATGTGTGAAAGCGACGTTAAACGCCATGAGGGGGTTATAAAGATGATTGTGTGTGTGTGTGTGTCAACTGTGATGAATCATGTCGTTTTGGATAAAAGCATCTGCTACATTAATAAATGTGAGAATTCAACGTTTCCATCTCAGTAACTGAATCTGATCTTGTCACTTCTTTTTGTTTCGTATTTTGGCTGATGAATGTAGCAGAAATATAGTTTTACTAACATATCTGTGAGTCATTATTTCAGGCTAAAAAAGTTAGATATTAGATGTTATGTCTTTATCTATAAAATGATTATATATATAAAAATATGCGTACTGCTATCAACAAACATTTTCAGACATTAACTTTGTTTCAAAGACATTTTTACAGACATAATTTCCTCAGGTATTCACATTTTACATAGACCATATATATATATATATATATATATATATATATATATATATATATATATATATATATACCAGACATTTTACCCAGATATATGTATGCACTTTCTATAGGCAGAAAATTGATCTTCAGAAATAAAACTAATCTATAGATCAGACATTTTCACCAGATACATTTATCTATTAATATATTTTTAATTAAGCAATAAAAAGGATTAATTATTGTTCTAAATATCAACTCTCAAATCTGCTAGAAAATCAAATATAAATATATATATATACATTTATACATTTTTATTAAAAATGTCTATAGTTAGAAAAAAAAAAAAGAATTTTTTAAATACTTTTATTATTAACTACAAATACAGCATATACATGTTCAAATACTCATTATAAATACTCATTATTATTATTCCACAGGTAGCAGTATTTCTCAAAAGAACAAACATTTTTCCTCAACACACAATTTTTCGACAGACTTGACATATTTTCTTTACGTTAAGCCCCTTTGCCCCCAAACCCTGTTCAGTGGGTTGAATGAAGGGTCAAGACAATTTAACAGGAATGAAAGGGGGAGGTCAGGCCTGGACAGGTGGTGGTCCACCCTCGTGTGTGTGTGTGTGTGTGGGGGGGGTTGCAGACAGGAAGTGGAACTGTCAGGCCAGTAAAAAAAACTCCACACAAAGGGAAGTTGGACAATACGACGGCGGCAGGATTGAGACTCCTGGCCTGAGGAGGGAGGAGAAGCGCCGTGTCGCCTTTCACAATAGCTGGCTGTCCGAGAAAGGGAAGCGAGAAGAGGAAAAATATAAAAAAACACGCGAGCTAGCTTCCTGTTACGGCTCCGGCGTTCTGTGCGTCGCCTTTGTTTACGAGGATGTTTCGCTGACACGAGGACGAGTGAGTCATCGAAACGATTCCACTTTAGTTTGGCCTAGTGTGACCGTATTTTCATTTCTAAGAAAGAGGACAAGTGGTGTAGGTACCAAAACAGCTCGGGCCGGCGACTAATGATGATGTCGCACTTTTTGATTGGCTGTAAGTTGGCACGATGACGTGTAAGATGGACAAAAATGGAAATATTATAAGGGAAATATAACCTTCGCTATTGAAATCTGATGTAGTTTTGTAGTTCTGTAGTGTGGAACAAAATTCAATTCAATTTTAAAAATTCCATCTCTTTTCCTCTCTCTCTCTCATGCTCTCCTCTCTCACTCTTGATCTTTCTCTCTCTCTTCCTAACTTTCCCTTTCTCTCACTCTCTCTCTTCCTCCACTTTCTTTCCTTCCTCTCGATCTCTCTCTCTCTTTATCGTATCTCTTTCTCTCACTATCTTTCTCGCTTCCTCTCTGTATCTATCATTCTCTCCTCTCTTATTTCTCTCTCATGCTTTCTCTCTCGTTGTCTCTCCCTTACTCTCTCTCTTTCTCTGTCTCTCTCTCTCTCTCTCTCTCTCGTTGTATCTTCCTTACTCTCTCTCCGTCTCTTTCTCTCTCTCTCCCTCTCAACACTTCTCAGACTCAGCTTAAAGCCCCGCCCTCCTCACGACAGCTACAAAGACCATTCAAACAAACGATAACATCGGGTAATACCACATCAAAAGGAGAAAAGGTGACGTCTTCATAAAATGTGTGTGAGATGATTTGCATGAGATGCTGCTTTAAAAAATAATACAAAAAATACGGGACAATTGCTTAAAAACGGGCCGAGATATTTAATTCTCAAATAATCTATTCTCAAAAATGTTAAAGCACGGGTTGCAAACCTACGTTTACATGTAATGGTCTTTTGAAGAAGCATGAAAACCGGACATTTTGTGTATGTATAAATCTCGGACGCCCCCGACATGACGTAAAAAGAGGACACGTCCGGGTAAAAGAGGACGCCTGCTCACCCTAGTTTGGTCTAGTTTGTGTTTCATACTATCTCGTACTACTATCTCATTTTTATAAATCGATGTCTTTCTGACTCGTCGTGTGAAATCACCTGAACCTGATCCCGGCGTGAAGGCCTCGCGGGTCTCCTGTGTGGGTGAAAAAAACCCCTACGTAACCCTACTAAAAGCTGCGTATTGATCCTACTGCGCTTCCTGTTCTCGGCTTTCAGTCTCTGGCGTATGTGGCGAGAGAGAACGTGGTGTTCCCAAAGAAGCAGCCGCGATGACACAAATTGATTCGTTTGGTGGTGTAACAATAAAACACTCCATATGTGGCGAATTAGCGTTATTGTGTCACTCTGCTGCGGAATCCTGCTGTAATGTCATTAAATAAATAACCGGGAAATGCTTGAGTTCTTACAGGAAGTTAAAAACGATGTCGAACATTTGCCCAATGTCTCTCTCTCTCTCTCTCTCTCTCTCTCTCTCTTACTCTCTCCCTCTCTCTCACTGTCTCTCTCATTATCTCTCACCCACTTTCTTTTTTCTTTCAGTCTTTCTTCCTACTACTCTTTCGTTTCCTGTTTCCCGTTCCCTCTCTCACTCTCTCCTCCTCTCCAGCGCATCTTTCTCTTTCAGAAATGTCCCTTATTCCCCGTGGGATAAATAGTCTCATTCATTCATTCTTTCTCCCTCTCTTGCCTCTCTCTCTGTTTTCCGTTATCTCTCTAGCCTCACTCACTTTGTCTCTGTCTCTCCTTCTCTCGCTTTCATATGCAAGGTTTGTTTATTTATTTATTTTCCAGGTTTGCTTAGCAACCGAGCCGCAAAGTGCAGCACTGCAGCGGTGAGTCAACCTGCTGTCGTGCTGATGAAAGATAGAAGGACAGGCAATGGAGGCTGCAGCTATTTGGAGTTTGTCTTAGCAGGGTGACATAATTATAAGATTTACAGTTCCATGCGGTCGGACATCGACGAAAAAAAAAAAACAACATTTTCCGGGGTAAAGAGCGGCGTGATCACACGACTTTACCGACACTAGTGACACTCAGCCACCTCTTGTCCTCTTCCACTTTTCTTGTCTTTTTCTTTAACCCCCGTTTCCTCACTTGACTTGTTTGTGCCCTGCACCATGAGACATATGAATCATTTCCTGGAGAGCAGCCACTCACACGGCTTCTAAACTCACTTGCTTGTTCTGAGTGGGTGAGGTGAGAAGACTCGAGCCGTGTCACAGCTCTGAAAACCACACAGCGGAAGACATGGAACCATTTGAAATCGAGAAACCATCTGTAAATGAAAGCGTCCTTTATTGTGAGGCCAGTCTTTGGTATTAACTACACTCATTGTTCCTTGGTTCAATCTGATTGGGTCTCAGGTTCAACATCCAGTTGGGATGTTCGATATAGTGTGTTTGTGCTGTCTATGTGATTTTGTGCGTTTCCTCTGGGTCTTCAGTTTCTTCCCACACCCGGAAAAAATGCGCAATTGTAATCTGGAAAACACAAGTAAGTGCGAGAGTGTCCTGCATCGTGATTGGCTGGCTACCAATCCAGCATCGAAACCAAAAATTGCAAGGATTGGCTCGAGCTCCCCGTGACCCAGATAGAGAAAAGTGGCTCAGAAAATGTATGGGCGAAGTTTTTACATGATATTCAGTATCGGGAGCAATTAGTAATTCCAATAATTTTTTTTTAGAAGTATTTAATTTCAACATATCATGAATACCTGGTGAGAGAGTCGAGTTTGAGGCCCGTTTCTTTCAAATCTTGTCCGAAATCACGCTCAAATGAATTATATATAATGTCTGATATAAAAAGATATTGGCTGTTGTTGAATATTGCGCTGACTCTTCACTCTCACATACAATCTGTTGCCTACCAACAATGTTAAACACATTTACAAACAAAAGCAAAAAGATTGAAATTGCTGCATAACAATTAACATTTTGCAACATGGTCACTTTCAACACATAGTTCAACTTTTGTATGTCTGTTGCCTCTAACCATGAGGAAGGCTGCATAACGTAGGAGCCTGGAACCAAATCTCACCTGCACCATAGAATCACTACTTATATTATTATATTACAGTACAATAATATAAGTAGTGCAAATAAGAACTAATAGCTTATTCTCTTGCTCGTTTCACTCCCCTGCCGAGGTCTAGCTTGATATATTGGTCATAGCCCAGAAGACCAATCCAGAGATGAACAATGGACATTATTCTTCTTTAAAGACTATTTTTTCCCTAATTCCGCATAGCGACTTTGCGTTGATCTGGAACTAAGATAGGCACTACATAAATAAACTTGAACTCTATTAAGCAAAATCTCGTTCTAAATATCGAATGTCATGATTAGTTCCGGTTCTGTAGGATTTGATACGTGCCCGTATAAACCAGAATCGAATGCTTTCTCATAAGCCAAATTCCACTTCCTGCTCCAGACACAACCACAGGACGTCAACCGTGGAGATTTCTGACATCACGTTGCGCAATCGAGTCCACTAATCCATTACGGTATTCTGGTAAACGTCTGTCGGAGTAACAACCAGTAATATTCGGGTGTGACACCAGGTTCTCTCCAGGCTTGAGACGAGCGTTCGCCGTCTCTCTCGCTCTTCTCCTCATGCGTGTTATTTTTAAAAGCACTTTGAAATCCTAATGACTATTTTTACTCCCTTTCCATCAAGCGGCGTGGGCTGGCGCAGAAGCAGCGGCGGATGATTCATATAGGTTTGAGTGCTCCTTTTGTGAACTGCTGCTGCCACATCTCTGCTGTAACATGGCCTTCAGAGAAATGAAGCCGTGGAAGGCCTTGAAACCACTGCGAGCTACACAAGCCGCGAGCCGGAGCTGTGGGCTTACACGCACAAAGGGAATCTATTCATAGCGCTAGACGATTTCAAGGCTCCAATCTCCATTTTCAGATGTTTGCGCGCCGCTTTTGCCGAAGCTGTGCAGTCTTTCAAGGTTTTCGCTACTGCTCACCTCTCTACTCTAAATATGACATGTTTCTGATGGCGACCACGAGGAATCAGTATGTGGATGAGCGTGTGGAATTGCAAGCAGCGCTTGGGTTTTGCCAACGAGGGGATGGAGTCAATTTGGTGGAGCGAAGGAGCACCAAAACCAGACTTGTGTAAAAGTACAAGTCACCAAATCCAAGATTACTTGAGTAAACGTCGTAACGTATCCAATTTTAAAAGAGCTTGAGTATTTTACTTGTGAATAATTTTGGCTCACAAAACACAAAGAATTGTGAAAAACGAGAAAGCCTTTATTTAGTGGTGTTTAATTTCCTAATATAGAAAGGAATTTAACATCGCAATGTTTCAAAATGCCTAAAAAGATGCTAATTCATGTGATTTAGCTGATAAACAGCATCCAGTACCTTCAGCATCCTGCAGATGGCGATATCACCTCATCCGCCTAAGAAATTAACCGTATTATCACTATTGATAATACGGCAATAGGTAGAAAAATGCGTCAACTTGTCGCGCACATTCACAATGTAACGAGTTTCAGTAAGTGTCCACTCAAATTTAGTGGAGTAATGATACTCAATCACAAATGTAGTCAAGTGGAAAGTAAAAGTTGCTCATGTTTCTGATACTCAGTACAAGTACAAAGCAGCCAAAAATACTTAAGTAGAGTAGCAAAGTCCATTTACTTAAGTACTTGCGCCATTCACAGCTCGGCTTGATGAGTGAAGACGGAAGGACTCACGGAGAAAGGCGTGGGATGTGCGTATAGCTCGGCGACACAGCTCTTGTCTTGCTAAGTTGGAGTGAAAACACCAAATAACAAAAGCCATATTTCCGAACAAAGCGCGTCTATGTGGCCTTTCTCGGAAGAAATTCCTCTGTAGCATTCCGAGTTGTGCGTGGGTAGCGGTCTGATTCCATGGGTCTGGGTTAATTAAGTTAGCCACGTAGAAATGTCCCACCTACACACCGTCACCGTCCTGAAAACTCCCATTGTCTGTCTGACGACCTCTCAGTCCATAAACACATGCTAATACATGTTTGGCGCGGAAAATTGTCCTTTTATTCAAATGAGCCCATTTACGCTTGCTAGCAAATTGGAATCAGCGCGTGAAGCTAATAATAATAGAGCTTAGCGCTAAAAAAAAAGAAGCTCTCTATTGTTGGCTAACTGGTTAGCAATTTCCCTGTTAGCATTTAGCTACGTAGCTTTCTTGTGGCTCGTCAGTGTCATGTTAACAACACCTAAAGTTGTGGGTTCTCTTCACAGAGAAAGCAGAAATGCGTTTAATCTTGAAAGCAAATCTTTATTGTTGGTTTTCTGGTTAGCATCTTCTCTGTTAGCATTTAGCTACTTAGCTGTCATGAGACTCATCAGTGTCGCGTTAGCAACACCTAAAAGTTGTGTGTTTGCATCCGAGAGATAGCAGAAATGTATTTAATCCTGAAAACAACTCTCTATTGTTGGCTTTCTGGTTAGCAACTTCTCTGTTAGCAATTAGCTACCTAGCTATCATGAGGCTCCTGGGGGTTGTATTAGCAACACCTAAAGGAGCTGGTTGTGGATTCGCTTCCCGGAGAAAACTTGATTTAATTTGTTTAAACTTGACAGCAACTCTTTATTGTTGACTTGAATGTAACGTGGCGCGGAATTTTCGAATCTGCTTAATGAAAAAATATAGCTTTGTTTTAGAGCTAGTGTTTTTTAAACTAGACTTCATTCAGCTCTGGGGTTGGTTGCTAATGCTAAATATTCAGACTATTGAGATACATTTTTTCTGAGACGGAGAGCAGGCGGAGATCTCTCCTGACACTGGAGGAAGTTGTTTCTCTCCACGTGGGAGTCTTGGAGAAGAGCCTGTAGCAGTTAAGTGTAATAACACAGTTCACTGTGGTGTTTACTTTCAACACAGAACCAGCTTCATGTCTAACCTCTCGGATGTTTAGTCTTGACGCTTGCGCCGTTTGTTATGTAACGGGAGAAAGACGAAATGGATCTTCCACACCATTCAATATGGAAATAACCGGAAGTTTGATGGCGGATTGTTATTACAAAATATTAAGGTGTTGGGTTAGCTCATGATTTTTAATTACTGCTACTGTTTAACGATATTAATTGTAATTACCAATCATCTGTTTTGATCCAAAGACTTGACCTGCCACACAAATGATAGGACGGCCGATGGAACAACGTGGAGGTGGGTTTGAGGAAGGTGTTGAGGTCACTTGAATTTGAGAGCCTGTCCCAGAGAACTTCCCGGAATTTAATCCTCCACACAGGTTTATCACATCAGTTCGTCGGGGTTCAGTTCACTCCTAAAATGACTTTACAGGAGTCACATTGTCTCTTTCCTTGTCTATCCGGTCATTCATCAAACCCACCATCCATCCTTCGATCCATTCGTTCATCCATCTAGCCAACCAACCATTCAATCAACCAACCGCCCATCCAACTATCCTTTCAAATAGCCAACCAACCAAACAAACAAACAAACATTCATCCATCCATCAATCCAACCAACCAACCAACCAACCAACCATCCACATCCAACTATCTGTCCATCTGTCAATCAACCAACCAACGAACCAACCAACCATCTATTCATCCATCCAACCAACCAACCATTCATCCATGCATTTATCCAACTAAGCAACCATTCAGAAACCGTCCATCCAACTATTCTTCCATCCAGCCAAACAAACAAACAAACAATCAAACAAACAAACAACCAACCATTCATCCATCCAACCATCCACATACAGCTATCCGTCCATCTGTCATCCATCCATAATCCAACCAACCAACCAACCAACCAACAAACAATCCTTTGTTCATTCACCAATCAATTCATCTGTACTTTAATCCATTCAATCAACCATTCTTCCATCCATCCATCCATCCATCCATTCATTCAAATATCGAACTATAATTGGACAAAAAAAAGGTTGAAAAACCAATAAAAAAAACATTGAGGCACAACGCAATTCTATGATCAACCAAAAGAAAATTGCAAACAAAAAAAAGGTTTAAAACGTTCAGGTGTGAAATCAATTGGTTGTAAATACACAACGATGTTCCATTGTGTGTGTGGGGAAAATTATGTATTACTCTAAATGTTTTTTTTTCTATTCCCACACAACGGGATTATTTCTTTATCTGATCTATGCAAAAGCCTGGGGAGTGTCAGGTTCCAGCTTGTTTTTAGAGCACAGCTACTGATCTCCTTTCAGGAAATGCCGCAGGGAGGGACATTTCTGTTTAACCTGCTACTGGCTGGAAATACCAGCCGGTCCACAAAAAAAAAAGAAAAACTACTTTGCTTCTATTAAAAACCCCTATGTATTAACTGTTCTCTGCCCGGATGCCAATATTTGCATAGTGGTAGTATAACAGATTCGTGTCGACATCCGTCAAACCGTAAAGACAAATGTAAAATTAAACCGGGGAAATTGGAAATAGGAAACTGGAGATGTGTTGAGAACAATAAAAAGGGGATTTTTCTTTTAAACGAATGTATATCCAGAGAATAATGTTTCGAGAAATGCCTTGAAAAATGTTGTAATGCCTCAATGTAACTTAAAAACCAGAAGAATGTTAAGAAGTGTCAAGTTGCAAAGAAAGAACAACAGAACCAAATGTACATTTGAATAGACAAAATAGCAATTTATTAATAACTTATCTCTTTACATTCGTATATTGAGGGGTTGAGTGGTTTCATAAAGTAGCCCCGCCCCCAACAGGCCTTTACCGTACAGAAGAAAAGCACTTCTGCCTCTCTCACACACACCACAAAAATAATCTCAACTTTTCCTGAACGAGAGATCTAAAATTTCGCACCAGCTTTGCCAGAAAGAGATCTTCACTTCTTTAAAAAAGAAAACATGACCTGCTTCGACCCTCTAATGTCCCCACAAAGATAGTAAAAAGACGTATGGGTCCTACATGAGCATGCATCTAAAATCCCACTGAGCGCAGGATTCGTTTGCTTTATAAACATAAACAAACGGGTTCAGAAAACCCTTCCAAACGTGCAAGAATGTCATATCCATCCGGCTGGGTTGCGGAGAGCTGGTGCGAAACCGCTCTGGAAGGTACAATAAAACTCTTATGTACACGACTAAGGCGAAAAAAACAAAGACTTGATTTGTGTTGGTGGTTTAAAGGCCAAAAACACCAAAGCGAAACTGAAAATATATTACACGTGTACACAAAACCTCGATCCGACTTTTGGCATGTCACTCGTCCACAAACACAACATCCATGTTTCAATCCGTTGACGTGAAGAGAACGAAAAGAGAAGAAAGATCTATATCCGCCCCTTTAAAACGGGTAATACTCCACTACGGTATACACGCGTATAAACCATTTCATCAAATTTCTCCCCACAAATAAGTCGGAGTACAGTACGCTCAGCCATTGGTACTGAGGGAGTCGCGTCCCAAAAAACAGGCAAGTCTTCACTGAAGACAAGAAGAAGACACCCGGAAAACGTGAAGGTGCAAGTGCTAAACGAAACAAACGGAGGATTCGTCGTTGTTCAGTTCCAGTCAAGTCTCTTTGGCACACCAGCCCCGGTTTGTTGGACGTTCCACTTGAGTACAAAAAATAAAAACAACAGTCATGCTTGAGTATATACACGTGTGTATAGATAGATCGATTTATATATAAAACAAGAACTAGGAGAGTCCCAGAGAGAGAGTAGCGAATCCTCTCCATGAACAGCAGCGTCTGGGCAAACCACATGCCCCATCAGTGGCTACTCTGGTCAGCCGTCGTCTCAACAACGCAACTGCAGGAGTCGCAAAAATCAAACCAGCGCTTCCATCCAGCAACCTCACGTGGACTCCAGGGGGTCCAGCTGAAAGACGTTGTGATTGGTGGGCGTGGTGAAGTACAAAGGCTGGGTGGGCGTGGGCAAGCGGTTGTCGCAGGGGCTCTTGAGTCCCAGGGTGCGCTCAAAGTCCAGCAGCTGACCCATGAAGTTGAAGTTGGGCGAGATGTTGGACTTCTTCATCTTGACGATGTCGTAGGCGTCGTTCATGGACAGGTTGAGCTTCTGCATCAGGTAGGCCACCGTCACCGTCACCGAGCGGCTGATGCCGGCCAGGCAGTGGACCAGCACGCCGCACTTCTGCCCACGGGCCTCGTCTGAAGAGGAGAAGAAGAGAAGACCATTAGCTTGAATATGTAATTGTACATTAGCTGTGTCGGCGAGGCCAGCGTGTCAGAATTCATTACGCGGACAAAAAGAGCCATTGAATGGACTTTCTGGTGCATGACTGCAAACAACTCGGCCATTTTCTCCAGGAATGTGACGTGGAAACGGGCTATTATGGTTAATCGAATGATCCTTCCGCTGGCCAGGTTACTGCACAATGGCACCATTTGGGCGTGTAAACGTAGAAGTCATGGCAGGACCCCGTCCGGGCGAACAGGATGTCAACACTGCTTTGTAAATGGCCCTCATTGTGTGGCGAAACATTGCTCTGTCCTAGATTACTTTCAATGCCTCTTCCTTCCTGTAGAGCTCAAGTTGCCCCCCCTCCCCCTGTCTCGGGTTTCATCTGAAGCCTTTGTGCCGCTATTGCGCAACTCGACGCACACAACCACTTTGCCGTGCTAGGAAAAGTAAAAGCGCCCTTACCGATAAAGCTGATGGCCTCCGGGAAGAACTGCGAGAGGTTCTGGCTCCAGTGGTCCGAGATGGGGATCTGCTTGTACTTGAACTCTCCGGCGTTCTCGAACATGTTGGGCAGGTTGGGGGTCACGTTGAGGATGTACTTGATGCCGAACTCCTCCAGGATGTCCAGGTTTGTGGAGTCCTTGGCGCAGCCCAGGTAGAGGTGAGGCAGGATCTCCACGGGGAAGGAGGGCTGGGGGTTGGACAGGGGGCTGCCGTCGGAGTCGGTGGCGCTGCTCGGGTCCCGGTCGATGTCGGACTCGATGTCGGAGGAGTCGGAGCTGATCCGGAGACCTCCGAGCCCCAGGACCTGAGAGGTCGGGGAGCTGCTGCTGGAGGAGCCGTCCAGATTGGTCTCGCACATGGACGGAAAGTCGGTTTGGAATTTGCTGAAACCGCCTGTGAGAAGCAAAACACACCAATCAACATCTACAGCAACGGTTTGAATCCCATCAGCTTTTTTTCCCTATTATTCACAATTTTGACTCAATTGAGGAACTTTTAATACATAAGTCCCTGCCTTATCTCTTTTAAGGTGCTAAATCACACACCCTGAATTTCCCTCTTCCATGGTTTTTTTTTTTTTATCAAGTCCAACCATCAACACGTGCATGACTGTAAATAACAACAGCTACTGAGGAGGTTTTTGTGTGCAGACTATATTTGTCTATAATTGCACACAGGTACAAACTGTAAATATATGCCTATATTTTGATCAATCGTTGTTACACCATGTGAATAAATCAGCATGCACTAACACAACATTTTATTTTAAATAATCGGTACATACAACTGTAAATATATGATTACATTTTGATCAAAGGTTGTTTCGGAGAGCAGGGAACAAAATTGAATTTCCCCATGGTGGAGAATAAAGAATTTTGGATCTGATATATCGTACAAGAACTGATTTTTTACAGTACATTACTGTAACTAACCGAGTACTGTAATGCGTCACACCATGTGAATAAATCAGCATGCACACACACAACAACATCTCATTTTAAATACATAAAAAAAAAAAAAACGAGCACCTACCCTCGAGATAGAAAGCCTTGTAGCCTTCATCCTTCATCCTCTTCAGCAGCAGACCCAGCACCGAGCCGCCGTCGATGTTCTCGTTCCACTCGCGGCTGTACTCGTCATACAGCACGATGGTGTCCGTCTTGCACCTCCGGGCGAAGCGCTCGCGGTCTCCGCCGTTGGAGAGCAGCGACTTGACGGGCAGGTTGCCCTTCTTCAGCCGCCGGAGCATCAGGCTGGGGATGGCCACGTTGATGGCCGTCTCGACGTGCGACGACTCGTAGAGCTCCTGCGCCCGGCAGTCCATCACCAGCAGACAGTCCCGGCGCGTCTCCAGCTGCTCCTTCAGCCACTCCACCGTCTTGCTTATCGCCATCACCGCGTCGATCTGCACGGGCTTGAACTTATCGAGCATCGGGGAAGGTGAGTGCGGCGGGCAGGCGCGACTTGGAAGCGGACGAGAGCGTCTCAGAGCGGGACTCGAAATCAAAGAGCCGTCGGGGTGATGCGGGTGAGTCAGGCGACTTCCATCTCATTCATGCGGCGGCGCGCGCGTTTATCAATGACTCTCCCGGTTGTATCACCGCGCGTCTTGCGTTGAGAAATCCAGCCGGGCTGATCGACCGTCGACGGGGATGCGTTTGGCGGAGTGTCGCGCTGCGTGGCTCTTTGATGCGCTCTCGGTCGCCGCCAGCTCGTGAATGGATACAAGCGCGGGGCGGTCCCACGGCTACATGGTGTCGGCCAGCCAATGGGAAGGCGCCGAGCAGTCGTCACTGTGGAAACGGGGGCCGGATGGAACAGACTGTGTTGATGAATTGTTAATAAGTTTGTCATTCACAAAAACGGAAAGGAATTTCCGCTCCGGATCAGCGGAGTGCAAACAAACAGAAAAGAGGCGCTGCGCGGCGGGGAAGGAAGGAAGGAAGGACGGACGGACGGACGGACGGAAGGAGGAGCGCGATCGTGGCTCTCACACACTTGAGATTTCGACGTTAGATTTTAGGATTCGCCGTCGTTTCACCGTCATTCGGGTTCGTCCTGATACGCGCGGCTTCAAAACTCGAAGCGGCGTTGTCAAGTCAAGTCAAGTCATCTTTATTTTTGCAGCACTTTTAAAAACAGATGAGCTGACCAACGTGCTTTACACTTTAAAACAACAGCAGCAAATACAAAAGGGCAATCACAATAACATTTATAAAAGTCGGATTAACATAAAATCACATTACAAATGACTAACATAACAATACCAACAGACACGGGTAATATAATGGAGAATATTTGAATTGACAAACTGCGTCGTTCACGTATCATTTGTTGTTTTTCAGTAACGTGTATACAAGTATACACGTTTGTTCACTATATTTACTTAAACACTATAATACGTTAACTGTTTCTCTTTGTTATTGTTACTAGGCTGTTCCGGCAATTGCACTTCCTCATTTTGTGGGATCAATCAAGTTTATTCATTCATTCATATAAGTAAAAATAAACAAACAAACAAATACATAAAAACAGCAGCATCTACAATATTGCGTAATAGCATGTAGCATGTATAGCATAGCCATGTGATTTAAAATTCAGAACATGTTTTTTAGTATCTGTATAGAAACTGCTAGCTGAATTACCATCATATTAGTATATTTTTATGTATGCTGTATGTATGACATAATTCATACAATCAATACACACACACACACACACACACACACACATAGTATAGAGTATAAACTATACTGTATATATAGTATACAATATATTTTACCAATTTACCGTTTAAATAAAACAACACTTACAGTAATGCCACATTGAACAAGTTGTGCAAACTATTTACCAGTAAAGCTTGTGCGCATGGAAAATAACATCTTTTGCGTTGCAATGACGTTGATGAGCAAAAACAAATTCATCAAGAACAAATATCTATACAAATAAAAAAATGTAAATATTACATATGTTCCATATGTCATTTCTATAACACACACACAACACACACACACACACACACACACACACACACACACACACACACACACACACACACTACATTGGTACTATTCTTTCTTCCTTTTTGTCTTCTCTTTAACTGCTTTTTGTATATTTAAGTGATTAGATCAGCAGATCACTTCTCTTGCCAGACTGCTCAATAAAAATTGAATGGAGGGTGGAGAACAGGTCAAACGATCACATAATAAAAGCCCAAACACATCCATCGAAATAGTTTAACACCAGGTGTGAAATGCCGTGAATTACCACGAGTTTCCCCTCGTCTCCTCCAGACATTTCCTACGCTGAACTTAAGCTCCGAAACCTTTGCAAAAGCCACAAACCCGGCACAGCTGCTCTCATATGCCAGCTTCTAAAATTAAAACACATCTAGGATGGCATTTTAGCAATTTCGTAATTGCTTTCCAGTCAGAATGCATCTTTAACCCTCCTATTATGTTCGGGTCAAACTGACCCGTTTTAAAAGTTTAAAAATATTTAAAAAATACATACAACTTTACGTCACTTTAAAAGTCCTCCTGCTTGGCTTATTTGGTGTAATCATTATATAAAAATCAAATGATTCTGTTCACATATTTGTAACGCACGCTACATGTTTATATTACAAAGATACTGTTTGGTTAAAACTGACCTGTGTTAAAGGTTTAAAAATAAAAAAAATACTTAAACGTAATTTTTCACTTTGAAACGTCCTCTGCTTGTCTTAGTTGGTGTAATCTACATTAAAACTAAAAAATGGTTCAGTTGGCATGTTTGTAATGCAGTGTTTTTGTTATAATGATAATGTTTGAGTCAATTTGACACTTCAGACAAAGTGGAAGCTAAAAAGAGTCAGAAAGATCAAATACTATTTGTTTCTTTGCAACAATGAGACAAAATACACCGCTGTCTCACACTCACACACTCTCTCATACACACACACACACACACACACACACACACACACACACACACACACACACACACACACACATTGTTTTGGGGAACTTTTTGGTTTCTGACACTTATATGCATAATAAAAGGCCCCCAGGTCAAATTGACCCGCGAACATTATTGATGTTCCTCTGAAACGAACACACTAGGAGGGTTAAGCTGCATAACAAAGTAAAAGTCTCCCTTGTTAACAGCAATTATTTAAAAAAAGTTGAGATTTCCTGTAAAAAATGGTGCATGTTTCGACAGTTTAGGCTGATCTGACCATAAATTGCTCTTCAAACGTCACTCACTTTCACAGTTCGGTTTCATCCCGTTTACCATAAGAAACCAGGCTGAAATAATGGTCATTATTCTGCGGCCTCCAGTGAGGTCGGCGTGACTTCTCTTTGTCTGGACTGATTCTCAAAGTAAAAGCATTTGCATGAGCTTTTGTGTCAGAGAGACACGTTCCCTCCAAGCCTGACAGCCTCCAGATCAGTGATGGAGAAAAATACAAGGATTTTTGATCCAATTTAATCTTTTGAAAAACCCGTCAGTACTGGCAAGACGTTTTTCCTCTGCTCGACGTTCTTCATGGATGAGCTCCTCACTAAAGTTCGGATCTTCTCACTTTCCATCTCAACTCTGAATATATTTTGTTGAATATTCAGTTGTTTTTTTAAGGTAATTCTTTAATACTAAGGGCAAACGTAACAGTGAATAGTTTCTAGTATGTGGAAATGAATATATATATATATATATACACACACACAC
>CM051501.1:3934984-3988727 GCA_028031935.1 Paedocypris micromegethes | reverse complement strand
TATATATATATATATATATATTTGTAAAATATTTTTAAATGTACATTTTTCATTGATAGGACAAATACAGGTTTTTACAAATTTAGTTTCTTACAAATACAGGCTTCTTCTTCTTCTTCTTCTTTTATCTATTTGTAAAATTTTTATTTAAATGTAAATTTCTCACTGATGGGACAAACACAGGCTCTTCTTCTTCTTCCTTCTCCTTCACACACACATACCATTTCCAATAATGAGAAGTGACTCTGTGGAGCGTTACTATTTCACTACTACACCACAACGTGTGTTCACATGTGCAATAGTGAACGAGTCACTAATCCAGCTTCTACAAAAAACGGCCCAGCGATGTGAAATAACCATAGCCACGTCTCCCACAATGCCGTGCGCTTTTCTCCCAGCACATTCTGGATGGTGAAGCAGAGGAGAAGGAAGGAGCGGTCCAGGCCCAGCTGTTTCCCTCAGCAGATCCTGAGGTATGACAGGAATGTGTAAACAGAGGCAGACAGGGGCCCCGGGGTGTCCTGGGTAATAGCAGCGAGAGGGGAAGGTAATTGAAGGAGAACAGGATGAAGGTTATTATGTGTTTGTGTGGCGACAGAGGTGTAATTACAGAGCTGGAGGAGAAGGGGAACACTTTATATTCTCCGGCAGGTCTCGACAGACCCGGCGCTCGCTGCTGGGACATAATGGAGAGGCAAATTGCTGAGCGATTGAAGATGGTGTTCATACACTTCCTTCCTTCCGTCCTTCCAGTGTGTCTGCACCACTGATCGGCCCTCAGATCTGTGTCCAGTTCCACACTACTGACGAAGATTAGTGACTATCTATCTATCTATCTATCTGTCTGTCTGTCTGTCTGTCTGTCTGTCTGTCTGTCTGTCTGTCTGTCTGTCTGTCTATCTATCTATCTATCTATCTATCTATCTATCTATCTAACATCTATCCATCCGTCTATCTATCTATCTGTCTGTCTGTCTGTCTGTCTGTCTGTCTGTCTGTCTATCTATCTATCGATCTATCTAACATCTATCCATCCGTCCATCTATCTGTCTGTCTGTCTGTTTATCTATCTATCTTTCTGTTTGTCTGTCTGTCTGCCATCCATCCGTCCATCCATCATCCATCCATCCATCCATCTATCTAATTACCCTGGGGAAAAAATAGATTCATAAACTACAAACCGCTTTCTTAAAAATGTATGAGGATTTTAAGTACAAATAACTGCTTTGATTCATATGTTAGTACAATTTGTAATCATGTTAATTTGTGAATAGTAATAAACTGTAAAAAAAGTAAAAAAAAAAATGTTTTCATGTATGCATATATACATACTGTGTGTGTGTGTGTGTGTGTGTGTGTGTGTGTGTGTGTGTGTGTGTGTGTCTATAACCATTGTAACAATTAGCATGAATCCTTTCAAAGTCAAACTTACTGCTATTATTTTTGTATTTTACAAGGATTGTTACAAGTATTTTAAGAAAGTAAGGGACATTTTTTGCAAAGAATTCATTGAATTGTATGAAGCTTTAATTAAGTGCATTTACAAAGTGTACTTTAAAGTCACAATGTTTATAGAGTTATTACAGATTAGAAACTATAGACCACCAAAGCGTCGAATAAAACGAAACATTAAACTGCTAAAAACAGACCACCTTAAAGTAACAATGACGTCCAAAATAAAAAAAAAAACATCACTCATTTGCCAATCTAATGTTCCCGTAATGTGCATTCCAAGCCCGGTTTTTCTCCGTCACCTCCACCTCTGCAGACGCTTTCTTGTCTTCACATCTGTAATGAGAATTACACCAAACTGGCAGCTGGCTTCATATTCAGCCTTGCTCCATAAAGCCCCTCACAAGGCCGGACCACCCAGCTCGTCCAGCACATGCCCATGTTTAGCCAGGTAAGTCCCAACCCAGCGCATCGCGTCACCCCTCGCAGGATTCCAACGCTTCTGGAACCATTCTGGATGAGTGTAGACGCTCAATAGGCCGATGTGAAGTGGTCCGCCACCCCACCAGCACATTCACAGCATCTCTTTCATCCCATCCAAAGGTCACGCTAGACGGAGGTGTGAGGATCCCATAGTGATATCCGAGGGTCTTTGGTTGGGGACCACCCAGCAGGACGCGGCCCTCTCAATGGGCACATTGTTCCCGCTCCTTTGAGGACAATCTGATATTTCGTTGAGCCAGATCACAAGGTCACGCCGTAATTACTCCACCGGCATGTTCATTTTCTCCAGACAATCGCGAAGGGCCAAAGTCTAGTGCGGCTCGGCTCATTGAAAGGATTCCAAAGCGGAGTCCATTAGGAGTTAATGCGGTGGGCGAGGCTGGCACCCCTTCCTTCTTTTAGCCTGGGACGCCATTCCTTCCCAACGCTCAGACTAAACAGCCGCTCTTAAATAGAACGCTGCTAATTCTCAGCGCAGTTTACGCTCGGCTGTGTCCAACCCAACGGCATTCTTGGTGTTGGTTGGTACAAGCGCTAATACTTTAAAACCCAAAGGGCAGGAACAAACAATGTTAGGGCATTTAGCAGAAGCCACTCACGCTAAAACCGCCTTTTCCCGCTAAAGTCCCTGGGCTTTGAACCCACCAACACCCGGTGGTGCAAACATCAGCTCTTGGAATTAAGCTACAGGAAAGTTTCCAATCTATTAACTCTAGTTTGCAATTATTAGGGGTTAGAACAATGCAGAGGAGACCGAGGTTGAGACCCGTCCAAGGCTTGAATTTGCTTGAATTTCCTCTCAGTCCAAAAGCTTGAATTGATTTTCACTGACTAAATAGTAAAACATGGCCTAAGGGGCTATAATTCAGTGGCCAATGGGATATTGGATTGATAAATCGGAAGAAAACAGTTGCAAGAGTAACAGCACAATTGCGTTATCACTATTGAATATTGGCTAGAAAATAACGAATGCATCCGTTTTTCACTCATTCAGTAGTAGATTTAAACTGACAAATGGGTGCGGTTTCAGCAAACAAAGCCACACCTCTTTCAGTCCAATAAGTGGCAACGGTTTTAACGGCCCAGGTTTAAACTGCACAAATTAAAACCTCAATAAAAGTCTCAGAAAGGTATTTGATCCAGGCCATTGTTTTTCTAGGGCCTAAAGCTGGGACACGCCTCCAAGTTTGTTGGCTGACCAATCACAGAGTGCGACACACATTGCACTCTGCCTCACATGTGTTGACACTAAAATCGTTTTTTCATGATTCAATTTCGATTTCTCATATCCAATGTCGAGAAAGTGACTTTACATTTCAAAGTTCAAGTTTAAAAAAATTAGATTTTTTTATTTGGGGGAGAAAAAAAAATTAAATTTATTTATTTTGCCTTTTTGAACGGTGTAACTCGCATTCCTGTAGGCCAACAGATTAAAAAACACTAGTATTTTCAATACAATATATGAATACATCCTAAACACTACCTTGAAAATAACATTTTGTAATGACTTTGTTTATTCTTTTCAAAACGAACATTCAGCCTCTAAACGTTCAAAATCGACAGGCAAATCCAGCAGAAACTCTTCAAAGTGCAAGAACGTCAACAGAAACATTCACAGGACGTTCCCAAGACGAATCTCGATGGAGCTTCAGCAAACGACCACAATTCACAGTGAGTATAAACGGCGAAGGAGCGTTGGCTGATTTATCCCAACACTTCACGTCTGAACCACGATAAAGCTCCGCGTGACCTAAACACCAGCCGACACCTTCACAATAATTCCAGGCGAGATCAGACGCCGGCGAGGACGTGACGCGGCGTGACGTACCAGCACCAGCTTGTTGGATGAAGGCCTGCGTCATCCGGGCTCTCGTGTGCCACGCCGTCTTAACAGATTAAGAGCTGCTTCCTAAACTGCTTAAGTCACAACTTTCCAACTCGAGACTCACCTGAAGCAAAGGGAAGTCACGGCGAATGGGTTACGGTGGAGAAACAACCAGTAATATGATCACATTTAGTTCTGAGATAGTTGGTACGGAGAAACGAATGGCAACGACGATTACGAAAAATTAACGAATAACGAATAATTGACAATGAAATAGATGAAGAAAAACAAGTACCTATTGCCATAGACATATTAATATTAATACTGAAATTGGAGGTGTGGCTTCTGACAGCCTGGCCACTCCCCTTTGGAGTTACCATGTTCAATCTCATAATGAAAATATTTTAAAAAACAATCAGACGAGGGTCCAAATTATGTATAATTGACGATTATTAGCTACTGATGCTTAAGTAAAAATTATGACTGAAATTCGATGACCGTCAAGGTTGTAACATTTCAAAGCTGGAGATAAAAACAAATTAATACCGGTAATCAAAAGAATTACTTTAAGCTTAAAATTGTTCTCTTATTTAGACCAAAATTTTGTTTAATACGACCGGAGAACCAGAAAAAGAAGTTGTTGGTGGTGTTTAGGAGGTGCTAATAATATCTATCATTTTGTTTTTGATACATTTTAACCCATAATGGGTGTGGCTTCTGCAAACCTAGCCACTCCCATTTGGCCTCATGGATTGCTCAGGGCAGGTCACGCCCAGGTTTTGATCTGCACCAATGGAAATTGTAACCTTTAAGTGTTGTTACAGTTTTTACGCTGTTCATGTTATCGATGTACGATGCGAACAAAAAAGTCTGTAGAAGTTATTTCCGCACCTATGGACAAATTTTTTTAAATGCAAGTGAAAACAACAAAATCTCTTTGTAATAAAGTGATCGCAATGTAAAATATATTTTGTATGAATACTAAAACATTACAATAAACTGTAATAGAAATAGCAACTGTAATTGAAATACAGTAACTTTTTCTCTTCTACCACTCAACAGACTTTTGATAAGCGTATTTATTTGGGTGGCTAAAATATTTGTAATTTTATGCAGTAACAATTATCCAAACATAGAAACAGCACGTTACAAACATTAGCTAGTAAAGTTTTTAAGTAGCCTATATCCAATTAAAAAATGTAAAAAGTTGCAATTTACTAGTTTGTTTTCTTTACACATGGGCATTATGTAAATCTTAATGTTTCATGTGAAAAATTAATTTCAATTTGTTACACACTGTGTGATAACCAGGCCAGATGAGTTTGATTGTAGCCATTCATACCACAGTCTTTTCAGTTGTTGGTATGGTTTTACACAATTAATACTAAGTACTTATAATTTTTATACTTTATTATCATGCAAAAATCAGTAAATTACCAAAAGATGAGACGCTGAAATACGGGACAATACGCACCTATAATCTGAAATACGGGACGATTTCGTATTTTCAACCCTAGCGACCCATATGACATCGATAGCATTAGCACGATTAGCACGTGCCAACCATGCGTGTGTGTGAGGCCAGATGCACTTCCTGTCTTAATTCAGGAGCTCATCCTCCTCTTCCTCTCTTCTGGGAGAGGACAGGCCGGCAGATGGGTTTGGGACGTATCCGGCCAAGGGTCGAGTCTAATCCAAACCCCAAACAGCCGCGGGCTGGTACCTGCCAGAAAAGCTGAGAGATTAGAAGAGTTGAGAATGGCAGCGAGCACCTGGAGAGGATTAGAGAGCCGCGCGCACGCGCACACACACACACACACACACACACACCGGGCAGCGCTTTGTTGGCACTTTTTGGGATTAGCCTCGCCTCGCCATAACACACCTGCACATTAGTGACCGCTGACTTACATAAAGACTCGCAGACAGGAAGAAGACGTGACATAAGTGGACTAAGCGTGTATTATACCCACTATGTGTCATAAAGAAATGAGGTAATTGAGACGCTCCACGTCTTGCGTAATGCTACAACGCTTCATGTGTAATAACACACCGGACATTGAGTTACGACTTTGGGGCGAAGCGGGTTTTAAATAAGTTGGACGTGGTTCACAAATGTCATATCTGTGAAGAGAATCTTCTAGAAGAGATGCAATATCCAGATTAGGGAGATTTTGTTATAGATTGTGCAGATTGTGCAGATTATCTGATTATATTAAATAATTCTTATTCCTGCGTCATCACGTTCATTAATATATGTTTTGCTTGATTTGTGGCCAATTTAATAAATACATTTGATAATTTATTACCTTGTTTTCTTACATTTACACACACATTAACATGTAAATAACACCAAAACGATTAAAAAAAAAATAATTACAGCAAAATGTAAACAAACCATTTAATTTTTTTACATTTCAGAGCATTTTTTTTCCTTGCCGTTGTCACCTCTGTTGTTTTATTTTAATAGTATATTACTATATTTATATAAAATAAATATGCGGTATATTTGCATATGTACTCACACTTATTTGGGTATTGGTTTATTTCCATTCAATTCAGCTTTATTTATAACGCAGCCTAAAACTACAAAACCAATAAAACCATCAAACGTATATGCATAAGATATAAAAACAAATATAAAACAAGGGTAAAACAATAAAAACAGTAAAAGCCAACATCTCACACCGAAGGTAAAACGTTTTTTAAACGAGTTTTATTTTATTATAATGAGTATATTATAAGGCTTAAATATAACACACATTTTATACTAATTATCCAAGAGGTATGCATTTACATATCATTATTCTCTAAAATTAAAGCTAATTAAAGTAGCATTGCTATAGATTAGTGGCGAGACGACTTCGCAACACACGAAAAATGCGCACAAACAAACAGCACGCCTCATTTGCATATAAAGTTTAATATCCGCACTCACTGAGTGGTGAAACGTGCTTGAGGAAACCGTGAATGGAAAAGTAAAACCTACAAACGTCTCTCGACAAGCCGCACGAGTCCGAGGAGCTTAGGCCTGCAAACACATGGCCAGCAGAAAAAGCTGTGACCTCACTTTCTCAGCACGCCCGAGTGAAAGACTCTGTCAAGCGGCCAATCCAATCACGCCAGATGGAAGGATGAGCCACTCAAGACCATAAGACTCAGAGTCACCGACACTCCACAAAGATGAATTGACCAACCAAAGCCCTTCCATTCAAAACCGATCCGCCCAGCCAAACCCCGAAAAAGCCAAGAGGGCGAGGCCGTGAGAGATTACGGACCTCGGTAATCCCACCCAGAGCCATGCCAACTTTGAGTCAGGAGTGGCACATGACTAGGCCAGCACATGGACCGGAGACAGGAAGAGGCGGTGGTGCCGTGACCCGCAAATCTGGGCACAACACACGTGATGCTCGGCTCTGCTCGGGCACCTGTTGCACTGACGTTCTGTTCCATTGGGACAAAATATGGTCAAAATATTATTTAGAAAAAAAGAAGAAAAAAAAAAAAAAAAAAAAAAAAAAAAAAAAAAGATAAGTAGAAACTGGAGATGAGGTCACCAGAACGTCAGTTAAAATTATTTCCCTGACAATTCAAAGCTCGAGTCATTAAACTGTATTTTTTTGGTCTTTGTCATAGTCATAGTGATAATCATAGCCATATTTTTTAACACCAACTACTAATAAATAAAAAGCAACAATCCTCTTACATATTCACACGTGCACTTTGAGACAGTTAAAACTGTGAAAAGCGCCTTACAAATGCTCAGAACTTGAAACTAAACTTGAACTATTTGTATTTTTCCATTAGAGCGTATTATATTCTATCAAATTGCCGATGCTGATAAATTATTGTAGATTGTGTGATTATACAGATTATCTGATCAAGTTAAATAATTATTTTTCCTGGTCATCACTTTTACATTTATATGTTTAGCTTTTATTGTGGCAAATTTGAGAAATACATTTGATATTTTTTTTTACTTTCTTACATATGCACACACACATTTACACACTATTAATGCTATTTAAAAAAAAAACTATTTACAGTAAAATATAAACAAACCATTAATTTTATATCTCTATATTTCTGAGCGTTTATTTCCCAGCCATTGTTGCCTCTGTTACATAACTTTAATAATATATAATAATATTTATATAAAATAAATATGCGATATGTATAATTGCATAAATACACTTATTTGAAATAAATAATTATATATTACATAAGTGTTAATTTGTTTATATTTCTGTGTGTATTGTCTTATTTTAATATAGGTATAACACATATTCATGCTTAGTGACAGTGTTTGAGTAGAAGAGAGACAGGTGGGCGTGTCTTCCCCTCACTGGCCTCTAAAGAGGCGGAGACAGATGCACGGTTGCTGAATTATGGGCGTTTACCTTTGTTTTTCAGATTTCACCTCGGAACACTGCCGATTTGTGTTTTTTTACCCTCATTCTCTCTCAAATTTGCCCTAGTAAAGTGGCTTTTTTGCGTTACGAGTTGTGATCTGTATTGGGGCTTTAGGATTTGGCCCAATAAAGCGGCTACTCCCTTTAACTGGCGGACCAATCAAGCGGAGTCGACTGTATTACTGTCGAATGTATTTAACGCGTTAACGCAGTTCCTTTTCAAGTGTAATTTCAAGCAAAATAACTTGCTGGCCAGTATTCTCGGTCGGATCAAATCTCTATTCAGAAAGCCGCCGCTAAATGAAATCAGATTAGTGCCAAAAATATAAAACGTAAATTTCAAAGAAACAAACAAAAATGAGTCACATTTTTTTTTCTTTTGCTTGCAATTACGTTTTTTTCTCTTTTTTTTGCTTGCAATCTTCACGTTTTCGTATGAAACATTTTTTTCCGCTTCGGATTTTGTTTGTTTTGTTTTTTCATTACGTTCAGATTTCTGGCCGAAGTTTCAAGTGGAGGTGGCTTTACTCTGATTGGCTGGTTTCGTTTGATTTTAAAAAATGTATCATTTGACAGCCCTAATATTAATATACAGTAAATGAAGGAAATAATGGTGAATTTTGGTCTGCTGAGACGTAACTAAACAGGCCTTGGAGTTACAGGACGGATGTTAAAGCTTTTTGCAGTGACCTCTGGACGCACCTCGTCCCAGTGAAACACATGAGGAAAGTGGGAAGTTCTGCGCTTCCTTATCACATCACGGACAGACTATTCCCACATTTCTTCCGCCAGCTGAATGGACAAGAGATAATAGGATAGGAAGGGGGGGGGTGATCTGAAAAGCGGATGCTTGTGAGACCTTACGGGAAAAGACAGTGAGATCCAAGAATAATAAAGGAAAAGCTTGTTCAGGTTCATCAAGAAAAAGTGAATCGGACAAAATCCCATCTGTGTTGACTATGACTTTGTTGGGGATTTTGACCATCAACTGAGTCGAGTTCGTGAACCAAAGCAAATTTTTGGAAAACGATGTGCTTATGAATAGACGTTGACACTTTATAGAAATTGAGACATCTGATTTACGATTTATTAAAATTGGCGCTAGTATGTCATCACTTTGCTGGTCATAGCCCATAGTCTGAACACCGATGAATGACGGACATTTTTCTTTTTTTAACTGACTCTTTGCCTAATTTTTGAGCACAGATGAACAATGGAGATTTTACTTTGCTAAAGACGACTATTTCCCCAATTCCTCAAAGCAACTTTTCAGCGTAAGATTGTTTTAACTTTTTATATTTAATTTGATATATTATATATATTATATTGTTTCATTATTTTCAGTGAAGTTTCTATTCTATTTCACACAGACTGACAAAGTTACTTGACAGTTAAGACTGAAATAGCAGTTTGAAATAATGCATTTTTGACATGATTGCGGAAATCTGTGTGAAAATTTAAAATAGGAATATGAATGAATTAATTTAAAAAAAAAAAATTTTAAATGAAAAAAAAAAAAAAAAAAAAAAAAAAACTATTACTTTACTATACTTTAAAACTCAGACATACTATGAAAGTAAGACCCACACTGCAAAACACTCACATAAAAACAAAAAAAAAAGACAATAAAAACAAAATGAGTAAAAAAAAAAAAGTAAAACGATATGCCAATGGAGTGAGAAATGTTTTCTAGGTACGACAGCTTAAAACAAGCCCTATTTTCTCAAAACAAGTAAATTAATCTTTCCCTCTTAATCAAGCTTATTAAGCTAATTATTAGTTAAGCTAGTTAATGTATCCTTAAAGATTTAGATTTATCTTAAAAAAAAGATGAATTGCCAAATTTCAAGTTTTTTTGTCTTGTTGAGAATGTAATATGGGCATCAGCCAATTTAATTGATACCGTACTTGCAATACAAAGTGCGAAATCTCACATTAACAGCTGTATGATGTCACTATATAAATGACAAACTGGCAAAAGACCAAACCAACCGTTAAAAAACGACCAAAGTCGACGCAAAGCGCCTGCAAACTAAACCGTGCAGTGGTTGTTGTTCTCTGATTCGATCTTGTAAGCCAAACACCTCGGCTCTCTTTGATGCCACTGGGATTCTCGCGTCCCGCAATCAAAGAGAACGACAACAAACTTCAGGTCAAAGGATCCGCCACAGGCCGCGCCATCCCACATCAAACGCTGGCGAGTTGAAACACAAACAGTCTGAGGTTAGAGCAAAGGAAGCTTTGGTTGCCTTGTTTAAGGTACAAAAGAGGAAAAGTGTTGGTTTGGGGGGTTGGAAGCTCTTCACGCCTCACACATCCATCTTTTAATGACACGTTTACACCTTCGTACCACTACCGGCAATTCAGGCAAATGGAGGAAACCATCCAGTTCAGTGTGAAACCAATGCTGTTGGAAATTTGCGACTTTCTGTAAACCGTATTTATGCGAATAAAAACACCACCCCCCTGATTTTTCAGGCACTTTTTTATTTTGATAAAATGTAAAACATTTTTTATTAACATTTCTGGTTCAATTACGTCAATATTCTCTTAGAAATCAATTTTTTTTTATTTAACAGACCAAACTTGTGCCTCATTTTGATATCGTTTTACTCGAATAATAGATAACAAAAAGTCGATTCTAGTGGTCTTGATTTCATTTCCCAAGATCCTTTGCTCTCGAGTCAAACTTGCACATGTGCAGAGCAATTGTTTCAAGCTCTCTGTTTATCTGACGCCGTGTGAAGAGGAAGGATTATCATCCCTTGTGCAGTGACCGTGCGTTTTGATTGTGTCTGTACCTTGGATTTATTTTTTACTCCTTGCCCATGTTCTTCATTTTCGACTGTTTCGACTCTGTCTGCGATGACACATTGGACTTGTTTGTAGCCGGTTGTGCTAACCTAAGCTACTCGGTCGTGGTTTGTAGTTTCTGTTTGTTGTAAAGTAAAGTTATTGTACTGTATTTAGTTTAATCTTACTTTTTCTAGTGTTACTTTGTCTCTGTGAAGTGTCACGGCATGTCTAATGTTTCTTTATTTCTGTTATTGAGACAATGAAAGCCGCGTGAAAACACCTGGATCTGGAAACCAGGTGTTGGAAACGGTCACGGCACCACAAATCACACCATCTTTTCCAGTCCTATAAATGAAACCAAAGATGTGTGATCTAGGTATGTTTGAAAGTGATTTGTTGAACAGCCTTGACACGTCAATGAATTTGTTAAACGTTGGGCTGTTGAAAAAGGATGTGGATCCAAAACGGCTTTCTCGGAAGAGATTAGAAACCCCACCTGGATGTTGCGTAACCGTGCAACCCTCGGCAGGTGTTCATCTATCTTTACACCGTCGTTCCACCAGCCATTGGTGGAAACTGAGAGTCATTGCAGATGTTCTACAACAAACAAAACTGGTGCAGATCTACATTCCGCGGGACACAAATGTATTTTAAGTCTTTCCACTTGACATTATCCTATTTACATGATTATAACATCTCATGTGTTCCCAAATTTTTAAATCTTGATAGTCTGGGGAGTTGCTTATATGTGTATATTTCAAATATGGACGTAAATTTAAGTGTCCATTTTTCCATATTTTAAGTCAGGAGCAATCACAAATAAATGGAAATGCATCCGTGCGCTTGTGTCCTTTTTAATTGCTTTAAATAGTGGTACAGAGGCAGATATACATTAGTGCTTTTATTAGCTGAATAACAGAAATTAAGAAGCTTTAGCCATGACGCGACACTTAGCCGTGGCTAAGCTACGAACCCTCATATGCAACTACATTTAAAGTGTATATATAACAAAGGAACCTAAATAACAGAAAAAAAGAAACTTTATCCACTTAGCAGTGGCTAAATAACACTGGAAAACACCGCTGGCAGCGTGAAAACAGGAATACGCCCGTATATGGACACAGCAAGTAGAATCATACCACCCCTTACTGGAGACATACTCCTACCACATTAACCTTAATACTTAACTAAGAGTCACAGGTAGTTAGGTATGTTAAAAGAAGACAAGTATTTAGCCAAAATTGTAGGTTTCTGGAATGTCAGAACACCAAGAAAGTTCGTGTGTTAACCCTCCTATTATGTTTCAGAGGAACATCAATATTGTTCGCAAGTCAATTTGACCCAGGGGCCTTTTATTATGCATATAAGTTTCAGAAACCAAAAAGTTCCCCAAAATGTCTTTGTGTGTGTGAGACAGCGGTGTATTATGTCTCATTGTTGCAAAGAAACAGTAAAGAATAGTATTTGATCTTTCTGACTCTTTTTAGCTTCCATTTTGTCTGAAGTATCAAACTGACCCAAACATTAATCTTTGGGACATAAATATGTAGCGTGGTGTTACAAATATGTGAACTGAATCATCATTTTTAGTATGTGATAATTTCACCAAATAAGCCAAACAGGAGACGTTTGAAAGTGAAAAAACACTTGAGTGTTAAAAAAATATTTTTAAACTTCAATCTACGGGTCAATTTGACCTGAACATAATAGGAGGGTTAATGGACTTTTCAGAGGGGTGCTTATATCGCAAAAATAAGGTATTTTTCTCGAGAAGGAGTGTTTCCTCAGACGAGGAGACGGTTCTGGTTAGAGGAGCAGGAAGTCTTCCAAATACTTTACCATATGTGTCCTCGCAAGCAAACCAGCCCGTAAACACACCGCCACAGGCTCACACACGCCCCACACACATGCTTCCATTATCTTCTCTTTGTACTTCAGAAAGACGCACCGGAGACGAGGGGGCTGCGTTGCCTTTAAAGAGGGTCACATGCGCACCTGTTGTCTGCAGGAACAAGCACAGATCTGCACAGGAAGTGGTTTGGTGGTTGCTCCAAACAAGTCACATGCTGAATTTCCCTTTTTGCACAAACGTTCAACGAGAAGTAACTAACTTGGTTGCATTGTTGCGTTTCGTGTTTGATGATCTCCTGATGCATAAAAACCGAATAAAACTAGTTTTTATATTTTATATCTGATGGTTTGGGGTTACAATTCGTTACCGCTAACGGAGAACAATTTTAATCTGGACAGTAATAAGGGTAATGATTTTCAACATGTGGATAATAAAAGTTTGGTTTCCGCCACATCTAGCCACATTTACAGTTTTTTTTTTATACTGCCTGTTACATTGTTGCTTTTATCAAACAACTTTTATTTTACTTTTGTTCCATAGTTATAGATACAAAAATGAAAAAAGCCAATTTTTTTTCCCACTGGATTTATGATTTCAATTGCTACTAGGTACAACTAATACTGTGATTGCGAAGGGGGAATAATTAAAACGTAAACCTGAACGGCATTAATAGCGAGAACGAGACTCAAAAGCAAAGGTGGGCAAACTTTTTGATTTGAGGCTTCTAACATTTGACAAAGGGGGCGGACCAAGCTTCCTGGTCCAGCGGCTGTCAATCACATTCTCACCAGCCAATCAGTAAGGGCCCCCCACGTAAAGCTGGGGCCAGAAGTCCAAACAAAAAAAAAAATAAAAAAAAAAATTTTTTTTTTAAATGTTCAAACCAAAACGTGAAGATTTTAATTTGTTTCTAAGAAGTTTACACTTGATATTTTTGGCATCTGATTCAATAGACTGACAATGTATAAATTAATGTACAAATTACAAGAAAGTCAGATATTTTTTTTAAATGTACTAGGATATTTTTTACAAGTTCAATGGGCCAAATTAAAACGTTTAATGTGGCCCCCGGGTCATAGTTTGCTGACCCCTGCTCAAAAGCACCAACTCATTACATTGTTTTTTTTAACAAACTTTCATCTCTGATAATCTCTGTCATGACAAACAACATGAATCTGAATCTGCTACGGCATTCTTTATTTTGTTAATTTGACAATTTATGGCTTCAAAACGATACTAGGATACACTGTTATTGCTAAAGGAGAAAAACTAAAAACGGAATTTCTGAGTGTGAAATACTCAAAAACAACTCTTCAACTGTCAAGCATTAAAACCTCTTCCTCGTGAGCTCACTTATCGCTGACACAAGAAACTTCCTTTTAAAAATGGTTCTAAAAGTTTGGTTTTCACTGCGTCTGGCCAGTGTAAGCATGTAAGCAGTGTGAGCATGACGGCTTCGGATTCACAACGCAAAACAAGTTCAGCTCTGCCGAGCGGATGTCTGCTTCCGCCCGACCTTCACCCAGAGGAAAGCCACAAGCCTGAAGACCTCAGAGAGAACAAACAAGGCCGCCAGAGTCCCTGAGGACACGCACTCGGTTTCTCTGTCTCTCACGGACACAATCAAACACCGAACATCACAAAAAACCTCTGTGAGCTGTGGATCATCATGGTCCTCGTTCCTGTACGATGACGACGGTCTCAGGAGTCTCCACATCTCTCACCGCGGTGGAAACACAGCCTGGATGTTGTCTTAGCTGCTGTTGTCCTCCTAAAGAGTATTTTTGCGAGACTGGTGGGCGCTTGGTCCATCCTGTTTTTATGGCCTTGGGCTTCCGCTCCGTTGAAGGTCCTACTGAAGAACTAGTTGCGAAAGAGCGAAAAACACAAACACACGACGAGAACAAGTCTTCAAGTAGAGGAGCAAAGTCTGTAGCGCTCCTTTAGTGGTCTCCTCTGCACGTCTGCTGCATGAGCAGAACTTGATTGTCCAGGCAAGTCTTCAGTTTGTCTTCGGTGAGTGTGAGTCGCTCTTCCAGAACCGCAACGGTCTGACAACACAACAGTAATGAGTGTTGTACGACTTGGATCTGCTGTGGTGGAGCGTCTCACCTGGGTCAGGATGTCCAAATGCTGGATGATGTTCTCCAGAGTGCTGTTCACACTTTCTGGGAGGTCACAGGGCTCCTCTAATGAGGTTCCCATACGGGCAGACAAACCAGCGTCTTGTTCTTGATCATCCAGCTCTGTGTAATTAGAAGGACCTGGAACTGAACCGGCTTGATCCCTGTAGATGGTTGCTGCAGCCTCGTTGTCCCTCATGTCCTGAGAATTGAGGAAATCGTGTGAGGAATCTATAGGTTCTGAGAAAGCATCTACTCGTTTGAAATACAAACTTGCCATGATCGTTACACCTCCGTGGAACTACCGAATTTAGTGAATATAAGGACCCCACGAGTATAAGCACCTCCCTGACTTATTTGAAATACGGTGAATATAGTACTTGCCCAAACACCCATTAACTAATTTGCCAATTAGAGTAACAGTATTGGGTGATTTAGTGTTCGACATGTGTGACAATGCTGGTTCAGGGTGAATTCATGACATGAACATGTTTTTAACCTTTTGATTGTTGCCATAACGCAATTCGTTTATGGTAAGTACGCATGTTGCTCAAGTTTCAACGCTTTTCTGTTGTACGCTTACAAGAAGAGGACAAGACGAATCAGTATAGAAAAAGAGATAAAGAGAGAGGAGTGCAAAAGTGTGCAGGAAGGATAAAAGAGTGGGCCTGACTTTGAGGCAATCCATGGAGATCTATGCTAGGAACCTCTTACTGAATTAGACATTTTGTTTAATGTTTTACTGCAGAAGACTCAATGAGACGCTTGAGATTGTTTTTTTTTTTTTTTGAGAGTTTTGTTGTGGGCTTGGCTTATCTTAAAGACACGCCTCCCTAAGTAAAGTACGCTTTTTGTAAAAATACAAAATGTATTTATGTATAATACAATTGATAAAAAAGTATCTGTCGACATCCAAACACTGAGAATAGTATTTGTACTGAGTATCAAAAATATAGGCAACTTTTAAATTCACGCAATCAATAAAGTACAAGTACAAAGTAGCCAAAAACACAAATAAGTAAAAAATATTTACAATATTTACAAAAATTCCTAAAGTGTACTCAAGTACTTTGCACCTCTGGAGGTTAGGGACTCAAGTTCATGCAAACCCCAGAATTTGGTGCCACAGAAACCCACGGAAAACCTTTAAAAAGGAACTTCAAGAGTGGAAATAGAATATAGACAAAAGACAAAGAAAAGGGGAAAGTCACACATTCCGTCTCTAAAGCAAGAAGAAAATCGATTGCAGTCCCCTGCTTCCCGTGTAGCATCTTGACTTCAAAGCTGGGGCCTGATAGACAACATCAGGGTCTGGAACGGGAGGAGGAGGTGAACAAAGCTGTCAGTGTGCACTGGGTCCAGCTCTCGGGTCCTCCGGCACCCATCGCCCACATCTGGGCAACATCTGCTCGTCTCGTTCACAAGCTCAAACCTGCTCATGCTACATGCACCAGATCCTCTCCTGTTTGAATCGCAATTTCCCAGTGGGATTTTCTCTGTGTTTCTTCTATCCTACCATACCACTATCTAGATGAAGGATCAGGCTGAAGTTAAAGCTGCAAACCATTCTCAGGCCACAAAGTCATCGTCCCCGGAAGAGTTGGAATGAACTGCCCGTAGCAAAAGTGCTGAAATGTGTTGGCGATTCATAACAAGCTTGTTCTTCACATTGAGGAGCCATCTGAAGAGGCTTGGGAATCTGTTTCGGAAGCTTCCAGAAAGCCAGCAGACGTGTTCTAGACATGTCTGACTGGAAGAAGGACCAGATGAAGACACTATGCCCCTATTCCGGCCTGGGAAACCCTGGACGTGTCGAGGTAGATGGAAGTCCTGGCATCTCCAGGCAGCATAAGGTGGCTGGGTAAAAGGATTGGGAGATGTTGGAAGGCGAAGCAACTTTGCAGGACTTCATTCCACAAAACCACTAGAGAATTCGCAGAAAGTGAAAAGGAGAAAGTAAATCCAGGGTAAAGTTACTCAAACGCACTAAAACATTTGGCCAGATCCAGCTCTTCATCTTGAAACAAGCATCCTCTTCTTCACGTCTCCACGACAGCACAGCTGACGCTATTCTCAAACCCGAACGAGTGATTTAGCAAATAGCGTTCGACGCCAAGTCCTCGCCGCAAATCTTTTTCTGGACGGTTTCGAGTCGGAAAAATGTAAAATACGACATTATTAATCTTCCAACTATTGTGCGGGGCCTGCTCGTGCAATCTGAAGTGGGCTCAGGTGGGCCATTACAGTCCGAACAAATTCATTCAGCTTGGAGGACAGACCAATAATCTTCATGGCAGCGCGCCAATAATTTATGTCAACAGGCTCGCCGGTCGCTAAGCAGGCACTTCAGTCGGCCATCAGCAATATTTATGAGCTTCCTGGGCAACACAAAAAAACCCCACCAACCACTCTTTGAAATATCAATCTATTCCTCACGGAACACTCAAGACGTGAAGCATAATGACCAGATCCTTGAAAAGATCAGAGAAACCATAGACATCGTGTCTAGTCATAGTCATTAAGATATAGAGGACGGACCCATCAGAACACAGCGGCTAAATTTAGAACGCCGTGCTTGTGGGATTTTATGAAGCGACAATTCGAAAGAGTGGAATAATTTCATGGGCAATGCGTTTACTATGTATTTTACCAAAATCCAAGAAGGAATGGGGTAGATTTTTGCTCTACTTGGTTGGACAGCAAAACTCAACAGTGAAAGCGAGGTTTTCGCGAGGTTTTCTTTTCCTGTGGAAACAGAACCTGCCAATCAACTTCAATGGGTGTGTCGGCTGTTAATGATTGGACAGTGATGTTCAAGAGATGTGGAAGAGAAACTGGGAAGGAACTTTTAAAGCTCACCCAATATGTGAATTCTGTGGATGTTTACAAAACTAAAAAACGTGTCCGTTAGACGCCTTTGAAATCCCTGTCCAACCAATCACAAGGCACTGGGGAATTGCCCCTCCCACTGCAGCTGATTGACAAGACCTCTCAGATTTATCTAGTGACTAAGTAACTTTCTTAAAATTGAATTTGCACTTGTGTTGCTGCAACGCAACAGTGAAAGAAATTCGACAATTTTTTTGTAGTTCGATCAGTAAAATTGTTCCATGCAATGGCTTGAATAGTTGAAACTGAGCAGACTGACGAGCAGATGGCAGAACAGTGACTTCACTCAAACACACACCCTGACTGATCGGGTCTTGTGACAAACACAAAATATTGCCCAGTCACAGGACGCCCTGTAATGCTTTTAAGTGAGCCGGCTTGTACGAGGAAATCCTTCTGGAAATCAAAGGAGGCATTAACTCCTTGACCTGCTAGCCTCTTCACCGCTGATCCTCTCAGACCAGCGCGTCACGTTCACAGATTTGCGTGTGTACGTACTTAAGTGCATCAGAACTACGCACCGTTTCATGTTACAAGTTACGCCATAGATTAAATTTCTGTGAGTTTTGCGCCACACAAAAGGCTAAAAATGCCTTTTCAGGACTTGACAGAGTGTATACTCCCAAAACGCTAAAATAATGGCATTAAATGAACCTTATATTTTTAAATTAATGCTTATATTAAAGTACGTTAGAGTATTGTAATTTTTAAATACTTAAAAGTGCTTTTGAAACTAAAAAAAGCTAAACATTTTTATAAAAGTGCATCTGAAACTAAACCATATTGGACGTCAAACTTTACAGACCGTGTAAAGTACTCGAGTAAACAGACTTACTTTTCTTACCTTTACTCCACTACATTTGAATGGACACTTATTGTTACTAGTTACATTGTGATTGTGTGCGACACGTTGGGACCTTTTTCTACTCTGCTCTAATTACTTTCTTGACAGTTTGAAACATTGAGGTGATAGTAGTGTAAAGAGTCCACATAATCAATCAAAAATGTAGTCAAGTAAAAGTTGCTTACATCTTTGATACACAGAACAAGTACAAAGTAGCCAAAATTAAGTGAAGTAACAAAGTCCCTTTACTCAAGTAGTGCTCTTCCTAAACGGCTTCGGCTTTACCAAACACGACGGCGGCTATTTTAGCGTGACAGTCCTTCACAGTCGCGATGCAGCTGACCTCCTCGTGCTGGCCGGCCGAGTGGAAAAGTGAAACCAGCACTTGTCACTCTGAATGTAGGACACATCCTGTCAGGGGACGGAGCGCACAGCTGTCTGGAACCGGAGGTCACGTAGGTGAAGCTCTTGAGCGAGCAGACGGACCCCCATAATGCACTCGCAGAGCGTGTAGCTGCTAGCTGACGACTCAAACATGAAGCTGCAGTGAAAGAGTTGGCGTGGGTGTTGGCGCGGATGATGAAGGAAGTAGAGCTTCCTCCCCTCCACCCTCCCGGAATCAAACCGCCATCCGCTCGCCCACACCTCGGCTTCGGGGTAGACAAATATCCGCTTTGAGAGATAACAGGGAGGTTTTATAACAGTCTAAGTGAGCAAGCGGTCACGTCCCGCTTTGTTTGAGAGTGAAGTGCCCTCATCAGGAGACAGGCCACCTCTCAGATCTCATCCATCTACATCACTGATGGCTACACTTTTCCAACCTGTTTGGTTGAGGTGAAAATATCTGTGTCGCTTGATGTCTGGACCAATCGACCTGTCTGCCCATCATTCTAGCTACTGTTCTTCTATGGTAGTTGTGGTCCAGTAGTAGGAGTGTTGGACTTGTGTCCGAGAAGTTGCAGGTTTGAATCTCCCTATGGTTTATTCTACAACTGAGTATCCCTGGGCAAGACTCTCTGCCCACTGCTCCGGGTGTGTGTGTCACTTCACTTTGTGTGTGTGTAACTTCGCACAAACAACCATATTGACAACCTCACTCACTTTATTTCTGTTCATCAAGACTGGTTTTAATCTGCAAAAATTAATTTTAGAGTTATTGGCAGCTGAGGTGCAAGCAAGGCACAGGGCCGGGGACTTTGAACAAGGGCCACAACGGACCCCTGAATCAGACGATAGACATTCCGAATTAATATAAATGATACGATTACAGTAAAGAGCTATGAATCCATCAAGACGAATCCATTAAAGTTCTGGTGTAGTTTGATAAATGCAGTGCTTGTTTGCTTAGATTCAAATGGAGAACATATAATACTAGCATTTAAAGACATGACTCGTGAAAAACGTATTAACTGATGGAGAAGGGGTCAGAGATCATTTATCTTTAGAAATCTTGATTTTTAAACCAATTGGTTGTAATTTAATAATAATAATAATAATAATAATAATAATAATATGAGTATAATAATAATATTCACAGTTTTAACTGTCTCAAAGCGCATGTGTAAACATGTAAGGTAAGTGTTGCTTTTTATTCATTTGATCGTCTGGATTGTTGGTGTTAAGTAAATGGCTGCGGCTATGACAAGACAAAGACAATTTAAAAATGGTTTTACTGTAAATAGAAATTACTGTAAAGTAAATCCTACACTAAATCACAGTATTGCTGTGAAACGTGGATTACACTGCACAACAGTTTCCGACCAAATCATTTTGCAGTCAGCATTTTCAAAATATTATAAAAAAAAACCACAGGCATGACAAAAGCGTTAGAGAGATACTATATGATATTTTGGTGAAAACCTTGACTCCTTGGCTACAGAAGAAAAGCTTGGCTGTGTAAAACTTACCTTCAACTCTGAAGGCAACTTTCTTCAACATGAATGGCCACTAATAAAGCTCACAGGACACGACAAAACTCTTGAGCAAATTGGGCCGAATGGACCATCCAGCTTTATCGATGTTGAAAATAATAAAGGCCTTGACAGTCACCGGAGAGAAAGACAATCAGAGTGTTGGGAGAGAAATAAATTGTGAACATTGGAACGAGCCTTTGCCTGCGAGACTCTGGATCGTTCACAAAAAGGACAAAGAGGCTTGACAAACGCTGAAATCTGACCCAAATCTCTCGAAGGCACAGTTTCACATCCCACGTGCGGGATGAGTCATCCAGACTGTTCCGAAAAAACGGTCATGAGCCAATAAATCTGAAGGACACCTAACGTCAAGTGAACACACACACACACACACACACACAGAACACAATACTCTGTGGGTTGAGTGTCCTTGAGCAAGACGCTGACCTCCCTCCCAGACACCCAAGGCTGCCCACTGCTCCAGGTTTGTGTGTCAGACTCTAACATACATGAGTAAACAGACGTCACTTTGTTATTTTACTTAAGTATGTTTGGCTGCTTTGCACTTTTACTGAAAATAAAAAAAATATATAAGCAACTTTTACTTTCTACTTGACTACATTTATGATCGCGCATTTGCACTCTTTACTCCACTACATTTGAATGGACACTTACAGTTACCATTTGCAGGATGCTGAAGGTACTGGAGGCTTTGACTGAGACTGACTTTTTGTTCTTTTTTTTAAATCTATTTTGTTTTGCCATTTTGAAAGATTGAGCTGTTGAATGTCATTCCTATATAAGGAAAATATAGGCTATCCTTCATAAAATAAAGAGTTTTATTTGCTTTTCAAATGTCTTGGTGTTTCGTTGAGCCTAAGTTCAGTATGAGTAAAACAGATTTAAAATGGGATACTTTACAACTTCTAATTCAAGTCTCACTGGAATTGGTTACTTGTAGTGAAGTAATTTTTTACAGTAAGGTGTCCATACTCAAGTATGGTTTTCAGCTACTCTTTACACCTCTGCTGTGTGTGTGTCATTTCACTGGATGATTAAAGGCAGCGAATAATTTCAATACTGCCCATAGTGGCCATAACGACAAACTCACACTTTGATTAACCAAAATGCTTGATTCCAAACGAATCGCAACCGATCAAATTGTGGCGAATCGCAACCTTTTGGTCTTCTCGTTTCATGCTACGTCCACAACAACGATCTCGTGACACACACACGTTGGCACCATTCATGTGGTGAGCATTGTAAAGGTCAGACAGTAGAAGGTGAAGAAGACCCCTCGCTGCTTCAGGAGACAAACGGCTTTCAGCACTTTTCTTTAGAAAAAGCGTTTCTTTAGAAATGGCGTCCGCTTCATCACACCTGAAATTTGACGCCAATTTTGAAAATCCAGCGAGCAGGTAACCTAGCAGCTACAAACCGGAATGAGAAAGCGTTGGAAACTCGTCGGTTTGGCTTCTTTTCTGAGGAAGTGGAAAGTTCGAGCGGATTCTGAGAAACAAAGTCCATCATTTCCCCTTCCACTGTGTTTCACAGTAAAACACTTGAATTCGTTTTCACTGGAGAGCCGATGACTCACGGCGCTCGCCGCGGTCGTGATGGAAATATTCTGAATTCAATAACCTTGCAAAAAGCAGCGTTTGCTGTACACAATTGAAGCGCTTGTTTCGTCCGGCATAAAACGCCCGTTCGCTGTTGTTGCCTGGAACGCGGGTTAAACGTACAGGCGGCGGCGTAGGCGGCGGTGCTACGGATCCGTAGGAGGGAATTTAGAGCCTTAGAGCGGGAACAAAATTACTCATTGTGACAAAAAACCCTGATTGTTATGGAGGACAAATAATAAACGTGTACTATTTGCAGACAGAGCTGAAGTAAATATAGAAATAAACACGGAGATGTAATGAAATATTTGGTTTACAGTAAAAAATGTGCACGCGTGTATTTTCAGATGGTGTGTTTTTTTTAATGGCACAATTATTAAAGCTGTCGTTAAAATACGCAATATAAGAAGTTCTAATACTAAAAGAATTTTCCTTTAGGTTTAAATAAAGTTCTAATGGTGAATTGAAGCGTCAGCCTTGTTGCATCCCGAACAGACGGGCATTTAGGATGGCATACTAAAACGTGTAATTTAAAGTACAGTACTGCGTTTAAATGAGATGTTATAGAAGCTCGAGCAAACAACACAATTTACATGATCTTGTTTGTTTTGGCTACTGTTTGTTCTTAAAAGATAGGGTTTTAAAGAACAATTGTTAACAACCCACAAAATTGTATCCAACTAGTTCATTCTCGATTGAAGTTTATTCTTGAACAAAAAGCCATTTGGAAAGCGTTCGAAAGCCATTTCTGGACATCGGTGCGACGAATAAACACAAATCAATGCATTGATTTTGCCGTTACCTTCGGTTTTGAATAAATAAAGAACCTGACTTTACAAGGGGTTTTAACTGATGAAAACTGATGATAATAATAATAATGATTACAATAATAATTAAATAAAAAATCAAATTAATTAATGAAAAACTCCAAACCCTTTAGAATTGAACCCTAATTAAAAAAATAAATAAATTGAATCAAATAAATGAATAAATAAATAAATAACATTGAAATCTGAGGAAATCCTATTAGAATAAACAAGTAACAAAATCTCAAAAGTCAAACTACTGTAGGCGCTCAAGAATCGAAAAGTTGTCTAGCAGACACAAAAAGGCAAAAAAAAAAAATGCCAAAATGGAAAAGAGCGAAGAGGATAAAAGCAGTGAAAACGCTCCGGCTCTGGGCGCTGAAGCTGGTAGTGGCAGCTGTAATGTTTCAGAGCAGGAAACAATTAACATGGCATTACGCTGCGGCTGGAGGGCAGGAAATTTAATCCGGCCGTCGGCTGAGTAACTGATGTCACAGTTCTCCCTGTGGGCAATTGATTGTAAAGTCCGTGGATGGAGGTCATGAAGAGATGCGGGGAGGAAAAGGTCAGGTGAACCAACAGGCAATACCAGAAACGCTCAATGAGTGAAGAGTTCAGAATATTTTCCAAAAAGCGCTTGAAAGAAACCAGGAGTGTGACATACGGTTTGTGTTGCGGTCCAAGACAGAAAAGTAGAAAGTGTAAGTGAGTTTGTCAATATGGCCAGTAGGGGCAGTATCCAAAATGTGCTCAGCGTTTAACCTTCCAGTGAAGTTACACACACACACACACACACTGAGCTGTGGTGTCGTGGGGCATGTGGAGGTCCGTCTTGCCCAATGAAATTCAGTTGTAGAACGTGCTGGACCGGGATTTAAACTTTCAACCACTTGAACACAACTACCAAGTTTTGATTTCACAGTTTGCCTGGTCTAGTCATAAACGTCCAACTTTTCAACTTATGACTTCCAAAAAAATTGATCAAAAGAAAACAATAAGAATTCTATAGAACTCGTGAGTAATTACTAGATAATATCTATCAATTTGCCTGCCCTCTGTTGGTCTAATTGTCTGTCTTTCTATCAGTCCATCTATTCATCCATCCATCTGTCGGCCTGTCAGTCTGTCCATCTTTCTATCAGTCCATCCATCCACCTACAGAACACATCCAATTGGGCACAAAGGGTTAGGGTTAGGCAGTTATACAATCCAAGAAATGGACGTTTTAAAAATACCGACATATATAAAAAAAATACCGAAATACATATATAAAATTACCAAATAAAAATAACCACAATAGGTTTCAGCTTTCCCACAAGAAATTCATTTCAAACTTAGAAATAGCCAACGATGGCAAGAACAGTCCAGTGGATGGTCATTGTTTGTCTAGTGTCTTATCTAGAGCAGATGATTAACGCCGCGGTCAACAGGCCTCAGACTGAAAGAGCTTCGCTATCAGCAGGAAATATCGCAAAGCTAACTAACACCTCATTGAGATCATTGTGTTGGATCCGACCCCATCTGCAAACTGTTCACACCTAGAGACGCTTCTTTCACTTCCTCTCGGCAAACGCTCTTCCACGTGAAGGAAAGAAACACGTAGTCAAGGTCGTGAGCAAACAAATCAACTCAAATGTGAAGATGTTCTGGATGTGAGAATATCCTCAACGACTTCTATCATCATCAGACATCCTCTTAAATTCAGGTTCCATCAGTGCTTTGCTTTCCAGCCACATTTCCATCCCTTTATTCCTCTCTCCATCATAGACTTCTGTTTCAAAGCCATTTGCGTTGTGTAGTCTGAAATACAGTGCACTGCGGATCAGACTTTTCAGGGATAATTGCTTGAAATGATCTGATCTGAAGCCCCCAGACTCACAGACTAGATTGATAGAAGTGAGCATTAGCTCAAGAAAAAGAACGCGGTGATTAGCGAGCGAGACCTACTGTTCTCAAACGCAGAACCTAGTGGCGCTATAACAAATCATGAAGATTTAACTGCTGACACTTGTACATTTGTAAGAGCCAGAAAAACCGTGGCCATAAAATTGCTGTTAACCCCGATGGCTTCCTCCAGAGTGTTCCTCAAAAAGCCAGAGTTTCTGCGGCAATTACTGCAGATTTACTAGGATGAAAAAATGATGGTTTGCCCTCAAGACGAGTTCTTTTTGGAAAATTGGTCCCACAAAACGCTTTCCGCAAATGATTCGCGTTGAGCTCCAACACTAAAGCAACAGCATTTTCACGTGGACAAGAAATATGTCACAGAATCACTTCAAATCAAATCAGTGTTGCCCTTCATAACTGGATAATGCGCTGAACAACTTTGTCCGGGGAATATTTCATATTGCGGAAATTCCCTGTAGGAATTAGTGATGCTGGTGATCAACGAGATTCCATTGTGGCAGTTAGTGAGTCCAGCGGTGTGGAGTTTAAGTGTAGCAGGTTGAAATCCCGGCCTGGTTCTACAAGTGTTCTTGAGCAAGACACAGGTCCCTTAAGGCTGCCCACTGCTCCACGTTTGTGTGCGTCACTTCACTGGACACAATTGCAAGTTATATGCAGAACACAATTTCAATACGTCCACTAGAGGCCATTTCATGCACTTTTATCCAAAGCAACCCCTCCCAAAACCCCTAGTAGAAGGTCACCTCTAATAGAAGGCCACCAGGACAGAAGGGTTGAAAATTTGAAGGCCGCCCTCTATTATAAGGACACTTTAATACAGGAAATATATATGGGTCTGACAACCAGAAAAATACAGTGCCACCCTCTAATAGAAGGCCATCATGGTAGAAGGGTTGATACATATGGCCTTCTAATAGAGGGATTAGGGCATATTTACAGCTTTTGCATTCAAGCATCTACACAAATTCCCTGGAATTCCAAAGATCTTTGGACTCCAGCTCTACTGACAGAGCTTCAGGAAAGTCAACATAAAGCAGGGTTAAATGGATTAGAAGTTTGTCTCTTTTAGCTTCTTGCCTTCCTGCTGGTTCTGATACTGGCAGGGGACTGGATCTCTCGTAGGAGTCTGCCACGCATCATTTCGCGTAACCCATTTCGAATCCTGTTTCCAAGATTTATCCACTTTCTAAAATATTTACCCTTTGCTGCAACACACGGCGAATGACGCACACGCGTGGTATGAGAGCAAATCGCTTCCGCATTACAGCGCTTAACACGCATAACACATAAGAACAACGGGCCAGACTATAAAACACCTTTAGTCAAAGCTTGAAATGAATCCAAGGTGTTGAATTTAACCTGCATTCCGAGAAGTTCTGATTCAGATCCAAAATGTGTAAATGGACTTCCATTCATCCATTCTTTTTATCCATGTTCAACCGCTTATTCCATTTCTGGTGCATTTCTCACACACGGTCCCATTCACAGCGGGACAGACACACACAATTTTCTTTTATTATTACTGTCACTAGTGGTATTAAAAAGCGATTTGGTCAAAATAAGTGAAAAATAATATAGAATTTATTACTCTATTAAATAACATTTTGGTCAGAATCCTGCTCCGAGGTTCAACTTCACTGTTAATTTTGGACAAAATATTTTCATATTTTAAAATATTATCATCTTTGTCAACGACACTTTTTCCCTGACGAAAACGAAACAAGAACTATATAAAAACTTCTGCTCAGAAACAAAAACTTTAACTTGATTTATTGACACTTTTGTCAATGAATAAAAACTAAACAAAAATGCCTTTAGTGACAACATCCAATCATAATCCGAGCTTGCGGAGAAAGGCGGGCGCAAAGGCAAAGAGAACCAATCAGGAGCTGGCTAGGATAGAGGCACTAGCTTCTTCTAAAATGTCTACTAGCGGCAGGAAAAAACCGTCCGATATAGGGATTCATTTCACATTCAACGCGACCTTAAAAAACTATATGTACGCCACGTGGAGCAACCATCACGGGCACAAATACAACAAACAACCTGAAGCGCCATCTGCAGAGGAAACTTCTTTTTTAGACACACTAAGGGATTAGTTAACTGTTCTTAATTTGAACTCATCTTCACGTGGGCGGTCCAATTACCTGGTGGTCCGATTAGCCAGAATCGACATTAATTAAAAACCGTGGGAGGATGGTTTAACGATAAACAATGATAGAAGTGACACTTTGATAATTACCAAATAGTGCGCAAAATATTTTTTTTCTGTTAAAAATCTTCGGAACGTTTTTTCGTAAAACGGTTTCTCTTCAAGAGCGTCTCCCTCATGTAAATCGCAAGCACACCGAATGTGAAGATAAGAAAGGCTTTGGCATGACTGACAGCCACAGCAGCAGGTGGTCTCGGGGTCCAGCTGGGTCTGTGCCCTTCACTCGCTTCACCAGGGAGTCTCAGCCTCAGCATGCCGCCTCTCAACTCAGCCATTACTCTCTAAACCGGACGGACAGAAGCTTCACATTGCTTCAAATCAAACCACAAGCTACAGGGCTCAGCACTGCCGCTGTCGGGTAAAGTTCAGCGTGTACTTGCCATCACTAGGTCTAACATCTGTGTTCCAGCGATTGAGACGTTCCTCAAATCGCCATTTCGAACCCAAAAAAGCCTTCCAGATGTTTTACCCAAAACCTAGCAGTGTTATTCAATCATCTGCTAGGATGTAAAATCGATTAAACCCATGGTCTGTGGATGAAGTGATACCGGGCCGCCGAAAAATGGAATCAAATTAGCACCAAAATTATCAAACAAATAAAAAAAAAAAGAAACGAATGGAAATTATTGACATTTTCGTTTTGTAATATTTTTATTCGTAATCTTTACATTTTCGTTCAAAATTGGAAGCATCTATTTTTCAGTTGCATGTGTGCACTACTGAATTTTTATTTTTCCAATGGAAAGTGCAAAGAAATCTGACGCTTTAGCCGTTATTTTCTCTAAATGTAAAGTTAAACTAAACATCACGTTTTAGCGGTTACTTTCTCTAAGTTAACTATTTAAATATACAAGCAAATTCATAATAGATGGGAATAGAAATGCTTTATTATCAACCAGTAAAGAGTGGCTCAGCTCATTTTACATTTCTGAACATAATCAGGAGCGCAACGAAAAACAAGGCGGCTGCTTGACCATCTTATAACAGCCCGGGATATTATTTTCTAACGTTTTTTGACAATGTTATTGCTTCTAGTGTTTCTTGTGACGCAGCGTGATGCGCACACGCAAATGAGATGCGAACTGAAGAATGATTCCGACAACAAAAATGATCTTTTTTCGTTTCCAAGCTGTAGAAAGCCACAAAGTACAAACAAGGAAATATAATTAAGTGTAACTTTAAAAAGGTGCCTGATATTTTAAAACAAGAAAGAGATCATAGATTTTTTTTTTTATATATAAAAAGAAGCTTCAAATACCACAAATTACGTACCATGTCAAATCACTTTATATTCAACTTTTGGTATAACTGTTTTTTTGTTTTTATATATTTGGAATGAATGTTTAAAAACAAACTAGATAATATTTTAAATACTAATATAAGAGCACAAATTTTGATATGATCCCTAGGACCATATTGACAAAAAAAACCTGAAAAATTACACACACACCCCAGGCCGTGGTAAAATGATTACACATTGTCCCGTCCGCGACCACAGAAAGGTTGTGGAGCACTGGATTAAACACTAACTGACTCGGTGTCTATTGAAGGTGTGATCAATGGCTCCACAGGAAGGAAACGATCCCATCTGGAGGGTCTCAGTTCTTGGGCTGAAGGAATAGGAACATTACGGTGGAGCTTGGATGACATATCAGTGGTGTGAAGTCTCAGAATAGTGTCGTCATGTGAAGTGCCCACAGGGTTTCCAGCATCGCATATCTGTAGGTCAATCTCATAAAAAAGAATACCAAGGCTCCCCGACGCTTCCTTCTTTTAAAGCCCATGCCAGCAGAGAAGTGCCAGGAGTTTCCTTTAGCTCTCGGAGCAGTTGTTCTTCGGTGATGTTGTGAATGGCTATTTTAGTTTCATAGACGTCCTTACGAGAACCACACATTTTCCCAGTAGTCCGGGTGGAGCAAGCATTGGGACGCAACAACAGCAGAGGTCGAGAACCTATGGCTCGTCTGATGGCTACTGCTGGCTTGAAGACAATGCTTTAATACAATTAAATAACGCTAAAAATGTATCTTGTAGACAAGGAGTGTCGCACTTTGAAACAGGAATGGACAGAAAACTTCACATTCTTGGAGAGCGAGAGAGCGAGAGAGAGAGAGAGAGAGAAAGAGAGACACTTGAGACTATTTTCACTTGCAATTTCCACATTTTTCCCCCTTCACGTTTCAGATTTTTGCCTTTGGACTTTTTGCACTAGTGTAGCAGAGTGGACAGTGCCTGCGTGTCGCAGTGCAATTTGGGGTTTGCTATTGGTTGGCAATGGGCATAGGTGCAAAGTACTTGAGTACACTTCAGGATTTTTTTTGTACATTTTGTAAATATTGTAAAGATTTTTTTACTTAGTATTTTTGACTACTTTGTACAGGGTACCAAAAATATAAGCAACTTTTAAATTCACGTAGTCCCAATAAATTCACGCAATCCATAAAGTACGAGGAGTAATACACAAGAACTTTAAGTACATAAGTACAAAATAAGTACAAATACTATTCTTAGTGTTCCTATGTCTAAAGAACTTTTTTCAGTTTCTTTACGTACGTCGTACTTTTTTTTTTTTTTTAGATTAAATTGTATTATACATATGTATACATATTGTAGATTTACAGTAGATTGTAGATTACTTGTAGATTACAACTCAGAATGGGGCTTGTGCCCCAATAGCGCGCTAGCTCTCTTCCTCGACAATAAATACGTGTCTTGTCGTGAATGTGTGTGTTAGTGAGAGTTGATGTTGGTTATTTTTCTATAGCAGTTTGTTCCTTATCTTGTATATAACTTTTGCCATCTGGGCCCATGAATAGCAACTGGGGGATGAATTCAGAGACGTATTGAACAGAATTTTATGTTGGTTTTACTAAAATGCATATATTTACTTGTGTTAAAATTTAAACATGGTATGACTCTCAATTCGCTTTTTTTCCAAGCTGGGCCACTTCAGATTTCAAACAGAGAAGCGAGTAGCTGACTCACTTTAAATCAGGCTTAAGGAGAGACGTAAGCGGATTCAAGCGCTTGCTCAATCAACTCGCGCAAAAACAACAGACAATAAAAACGTCTGTGTTCAAGCACCGGCAGATTAGCTGAAAAAGAGGGAAAAAAAGCTCGTGTTGGCACCGTTTTTTCAGGTTCCCACAATTGAAATCCCGAAAAATACATTAGATTGTACTGCAAATCTTCATAGAAACTTCAAGAACAATAGCTTATACATGCCAGTGTGCTGTACTTGATCAAACACACAATCGCTTAAGTGGCTTAATGTATTTGGTATTGGTATTTTTTTTTTTTTATTCTATTTTTCGAGTTTATTTTCAAGTTTATTTACATAGCGCTTTTCTCAGTCCCAACGCAAAGCCGCTATTAGAAAGTCTTTAAAAAGAAAAAAAAATCCAATGATGAATAGATGTTTCATAAATGAAAAAAAAAAAAAGTTTATTCAATTTTAAACTTTAAAATTAAACTTTATTCATTGGTGCTATTATTTGAAATTTATCAAGATATATATTAATCAGTGACAGAAGGCCAAAAGAGAAATCATTACTGTATACGTTTTATTTTACAAGTCTAGATAATACTATTTTTTAATAACTTTTGTTACTTTCCTGGTAATTAGCTGCTTTAATAAAAAAACTAAACTTGTTCCTTTTTTTTTTTTTTTAAAGTAACTATTACAAATTACTTTTAAAAATCATGGCCAGCGGTTTTAGACTTATATACAATTTGTTTTACGGACTTGCTAATAGTATTGCTAAGGCCAATTTAATGACAAACATTCCAGGATCCAGTTACTTCACTTTTGTATATTTATATATAATCAGTCAGTATGTGAAATGTGAACTTAAAAGCCAAAAACAAAGTGGCCTATTCAGGACAAGAAAGTAAAATCGTTCTCAAGTGCTCTATAATAGTGATACCAGAATAGAGTTTTGCCCTAAAATACATCTTTATAGTTTTAGCCCACAGTTAAAAAAACAACAACAAGTCTGTCTTGCGCAATGCATAGCTGCCAAATAACATAGGCGCTTGAATGGGTGGATGATGGAGCTAAAAACAAGCAAGCAAAAAGAAAAACAGGAAGAGAAAAATGGTGAGGTATGCCCAGAATGCAACGGAATGTGAGCTTGGAGCCTGACACTTGACCCCACTGCTGCCTTAAGGGGGTTAATGTAGGTCAAGTGAGTGGTGGGAAAAAGAATCAACGAGGAACAGACCCATGCTTTCCAGAAGCCACTTGGAAAAAAAAAAAAACGTAGAAGCTCTTACGTCGGTAAACATTAAAATCACCTACGCCATTCTTCCACGACCTCCTGAAGGTCAGGCTCATGTCAGGCACAGCTCGCTCCCAAAATAAGGCGTACTAAATTTGAACCGTGTAACACACCGCGGTCTGGCAGGAAGAAGCCATTGCGGTGGTCAACACAAAACCCAGTCAATGAAAAGGTTTGAAATCTGAAGACCGCAGTTCAAAGCCAGTGTAAAGCAACATGGACTACTTTGATTACGGACTGGTGTTCCGCCTTTATAGACAGTTAACAGCAGGACAACCACACAACACAAAGCGACTGTAAACCAGCGCCACCATAAAGCATTTTCGAATTCGAAAAAGCGTTTTGTTCTTCCTGTGGTCGACTCAACAAATGTCCCCGCTGTGTGCGAGACCTTCAATAACCACTTCAACGACTTCTGGTCTTCATTTAATGGCCGACCCTTTTGTGACCCCAAAGGTCGTTGAACACCTGTCTTTCTACACCGAGGCAGTGCAATAACTGAAACGTAAACACGACAGGAATTTTAACAAGCGTATACAAATCAGTGGATAATTTAAATTAGTCAATCTTGCAAAAATAAAAAAAAAACCCATGTTTCGAACTGAATGAACCTGACGGGGTTTGACTGAAAATAATAACATTTTAACCAACTTAAAGAACCACAGTAGATTGTTTGACGCTGATGGAATTCAATGCAAGTACTCCCAACACGTAGAGTATACAATATATTGTAGGTAAAACCTACAACATAGTTATGTTCTGCAAAAACCTAAACCTGGGAGTTTGTGCGTACGTAACCGGTCGGCAATCATCTGCAACATTTACGTGTACCTTGCTTGAATTTTGGCTACAATTTCAAAGAAGCCAAATGGTAAGGTTTTGATGCGTCTCAATGTCGCAAACTTCATCTTGAAATTAAACAAAACGCCTGCGCCCAGTAAGAGAGGCTTAGCGTGGGTCAAAAACCCCACTTCAAATATTTTTGAGAAGCTATCCAAGAGCGATCAGTCCGGCTTAATTAGATTCCAACATTTAAACAATTTCAGAGCAAGATCCGTATGATCTTGCTTAAAACCATAAGCAAGAAACTTTTAAACATTTGGCACTTCATGAAATGTTGAAGCGATACCAAATTAATTCTAAAGAAGTTAAAGATGGTACCGTGGTACGTTGAGATATCGCAAAAACTGCTGCAAACAAATTTTGGGGCAACCTTTAGAACCTACATTCTGGGCTACAATAAATGGGAATCTACTGTAAAAACTATAGTGGTTTTTGACAATTACAAAAAGGATAGGAGATAATCTAATCTAATCCCGTTTTAGCTCTTCCAAATCTATAAAGTGATGTAACTGCTCCACCAGTGTTATACACCTCAAAGCTTAAAGGAACACGTCCGCTTTCAAACAATTTCAATGGTCAGACTTCCGAGATGACGCTTTTAGCCAAATTAGCTTGAGTACATCTGGCTGACCAAAATTAGGGGCAATGAGGCTAATGTCAACTGTTCGAAATACAGAGAGAACATCACAGAACATATGATTTCTGCCGTGACAGTCTGTTCCAGAGATGCACCTCCCGTAATTTGATTCCGGCTAATCCGATTGATCCATGCAAAATCAGGGACATCGGCGAGGCGCTTGTTAGGAGCATTTCCTACCTCATTGCCCTCACATGGAGCGGCCTGTAAATAGCACAAAGACGGAAAGGCTGAAATGAATGCAGTCTTCAGAAAAGATGTGGGGGGAAGTGAAGGTGAAACAAGCAACCAATTTGCCCCCCAGCAGCGGCGCGGGTTTCTAAAAATACCACCGGCCGATGACCGAGAAGAAAGTATAATGAGATTTTAGAGAGATGTGTCTGAATAAGCCAAGATATGTCTAAAAGGTTGTGGTACGCCGGGGGGTCAAGGCTAAAAAAAAAAAAAAAAACTCCAAAAATAGAAACGCTGTTTATGTAAGAAAAAGTTGATTTGGGAAACATCCATCTATCCATCCATCCATCCTAAACAACTTTTAGATTTCTGGGCCACAGGGGAGCCAATCCCAACAATTCAGGGCCTGAAAGCGCAGAGTATTTAAATGACCAGCCAAACACAGAGCAAGACATACATTTACACTATGTCTCACAACTGTCCTTTATTGTTAATCGACTGTGGGAAAAAACTTGGAGAAAATTCACGCAAGTAGGGGAAGAACATGCAAACTCAAGATCTAACGAATCGATATGAACGGATCTTGGGTCTCAAACAGGTCTAACTTGTTGTGAGGTGAATCTAATGTTCAACTAAACTCAAGGCAATCACGTTTTAGACAAGAAAAAATCCCCAGGCTGTAAAAGAAGACAAAGTGAAGCTGAAGAGCAATGGAGGCAAGAATTGGTTTGCAGAATATTCATGGTAAACCATGAAGGAACTATCCAGATAAGCCTGTTGCATCCCACATTACAAAAAGGCAAAACTACGTCGAAAACTGACAAACTGCTTCTCTACGTGTGTTTGAAACGACTAAAAACGAGTGAAATCGAAAATGTCTGCTTAAGAACTATAAGGCGTCAGAAACACAAGGCCGGTTGGCGTCGTTACAGTGTTCATTAGAAGCGTCTCCAGCTTTTGGGTCACTTCACAACCCCAGGCCATTTCACAGGCTGAAGGGGATTCTTTCAAATCGACGCTAATGATCGAGCTTCCGCTTCTATTGAGCGTTTCCATTCGAGGTTCATTCTCGACCCGGTAAAGGCAAACCGAGCAACCGTCTAACAACATGAAGATGGTCCGGTTTAGAGATCATCCTTCTACTCATTTCAAAGCATTCCAGCCTGACAATCTGATTAAAAGTCTCAGGAAGTAATGAAGGGAACTTCACAAACTCGTAGAAACAAAAGAGTCTCTGTGTGGCGCTTGATATATGCTAAAGCGCATTTCGTAAATCTGCTTTGCATCTTGGTGAGACCGAATTGGCTGCTAAGTCGCTGTGGGAAAGAGGGAAGACGAATGGTCAGAAATTGCAACCAACTGAAGGCAAGACTTGAGTGGCAGTTGTGGACCAGTGGTAGGGACTTGGACATGGTTCTGCAACTGAGTGTTTTTGGGCAAGATACTGACCACCACATGCCCTACGACACCTCGGCGTAAGGTTGCCCACTGCTCACGGTTTGTGTGTATTCACTTCACTCAGAGCACAATTTCAATATGAACCCTAGTGACCATATTGACAATCACCTCAATTCTTTCATTCTTTGAGGAACAACTGGGGAGCTTTGTGATCCTCTTTTTCAAAATCACATCAGCTTGTTTTTTCCAAGCACAAGAGTCGTTTAAAAGATGGCCGTCTTTGTACGAGAGAAGGATTGGGATGACCTCAACCTCACACGCTGGTTGTTTGGCCAGAGCTTGGGATGTGGATGGCGTAGAAGCTCGTCCTCGTGTGGAATTTGGAGCCTTACGGTTAAGTACACTTTAGTGGTGCTAAAGTTCCTGTCCAAGTGGAAACCAACTAAAGACTTCCTCCCCATCTTCAGGGAAGTAGGTGTGAGAGGTCAAAGGGCAATCAGAATGAGTAATGCCAATAGGTTTCCCAGAGGCATTGAAGAATGCCGTGACTTGTGCGATGTTAAGGCCCGGACGGGACAGCAGAGCGGCGCCAGAACCCCCCCCCCCCTCCCCCCCCTCCACTTCAGGGGAAATGGTTGAAGGTGAACGCTGGGGCTTCACGCAAGAGAGGAGGGGGTCTTGGGTGGAAACGGGACGAGAGATTGAGGTTTAAAAGGGTCAAAGACATTCCTGTGTGTCTTGTTGTGAACAGAGGAAGCCAAGCGGGCGACAGTGGCTGTGTCAGCATTGTGTGTGTGTGTTTGTGTGTGTTTAAGAGAGACAGTGAGACGACGTGAGGCAAGTCAATTCAAGCCAACAAATGAGAAGTGAGCAAGTAAAACTAAGAAGCTAAGGCCATTCACTAAACCAGCTGGTATTTCAGCTGGTATAATCCTTTATCGCACCAAGAATGTTCAAGTATTTTCCGTAAAGAGCTCAACATGTGCTGTGTGTGTGTGAGAGAGAAAGAGAGCGAAAGAGCGAGCAAGATAGAGAGAAAGAAATAAAGGGAGAGAGAAGAAGAGAGAGAGGGTGATAGAGAGGGAGAGAAAGGGAGAGAGGAGGGGAGATAGAGGACGAGAGAGAAAGAGAGAGCAAGAAAGAATGCAAGAGGAAGAGAGAAAGATAGAGAGGGAGAGGACGAGAGAGCGATAGAGGGCGAGAGGGAGAAAATAAGAGAGAGAGAAAGAGAGAAAGAGAAAAAGATAGAGAGAGAGAGGGTAAGAGAGATAGAGAGAAAAAGAGGTGGTGAGTGGAAGAGAAAGAGATAGAGAAAAAGGGTAAGGGAAAGAGGAAGGGGGGTCCCAAGAAAAAACAAACAGGAAATGGGCAAGGTGAAAATTATTTAAAGAATGCATAATACCTCAAGCCCATTCACGACTCAGTTGGTGGTTATTACATCACTCATCGCTTAGCTTTTATCTGAACCATTTTACTTTTGAACAGTTTAAAACAAAGATGTTTTGAGGCTTTTAAGTTTTTTCAGTGAAGGTTTCTTGAATGAAAGAAGTGAGTAGAAGAAAAGGGGCGAGTGAGTGGGAGAGAGAGAGTGAATGCGAGAGAGAAAGATATAGTGTGAGATTGTGTAAGAGAATAATGTGAGAGAAAGAGAGAGAGAGTGTGTGTGTGAGAGAAAGAGAGAGAGAGAGAGAGTGTGTGTGTGTGTGTGAGAGAGTTAGAGTGTGTGCGAGAGAGAGCTAGTGTGTAAGAGAGTGAGAGTATAAGAGAGAGAGAGTGAGAGTGAGATAGTGTGTGAACCACTCTTTTCTCCCCAAAAGACCTAAAAACGCCACTTTAACCATTCGGCCGAGAGCTTGTGTTGGTTGAACTCAGAAACATCACTCCCTCGGTGAAAAGCAATGTTTGGGTGGGTCGGCCTACGCAGATCAGAGGAGCATCTCTCCTCCATTCAAGCTCGGATAAAAATACCAGGCGCAGGTGAAGAGGTAAGCGACGGAAAAACAGTACATCCAAAGAGGAATAAATAAAGCGCTTAATGCGAGTGGAGGGTCGGCTGGCTTGACCTGGGTTATTAATTGGCCGGGTAAGTTTTCATAGTTATTCAGCTGTTTGAAGCGCCGTCTCAGCTTTGGTTAGAAACACGTACACACTTTTCTGCTTAAAAGTGCTCAGAATACAGGAGTAAATAGATGGAGCATTGAGCGTTTTATCAATCCTGTAATTCCATGGTCCCCAACCCCCGGTCCGTGGACCAGCACCGGCCCGAAAGTATGGAATCAGATTAGTGCCAATATTGTAGTTATAATATCAAGCAAACAGAAATTGATTGAAGAAAAAATTAACAGAAATTATTCACATTTTCATTATTTTCTGTATTATTATTTTTGCTCTCAATCTTCACATTTTTGCTCTAAATTGGAAAAAAAATGCTTTACTAAATATGGAAATGAAAAACAAAAATTGTAGAAATGCTTTATTATGAACAAGTAAAAGGGCGAAGAGGCTCAGCGCATTATACATTACTGGCACACTGAGCGCTGTTTTTACCACAGACAACAGCCCGGGATATTATTTTCTAATGTTTCTTGTTAATGTTAATGCTTATAATGTTTCTTATAAAGAAGAGATGAAGAAGGGATGAGAACTGAAGAATGATTTTCAAAATGAACATGTTCTTTTTCCGTAGAACTTTCTTTGCTCAACGTATGAGCCTGGAAATTTGAATGCATGTTAATACAAATAAATACTATTATATGTTAAATACTAAATTAAAAACTAAAATCTGAAAAATTACACGCCTCGGGCATAATAAGCACTGACAAAAAGGTTGGGGACCACTGCTTTAGCTCAAATGGAAATAACTAAATCTTTACCTCCTTTACCACCAAAAAATAACGCAAAATCAAAATAACCAGGATGTTGATTAATGCGCACAAAAGCGATCACACAAATGATGCACCTTTTATTAATTTCTTTGTATCTTCTTTATCTTGCACAATTGTTCATACTATTACTATTCACAATGCCATCACTGTTTTTTTTGTTGTTGTACCAATGTTGCTGCTGCAAAACACAGACATTTCCCCTAGTGGGATAAATAAGGTCTCCATTCATTCATTCATTCAAAATAGTGGCTTATGGAGAGACACAAAGCCAAATTACTTGATTATTTAGGTGGAGTGAAAAGAAAAAATCCATATCAATATTTATGAATTTGTGGATCCAGAAACGTGAATAGCATCACCACATCCTCACACAACCTGTGTGCATCGGAACATTGAAGAATGATGCGTGTAGACGGCAGAATAAAAGCGGGCCCATGATTTGCCTTTGAGGTGTCTCCTGTTACCTGCAACAGCACTGGCTATTTTTAGACGCAATGTCGAGGGACTGTCAGTGTATTTTAAGCTATGCCCCTTCTGCCCACTACATACCCTTGAGAGATCCCAGAGAGAGTGAGGGAAGGGCAAAAAAAAAAAAAAAAAACGCCAGGTGAAAGAGAAAAACCAGACCCCAAGTCAGATTACGCTAAGCCCCTTTCAACTCCACACTCAACATGCCGGCGCTGGGTTTTGACAGGTACTTAAAGCGAGGTCTGGACTGTTCAGGAACCATCTGCTTTAATAGAGGAAGTGAGATCAGCCATTAAGTTAATGCGCTTCTGTGACTAAATGGACAGAGCAACTCAATGGCCTTTGGATGGAAAGGAAAGATGTATAAAACAGACCGATAGGGAGGAAAAAAAAGATGAATGGAGATCCGAGGACTACAGAATGAAGGGTGGCAGGCCATTGAGGACGAGAGCAAGACCAGTACAATGGCTGAAGCGAGACAAGAAGACGGATATACGGGTTGCGGGGTCAGTGGGAGGGATCTAGTACAGGGGTCTTCACACTTTATCAGCTGGGAAGCTACCGTAAAACCTCTAATAGAAGACCACCATGACGAAAAGTTAAAAAACATAACACCAAAAGAGTATCTGAAAACGATACTTGAGTGAAAGTACGGACACCTTACTGAAAAAAATATATCATTACAAGTCACCAATCCAAGAAGACTTGAGTAAAAGTTGTAAAGTATCCAATTTTAAAAGAACTAGAGCATTTTACTCAACACTAAAAAAACACCAAGAAATGTGAAAAGAAACATTTTAATTATGAGGATTAATTTCCTAATGTAGAAATGACATTTCAATATTCCCAACTGGCAGAACAAAATAGATAAAAAGAAACAAATAGTCAGTCTCGGTCAAACTCAAATGTGCAAAAAAAGAGCAACCACTAATTCACGTTCACACAATTTAGCTCGTAAAAAGAATTCAGTACCTTCAGCATCCTGCAGATGGCGACACCATGTAGTCGAGTATAATACTACTTTGTACTGAGTAATACTTAAGTACTTTGCACCACTGATCTACAAACTATAAAAAAAATATCTAAAAATACCCAATACTGCCGCAGTGACTAACAAACGTATTATGACCTTCTATTTGGGAAAAAAAAAACCCTTCCCATTCTGTGACAAAAAGTCGACGTCATTGGATTAGTAATTTAAACCCGTGAAACTGGGTAGCTTCAAGCGAGTGGATTGGCTGCCCAGACTGTCAATCAACCGACAAATGCATGGTGAGAATAAATGATAGGCTGGAGTTTTCTTCTCTTTTTTTCAGATTATGTAACATTTTTTTTTAGACTTCCAGTGTTTCTCACAATCCACCTACTGGTAAAAAAAAAGGTGCAAACCATTGCGCAAAAAGTGTAAAAAATAAAATTGCTCGGAAAAGCGCCGCAACACACATTGACGCACTTTTCTACCCACTCTTCAGGACAAAATGAGGTGCGAGTGCTCGGGCTATGATGATGAAACGCCTTCCTTGTCCTGGCAAGTCTTTGGAATGCCCACTTCCTGCCCAGAGCTCTGCTTTTTGGTCTGTAATGCGAGCCTTCCCCCGGGTCACGCTATCTATAGCCATTGACTTCCGTCGTGTCATGTCTTGTCACCAGAGTCGGTGGCAGGGCTTAAACCTGGCATCAACACCTCGCGGACACATGATCTCCTGCTCTTAACTCCACAGGAAAAGCCTCTCGCCTGCTTCCTGTCTGTCAACCCCCGCACGCGCGCTTGGGATTTTAACAGACGGATGCTCAAACTTCCATGTTTGGCTGCAGCGTGGATGGAGTTTGCGTCTGACAGAACTACGGTCCAGAATCACTGAACAGACTCAACTGGGCTGATTTTAAAAGCTCGGTGTTGTTCCAACGAGAAAGAAAATGGTGAGGAAAGAACTGCTGTGCAAGAATAAATGACTCCTGCAGTTCTGGGAAACCAACAACAGATATATTCTGTTTATAAGTGTACATAAACACATTAAAAAATGTTTATTATGGTAAATTCTTAAAAAAAGTTTTCTAGTTTGACTTTCTAAATATTGACTTTTTTTTATTTGAAAAGGCTGCTGTTTTAAAGCTTAAAAAAAAAAAAAAAAAAAAAGATTTATGGTATACAACAAATTACTAAAAAAAAAAAAAAAAACCCACATATATATACACACCACACACAGATAAATAAGCACAAAGGCATAATATTTAGTAAATACAATAAATACAATTATTATTAAAAATAATATTTTATTACTTTCTTCATTAGAGGGTTAAAGTTTACAGGGTTTTTAATAAAAATGGTATATAAATAATCAACAAACAAATAAACAAAAATAATAAATATATTTTATAGACATGTACACACCATGGCACCTATTATTATTATTATAAACAAACATATGTAGATATATACAATAACGTATTTATTACAATTTCCCAATAACAAAAACAATTCTAAAAAGCTGTAACAAAAGTAAACCTAAAAAGGCGTTTGTTTCACAGACATTAATGTGTGTGTGTGTGTGTGTGTGTGTGTGTGTGTGTGTGTGCATTAATATTTCTTTAGCCTATGCAAACTGCACGTTTCCCTTCTGACTGAGATTCTGGGAGACGTGGCGTGAAACGACTTTATTCAGCGATGGCGCTTTCCGAGTTATTTCTGGGTATGATAACTAGTTGTTATTTTGGGATATAATAAAAAAAAAAAGATCCCTAAGCAAGGGTGTGTAAATCACAACCAAGAGTCGTCATAGACAGAGCAGCGCCAACTGACAAGCACACACACACACACACACACACACACACACACACAGACTCGCTCATGGGGAAGTGATGGCAGGAAGCATCACACAAAAAGGCGCCATGGGTCATACTCGTCTCTCATCCACTTCCTCCTGTCTGCGCTCCCACGCACGCACGCACACACACGAGGCCGGGCCGCACAGCGAGGAAACTCTGCCCTGAGGCATTCTGGGATGTTCGGAGGCAGATCTTGCAAAGATTCCCAGTAAACAAGTCGAGACAGTTCGCATCCATGAGCTGCCTGACTCTCAAGTTGTTAACATTTCCACCGATCTGGATTTGACGTTTAACTAGACGATGATGTGTTCGACGAAATGGCGTTTTTGAGTCACGCTAGTCTGAAACATTGTGTCCCACTTCCTGTATTTCTATGTACGACGCGTTTAAGGAAGATAAACGTGACGAATCGGGCTAGTGCCGTAATTAACAAACGTAAAAGTATTAAAAGATGATTACAAATGCTTCAAGAAACAAAAAAATGTATGTGAATTCTACAAGATAAAAATGTAAATGAATTGAACGGAGAAGCATTTTTGCTTGTTTTTTTTTTTAAATAAATTAACATTTGACATTTATGGCACTAGTCTGAATCCATAGTGACAAGTTCTCAACTATATGACATATAACTAAATTCATTAGTTTTTAACTCGACTATAAGATAAGAAACTGCTTTCACAGCAGATAAAGATGAACGTTTAGACCCATATAAAAGGTAAAAAGACATTTCTGCTATAAATGACGTTGGAAAGATGATGAATGAACAATGTATCCCATTCATGAGGGGAAAAAAACAATGAATAAAAAGTTGAAAATGTAAAGTATTGAAAAAGTTGAAAATGTAAAGTTAAAAAGTTGAAAATGTAAAGTTGAAAAGATGAAACTTTGGAGACGAGAAGATGAATCTAGTAAGATTCGGTTTTAACGTTTAGGAAGTGGAACGACATTTCTAACGACAAAAAAAAACCACTAAAAATAAAAGTCAAAATACAAATTGAAAAGATGACACAAGAACGTACAATTCGAAATGTTGACACTAATTCCATCGAAAACCGTTGGGAACTGGCTGACGACCAAAAAAGCAGTTTGAGATTCTATAATGGAAAGTGTGTTATAAAAAAAAACATTATTATTGTTATTAACATGACAATTAAGAACAAATTAGTGATTAGCTAAAAGTGAAGCCCACACTGCAAAAAATAATAAGCTTGCCAAAAAAAAGACAAAAGACAAAAAAAAATTACACAATAAATCTTATTTTTTTCTTATACAAGATAAATTAACTAAAAGGTGAAATGTTTATTTGCTTGTTAAAAAAATAGGACTTGTTTCAAGCTTACCAAGTCAAATTTTCTCTAGATTTAAGTCATTTTTACACATTTGTTTACATTTTTTTAAAATATTTTTCAATTTTTGCAGGGTGACGCTCCCAACTCACAGAGCTGAGAAAAGAAAAAGACGTTTCGTATGAACAAAAGTGCCCGGGAATACCCGTAATCAAATCATAAAGGGCACGTGGATAAGAATTAAAGCTGAAAATCTAGGAGACAAATCCAGAAAAGCACATGAAAGCGGGTGATTTTGCTCTTTGTTGTGACGCTTTATGAAACGGAAATCACTTTTAAATGTAGATGCAATTTTGTTTTTGCATAAAATATTCATCCGAAAGCGGTTTTTCCGACTGTGAGGAGTCAGGGGCCTAAATGCAGCAATTCCCATTTTGTGAAGGCATCTGCGGCGTTCCTTTCACAGTGCGGCGTGCGACAGACAAAGAGAGAGATGGAACAGAAAGAGAAAGAGAGAAGTCTATTATTAGTCCGTGGCTCCGACGGCAAAGCGAGGTCAAATCAGAACCCGGCTTCGGGCACGTGTGCGCTCGCTGTGTTTGTGCTTTCACGCTCGAGCTGATCCACAGAGACACAACTCAAGCGTTCCAAAAAAAAAAAATATATATAGAAAAAAAAAAAAAAAGAAGAGAAGGAAGAGAGAACAAGCGTGGTGGGTTTCAGTGTAAAACGGAAAGCACGCGCAATGCACATGATGCTAATTTCGGAAGGGAACACGACAGGCGGCAAACTGGGAAACAAATAAAGCGTTTAAATGTTGTGAATTAGCGAAGGGGGGGGGGGGGCATGCGTCACGGAAAACAGCAGATGGTAAAATAAAACTCAAATGTGCTTTATGAATCACCAAAAGTGGCGACTAAATTCAACGCACTGAATAAATGTGAGAATTTTTATTTAATATTTATCCTGCGGTTGTTTTGGAGTAGTTTCTGAACCAGTAAAGCAGGCCACTGGAAACCCACTTTAACTGGCCGGTGCTTCCCCCTGCAGGACAAACTGGTTTTTGCATTTACTGTTGCTTCCAGACTTTTGAGTTTTTTTGGATTATTCACCATTTTTTATCAAACATTGGCACAATCAAAAAACAAAAACTAAACATATCGTACCATAAGGCAAACTTAAAATCTTGTTCCATCTCTATTCTTTTCAATTTTTCAAAAATGTACTCTATCTGATTCGAAATGCTGGTTTGGATTGGCATTTTTACAAAAACAAATACAGTGATAGCCCCATTACGAAATAAACTCGTGCCGACGGTCACTTCATTGGGCAAAAATTTCGTTAGCTGAGCCGCTAACATGTACTCCATCTTTTCTGTGTCATGACTTGATAAATTCAAACTACTTTTTTTTTTATAAATGATAAAAATATTGGTAATAAACGTAATAAAAACAAGTTTAGCTTGCCCTTTGGTGGATGTTTATAAAGGTACAATAAATAATGATACCCCGACAACAACATTTCATCAACAATTACAGCCATCTTGAAAATACGTCATGCAAATCCAAAGCAAAATAGTGACTACAGAAATCTCAACAAATTGCACAACGTCATTTTAAGATGGTGGCTCTAAAGGGGAAAAAAAAAAAAAAAACATTCGCCATTGTGGGAGAAGACAAGCTTATTTTATATTTTGGAAGCAAGATCTCTGACCCAACTAGTGTTTTTGTTGTTTTTTGTTTACGTGACGTGCAAAGAAGCTTAAACAACTGTTAAATACACATCTGGACTTACATCTCCATGCATGCGGTAAGAAAAAGACGCGCTCCTTTCATACAGCGAAAATATTTCAGAACTCGGGACGACATTTCAACAATTCGTTAATCGGAAATTTCGTTGTGCAAAGCTACAAGTGTGAACGCTAAAATTACACAATAGTGAGAACTTTCAAAAAATTGAGTTCGTCTTCAAAACGATCAGGAAAGAGACATTTACTGATGGTGTGCTGCAAAATCCGGAACATTTTGAACAATCCTACCGTTTGTCTAGCAAGAGGTCTGAATAAGTAACTTGAACTGACCTCTGCGGACGAACAGACCCGGCCCACCTCCACCACCTGGGGGTCTCCGGACTGTATATCGGTCACTACGGGGTTAATCTGCAGAAACAGGAGTGATGGTGTCAGCGATCTACATCCGCTCCTCACAAAACAAACACATCGATTGATCGGCGAGCAGGAAGTGGTATTGATGGTGGGATGGCCGGAGCCTGACCTGGATGGTGCCGTTCTCGGCGCAGTGTTGGTGCGGAGAGCGCGGGTAAATGTCCGTGAGGTGTGGAGGCGGGTCCACGGTCACTCGCCGGCTGTGGCGGTTCATCAGGTCTCTGTAGTCCAGCGAGTCGAAGTTGCTCTTCCACATCAGGACCTGAAAGAGCAGGAGATGAGCAGGAGCGAGGGAGGATTCAGAGTCTGGTCCAGACGTGATGTTCACCTGAGTGTCTGAGCCTCCGGAGGTGAACAGCTCTCCGTCTCGAGAGAAGGCCACCGTCAACACCGGACCCTGACACAAACACCGTCCATTAATGACACACGGACAGGGAAATATCTGAATTAGTTTTGTTATTTAACGACAATGTACAGATTAAGAAAAAAACACATCTAATATTGTAGATATAGACATGTCTGCGTGTGTGTGCTTACATAATACATAAAATATTTAAAACAACATTAATATGATATAAAATAATAAAGAGGGTAATATGTAGAAAATCCCTAGAGTGAAACAATATTTTGCTGACAAATAAACATACTGTACACACATTACTTAAATATACAAGAGATAGAAAAACATGTATGGTTGTCATTGTGTGTGAACAGAAGGTGCGACAGATCTTGAAAGGTTTACATTTGCAACAATGTAACATTTTTTACAACTTTTTATTTTGTAAAAATAAAACATGATTTTCATTTGATCTAATGACAAAACCATTTACAAGAAAAACGCTTTTAATTGGTTCATGTATAACCAATAAAATATTTTCCAAATTAATATAGAATTCAGAATATATGCTTGAATGGTGAAAGGTTTTTGGTATGGCCAAAATATACTTGGTATGAATGATATTTTTTACATTAATAAATGTGTGTGTGTGTGTGTGTGTGTGTGTGTGTGTGNNNGTGTGTGTGTGTGTGTGGGGGGGGGGTTATATTTGTGTAAACCCCCCCTTTACACAAATATAAATGTCGGTAAATATTCATTTTTTACAGATTTGTTTTATTTATGGCTTGCCATATTTTCATTAATTCTATTTTTTAAAAATGTTTGATTTTATGTGTGTGTTTGTTAGAGCTGCGCAATTAATCGTTAAAAGATCACAATCTCAATCCCACCCATGTATATAAAAAGGATTATAAAAGAAATAAAACCTTTTAACTTAACATCATTACTTTTACATTTTTTCCCCTCACATTTATTGTAATTTAAACCAAAGAGTAGGACGTGTTATTCTATTTCTGTTTGACAACCTGGGTTCAGGGTTAGTTGTGAAAAAAAAAAAAAAATTCCAGAATGTGATCTTTAAGGTGCGCTTTGAGATGATTAAAACTGTGAAAAGCGCCTTACAAATGCTCTGAAATTGAACTTATTCTAAGCAAAAAAAAACCGTGATTCTCATTTTATCCAGAATCATGTGGCTCTAGTATTCATGCAAGTTCCCATTGCTCACGTTTTGCACATCCTATAGCTTAATTCAAAACCACACACGCGTCGTGAAGGGGTTTAAAGTGGGTGATGCTGACACCTTGTGGCCATGCAGCGTGTAGATGAGCCGTCCTTCCAGCAGGTCCAGGATCTTCACGGTATTGTCACTGGAGCCACTGATCACATAGTTTCCCGATGGGTGGAAGGAGAAGCAGTTGACTCCTGCTTTATGAACTGCAGAAGCCAAAATGCTTAATTATACAGTTTCGGTGCTCGGTATGAAAAAAAAAAAGAACTTTTGTAGATATGCAGCCCACCATTTTAAAATAAATTATTACTTGCCGCACACAATCACGCACTGCATAAATGCTTTTTGACTGTTCCACAGTAAAACACAATATAAATAATAAAATGTTAAAATCCCTAAAAGCTTAATAACATATAAAGAATGATTACCTTGGTAGTGCTGAATGAGCTTGTTGGTGCGAATATCCCAGATTTTTAAGGTGTTGTCGGCTCCTGATGATGCCATGCAAGTGCCACTAGAGTTAAAGTCCACAAACGTGGCTGAACTGAAAAAAGACAGACGAATACAAAAAAAATCATCTTAATACTTATAAGTAAATATATTGGATTTCTAGTAAGCCAATCACAGGGCAGACACTCAAAGCATTTAGTTGAAACCGAAAGTCAGAATGAGAAGAAAGGTGATTTAAGTGACCTGATCTACTGGGATTTTCATGCACACTCATGTCTACGGTTTACAGAGAATGGTTCAAAAAGGAGAAACTAACAGAATCTCTGACTGAGCAAAACTCGAAGCGGATTGGCAACAGCAGCAGAAGCCCACACTGGGTGCCTCCCCATAAAAGCTAGACTTCCAGGTCCAGGCTACAATTCACACAGCTTGCCAAAATTTGACAATGGATGATTGGAAAAACATTGTATGGATTGAATCTCCATCTCAGCTGGACCGTTCGGATGGTAGGGTCCGAATCTGGGCTCTGCTTGTATCAGCAGTGCTGGTGGATTAATGATGAGGGGGTATTTTCTCGACACATGTTGAACTTGTTATTACCAACTAAGCATTGTGTCAACACCACAGCCTCTTGTTGCTGACCATGTCCGTCTCTGTATGACCACAATTTACCCATAGCTACTTCCAGCAGGTTAACACATAAAGCACAAATGAAGTGTCCGGTGAGTGTATAATATGCACAGTGGTGTAAAATACTTGGGTAAATGTTACTTAAGTATTTTTGTCTACTTTGTACTTGTACTGGATATAAAAAATACTTTTACTCTGAAGGTACTGGATGCTGTTTATTAGCTAAATCACGTGAATGTGAATTAGCGGTTCCACGCTTTTGCACATTTGAGTTGAGTGAGACTGACTTTTTGTTCTTTTTGATCGATTTTGTTGTGCCATTTTGAAACATTGAGGTGTTAAATTCCATTTCAATATTAGAAACTAAAACCTCATACATAAAGATGTTCTTGTTTTTCACTTTTCTTGGTGTTTATTGAGCCTCATTTCAATGCAAGTAACAGTTTAAAATTGGACACTTTACGACTTTTAGTCTTCTCGGGATTGGCAACTTGTAACTTGTAATGGAGTCACTCCCTCAAGTATCCGTACTTTAGTATGGTTTTTAGGTTCTCTGAATGCATTTAAATGTACATATGTGTACGTATACAATTGAAGGAATTGGTTCTGACCCGGTGCAGTCCGTGAAGATATTGATGCATTGGCGTGTGGAACTGTCCCAGAGACGAACGGTCCGGTCATCCCCACATGAAGCGATGAGACGACCGTCTGGAGAAAACCTGACAGGAGGAGTATTAGCGTCTGATCATTTCCGTGGGGCAGAGAAGATCACACCATGAGTTTTACCTGGCACAGCGGACCCAGTTGGTGTGACGGTTGAGAGAATAGAGAAACTTCTTGCGTTCCACGCCCCACACTTTCACCGACTTGTCATCTGATGCCGTGACCAGCCTTTGTCCGTCAGTGGAGAACTGGACGCTCCGTACGCCGGCTGTGTGAGCTTTCAGCACGGTCGACTCGCCTTTTCTGTAAAGTACATCCGGCTATAAAATAACGTAATGATAAAACAGCGTCACACGGCGTTCGCTCACATGTTAGGAACCCAGAGTCGAACGGTCTGGTCTCTGGATGAGGACGCCATCAAAGAGCCACTGGGAGCAAAATGAACTCCAGTGATTATGTCCGTGTGTCCCACGAATCTGTAGGCCCGGGCTTTAGGAGCAAGGTTCCAGATCATCAAGGCCTTATCACAAGATCCAGTAGCTGAGGAAAAGGTTGTAAAGGTTCAGGAGGGGATATCGATAACGGTCAGGATCGGGCAGAATATAACGCTTAGAATCTAGAAGTAACAAATAATGTGAATTATAAGTGCAAAAAAAGTATCAATAAAATCATAAAATATATATATAAATGTATTTTTATGTCATTTATTTTATTTTTAATTTATTTATATTATATATATATAAATATCAATAAAAGAAAAAAGTATGCATGTATGTACGTATGTATGTATGTATATATATACGTACATACACACAGTATTTTTTTTAATAATTTTTATCATTATTCATTTATCATTATTAATGTAAACAAATACGTTTACATGTCCTTACATATTATCTTTTTTTTTTTACAGTATGTGTATATAAGCATGCTATATACAGTCTCAACACTTCACTTGGATGAGTTAAAAGCAGAGCACCAATTTCGATCTGGTTCGCCATATTCACAATCTCACTCACTTTATTTTACTTTACTTTATTGCATGAACATCCTTTTGTTCCTTTTCATCCTCTGCTTTTCACCAAACAGCATAAAAGACTCAAACCTCGCCCTAGCGGTCTCTGCTGACAAGTCTTATATACATTCAATATAATTCGTTTTTTAAATTGAAAAAAAAAAATAAATATGAAATGTATTATGTACTAACAAATAAATAAAATCTATAAACGAATTAATAGATAGATTGATAAATAAACCGGCAGGCAAATCACAATTAGACTAAGATAAATGTAAAACAAAAACATGAACTTAGCTGCAGGCGCTCATTGTGGGTTTCCAGTATTTTTTTTTATCAGCAGCCAATCAAATCGAATAGTTCTTTATATTCCACGTTTAACATCAATTTACAAACATATATGAGCTTATGACATCATGGAACTTTCTCACTAAACACCAGAGTAATAACCAAGTTCCCTACAATAACTGTCAGGTTTCAGCCCTTCAGACATGAACCCATTAAAGTTAAACCAACACACAATGAGTCAAAAGCTAATAAATAATCTATTTAAGTAATCTACGGCACAAATTGCACATTTTATTTCAAAGGTAAGAGGCTTGGAACAGGTTCACTGAGACATTCTGTCAAACCAACAAAGAAACTACAGGAAAAGCTCATACCTAGCTGTTTTTTGTTGGGATTGAAGTCAGCACATGTAACTACATCTTTGTGACCTTTGAAATTTCTCTGAAGCGTAGGATCTTCCTGATGAGAAAAATAAAAACAAAAACGTTAAGAAATTGTACTTTAACAGTTTATTAAAATTAATTAAATTAAAATAGTGGTGACATTTAATTTATAACGTGTACTGTAAATTGGCTGTAAATGTATGACTTTATTTAAAAATTCACAATTTGTTGTTTTTAAATTTGCAATACAAATGATTTACATATACCGCACACACAGAAACACAAGCATTTCAAAATTAGGAAAAATAAAATAACCGCAGCTTTATATAGACATGTACACTTGAAAATATTTATTGACGTAATTTTACGAGTCAACGAAAAACTGAAACTTTATATGCTCAACAGCTAAAAGCTAAACGAATCTTAGCATAAACGATTCGCAAATTTTCGTTAAAGCTGCACATTCTAGTGACGTCTTACCATAAAAGAAGCCATCGTCTCCGTTGAATTTGTATTTCAGATCAAATCCAACAAAATTAAAATTTCGAGTTGAAAGTCAAAGAAAAATGCATTTTGAGCCACTTCCGTTTTCTCAAACAAACCGCGTTTCTTCCAGGCAGCATCAACCGATTAGCGAATCATCGAGCACGCACAGAAAAACCGATGAGCTCACTTGTTGCTTTTTACAGTCACGAATAGCGAATTATTAATTTGCACTGATAACACCTATTTACACAAATCATGTTAATATCCAGCGGTCCATATTAAACTCGCACTACATTCCAACGTACCTAAAAGGCTTAGAGCATGTGCAATCTAATCTCTCTTCGGATTTATCGCGTAACCGTCAACATTTTAAATTATACAAAACAATACTAGTAAATACATCTACAGCAGTAAACACGATAAATAAATCACAACCGCCGCCGGGTCAAGTTGCCACCGCATTACAGTCGCATGAAAGTCGAGCTGTCGCGATTACGAATCGATTAAACGGTCTGGATGATCGTTTACGGCTTCCGTAGGAACGCCGTTGCTTGGTAACAGTAGCAAACATCATAACGCTAGCAAACAAGCTTGGCGGCTTGTCCAAGCGTTGCTGTCGTGTTTGTAGTTTGGATGCTAGCGTAACTGCTCGCGTGAGATGTCGGTGCTACGAGGAATAGGCGATGTAGCCGTGAGTGTTTACTGTCATTTGCACATTTGCAGTGTGTGATATTCACCAATTGGTTCGTAATGTTTTACAAACGTTTAATGTTTATTGTGACGGCAGGTGTGAAAGATAATCCGACTCTGATGCTTCGTCGTTGCAGTCACGCATTAAACTCTGACATCAGCCGGCGTTTAGACGAATTAATTCGTTTGTTCGTAAATGATCGGTGTGTTTTGAGCTGACTAGCACATTTATGAATCAGACCCTGATATCACTTGATTAGAATGTATTTAGGTTCACTAGTGTTTACGTTGACTGACACACGCACGCGCACGCACGCACGCACGCACGCACGCACGCACGCACACACACACACACACACACACACACAGCGTTTGGTTGAGTTCAGTAGAAGTTCTATGTGTATCCTGAATAGACACAAAATATTTTGGTCAGACTAAAAACTGCATTTTATATATATATAAAAAATATATTTGTATATGCATAAACGGGAAAGCAACGTATAATAACAAACAAAGATGCTATTTTCCTAAACGGTTAATGGATTAATGATTTGTTTTTAATTTCCACCAGTATTTAAGGAAGAGGATTCCACAAAATCCCAAATATCAACATGTGAAAACGAGGCTTGACACGGGTACTGTCACACACCGTTCTGGCAAATATTACAACTTATTTTGTCTTTATATGCCACTTATATATGCTTATAAATATATACAATGTTTGATGTTATCTAGGCTGCAGTCTTACAAAGTACATGGAGAGGATTGAGGAAGGACGGAAAAGTAAGTCAATCAAAACAATCGAATCAGAATCGGTCCAGTATATATTTTTTTAACTAATAACCTTAACGTGAGACTTTTAAGATTAAAAAAAAAAAAAAGATTGCCGTAAATCTGTTCTCAAAGTTGTCAAGTCAACTTTAATTGCAAAAGCACTTTAAAAACAACAAGCTGAAAGTTAAAGTGGTTACATTAAAAAAGCAATGTCGCATAATGAAAAAAAGTACATTTATGATAAAAAATGAACTAAAATCATCATACCTTGCGAGGTGTCCAATATTTTTGTCGTATTTAGTCCTTCCTGTTTTGAATGCACCAAATATTAAAGAACTAAAAGGAAGGACTAAATACAATCATTCAATAGAGAAACCTAATCATAAGCCCAATAATGAAAAAATAAAAACAACTTTTTGTAACCCTTTAATTCAAAAATACTAGTTATTAAGCCAGAAGTCTGTGTTGTAAACGTGTCATAACTGTATTATCACTCTTTTCAGATTACAGATATCGGAAGGGTGAACTTTTCAAAAGATTCAAAGTGACGACGTTTGCGCAGCTGGTGAGTGAGGACGCACTTAGCAATTTTAATAACTTTTCACAATTTAATCCCAATTTGTGCTGGTTTCCTTCAGGTAATCCACGTGGCTGCGGTTTCTGATTTTGAGGACATTAGCGCAGACGGTAAAACCATAAACATTCCTTATTGGCGTAATTTCCGGTCACGTTTCCGTGTCAAACTCGCTCTTTCATCCCAGAGGACAGTTCGATAAAGGAGGAGTCAGGGGAGATGAAGCAGGTGTCGGAGGAAGCGAACGATTCGCCGCAGCCCGCTCTTCCCCTCCCACAGAATACGGACAACGAGAATTCTCCACGTGTCGGCGGTTGTCCGAGAACCATGTTTCAAAGGTAACTATCTATCTGTTGATTCGAATCCGTAAAGCTATCGGGTGCACATTTTAGAAAAAGGGGAAAAAAAGGGGGAAACGAGCAAAATATAAAGGTATACAACAGCATTCTCTGACTATAAAGTGTTCAACAAATAAAGTGTTCCATATACGGAGTAGAAATGTATCCGTGAAACATTGTTTTAATATGTTTAAATTAGTGCTGTCAAAGTTAACGCGTTAACGTGATTCATTTTAAGTGCTTAATCGTGTCAATTATTTTTAACGCCATTAATCACAGCAATTTCTTTACATTCGGTTTGGCAACGTGAAATGCGCTCTAATGATGTGCCCATTAAGTCCGCAGCTCACAGTCATTGAGTTCAGGTGTTGTCACTTAAGCGCAAAGTGTTTAAGTGACACTGACCTACTTTTCCCAGTTCCTACTTTTCCAACTGCAAATAACTTGCTCTGTTCCAATAGCCTAAGCTTTAGATTTATACGGATTAGATAAAGAGACAACACTGTATTTACTTACATTTATCTTAAAAAAACAGACGTTCTAAGCTTTATGTAGACATATGTTTCATGTTAGAGTGATAAGTATTATTTAAGCTACAGTTCGTTTTCAGCAAACAAAGAGAAAGCAAAACACGCATCACATTTTTGTTTTATTATTATTATTATTATTATTATTATTTCTTTTTTTAACAAAAACATTTTTTTACAGTATTTAAACATTAATTTACATATTACACCTCAATATCCAATATTACAAGCTTCAGTCATTTAATTGCGATTAATGCGATTAACTAGTTAAAAAAATGTATCGTTTTACAGCCCAATATATTTATTTTCAAATTACATATATTTAATGTATGGGGCATTTTAAATACGTTTTATATGCATGCATATATTGTTAATAGTTTCATATAAAGCCTAAAGAAGACAGAAAGATTGAAATATATAAATAGCTATACTTCCATGTATTTAAACATATTGAGCAGAATAAACAGAATACACTTTATAGGAAAATATATTAAAAGGGGGTTAATGTAATGAACACATTTTTATGTAAAAACATAGGCTTAAAAATATTTTCCACATTATTTTATACCCGCTGCATCAGATTTTAGTTTCAGTTTGTGTTTATGGGGTGTTGTAATATTTTAAGCTATCTAGTGTGATTTGACATTTAGAATATTTATTCTTTGTTTTACTTAAGTGTGCAATACTGTCAATGTTGACATTGTATTTAATTGTAAAAACGCTGTATTTCCGTAGCCTCATCAGTGGTGTGGGCGAACTGGATCTGGACGAGAGCCAGAAGACCAAAAAAGTGTCTGCTTCCAACATCTTAGACGTTCCGTACCCTGACTGTCCTTACCTGCTGCTGGATGTCCGGGACCAGGACGAGTACGACCAGTGTCATATAATCAGCGGTGAGTGGCTAAGCATGCTGGGTAATGATGTGTGTGAGCGTGACGAGGGCTGTTCTTCTGGACACAGCTTACAGTTTCCCCATCACGAGGTTATCAAGAACGATCAATCCATACACTAAAGAAGTGCTGGATTATGTATCCTTTTATTGCTCTTATCATCTGTCTATCCATTGTCTGTTTATCTTTTATACATCTTATTTTACCCGTCTGTCTGTCTGATTGTCTATTTCTGTCCATTTATCTACTGTTTATCTTGATCTGCATGTCTGTATCTGTCTATCTGTCTGTCTGTCTGTCTGTCTGTCTGTCTGTCTGTCTGTCCGTCCGTCCGTCCGTCCGTCCGTCCGTCCG
>CM051501.1:3915489-3934605 GCA_028031935.1 Paedocypris micromegethes | reverse complement strand
TCTTTCTTTCTTTCTTTCTAGAAATCCATCCATCCCTGAAGGATCCCTTGGACGTTTGTCCAAGCCTGAACCTTCTGTTTGTCTATCCCTCTCTGTCCATCTTTCTGTAGATAAACCTCCATCCTTTCCTTAAATACCATTCACTTTAGTCGCAGAGTTCCCTCATTTTCAGTCTAAAAGTCTTTTAACAAGTTTTCAGAAAAACGCTTCCGGAAAAATCATAATCATGTATGACGACGACGAGCTGAAAGCGAGTCAAGCCGCCACCATCCTGTGTGAGCGCGGCTTCGACAACGTCTTCCTGCTGTCGGGAGGTGAAGCCTCCATCACTTCTCTCTTATTAACATACTGCCATTCACTTTTACACACTTTATTACGGTTAAATGCTACATTTCATGTTTTAGAGTATAGTCGTTATTTACCAATGTTTTCATTCCAAATTAATTTATCATTTCACTCCAAATTTTATAGCAAAAATGTGACTCAAATAACCCAAAATAATGTGAAAAAAGTAACCCAAAATTATGTGTTGTGCTTTAGTCAATGATCCTTTTTCACTCATTTTCAATCTGATCCATCATTGTCTGTCTCCTTCCTCAATAAGGATTAAAAGTTGTGGCTCAGAAGATTCCTGAGGGACTGACGACCGGATTGTTCCCCACTTCCTGTCTCCCGGAACCTTCTGGACCTAAAGGCCGGAAACGGTCGGTGCGGGAGCCGATCTCACTGCCGGCCCAGAAAAGTTGTCGCTTCACCACGGAAGAACTCAACAAAATCCAGTGTTATCTGGAAGAGGTGTACGTTCCCAGCGAAACCAGCAGTGAGTCGGAGCAATGCTGCCTCTAGTGGCCATATCAACAAACTCACTCAATCACTCACTTAATACTTTAGAATTTGTAATCTGACACTTTGACATTCACAATGTGATAAAAAAATATAAGTTCATCATCAACCTTCAACATCAAGAACAGATTGAGAGCAACATCGGACAATATTCAAATCGTATTGACGCGAATATAAGCCCCCCCTTATTTTTCATGCACAAAATAAAAGAAAAAATCTTTTTTTGTTTTTTGCTAAATTACATTATTGTTCTCTTTAAAATACCGTATTTACGCGAATATAAGCACCCTTTTTTTGCATTTCCGACGCTCTAAAACTTGGTTATTATCGCCAGTTTCAAATTTGTGCGTAAATACGAGTCACAAGATAGGTTTGTTAAACCTGGTTTGGTGAACCAGAAATGTAAAAAACCAAGATGTATTTATTTATTTATTTTTTGCGTCTGGGGCTGCTTATATTTATGCGTAAATTCAATGTCGGTTTACTTAAAAATAATAAAACAGTAATCTATTCTAGCGATGGTAACTACACTTCCCATCATGCTTTGCTGCTCACTGGTTCCCATGAGCCTTTGCACTAAAAGAGCATAGAGTAAAGCTGACTGAGCTCGGTTTTTGTTAGACGTAAATATTAGAACAGTCACGTTTTTCTCTGTGTAGCAGACAGAGCGATTTGATTGTATTTGACTCGCTGTTCTTCGTTTTGAACTGTTTTCTGTTTGCTCCGAAGCTTTTGCAGCTGCTGGTCTCGGTTTCAAGCGCTAGCCCGTTAGCCTTTAGCACGGCGATCTACCGGATGCAATATGGTCTGTCTGTTCAAATATTAATGATTGCATTTAGATTAATCTTACTTCTTCCAGTGTTATTTTGTTCATGTTAAGTGTCGCAACGTTTCTGTTTATTTATTTCTGTTTTTGAGCTAATAATAACACGCATATGCACGTCTGCCTCCAGAACCATTATTTAAAGAAATGGGGCCTTACATTTACGTAAATACTGTATGTTGATGCCCTTTTTTTTTTTTTTCGTAAAAAAGCAACTCTCTACAATTAAAATGGCCATTGAATCTACTGGTTATGCATGTGACAATTCCCTGGGAATTGAATCAGACGAAATCTCAGAAAACACAAAAAATGTAGACATGATTTTTAAAGGCAACGTTTTATATCTAAATTCGTTAGTTTTTTTGTTTTTTTTTTTTTAACATTTTTTTATTTAATTAATTTTGACATTCATATTTAACGAATTTAGAAAACACAAGGGATTATCAAAGTGAGAAATATTACTACTGTACAACTCGTTTCAATAATGGGGGGAACAAAAGGCAAAAAAAGATGGAAAAACATTTGACCGAAGATGTTTTAAACTGATTAAAACTAACAAATTAATTAATGAACTAACTAAATCAACCAATTAAACCACTCTTTTAATTTGTGGACGTCAGGCCACAATGAAAATAAAAAATGAAGTGGGGCTTTAAAAGACGGTGTAAAAATATCAATTTAAATATTCCGTCCGATATCACCAACGACTTTTGTCTTGTTTGTCCGCAGGTCGTCTCAGCAGCAGAATGTCCACCAGTAGCGCTTTCTCCAAAGCCTCCAGCGTTCGCTCCAGTCGAACCCGACAAGGTTCCTCCATCGCTGGGTCGGAGAGCGCTCGCTCACAGAGTACTCGACCTTGGAAATAGCTCGCTCTTCGGTACGTTCATCCCCAAATAAAGCAATGGCCACGCTGTCTTTTGCTAAAATGGGCAAATCTGGAACTCTGGAAAGCCTTTTAATCTGGGTTTTCTTTCCACGTGGCTTTATTCGCTTCATGTTAATTCAGTTTGCACATGATGCGAATTCATGCAGTTTAGTGATTCGCCGTTATTTGTATTGTATTGTTGAAGCCGTTCCACTTCACTAATGACGCGGTTCCAGGAATCAGGGTTGAATTGTGACGCAAAAGTTTTCTAAAGATCACAAAAAAAAAACGTTGCTCTGTTTTTTTAGTCTGTTTTTGTGGCTTGCGTTTTATTGGCCGTTGAAATTGTTCATTTTTGTTGTGTATTTATTTATTTGGTCCGATTTGAATGTTACAAATGTTTGAGACCGTGATGGTTATATATATATACACGTTCATCAGAATTTGTTTAGACTTTTATGGGAAAATGTCTGGAAAAGTTCTCTGATTGGTTTTATTTTCAGTGTTTTTCTTTTTACGCTTTTTTATTGAAAATGATGAAAAGGTTGTTATTGAAGTTTTAATAAAGATCCATGGTTTCCATTACAGACACAATCTAATAGGAACTAAGCCCATCGTGTAGTTTTAGATTTTGAAAAATATATTTAGACTACCAGGTAATTCTGTTTAATAGGTTTTAATCAGGAATTCTGTTTTAATCAGTTAATCTGACCCGTGGCCTAATTGATCCAAATTCTGAAGCCTATAAAAAATTCTATTAAACGTCTCACATTGTCTGCTTATTTGAGACAAAATTTTAAGGACAAAAATCGTGAGAGCTTGTTTGCTTGAATGCTCTAATTCATCAGAACAACAGTTTCCGGATTTTGCAGGAACGAATCTGACCGATCTGGAATCAGTGCCGTCACTATGCGCATGTACGATTAAACCCAAGATAATCAAGATAATTGAACCAGATTGAGATCCAGTTTGAGAAAAAGATCCCGTCCTGATGTGTCCAGCAGTAATTGGGCCAAAGAAACGTTTTGGAGCGAAAAGTCAAATGTCAAGTGTCAAATGAAGCAATATGAACTCTAAATCTAATCTTTAAACCATTTATTTTATTTATTTTGATGATCCAGAGACTTCCTTTTTAATAGGGATTTTTCCTGGTGTGGTCCATGATGACCATCAGGGCCAGCCAGGTCTCCTGAGCAGTAGGCACGATCTGATCGGCGGGCAACAGGAAACCGTACATCCCCGTGTCTCTCAGCTCAAACGTGTACGAGTATTTGATGCCCTGTTCATATGTCCAGTCAGAGGTGACTCCGTCGGCTTGATCTAAAACACAAAGAACTTGTTTTATTGGACCATAACCACAGTTCCATTAGAGAATCTCATCTCAAATCCAGAAGTTCCTTTAAATGCTCAAGAACCCAAAGTGGAAGAACTTGGCGACAGACAATAATGGATCTCTTCATCGATTTGCATTTTGGAGTGTTATGGGAGCCATGAGGAGGTGGTTTGGATGTCACTTGACAGCAAAAATATTCAAATCTGAGAAGAGCATCAAGCTCTGCATTGACATAGCAGCTTAAATGGACTTACAGATGGTGGTGATCATGCTGCCATACGTGTAGCGTGTGTTGTACAGCGACTGCAGTTCCGTCACAGCTCTCTTGGCAAGATCATGCTGGAAGACATGAGGGAAATCCCAGTCAACAAATCTAGATCCTGGAATCGAGAGCAGTTGTTTTTGCTGACGTTCTCACCAGCTCAGCCTGGTCTTTGGCAGCAGCGCTGGAGTAGCCGTATGGGTAGAGGAGCATCTGCGAATAACTGTGAATGGACATGAAGGCCTTGAGGTTGCCATGAGATTTCACAAAGTCCACGATGGCCTTGACTTCAGGCTCAGAATTAGAACTGGGCCCATGGTACGTCAAAGAGCAGGGATTGGCACTGGCACCAAGTCCTACAGAAGGGTAGATTCAAAGAGCAAAAATGTTTTGAAACCATCACATGTAAAGTTCTAAATTGGACATCTTCATGGAATGTGCATTGGGGTTTATGCATCCAGTCAACCTTACAAGTTGGGTCTTAGTAACACCTTGTTCTTCCAGGAAAGAAAGTCCTCCTACAACTACTATCCATCCCATTCATGAAGTTTTCCATTACTGGGGGCTGGAGCCAATCCCAGACACACACATTTCCACTCTTGGGCAATTTTCCTGACTCCAATTCTGCCTGTTCTTGGAATGTGGGAGGGAATGGGAGATCTAGAGGAAACCCGTATGGGCAAACAGGCAAATTCCGCAGAGAAAGGCTCTGACCAATACTTGGAACAAGCCTCAAAAATGTCTTCTAGTTGTAAGGCAATAGCTCTACACACTATGGCACCGTCCCCAATGATCATCCCAAGCCTCCAAATCACCTCCAAAGCCGATTTCCCAGTTCCTGTTAGCGTCAACTCCTACACAACTGGATCCAGCGTTTGGCTTTCTGGTTTTGCGCCACATGCGGTCCTGAACCACACAAAGAAAGAACATGAACAGACGGAACATACAAAGTCTTTTCAGATAAAACCGACAGATGTGTGCGTGAAAACATAGCCGTCAGGGTTGACGACAATCTCCAGGAAGATGTCATAATTGTTGAGGATGTCGGTAAGAATAGGATCACGCCCGTAGTCAGTCACAATCTGTAAAGTAAGTACAGGTTAATAGATTTCAATGCCAATTTCTTCTGTTACCCTTGAACAGGGGTCACCTTCTTAGCGAACCAGATTCCACTGGCTTGGGTGATCCATTCCCTGGAGTGGATTCCAGAGTCAATCCAGATTCCCGGACGATTTGCTCCAGTGCTGAACTGTGGGAGAAGATTCACTCTAAATCATCTTGACCTCGTGTATTCACTAGAAGTTTAGGATCTTTTGGCCATGCCGGTATTGTGGTAAATCAGTGAAGTGAGGATTTTTGAGCATGTACCTTGCAAGCAAGTTAGGGTATGCTAACTTGCTAGGCAGGATGCTATCTAAGCAACTAGACTTCAGACTTTCCATAGTCAGGCAAACTTTCTAGAATGTGGTATTCTTCTAAATTAGCTCTTAGTTTAGATTAGGTAGATTAGTTTTGCATGGTCATTGGTTCACTTGTAGGTATCTGAAGGGAATTCATGAAGCTAAAAGTTGGCCTAGGCATGTTGTCGCCATTTGTACATCTAAGCTTACATACTAAGCTTGTACATATTTAGGCGCAAAGCTAATGTACAGGGAGTCCCAAGTGGCCAGTCGACATATTGCAGTTCAGATTGAGGTCGACACCCATATGGCTGGTTCTGCAACGAAGTGTTCTTGGGCAATACACTTAACCCCACATTAGGCTGCCCACAAAAATTTCGATAAGGTCCCTAGTGGCCATATTGACAATCTCACTCACTTCACTTTACCTTACGGAGAAGATGACTCACCTTCAGGACATTCAGGGGACGGCCCTCGTAGCTCTGACCAATCACGATTTTGCTGACCATATCTCTGTTCTCAGCCACGAGCATGTCCATGAATGAGTAAATCTGGGAGGAACATTCAACGATAAGCTGGAAAAGTCTATTACACTTCTTTACTAAATCAGGAAAAGTTCTGTGGGGCTCACGGTGTTCAGGTCGTGGTAGGTGGTGTAGACAAAGTCATCTGTCGATCTAGGAACATGATGGGAATCGAATGACATCTGACGTTGCTCCTTATCCACTAAATCCTTGTGTCAAAAAAGCAAAATGCGGGGAAACGATAAGTATTGGGAACTCACAAATGTTTGTAAAAGTTGTGTTGTCTTTTTACTTTGCAAAAGTACAATTGAACAGATTTAAAGGGATTGTAGAAGGCTTACGCATTCATCAAGTGCAATGTGAACGAAACGCTTTGATTTGTTGAAAACGTTGGAGATGATCTCACCTGGACATTTTCGATCATGACCTCATACTGCATGCGATTGAAAGCGAGTAAAGCCCGGACCCCCTGCAGGCTGTTCAAGGGGACGTGGATGTCCACAGTGAGAGACTCGTCAACAGACTCCGCCCAGAAATCCAGCTGAACACAGGTAGACATCAGGATCACAAATATTAGCGGTCTGTCTGTCTACCTCTCTCTTATCTTTCTGTCTGTATATGTTTATTTGATAAACATATACGTCTTGTCGGTCTGTCTTTTCAACTATCTATCTATATCTGTCTGTCTGTGTCTGTCTGTCTGTCTGTCTATCTGTCTATCTATACATCTATCTATCTGTGTCTTTTTGTCTGTATCGGTCTGTCTCTGTCTTGTTTGTCTGTCTGTCTTTCTTGTCTGTCTATGTCTTGTCTTGACTTCTCTGTCTGTCTCTCTCTCCATCTTTCAGTCTGTTCTGTCTGTCAGGTTGTATTTTTGTCTGCATCTGCCTATCGTTTTGTATGTATGTATCTTGTCCTGTCTGTCTTTTTGTCTGCTTCTATCTGTCTTGTCTATCTGTCTGTCTGTGCCTTTTTGTCTTATCAGTCTTGTTGTCTGGTGTCTGTCTAGTTTTGTCTATTTGTCTCGGTCTCTCTTGTCTGTCTATGTTTTGTCTGTTTGTCTTGACATGTCTGTCTGTCTCTCTGTCTTGTCTGTCTATCTGTATTGTCTAGTGGTCTTGTCTTTTTGTCTGTCTCTATGTTTCTGTCTGTCTATCGATCTATTCATCCATCTGTCCACCTCTATTTATCTGTCTATCCTTTCTGTTCATATGCTCTTTGTATCTAAACACTGATGTACATATTGTGATGTTTCCACATTATTTCGGAAATTTTCAAGAAACTCAAAATTTGTGTTAAGCTCAAGATAAAGTACAACTTGAATTTGTGATGTCGTACCCCGAGCTGTTGTTCTTCAGCGAGGTCCTTCAAAAGCCTGATCTGCGCTTCATCCTGCGCTGTGATTCGGAGAACCTGGTGTCTGTAAAAACATCCCAGTGATTTCTCCTCTAATTGTCCTCACAAAACTCACACTCTCAAAGCTTCTCACAAATGATATGTGAACGTACCCCTCAAAGTCCTGACGGCCCAACACGGACACAAGAACAGCCGTTAGAATTAAGAGTCTCCTCATCATGCCGCTGGAAGTGTGTGTGTCGCTGTAGAAACTCGCTTTATATCTGTCAGGAACCGGCTGCTTTAATTCTCACTATCTTATACAATCCCGATGTTGGCACTATAAGCATGAGAACACGACATCTGCTACGTTGCCAGAATACTGATAATCCGTTTCAAGCATATCTTTAAATAGGAATTGATTTTAACCGAATCCTTTTACGTAAATGTAAATTATAGCTTTACATTGTTGATTCAGTAATTTGTATTATGGACATTTAATTGACATCCAAATATACATTTGAACGCAGCAACTGTTCTTACGTGTATTTCACAGAATTTCATTGTTCTGACAATGACAATAAATAATAAGTCCAAATCTCTGTAATTATGACATCAATATAGTGAAAAATATATTGCGTTTAGCGAAACTGTAAATGTTCTTTGTTTGTTTCATGATTTTTATTATAGGTATTTTCTCTACTCCGTATTTGTGTTTGCAGATGTTTCAGTAAACCCATGCCACGTCAGAATCCAGTCACGTGAGCCGAATTTACAACATTATCGACAAAACAGGAACTTAACCAGGAAATAAGAAAGCACAAACTGTCACTATATAACCAAACAAGACGTCGACTTTGTAGAATTGTCTGCTGAGTTTTAAAATGCTGCTAAGCGGGTCATCGTAGCGTTTTGCTTTGCATGCTGGGTAATGTAGTTTATATTCCGGTAGGCGCGACCTCTTTTCGACTTTTTGGTCGCTAGGGGGCGCGCGAGTCTAGTGGTTGCAATTATATTTATGTGTGTTTGTAACATTCGTGTAAATACTGTCTATGCACATTTTCACATTTACATAGGAATTTGAGTATAAAATAAGCCTAAAAAAGTGTATTCACAGAATGTTTTCCAATTGAAAATATTTGTTTTTAAATGGAGTATGAATTATACGGTATATGTTTTTGATGCCCGTTTAGTCAACCTGAGCAGATTTCCGTCTTCTTTATAAACTACAGTTTGGCAATTCCATATGCAATACCATAGCATACTACTATTCCTCTTTCTACTGGCAGTGACACTAAATTATTTCTGTTTTTTTTTACCCATATTTGAAGTTTGATCAGTTCACCTACTTTAATTTAAAAGTATGTACGTATGTATTTGAGCTTTTCAAATGTGTATAAAGACAGCACAGACAGAGTTAAAGTTTTCAGTTTATTTTTTATTAATCCTTCCACGTGCACATAAAGCACAGCTGGTTTAATAGGGATTCTTCCTGGTGTGGTCCATGATGGCCATCAGGGCCAGCCAGGTCTCCTGAGCAGTGGGCACAATCTGATTGGCTGGCAGGATGAAACCATAGCGACCAGTGTCTCTCAGCTCAAACGTGTACGAGTATTTGATGCCGTGGTTGTAGGTCCAGTCGATAGTTCCTCCGCTGGCTTGATCTAAAAAAAAAAAAGAATGCACAGAATTATAAAAGGGCTAAAAATAAAAACATTTATTTAAAAAAAATCAATACTTTTAGAGTAGGTCAATAGTATTTTTGACGCATGTTTTACTATTAGTTACTTATAACTTATAACCCACAACCTTAAGGGTTTTGACGGCAATGTGGGTAAATGAAATAACTGTATAGTTACAGATTGACCACTTTCAATCTGTAACTACACAGTTATTTCATTTACCCACATTCTTCCACCCATCCATACATCGCATTTCCATTTCTGGAATTATAAAAGAGTTAACTATTAAAGTAATAAAATTAAACCATCCAATACGTTTATAGTAGATCAATACTACTATTAGTAATTTGCTGGCTCATAAAAAATAATCACAATGATGAGCAAAGTATGTCATTACATTTGCATTCTTAATGACTTAATGCAAATAAATATAAATTATTATAATTAAGTAAGAAAAAAAAGTTGGGTGAAGTCTGGAAGTCACAGGATCAATTTAAATGGTAAAAAGGGAGGGACTTCGGTTGCTGAAACCACACCCACACACACCCAGATTTTAACACTGCAATAAAGTGGTCAATCTGTAACTACACAGTTATCATTAACCCCCATTTATCCATCCATCGCTTTTTCATTTTTGGGAGGAGCTGAAGCCAAGAATTATCATTTAAAATTAGTTATACAAATATAAAACACTATAATTTGCCGCTATACTGCAGATGTGCTTGAAGACCATTGGTTAACATGAGGCGTGCACAGCGTTGACTCTCTGTGGCCCTCAAGTGGCCAATCGATGTATCTGCACAACTTACAGATGGTGGTGATGATGCTGCCGTACGTGTAGCGCGTGTTGTACAGCGACTGCAGTTCCGTCACGGCTTTTCTGGCGAGTTCATGCTGAAACACAGATCGGTTTGATTCAGGTCGACAAAAACCAATAGCGTGAAATATTTTCCTACTGGAGGATTTCCTTCATATCCAGGAAATATCTTTACTGTGATGCAAATTGTACATTTTGTAAACATTTGTTGAAAACGTTTAAACTTCTTTATTGAACTTTATTCTTCATTTTAGTTTAGTAGGATTGTCTAATTAACACCAATAACATGTACATTCCAAGATAGATATAATTATCCGTTTTTACTTCCCGAGGTGGCCAGAACATGACGTAATTGTATAACGCACATGCGCATAGCGTTAATTGCGATTAATCGAAATTAAATGAATGAATATTGAATATTGAGGTGTACTATGTGAATGAATGTAAACGCAACACTAAATAAACGGTTAAATACTGTAATATAATTTAGTATAATTTCTGTTCAATTTTCAATGTTTTCTTTGTTTATTAACCCTCTGAGGTCCAGTCACACTTTTTTTCAGGATAAAACACACAGAAAGGTCAATTTAAGTGTTATACATCAATTGAAAGTTTGAAGTACCAATTTTTTTAGGTTTGTTTTTTTAGACTGCATTTAAAATGAATTGTGTGCGTTAACACGTTAACTTTGACAGCCCATATATATATTTAATTGCTTAAAGGACATTAATAGATTAATTACCGTCATTGTATGTATTTTTTAACGCGCATGCGCATAGCGTGATGTAGGAAATTCTGCCATGTAGGAAAACATTTTACAACGGCTGACGTTCTCACCAGCTCAGCCTGGTCCTTGGCAGGGGTGCGTGTGTAGCCGTATGGGTAGAGGAGCATCTGCGAGTAACTGTGAATGGACACGAAGGCCTTGAATTTACCATGAGTCTTCACAAAGTCCACGATGGCCTTGACCTCGGGCTCGGAATGAGCGCTGGGTCCGCGGTAAGTCTCGGTGCAGGGATTGTTGCTGGATCCAGCCCCTGAAAAGAGCCCCAGGACCGGTCAGGAAACCCCCACGAGTGGTCCACGGTTCACTCACCTCCGAATCCCGCATCCCAGTTCCTGTTGGGGTCGACTCCCACACAGCTGGAGCCAAAGTTTGGTTTCCTGGTTTTACGCCACATGCGGTCCTGAGCCACACGAAGAGGATTAAAAGTTGAAGTTTACCATATTTTTTGCACTATAAATCGCCTGGGGTATAGCTAACATAATATTAAAAAATATATAACCTAATATTTTTTGACGTATATTATTTTTTTTTTTGTGAATTATGATGCACAGTGAATTTTTAAGTATTTGAATTGAATTAAATTGAATTGAAAAATCCTTTATTAGTCCCACAGCGGGGAAATTTGGGATTTTAAGTAGTGGCGTGTCAATCGTGAACAATTTGTTACATATTGTGTCATATTTAAACCGTTTCTTGCCTTCTATATTTTTTGGACTTTATTTTAATATATTGTAGTTATGTCTTATTTATTTTTGCACCAAACAGAGTAGCAATAATTAAAGAAGTAAAATAATTTCATTGTAACCCTGTGATGCAATGAAAATAAAGGCGCTCCATTCTATTCTATTCTATTTGTTAAATTAACAAATCTTTTTATATGACTGAATGAACGAGTTTCCTCAGTGAACGATAGTAGCGAGTAGCATTTAATTTGTGATTCATTCGTTCATTTCGAACTCTTGTTACGTGACAGATGCAGAAAATTTTGCTAGGTTTTCACGTTATATAGTTTAGTGGCAATTTATGTGTTGTCCGCTGAAGCAAACCATGTTTTCTTATGTGTAAATTGTCTTAGAGTGCGGCCAAGTTTACAGCGCCATCTGCTGGAAATTAATAAAATGAACGAATTAATCACTTTACTGTTCGAGAATTGAAGATCCGAATCAGTTACAAGAATTGAACTTCCTATCACTTAAGCGCACCTTATATTCCAACATTTACGGTATTTAAAAAAAGGAACTTTTTTCATGAGTAATTTAAGCTTTTACCCCTATGTAAAGAACGCTCTTGATAATAGTTGGGCGGAGTCTGGGAATCACTTAAAAATACTGTAGATTATTGGCCAAATGGGTGGCACTTGAGTTGCTGAAACCACGCCCATCTACCTCTACGCATATGACATCTCTCCTTATTCTACCAATCGTAATATAGCCGCCACCCATTTGCCAACTGGGATTAGAACTCACTCGGGAATGAGTGTACTGGAAGCCGTCTGGATTGGTGACGATCTCCAGGAAGATGTCGTAATTGTTGAGGATGTCAGTCAAAGCGGAGTCCCGTCCATAGTCGGTCACGATCTGTACAGGGTTAGTTGGCATATTAAACATTGACCTTGAAGTACGTGTCTGGTTTAGAGGAAGAAGCTTCACCTTCTTGGCGAACCAGATTCCACTGGCTTGGGTGACCCATTCCCTAGAGTGGATCCCAGTGTCGATCCAGATTCCCGGACGATTTGCTCCAGTGCTGAACTGTGTTCACAGACAAACCATTTCATTTAGTGGAAAAAACAGCAACTGTGATTAACGGCGTTGATAAAAAAGTGACGCGATAAACACATTTAAATAATTGGATGCTTTAACGCATTAACTTTGACAGCCCTAAATATACAGTATATATGTAAATGCAGTATATAACATTATTGATTAATTATATTAATTAATTAATTACTGTATTTATTGTAAATATTAACTAATTATAGACATGTCAATAAGAATATGAATGAATATCAAATAATTGTAATAACTTAAATCCATCCATTTTCACTAAGACATAGGGGTCTGAAGCCAATAACAGAAATTCTTGGTCTGAGGTGAGACACACACACACTCTAGGTCTAAGTTTAAGTCACGTATCTTAGTTCAAGCATGTAATAAAGGTAGCATTTGTTTGAGAGTAAATATTATCAATGTTAACCGACAACTGATTTAATTTTTAATTTAATTTAAAATGTTGCTTTCCTTTTATATGTTTTGATTTGATTTTATCTGTTTTTGTGGTTGAATAAATAACGGATGAATAAATAATGGAGAAAAAAAAGTAAGCTTAAATTAACTGACCGAATTGAAGATTGTCGAATCTATACACTTAAAATTGCATTTATATTTAATTCCATACTTTAACATTTTTACACTTTAATCATTCACATTTTGCAACGTTTCCCACTTTTATCTTTATTACCTTTTGAGTTTTGTCTTGATTAAATCATAATTACTATGCGATGGTGTTTACACGTAAGACTCACCTTCAGGACATTCAGGGGACGGCCCTCGTAGCTCTGACCAATCACGATTTTGCTGACCAGGTCTTTGTTCTCGGCCACCAGCGTGTCCATGAACGAGTAAATCTGATTGGAGCACGAGCTTTAAAAGATCTGTGCATTAAATAATGAGCTGTTCTTCTCAGTCACCGTGTTCAGGTCGTGGTAGCTGGTGTAGACAAAGTCGTCAGTGGATCTCCAGAAGTCATTAGATCTCGACATCACACGCTGCTCCTCATCCAGCAAGTCCTGTGTGGAGAAGTTTACTAGGACTTTCCCAACAAGGTGATCGGGTTTCTAGAAGCTAGTCGATGAAGCCCAAACCTGGACATCCTCGATCATAATTTCATAGGGGATCTGACTGTATCCCAGGAAGGCCTTGACGTCCTGGAGGCTGCGCTGAGGAACACGGACGTCCACCGGCAGAGACTCACGGATCGGCTCCCTCCAGAAGTCCAGCTGTGTGCCAGAAGAAACACAGTCAAACCTTGACATTTGATTCGATTTCATTCGATTTCGGTTTCATTTTATTCAGTTCATTGATTTATTTACAAGCACCTGATTTTAAGGCGGACCAATGCCTTTTTTTTTATCTCGTAGATATTTTTCCCTCCATATTTAATACTTCTATATCATTTTCCATATTTCCTACTTTGTTTTTTTTCCAGATTAGGAAGCAGAACATGTTCGCATGTTTGGATTTTAAGTGCACATTTCAAGTTACGGCATTTTAAAAAAGAAACTCACTCGGCAATCACGCCTGTGTCAAAAATGCTTGTGAAAAAAGCTGGGCGGAGTCTGGGAGTCACTAAGCAATAGATCATTGGACTATATATAAATGGGCGGGGCTTGAGTTGCCAAAACCACGCCCATTTAGCTCACACTGCATATGACTTGACAATTATTCTCGTCAGCTGTTTGCGTGTCAACAAAATTAATATTTGTGTTCATTCAGATTTTCCTCCTATTTTTTTTTTCTGATGTACATAATGATTTATGAAAATCTTTAAAACATAAGCTCATTGGTTCTTTTTTAACTAATCTGTCTGTTAACCAAACTTCACTATTTCTAGTTCCTGTTCACTTATATCGAGTGGAGACAACACGACAATAGAATCTGCTGGCTCAACTTCCCTATTCACATTTAAAGTCAATAAAAAAATAAATATTTTTATTGTATTTTTTTATACAATTAAAAAAACACCCTCTCTCCCCCTAAAAGCAGTGTGTTGCAAAAAGCATTTCACCGCATGAATCATGACATACCATAAATGTATATGTATGTGAAAAATAAAATAAAATTAGATTAGATTTGATATTTGGCAGTACTTTCATCCAAAAAAAACGCACTACCAACCACAGACAAGTAGTCCAACGAAAAGCATCACTGCTGCTTTACTTAAATATCTAAGTAAACTCAACTCGTCATGTTTTACTCTGTATGCGTATACTTATTATCGTGTTGTAGCATTAATGTGGCACGACGATGTGGTTCTGAGACGCACCCCGAGCTGAATCTGCTCCGACAGCTCCTTCAGGAGACCGATCTGGATCTCATCCTTCGCCGTGATCCGCAGGACCTGGTGTCTTCAGAGATCAGCAAACTGTAAGTAACTCTCAATTTGCATTTCAACAAATTACAGGATTGACTGATTTCAACCTCCACCGTGTGTGTATGTAAATCATAATAATAAATCAGTTAGTTATCAGCCATCTTTAAAAAATTGTACACTACTGTTTTAAAAAATATACATATTTGCTTTGGAAATTGATCCAACTTTTTGTGTTGCGAACACAACAGATTATGATCACATTTCTATTTTTGGACTGCAGTTTAGAAAAATAAAAGTTGGGCACTGCTAATAATAATATTGTTATTTTTATTTATTATTCATTTTATTACTTGGTTTTCTGGGGACCCACCTCCTAATCTTAATTCTACAAAAGATTCTTAAAAAGGAATATAAATTCAGACATTATTATTTCTCGGGATCTGAAAATTAACACTCAATGAATTTGTAAAAAGGATTTATAATAATATTGATATTATTTAAAATAGTGATTTCTGTGGACCCTTCACTCCCCCATCTGTGTTCTACCATTAAAAAAAAAAAATTAATTGAGATATCAATTAAAAAAAAAAGATTTTTAAAAAGAGAAATTAAATACAGACATTATCTTTTCAGCACTACCAAATATTATTATCTAAATATTATCTAAAATAGTGATTTCTGGGGACCCTTCACGTCCCCCCTCCCTAATTTGGAAAGTTTAAAAGAACAATCTTATCTAAAATATCATAAAAAAACTTTCAACTTTACCCCCCCACCCCACCCACACACATACATATTTATATTTATTCTGTAAAGAATCTATTAATAAAGAAATTATTTTAAAATGCTGAATGCTTTTTCCGAGGACCCCCGCCCCACTCTACCACACCTACCTTTATTCCACAAAAGAGGAAAATTGAAAAATATATCTTTAAATAAATCTGTTTTTGGGGAACCAGTACCCCCCATTCCACATCTTTATTCAACTGTTTCTCCAAAATATGTAGAAAGAACAACAACTCACCCATCGAACGTCTCTTTGCCGAAGACAGCCACTAACGCAGCAGTTAACACCAGTAACACCCGCATTGTGAAACTACACAACTGTGCTGTTCACACTCGCCCTTTATACACCAACACATCTCACGACCTTGAGGTCCAGAGGTCATGGAGACCAGGGAAACCTGCTGCTTCACTTCCCACAGCCTGGTTACTCAGCGTTAATGCAACGCTCATAATTCTGCGGCAGATTATTCCGTCCTCACCTCCTTTTAAGCTCATGAATAAAGCTGAAGAACCACCTCAATCTTCTCGCAGCCTTGTGTGACGGTCTGGCGGATGAAACCACGCCCACTCAGCTCTTTATGACTTGACTGTTATTCTCGACAGATGTTTGCGTGTCGACTAATTGTACGTTTGTTTTCTATCAGTATTTTTTTTTTCTCATGATCAAATTGATTTACTTAAATCTGAAAGCACAAACTCAATTCCAATTCATTGGTGCTTTTTTTTTTTTTTTTTTTACCAATTTGTCTGTGCGGCAAAACTGTCAAATTTGATTGAACCAACACTTCACTATTTCTAGTTCCTGTTCTGCGTACTTTAAATATTAAGCGGAGACAACAAGACGATTCCGCTAACTCAAATTCCCTGTTCACCTTTAAAGCAAATTAAAAAAAAATTTTAGTACTTTCACCAAAAAAAAAAAAAGAATGAGAATCAGAATCTGTTTTATTGGATCAGAATCAGAATCTGTTTTATTGGTAAACGAGTAATTAGATGTGGTCTGAGTCCGTCTTTTCTTCCCTCTTGTTCCAAAAAAATACAAAAAAAAATGAATAGAAATAGAATAAAAACATGTAACACAAATATTTACACAATAAACACAACACCAACAGTGTTCATAAATAAATCGAAAAGATTGCACAAATACGGCCTGTTCACATGTAGTTATTGCACATGATTTAAATTGCACAAGGGTTAAATTGTATTTGTTTAGTTGGTTGGTAAAACACACTTTACCACATCACAGACGATGACACACGGAACGAAAAACGCCACTGCTAAGTAAACTTGTCAGTCCAATCCACTTCCTTTTAAGCACCACAACTTTTGTATATTTTTGTATCTTTATTATATTATAAGTATCTTTTTTTATTGTATCGCATTTTTACTTTTACTTTTACTTTTAACTGCTCATATTTGTTCACTACTTTGTCCCCCCCCCACCCCCATATCCAATTTCGTGACAAATAAAAATTAGATTTTGAATTTGTAAAACATAAATAAAGCTGGAGAAGCACCTGCGTCTGGCCTTCATTCTTCTGCAATCTTCTCTCAGCTTTGTGTAAGAGTGTGTCAGATGAGAAACTAGCAGCTGTTACTTCATCTGTTACTCAACAGAACGACTGAAGGTGTTTGCTTGAGGACCAGGGTTGAGACCCGGTCTGGGCCTTTAGAGAAGTTCATATTATAGTTATCATATCACATCTTTTTTGAGTTGGATGACTAAAGATTGTAACGTTTGTGTGATATTCATGATCAATTTTTACATTCTAATGTTTACAATGTACCGGTAAATGACCAATTGATTGACTTAGAATATAAGTCTCAGATGAAAGAATGGGAAAAAAAATAGTAATTAATTTACTAAACATTATATATTTTTTTTATATTTTAATGCAGTATTTATTTTATAATTCTCCTAACCCTAATTTTTAAGTAATAATTGTAATAATCATATCCCTAACCCTTTAATTTAGCTTTTAATATTTTGTAACATATCAGCCAGAGTCTTCTTTTACTTTTACGTTTGCGTAATATTTCATTTTGTGCTTGAACTTGTTTGTTTTTAAGCAAATGAAAATGATAAACTCGGAACACGCGCACACACGCACAACCACACACACACACACACGTACACCCACCCACACACACACACACACACGCACACACACACACACACACACACACACACACACACACCACACACACACACACACACACACACACACACCACACACACACACACACACACACACACACACACACACACACACACACACACACACACACAAAAGCACACTTTATAACTACGTATTATACATATAATTATCAAATTTATTATGAAGTGTTCATTTTAAAAAGAATGTAAGATGCACAAAAAATAAATACAAAGATAAATCTTATAAATAGATTTAGACGAGTCCTGGAGATGTAAGTGTCCTCATGTGGCAGGAAAGAACATCTGGTTGTAGTACATGACGTCATTGGTGTGTGTGGACGGAAGCTGCGATGAAAAAAATTTATATTTAGAAAATTATAACATGAGTGAAAAAAAATCCAAATCCAAATTCTACATTTTCTTGTTTTTCTAAATCAAGCACATGAAGGATAAACTTACCGTGAACGTTTGCGCAGGGAAATTAGCTTCTATATGTTGATTAGAACCTTCAAAGTCTTGAAAGTTTCCACAAGCTTCTTCTGGGATCCAGCTTTCCCTCTGCAGATCTTCCTGAAGCCTTTCTGAAGGTCTTTCTCTCCAGCTTTCCCTCAGAAGATCATCCTGAAGCCTTACTGAAGGCGTTTCTCTCCAGCTTTCCCTCAGCAGATCCTCTTGGAGCCTTTCTGGAGATGTTTCTCTCCAACTTTCCATCAGCAGATCCTCCTGAAGCCTTTCTGAAGGTGTTTCTCTCCATCTTTCCCTCAGCAGATCCTCCTGAAGCCTTTCTGAAGGTCTTTCTCTCCAGCTTTCTCTCAGCAGATCCTCCTGAAGCCTTTCTGAAGGTGTTTCTCTCCAGCTTTCCCTCAGCAGATCCTCCTGAAGCCGTTCTGTAGTCTGGCCTGAGCTGTAACATGAGGAGGTTCCAGACAGTCTCAGCTGATCCGAGAGATACGAGATGTAGCTTATGGCCAGACGAAGAGTCTCGATCTTGGTCAGAGTTTGAGCTTGAGGAGCCGTGGAAGCAGGTAAGTAGGTTCGGAGATGATGGAGAGCTTTGGTGAGGTCCCTCATCCTGAGCTTCTCTCTTTCACTGGCCGTCTGACGCTTGATCCCAGGGTTCCTGGACCTGGAACATCTCCGGAGCTCGGTTGAAGTCAGAAGTCTTGGTTTCCTAGCTGGAACTCTCTCTGGCGGGATTTTCCCAGAAGCTTCCAGACTTCTGTTGGCTCCCCACCAGCTAAACGGAGGAGAGAAGCAACCAGAATCGACAGAGGAGCTTGGAGACAGGCTTCCACAGGCACTGAAGTAGCCGGCATCGGTTGAGACGAAGGACTGATCTGGTTCAAGCTTTGGTTTTTGGAGCTGGACAGACGAGAAGTGGAAGTCCATGATGCGTCTTGTGGGCTCTCTGG
>CM051501.1:3892989-3905489 GCA_028031935.1 Paedocypris micromegethes | reverse complement strand
CTATATTATATAACACTCGCTGCTAAAAAGCGAAACAGATTTTAACTCAACAGTAGATGTAAGACAAAATAAAATCACTCCATTCCAACTTCACACAACTTTATCTTCCAAATTCAACCTTACACACCGTTATCTATCTTCAAAGTCCAAACTTTACACAACTTCATCTATCTTCAAAGTTCAACCATACATAATTTTATCTATCTTCAAAGTCCAACTTTATACAGCTTTATCTATCTTCAATTACCAATTTTACACAACATTATCCATGTTCAAATACCAACTTGACACAACATTTACTCCAGTTATCAACTTTACACAACTGTATCTATCTTCAAAGTCCAACTTTACACAACCTTATCTATCTTCAAAGTTCAACCGTATACAACATTATCTACTTCAAAGTCCAACTTTATTCATCTTCAATTACTATCTTTACACAACCTTATCTATCTTCAATTATAATTAATTAATTTAGTCTTTTTTCACGCTCTAATTTTACACAACTTAATTGAAACTTTACACAATTCTATCTATCTTCTCATGTCCACTTTATCCATCTTGAAATACCAACCTTAAATCAATATCTATCTTTGAGTTTCACCTCGGCATGACTTTTTCAATGTTCACATTCCAACTTTACACGATACACGATAAACGTTATCTATCCTAAAAATTTGACTGTACACCAATCCATCAATCTTCACATTATAACTTTACACAACTTTATTGTTGATCTTTGCGTTCCAACATCTATTTTTACTCTTTTATGTTGAAATAAAAAAAACAAAAACAAACTGTGACATTGTTTACCAGCTAAATTGTGATTTAAAATCTGATTTGCTGAAGTTACGGATGTTTGCTCTAAAGTTTATTTTAGTTGTAAATTCTGAGCTCCCAAGCAGATTAGAATGACATCGCAGCACAAATCTGATTGCACAATGAATCAAGCGTTGACGTAGATGTGGATGATGAAGAAAAACTATGGAATAAGGACAGTAGAGTTTCTCGGTTAAATAAGACCAATCAACGGGAGCCCATTGACATTCTAGTAACCCGCATGTATGTGTAATATTAACGAGAACTAACCGATAACAAAAAACCCTTAACCCACAATGTAGATTTAACTCACCTATTATCTTGATTCGTCCAATTTTGTCCATGAACAGAGCTGAAATGATGTTTCCAGGCAACACCGCTAAGCTGCCCAAGAAGCTGACCAGGTAGATCAAGACATCGTTTTCTTCATCGTAGTCTAAGTGGCATCCCTTCTTGTTGTGGAGGAAAGTGACGTTCTCAAAAGTGCAGTCGATGAACTTTTCTTTGTACAAATCTGTGGAACCGAAGAACCCGTAAGATGAGCTGCTCAGAATGTCAGACCTTCGTGTGGAACCTTACCCGTGTCGAAAAACACAGTACTGCGGAGTGTGCAGTTCTCGAAGTGCGTCTCTGTAGATCTGATGTTCTCAAAGTAGCAGTCCTCAAACAACGAGTCTTCAAACTTCACAGACTTCATCTCCATGTGCATGAACCTGCAGGGACGTCCACACAGAGAGTTTAGGGAAAAGTAACTTGTCTTTTAGAGTTCAGGAAAAGGAAACCTACTTGTCGTTGATATATTCGCCCTCTTTGTGAACTTGGTTCTCCAGGGAGAAGTTAAAATGAAAATGCTTGACCTTCTCCCGGTGAAAGACTTTCAGCTTGGACTCATACTCCTCGTGCTGTAGATGTTTGATCATGTCGGGGAACCACACCGACAGCCCATAATAACTGAAATCACAGTGTTTCGGAGTCAGAAACGTAGAAGAATACAGACCAGATTCGCCCAGATTTAAACCATAGAACAGCAGCCAGACAAAATGACCCGCAAAATTATTGGAATTCAACGTCACAGCTACACAAAACTTGTGGAACGTTGCCAATACTTTCACAAAGCCTGTCACAAAAGGAATAACTACTGCGATCAACAACTTAATGGAGATATGTGAGACAAAGAAAACATTTTTGATCGTATTATATTTCAAAAATTAATAATTTTGTGAATTGTAAAGCGACTTACGTTGCTCGCAACAATTCATGCTCATACATATACAGTTTGAATATCTGCGTCTAGTGTCTGTCCACGAATCCAAACCGGATTTCGGCGAATTGTTGGGTTTGTTAACAGAAACACTTGTGAAATGGATTGGCAAGTCCATCGCGTCACAATAAAACTCCAAATTAAAATTGATGAATGTTGTTCACCTAAACGCCATCGTGAACCATATGATGGCCATCATCAGAGTAGCCAGTCTGAGGTCTCGACCCAAAAGGGACAAAACATTTTTAACGACCTGCAGAACAAAAGAAGCTGCGTTAAAGATGCTAAAGAAAAAAAAAATGCATTCAACTGAGATGTACCAGCTTGGACAAGGTCAGGGTTCGAACCACCCATCGCTGAAAAGCCGTTCCGGTGGCGGTCTGAATCTCAATGAACTCGTCTTCTTGTGTCTTAGGGGTCTTGATATGTGTTACCTGGATGATAAGAAGCCATCATGGAACACAGGCAATGTACACAGAATAATCTCCATTCGGAACTTACGGTGAACACTCTCTCTGGTTCTCCTTTGGCTCTCCAGTTGGTGTCATGAACTTGCTTCAGGATCATCCAGGCCTCGTCGTGCTTGGCGTGCTGTCAGAGACGGGAATCACTCTACTGGTGAATAGTATTCATTTGCTGTGCTGCACAATTTAAACAAACGATTTCACACATTGCCTAGGCGTTCTATACAAAGGCAAAACAGCCGAAATGATCCCACAATTGTTAGAACTTTTAGCTGGGTGTGAATGAAAGAAAAAACATGATTTGCTGTGTCACAGAAAAGCACAAACGTCAGTTGAGGACTGAGATTGTAACAGTTACTCAAAAAATGACAAATATGAAATTCTTTTGTTTTCTCAAAAAAATTGACTACACGTTCCGAAACGTTCAGCAACCATTGATAAAGAGCCGCAAAGAAATGCAGAACAAGCAGTTGGTCAACGATCGAGATTGCGAAAATTGAGAAAAAAAACTAATTGTTTTTTAATATTTGTTTTCCGATAAGCCTGAAATCACGAAAAACAAAAAAAAAAATGGACAAGTTGCGGTAAAGTGAGAAACAAAAAGTCAGTAGACGAGAAAGATGTGACAACACTTACAATTCTATTGCTAACGATCTATTGATGTCAATTCCTAAGCCTATTGTGTACGACAAGTGCGCCCCACAATTTGTTACGTATTTTTTATTTTATTTTTAGATGTTTCTTCATCCAATCCATACATTTGTTCACAATGTCTAGGCAAAGTGTGCAACAACATGAACCTGTCAAAACACACCTTGTCGACAAATGCGAGGCATTCTATAGAATGCCTGAATTGGACTCTTTGCACTGAAGACGCAGTCGTCCTGGATGACGTGGTTGTTGTAAATTTTGGTCTAAACTCATATTTCACAGAAAAGATGTCGACTTAATCTTTCTGATTTGGATGGAGAGCAGAAACGTACCTCCAGCAGTATTAACTTTGACCAAGATTTGTATTCAGTTTCAGTCCTAGCCTTTTGACTAAAACTCAGTTTTGTTGCTAGTGTCTCTATCCTAGCCAGCTTCTGATTGGTTCTATTTGCCTTTGCACCCGCCTTTCTCCAAAAGCTCGGATTATGATTGGATGTTGTCACGAAAGGCATTTATGTTTCGTTTTTACTCATTGACGAGTCTCAATAAATGTAGTTAAAGTTTTTGTCCCTGAGCAGGATTTTTTATATAGTTCTTGTCTGGTTTTTCTTCAGGTAAAAAGTGTTGTTGACGATGACGAAAATCTTTGTGCTCCACTGACCTCCAGCAGGAATCGAGGGCTCTCCGGCATGAACATCAGCCCAACAAACGCAGCTATTGCTGGGAGAGCACAGACCAGCACAAACACCCTCCAGCTGTGGAACTGGAACTCGGAGCCCATGCTAAAGCCCCAACCTGCCAACACAAGCCCTGGTCAGCATCTCTCCTGCTGCAGAAGGTGCCACTGGGGTCGGGTACCGTATCGCGGGATGATGCCCCAGGCGGTGAAGGAAGCGTAGATGCCCCCCATCATCCAGAACATGCAGAGCCAGCTGAGATGTTCTCCTCTTTTGTCCATCTGCAGGAACTCGGAGAAGTACGAGTAGACGATTGGGACGGAACCACCAATCCTGCGGAGCAGATTATGGGATCAGCTTGGTCATCTCACATTCATTTGTCACAAATTTGAGACAGTTAAAATTGTGAAAAGCGCCTTACAAATGCTCGGAACTTGAACAAATTGGATTCATTAATGAGAGATTTCTAACTTAAATATTGAGCAGATGTACGGTCAGACAAGTGACAAATAATGAAGCAAAAACACTTTATTACTTTACTTAAGTACAATTATGGCCCGTTTATACTTTACGCCTACTTTTTACTTCTACTCCTATAATTTGTATGCAAATAATTTGTACTTTCTACTCCCTATATTTTAAAAATAGCTATTAATCCTACATCCGATTTTATTTTTCACTAAAAATCCCATTTTTTACTCTTTTTCGCATTTCAATAATAGTGTTACTCCTCCGCGTTACTTCTACTTTATTTTGGTTAGTTATGCTCGATCTAAAAAAACCATCCAGATAAATCGCAACATCCAGTTACGGCAAACTTGATGATGGTGGGATGAGACGTATAAGTAATTCCGACACCCTATTGGTTTGTGCGTGCAACGGAAAACCCAATTTTCCGTTGGGTTACTTTTATGTTTCCACTTCAAGCAGATATCAAAGCAGTATATTTACTTGAGTAAAATAGCCCATAGTCTGAACACCAATGAACGATGGACATTTTTCTTTGTAATTGACTCTCTTTTCCTAATTTTGAACACAGATGAACATTTTTCTTTTTAGAGACTCTTTTTTTTTTTTTTTTCAAAATTCGGCATAGCGCTATATAAATAAACTTGAAAAAGGCGGAGTTGATACTTTTACTTCAACAGAACTCTAGTATCTATACTTCTACTTGAGTAATGAACGTCACCACTTTTGCCAGCACAGTAGATTTCTTTGTCCATTGCTGGCTTTCCCTTACCCAATTCCGGAAAACAGCCGAAAGAACAAGAAGAATCCGTAGGACTGGGCGAAGGAGGAGAAAAAGGCGGAGATGCAGTTCATGGCCAGGACGACGATCAGACATTTCCTCCGGCCCACTTTGTCAGCTAGACCGCCCCAAATAAACGCTCCCAGCATCATTCCCAGAAACACTATCAAACCTGCAGATGTACACAAAACGGTCAAGCACAAGAAAATGCGCACTAACACACCACTGCCTCTAGGGGGCAGACTGTCCATTCTTTTTGTGTTGTCAATCGTATTTGCTTTGAATCATGTGTATAATCCTTTATCTTGATTATGTAAGTCAATGTAAAGGCAAAAGTCAACGTGAAGATGTTTTCTAATAACACGGTTATAACTGTAAGGAAAGGGTTAACGTTTACAAGTAGTATTAAAGAAGTATTAAAACTCTTTTTTGAAAATTGAAAATTCAAAATTGAAAATTATGAAAATGACAGGGTGGGAAGGGGAAATGGCCTATTCATAATTAAACACAATGATTCCCTGTTTGCATATGTCTTTTAAAATGAATTGACTAATTCTAATAATAAACATACCAAATGCAGTATTACAACGCGTAATTCAAGCGTCTGCTATTACTTACAATAATTAAAAATACAATCATAAATCCATTTAGTGTTTTTTCTTATTCAGAGAATATCCACATAAATTCCTGAACATTTAAAGATTAAATGTTTTTTTTTTATTATTTATATTATTGACTACGCAATCAACCAATAATTCTTATTCAAGGTTCTTTTTACAAACCCAATTCTGGCCTTTAATCCTAATTATACAAATTATTTAAATTATAAATTAAAAAGACAAAAAAAGCACACACACACACACACACACACACACACACACACACACACACACACACACACACACAATACAATACAACACATTTAGTTATGTTTTTGTGCTATTTTACAAAACATTATTTTCCACATTTTCTCTTTTTGGTTTTCCCAGTACTTTATTGAAATAGTTTTAAGAATTGTAATTAATTTATTATCATTTTGTATAATATTATGGAAATGTATGTAACCAGTATAAATATTTTATTCTACCTCCTGTCATATTTCATTTTATTTGTTTGCCTAAAATACTGTATAGTGCCTGCCTTTTTTTAAATAAATGTTATAAGAAATTAATCAAACGACTTTGAATCATATGCTAATTTTTTATTAGATATAGATGAATTTATCAAAAATACTCTTCTCTTCTTATCTTTTCTATATTCTGATCTGCTATCTTCTGTTTTGTTCAGTTTTCATCGCGTCTCTTCTCTTCTCTTCTATTCGGACCTGTTCTCTTCTGTTTTCATCGCGTCTCTTCTCTTCTCTTCTCTTCTATTCGGACCTGTTCTCTTCTGTTTTCATCGCGTCTCTTCTCTTCTCTTCTCTTCTCTTCTCTTCTCTTCTCTTCTCTTCTCTTCTCTTCTCTTCTCTTCTCTTCTCTTCTCTTCTATTCTGATCTGTTCTCTTCTGTTCTCTTCTAATCTTTTCTATTTTATTCTGATCTCTTCTCTTATATCCTGATCTCTTCTCTTCTCTTCGGATCTGTTCTCTTCTGTTTTCATCTCGTCTCTTCTCTTCTCTTCTCTTCTCTTCTCTTCTCTTCTCTTCTCTTCTCTTCTCTTCTGATCTGTTCTCTTCTGTTCTGTTTTCTTCTCTTCTAATCTTTTCTATTTTATTCTGATCTCTTCTGATCTCTTCTGTTCAATTCAATTCAATTCAATTCAATTCAATTCTCTTCTCTACATATAAACTGTACGGATGACACTCTTTCATACATTATTCTGCTCCGTCTGACCATAAACGCCACACTAATGCTCTCTCGATCACTAAAGCGAGCTGACGGCTACATCAGAGGGGCGAGTGGTCTCGGGCCGGGCCGGGCCAGCAGCACAGATGGCCACGCGGCAGAGGGGGTCGAGAGGAGGACTGACCGGTGGGAGACCGACGCCACCGTCCCATCTGAGCACATCGACATATGGACACGAGACCCGTGCTGTCCCATTGGTCGGCGTTAATCCGCAGTCACGCAGTCGTGAGCCAGTCAGCGAGAGTCGTGTTCAATAATTCACGTGAGGATCCTACGAGCTCGGCAGACGTCTGCAGAAAGCGAGGGATGAGATTGTGGAGGTGGAACTGTTTGGCCACGCGGTCAGGGAATCGATCTGCTGAATCGGCCGTTCTCAGAGAGTGAGGGAGAGAGAGAGAGAGAGAGAGGGAGAGAGAGAGAGAGAGAGAGAGAGAGAGAGAGAGAGAGAGAGAGAGAGAGAGCAACAGACAGACTGGTTTATGGATGGACGAACAGTAAAATACATAGAAATTGATTAAATGGATTGATAGACAGACAGACAGACTGACAGATAGATAGACAGACTGACTGACAGATAGATAGAGAGACAGGCAGACAGACAGAGAGACAGACAGACAGACAGAGAGACAGACAGACAGACAGACAGACAGACAGACAGAGAGACAGACAGATCGACAGACAGATAGATAGATAGACAGACAGAGAGACAGACTGACAGATAGACAGACAGACAGAGAGACAGACAGACAGACAGACAGACAGACAGATAGATAGATAGATAGATAGATAGATAGATAGATAGATAGATAGATAGATAGATAGATAGATAGATAGATAGATAGATAGATAAGAGCAAAATTGTGACATGTCCCCTAGTGGCCATGTTGACAAACTCACTCACCTTTTTTTCTTCTTTCTTTCTCGTTAAACACTTTAGTCAACAACAAGAAGAAGAACAACAACAACAGTTTGAGTGCCAGACTCGCAGCTTTAGTAAGCAGAAGCAGACTGATGGAGACACCCAGGCGCATGAATCTGCTCCACCACTGCAGCATTAGCTAAATGAAACTCTGGTCTCATAATTAATGGTCTCATTTAAGAAGCCGTTTCTTAATATCGACTGGTTTTCATCACTCATGCTGCTTTAATACACACAATCTCTCAGATTAATCAATCCCACACACTTCCATCTTCATATGGAAGAGTTCTTGAGTCTATGCTGCATCTAGCCATGCATTCATCCTTCAACTTGTTCATCTACAGTATTTATTATTTATTTATTTATTCATCTACAGTATCATCTACTCCTTCGTTTATCCATCTATATCTCCATTTATCAAGCCACTTATTCATCTATCATCTACTCCTTCGCCTATCCATCCACTCATCTATCTACCCATCCACTAAATCGTCTCTCCATCTGTTCAGCCATCCATTGTATGCTTTCTGTTGTACTACTAAAAAAGTTAATTTAAAATTTTGCATATTCCACGAAAAGGCCCGTGAAGCTGAATGGCAATACACAAAATAATCAAAAAATATATCCATCCACTAATTCAGCTTTTCATCCACTCACTCATCTATCCATCTACTTATTCATCAACCCATCCACTCCATCATTTTTTTTTTCTTTCCATCCACTCATTCAACTATCCATACACTTGTTCATCAGTTCATCCACTCATTCATCTAGCCACCCACTCATTCCTGTAGCCATCTAATCATTCATCTAGCCATTCACCTATCATCATTCATCATCTATCAACTCATTAATTTGTTTTTCTTCCAGTCATTCTTCTGTCCATCCACTCATTCAAGTACAGTATTCATATTTGCATCCACTCATTGATTTATCTTTCCATCTAGTCACTCATCTATCCCTCCACTTATTCATCAATCCATTAACCTTTTAATATATCCACAAACTCATTAATTTATCCTTTCATCCAGCCACTCATCTAGCCATCCATTCATTCATCTATCCATCCACTCATTCATTTATCTTTAAATTTAGTCATTCATCTATCCATTAAATTATTCATTTGTCCATCCACTCATTCATTCATCTTTTCTTCCACATATTCATCTATCCATCCACTCATTCATTTATCTTTCCAATGTGTCATTCATCTATCCTTCCACTCTACTTTCCATCCACTTGACTTTATCTTTCCATCTAGTCACTCATCTAGCCATCCACTCATTGGTCTGTTCATCCACTCATTTATCAAATCCCGACATGCTCAAACAGGCTTCAAAGTTGCTGGACTCAGCTATCGGTCCCCACATCGGTCCCACTTTGACCAAAAATGCTTGTACACACCACACACACACACACACACACACACACACACACACACACACACACACACACTACTTATCGTGATTCCGCGACGCACAACCCGTTTAATATTCATAGAATCGCCCCAGAAACATCCCTGCACATACGAATGTAAAAACCAGGCCGGTGAAGATGCATAATTAAACACACAGACTGCCTACCCAGCATTCCCTTCTCCGCGTGGGACAAGCACATGACCCAGCACCACAAGGAGGGTCCATTCATCCACCCACCAATACATCCATCCATCCATCTATCCATCAATCTATCCAGTCATCCTTGTATCTATCCATTCACTAACTCATCTATTAATCCTCTCATTCATCTATCCATCCATCTACTCATTTATCTATCCATCAACTCATTCATCTAAATATCCATGTACTCATTCATCAATCCATCCACTCATCTATCTATCTATCTATCTATCTATCTATCTATCTATCTATCTATCTATCTATCTATCTATCTATCTATCTATCTATCTATCTATCTATCTATCTATCCAGTCATCCTTTTATCTATCCATTAATCCTATTAATCCTCTCATTCATCTATCTATCCATCTACTCATTAATCTATCCATCCACTCATTCATCTGTTTCATCATATCAACTCATCTGTCTATTCAGCCATCCATTCTCTAATCCATCCTTCCACTCTTTCCATCCATCTACTAATGAATCTATCCATTTATCCATCCACTCATTATTTTATCCTATCATCTTTTTATCTAGCCATCCACTCATTCATCTACCTATCATCTACTCATTTATCTATCCATCCATCCACACATATCTATCTATCTATCTATCTATCTATCTATCTATCTATCTATCTATCTATCTATCTATCTATCTATCTATCCATCCATCCATCCATCCATCCATCCATCCATCCATCCATCCATCCATCCATCCATCCATCCATCCATCTACCCAGTCATCCATTTATCTCTCCATCCCTGCACACACCAATGTAAAACCCAGGCCCGTGAAGATATATAATCAAAGACACAGACTGCTTACCCAGCATTCCCTTCTCCGCGTGGGACAAGCACATGTCCTTCTCCGCGCTGGGCAGCACCAGAGCCACAACGAAACACTCCACGCTGTCGGCCATCAGCGCCAGACCCAGCACCACAAACAGGCTCCACTGGAACCTCCCGTGTCCGCAGTCCTCCATGATGTCCTCGTACTGCTCCGCCAGCTCCTCCTGCTCCGACACGGCGTCCGCAGCGGTCCTGGCCTTCGCCCTGGCGGCCCGGCGGCTGGCCTTCACCTCGTCCGGATGCGGGATGCCCTGATACTCGCCTTCGTACATCTGATCGTCCTCATCGTGGCCCTCGGTGGCGTCACTGGCGGCGTCCTCCTCCTGAGGCGGGTAGTCGCTCTGATAGCCGTAGCTTCCGTAGCGCTCTCCATCACCCTGGTGGTAGACGTTGTTCTGGTAGGGGTCGGACATGTTCTCGGGAAGATTTGTTATGTCAGATTACGGGAGCAGATGTGAACATAATCCGTGGATGCTGGGATTGGCGTCTGATTGGAGAATTCTTCGGCGGCTCACTAGTTGGAATATTCGTTGGGCCACATGTTGAGTACGAAAGCTGAAGAAACACGAAAACAAGTGAATTAATAAAAAAATAGAAAAGAATAGAATAGATTAGAATAGAATAGAATAGAATAGAATAGAATAGAATAGAATAGAATGCCTTTCTTGTCATTCCGACACAAGGTTACAACGAAATTAGGGACACTACTCCGTTTGGTGCAATATTGGAAAAAAAGAAAACACACAAAATAGAAATGTAAAAAAATGTGCATTGTGTAAGGTAAAATATAAATAATACATCTAGAAAAAAAAAGCCCTCAGTATCTATTCATTCATCTGTCCATCCACGCATTCATTTATCTTTCTACCTGGTCACTCATCTATCCATACATTAATCCATCTATCCATCCACTTATTCATCAATCCATCCACTCCTTCATCTAGCCATTTACTCATTCATCTATCCATCCATTAATTCATTCATCCGCTCACTAATTTATCTTTCCATCTAGTCATTCATCTAGCCATCAACTCATTCATCTTTCCATCAACATATTCATCTATCCATCCACTCATTCATTTATCTTTCCAGTGTATCATTCATCTATTCATTCACGTAGTCATCTATCCATCCACTCATTCATCTATTCATTCACGTATTCATCTATCCATCCGCTCTACTTTCCATCCACTCGACTTTATCTTTCCATCTAGTCACTCATCTAGCCATCCACTCATTGGTCTGTTCATCCACTCATTCATCAAATCCCGACATGCTCAAACTGATTCATGTGATGTCGTTGTTAAATGTTACATTTAGATTTATTGTAGCGGTCATTTTTATTTGAGTAAATATAGAAAAAAATACTTTACAATGTAACAATGCAGTGGCACTTTCTGTCACCGTATCTTCCATTTTTACAACTTTTACTATTATTTGTCTTTCACCCTGTCGTCACTGTTTTGTGTTTTCTTTTTTGTGTTTTTGTACTTTTTCTCTGTTGCTGCTGAAACCATAGAAATGTCCCCTAAGTGGCATAAATAATGTCATTCGATTCCATTCAGTACAAATCAGATATTTTGAATCATAACGCCAATCATTTTTCCACAACATGTATTTCAGAGTTTCCTTATAGCTGCTTTCTTTTGCAATTGACTACAATATAGGTCGGGAACCTGTGGCCCACGGGCCAGATGTGGCTGTTTGGATGTTCTCTTGTTTCTGTTAAACTTTGCTGACCTTTCTTAACACACCTATTTTCAAATTAGACTGAGTAGTGTAAAAATACAAATATTCTGGAAATCTTTGACTTGAAATTATTTTATAATGTATATGTTCTTTGATCTCGTGACACCATAATTTACACATAAAACGTCTCACCAGCAGGAAAGACAAAAAATGACTTTTATTTACTCAAGTTCTGTTTTCAGATTATCTATCTATCTGTCTCTATCTATCCATCCATCCATCCATCCATCCATCTATCAGATAGATATAATATTAGTCAGGAACATGTGGCCCACGGGTCCTCTCCTTTTCTGTTAATCTTTGCTGACTTTTCTTAACACACCATTAACACAATTTTCAAATGAAACTGAGTAGTGTAAAAACACAAATATTCCGGAAAAAAAAAAAAAAAAAA
>CM051501.1:3881926-3892970 GCA_028031935.1 Paedocypris micromegethes | reverse complement strand
AAAAAAAAAAAAAAAAACCTTTTATAATATTTTTACCACTATGACTCTTGGTTGCCCTGTCATTTTTTTTTAGCTTTAACATCTTATTAGCAAGCAGCGACACTTCTGTATTAAAAGTCTCAAATTAAAAACAAAATAAAAAAAAAACACTGTATGACTTGGAAAAACTCTTTTACTGGTACAGTTTTATAAAATATTAAACATTTTAAAATGTTTGATTATTTTGCTCTCTTCGTGAAAAAGGTGCTAAACCGGTGGACTCAACTAATATGGAGAAATACTGGTAAATGTTAATAGTTTGATACACAGCAGAAATACTTGTGATAATTGCATAGGTCTTTTCCATTTACATCCATACAGTTTCAGCTCTGACAAATGCGCTGTAGATTTCAAGGTAAACGAGTCTTCAATGCCACCGCGGATATGCTAATAAGCTAATGAAAAGACAAGGCCGCTTCTTACGGGAAATGTCACTTACTGACACGCGGCAGATTTAGATGTTAGTTCAGTCTGACAAAAAGACTAATTTCAATTTCTTAAAAGCTGAAGGGCTCACGCAGAATTATTCTTTTGTGAACAGTTGATTTGAATAATGGTATAATGAATAGCCAATTGTTTGAGACCGATTCGCACTAGCTACGAAAGCTGCGAAAGACACAAAAAACTGTCAAACTAGTAGCTGTTGTTTCTTCCATGGGGGAGATTTATTGACCTTTCTAAAGTTTATTATAGAAATAAATAATGTGCAAAATGATTATTCCAATTATACCTCCATATGCGTTTTATCAGAGTTGAAGCTCTTCTGGCTAAATGGTTAGTATGCTAGCATTTCATGTTGCTAAAAAATGACTGTGATATATTAAAGTAAAACTCAAGAGAATTTAGGCCAAGCAAAAAAAAAGTAAAAAAAAAAAAAGTAATAATAATAATAATAATAATAATAAAATAATAATAAACAAAAGAAAACAGGCCTGCCAAATAAGCTTAGTTAGCCCTGCTAACAAAAAGAATTGTGTCCTTGCTAAATATGCTAACAAATCATCTATGCATTTTAAGGCTAATGCAAGATAATCCTCAAGATAACTCACACATTTACAGTAGAACTTTAATTAGCCTTGCTACTGTATATATAAATGGCAGAAAATAGCATAGCTTGTTGCTAACAAACTTGCATTGAAAATGTAGCGCAAGATGAAAAAAAATTAGTTAGCCTTTCTATGTAAAACATGTAGCATAAAATCAGATCATTGTTGATCAGAATTAAGCTAATTCAGGCAGCTATGACTTTATTATCTAGCTTACTAGATTTCCATGTTTCAAAGAAATGAGTGATAATATATTAGTACTAAAGAAAGATGATGGTCGGCACGGTAAATTAAGCATATATAGTCTCAAGATTAGCACAGCTCAGCCACTGTTTTGCCAATTAACTTTTAATCTCACTGGTAATTAGGTGATATTTAATCATCTAAGCTTAATGAAACACATTGCTCAGCATATGGAGTTTCTAGAATAGCATTTAAAATAGTGCCACCAGCTAAAGGATTAGTATAATAGCTTAGCATGTTGCTATCAAATTTGCCTGATGTATAGCGGCAATAGTGACATTCCAGTGTGTCACTAGGTGTATTACACAGATGCGAAATACACACACGTCTGTGGTGTGTGAAGATGGCGAGAAGTTGAATTTCCCTCAGGAACTGGTCCGAAATCTATTAGGAAAGTGTTTGGCAAAATCAATTTGCAATCACTTCAGAGGAATCACGGTGCTTTTAAAATCCCAGAGTTAGTAGTATAAAAGCTTGGTAAAATAATTTTTTTTCGCTGTGTTTCATTTACATTGTCATGAAAAATATCGTAATAACTGTGATGAAAAACATGTTTCTTTGTCTTTTTTTATTCTGTGCAAACTGATGCCGACCGGTCCAACAATCACTGATCAGGGTCCGACACTTTTCAACAAAAGGTGACGTCAGTCCGTCCTGCGTGGTGCGTCAGCGGTTCCGGAAGTAAGATGTCTGTAACCATGATCCTGCTGTAAAAGCGTTTTTTAATTTTTTTTTATTGATGTGCGTTGAGAATAAAAAAACATGTTTGGACTCTTGCTTCACTCAAAACTTCTCCCTGCATTCTAGTAGTGAGAAAAAAACCACACTTAACGTTCTTGTCGCTACTGTAACGGAATTTTATTTTTGAATTGAGCACTTCCTTTATTTATTTTATTGTTTTAATGTTTGTTCTGTAAAACCAGTGATGTGGAAGAACTGCATGTATCATTAACATCAGCGTGCGTTACTCGCCTGTTGCAATAAGATCGTCTGATGTAAGTACACGATTCTGTATGCTCCGCCAAATTTGTTATAAACTAATTGATATTTAGTTTCCACGACCGGCCGAAATCTACATTTATAAAATGTTTAGTAATCTGCATGTACCGGTATTTGAATTTTGTAACTAGATGAAGTTACTTATTTTGGCTGTTTAAAAACCATCCAGTCGTTTTATTACTTAGACATTTTTTAATTCCACAGATGAACCCGTCCTGCAGCAAAACGAAGAAAAAGTTTCCGTTTTCTCTGTGTCACAGACCAATGTGTCATTTATTTGTATCAAGTTTGCAAAAAAACGCGACTGCTGCTCTCACAAAACTATGGCCAGCTTATAATACTGCGAATCTCCACAATCTACAAGGGAGGAAGATCTTATTGCATATTTAGCACCAAAACTATGGAATGCTCTGCCTAGCACAATTTGAGACGCAATTTAAGTCTAGATGAAGACGCGTCTCTTCAACAAAGCAAATATCGACCTGTAATAATAACATATCGAACAAGGTAAAATAATCTTATAGAAAGGCTGCGTAGTCTAGGTGCTCGGAACCGACTCACATCTGCACCTCCTAAGACTGTGAAAATCTCAAATTATGGCCCTTCATGTTTTCCTAATGCTTTGTTTTTTGTTTCTTTGCCTCCTCTCCTGAGCGCTGAGTGCCATACAACCGTCTGGAGGAGTTGTGGTGCCACCGGATTGAGATGACGTCAATCAGACCACTCGGGAAGATGGAATCTCTTAGGAGCTTCATCTTTTCTATGATGCCCCCTGGACCTCTGTAGACCTGATGACGCTGTGTTTACGTGGAGGGATGGAGCCACCTCTTTCGCCACACAGGAGGGAAACTTCTTCAGGAGCCAACATCAAAATGGCACGGAACAACCAAATAAAGACTGCCAGGAAGACTGGCACCAGTGAGCCGGGTTCTCCACAGGGCTTTTTCCTCGCATTCTGTCTGAGATCATAGCCATTAGCTTAACGCCAACGAACACATGAATAAAATGCAACAATCTTTGGTTTTTACATTTTCACACATGCGCTTAGAGACAGTTGTAATTGTGAAAAGCTCCATACAAATGCACAGAACTTGAACTTGTCTCTCGGCCCGGCGCCGTCAGTTGCTCGCTAGCTCTCTGAAGAGAAGGTCAGGCTTCCCAGACGAGCCTTACTCAAAGCTTCTGATGAAGAGACATCCAGACGCTTTGCAGACCGATAGCCAAGGTTTCTGCCAGCACCTTGTAGTGGTTACTATGACAATCACAATAGTTACTATGACAATCTGGCCAACTTGAGAAGACGACTTTGTTTTGCGACTCTGGTTGATTAGAAATGCAAATTTCTCAGCTTCTCAACGGCGTAATTTATACTTGCTTCACATGGTCACGTACGTTATTGATTTTCGTTGGGATCAATGGCGTCGGAATTGATGCGCTATCCGTGAAGACAAATAACCAGTCGTACGACATTTATTTGGAATGTCAATGAGGAGAGAAGGATTAGAGAGTGTTTGCGTTCACTCCATTAAAATGTGTGAAGACAATTCCATCACTGTGAGGAGCATTTTCAGGCAATGTTGTTTAGCTTGTGCCATTGTTACAGCATTGGTTTGGGATTGGGATAATGCAATATATAAATGTAGTTATTATTAATATTATAATAATTATTATTATGAATATAACACATGCCCAAATAAAATCACATACACAATGTAGCTAGAAGGCATGAAAGTATTATATTTTTTTAAATACTTTTCGAAATTTTATTTTAATTAATTTGCATGCATAAATGCTGGGCAGAGCAGTGGAAAAATAGACAACACAGAAAAGGAAATGACAGTAATGAAGGCATCTGATTATCAAAGCGAAGGGAATAAAATGAAAGCAAAAAATAAGCAAATAAATTACAAATAAATAAAAAAAAAAAAAAAAGAAAGAATAAATGGCCTGATTTAGAAGAAAATGAGAAGAGGGACTTGTACTGGTTATAATTATATATATATAAAAAGTGAAAAGACAAATATTCACAGTGAAACATATGAATGCAAAATGACTACAAAGTCAACACTAAAACTAAAATATGCCATAATAAAATACAAAATAAAAATAAAAAAAGACCAATAATCAACAAACTGACAACGCAAGAAAAATAACTGTAATAAAATCATGCAAAAACACAGTATGTAATTGCACTGCACCAAATTCAGCCCACGTCAATCCAAATATACCACTGTGACTTCACACCAGTCCTGGCCATGAATGATTCAGACTGCTAACACACACACACACACACACACACACACACACACACACACACACACACACACACAACTAGATGCTAGTTAGCCTCCCAACTCAGGAAAGTCACCACACTTCAGTGGTTCCTGAGGTTGCAGGTTCGAATCCCTCTCTGACTGGTTCTACAACCGAGTGTTCTTGGACCAGACACTGATCCCCACATGCCCCCGACACTAATGCGTGCTCCGGGTTTGTGTGTGTCACTTCACTGTGTGTGTGTCACTTCACTGGATGGTAAAATGCAGAGCACAATTTCGATACGGCCCCTATTGCCCGTATTAATAAACTCACCACAATGTTAAAAAAAAACATTTAAAAACCACAGTCCTGCTCCGCTGCTCCACCTGGTGGAGAGTCTGAATATAACGTTGGGCTAATTGGCCGCCAGGTGTTCCTAATACCTGCTAACCTGTCTGTTATTGTACAACTGGCTGTAGAACAGGCAAAAAATGTATTTGACAAAGAAAACTCAAACATTATACAAAACAAAAGCATGGCATGGAATGAAAATCGAACTTAAACCTTGAAGTAGACTTCTACAAAACATTGGTCACTTAAGTAGAAGACATTGATCACTTCAGTAACAGACAATGGGCTTCAGCCATGTGCAGGCGAAAAAAGAAAAAAAAAAACAATCGTAAATGTGAAGCATTTTTGTTCGTTAATGAGAAATTTACGTTCGATATTTTTGGCACTAATGTAATTTCATAGCTACACACCTCACCTTTTTTTTTAGTTTGAACTGTCAAATGTCGCAACAGATTTTCGGGTTCAGGTTTCGACCTGGTTTGGTTGGCCAACAATATTTTCATCAATCTTTTCGCTTTTTCAGACTATAATCGTTACGGCTTTAGCTTCAAACAACCACATTTTAAACTATGTAATTGACGCCAGATTCAAACATTACGTTCAACAGAACCAAGTAAAACATGAGGTCATCAAAAAAAAGCGATGAAATCTGTGACTTACGCATTAATTTTATTGAAAGCCGGCCAATAGAGCGTTCCCAGAGTTCAAGTGTGGACTGGAGTGAACAGACTAAATAGTTGGCGAGCTGTTGAGAAAACCGACAGCGTTTTTCCAACTTGTGATATTTTTAGCTCATTATCTCTGGCGTGGCACAGAGTGAAGATTTCTCCGAAAAAGGCTCGAACAGAAAACACAACTACAGTATGATTTGAGTTTAAACATCTCATTACATCCAAGAAAGATAGACCATCGTCTCAACATGACCACATTTTGCACTTTATACGTCACATACATGGTTTTTGCCAAACGTTGGGCCATATTATGTAATATTTTCCAATTCTGGTTGCGTTGTGGCGTTTTAGAGTTGTCTTTTTTACAATAATGCATGTATCTAGGCTGTGTGCCGTCAATCCCTTTGGTGTGAGATCTTTCTGCTCTAGAATCTGGGGCACAGGTAGTCAAGATTCATTTTTTCTCAAAGCTCCACTAAAAATAAAGCTACAAATGGCTTTAAAGGCAGTTTATATTAGACGCGCGGCAGGTAGAATATATAATATGGAATATAAATATATCCTCGTCCGATTTAAAAACATGCATCACCTGAGTTCAGGAGACTACCAATCAAATGAGAATATACAAAATATATTAGAATTTTATACGTATATAGAGGGTTAGGGCTGTTGAAGTTAATGCGTTAACGCAATTAATTTTAAATGCTTATTCACGTCATTTTTTTACGCCGTTAATCACAGTTAAACACAACATCCTGTTTTTATTAAGAGTGTAACCTAAAAAAACAAGTACTTCAAACTTTGAATTGATGTATAGCATCTATATGTAAGATTAAAATGACTTTTTTGTGTGCTTTATCTTGAAAAAGGTGTGACTCGACCTTGGAGGGTTAAAAAACAAAATACTGTATATTGCAAATTGAATAAAAATTATACTAAATTTTATCACAGTATTTAAACGAGTGTTTATTTAGTGTTGAGTTTACATTAATTTACACATTACACCTCAATATCCAATATTACAAGCTTCAGTCATTTAATTGCGATTAGTCAGGGAAGTGCGAATAGTTAATTATTTAAAAATAAATGATCATTTGACAGCCCTATCATATATATACATAGCTATTCGTCCAATTGGTTTGTGTGTGTGTTAGTGTAGATCACCATTTAGTACAGTAAATTACATTCCTATAGTCATAGATATAAAAGTCAGCCCCAAAATGCTCAGTTTTAATCATTTTAAATGCGTTTGTGAGAGAAGACAGACTGAAACTGACAGAGAATTCAAGGCATGAAATATGTAAAAAATAAATAAAATTTTCTGCAATAAGGGACAAATACTGAAATAAAGGAATGGACACAATAAAGCCATCTCGTGTAGAAAAACGGTGTTTAAAGAGAAACGGCAAAATTTGAATCCAGGAAATGGACTAGTCAGTAGAAAAGGATGGATGGTTTATACTATGTATTTTTAAACAACATAAATAATCCAGATTAACTGAGATTTATCACATGACAGTATGCAACTAATATACTGTATAGTAATAACAAAAGTTATTACTTATATTGTTAGCGATCATTCAACAATACATATAAACAGCAAAAACTGTTTCTATGCGTTTTCCCAAAGAAACGTTCCTATTCTGTTTTTCTACTCTCACTTATATTGTTTCTGAAAATGCAATCTATCGATACAATAAATATTTTTATGATAAAAACATTGATTGGTCATATTTTTAAAGAAGAACTGATTTCGGATTCGCCTTTCAAACAACAAATAAGCAAACAACAAATTAATCGAGTGACTGACAAGTTGTTAATGAATTCTCGATCCAATGACTTATAATAATATATATTTCAATATATTTCATATATTTTAATATATTTCAAATCAAATGTAATTCTAGCGTCTGACGTGAGACCGCAGGCCGTGTGGGGGAAAACAACAGCAGGAATGGGTTTGTGGGATCAGTTGTCGTCATGACAGATGAGAGCTTCCATTTAATCCCGCTTAATACGGAGGAAATTTTATTCTGTGCACAGGCCGCGAATGGCTTTAGATTATTCTCCCTCGCCCAGCGCAGACAACATCAAATAAAAGATTTATCAGTCGTGTGTCTCATTTTGCTGTAATAAAGTGTCCTTCTTCTCTGAAAAAGGCAGGTGCTCCGATGCTTTGAAGAGAAAAACCACGGTGACAATGAGTGCAAACAAAGCCACTAAAGTCAATATAATCGTCTGCGCTGATTGGCTCTCCAAAAAAGATGCTCTGTTGACACAAATATTTAGTTATTTAAATGGTAATGACTTTTATTTATTTATGAATTATTTATGCCAACTTTTGTACGGAATAGAGGAAAAATTGCATTTAATGTGCATGCATTTTAATATAGAACAATCAAATGTATTCAAATACCAAGACCCTTACTTCCATAGTAAGGCCATAACAAGACTACAAGAAATTTTAATATGTTATAACACTACATTACACATTTGACAAAAAGCATGTTTTTGTTATGTAAATAAATCTTTACATTTCTAATAAATGAATAAATCATACAATATTTTTACATTCCTAGCAGCAATTTTCTTTGCTTTACTGCTGATATTTTAGTAAGTACTACACACATTTCGCTTTGCCCAGCAATACGGTAAGACAAACTTTGACTATGAACAGAAAGCAAGACATTATTAGAAAGATTATTAGGAAGACATTGTGGAAGTGGCTAGGAAAATAAAAGCCAGCGAGCAGGTTCTAATTTCAGAAAGGCATAACTTAACACATTATGCAGATATCGTATAAAAAAAAAGTGTGTGTGAGGGTGTGTGTTTGTACAGTATTAGAGCTGCACAATTCTGGATAAAAACAATTCTGTTTTTTGCTTACATTAAAGATCACGATTCTTTCACGATTCTGGATTTCTTTTTTGTTTTAAAGATTTAACAGCATTTAACAACATGTTGTCAAACAGCATTGGAATAACACATATTACCATTTTTTTAGTTGATAGTCTTTTTCTAAGAAACCTTTATTTTAATTTGGAATATCCTTTATAGAAATGTATATATTTACAGAATTTATGTGAATATAAGCTATTTTTTTTCCAATTTTAAAAGCTCATAAACTTTGGCGGTGCCTATACAGTATGCGCATATTTCAAAAGTCGACGTACATTTTAGCGCCATTTTTGCATATTTTAAATCAGGAGAAATCAAAATAAATAGAAATACGTCATCTTTATGCAGCGGTGCGCTTTGTGCTTGTGTCCTCTTTTCTTTCTTTAAATAAACGCTGACATGCATATGTGATTTTATTGGCTCAATAACAGAAATAAAGAAACATTAGCCATGTAGCGACACTTAGCAGTGGCTAAATAACACTGGAGGTATATAATAAAAATATTTTATAATAAATAAAATAAAACAGGGAACTCCTTTCTCTCATAAATGTAAGGAAAAATAATGTAATGTAAAAGTAATGATGTAAAGAAAGAATTTTTTGTAACCTTTTTTTACATCTGCAAAATCCTTCCACGATTTTAGTTTTAGCGACGGCAAGCATCTGCTTCATGATGGGTTGATTTTGACCAATCAGAGCAAGGAGTCAGAAAAGTTCCAGAACGATTTTTATTAGTCCAAAATGAAGACAGAAACACTGGAGTGCGTGTTATCTCCAGATCAGACCAGTTTGTCTAAATATATGTCGGATTAAGATGGCGAGGGGGGTGGAATCAAAATAACTTCGAATCACGATCTTTTAACGATTAATTGTGTCTCTATACAGTATATGTCTGTATGTCCTACTGTGTGATTGGTTGGCCACTAATCCAGGGGGTGTGTCCTACCTACAGGCCCAGGAAAGCAGTCTCCAGCTCTCCACGACCCAGAAGTTCGAGTTCAAGTTCAGTGCATTCGTCTCAAAGTGCATAAAGAAATGAAAGAAGCAGTTGGGCTTCTGATAATGATAATGATGAATATGAAGGATATATACACTACCCGTGCGAATGAGTTGACCTGCATGGGTTGGTAAAGCTGTACCAGAGCGGAAACACACTCTCCCCTGGTGTAATGACCAGCTGCGTCTTACATAAGCTCCCGCCGCTCTCTGATTTCACAAACACACCTATTTCCCCCCATTCACTTCCTCTGCCTTTAATCTTGCGCTGAAATCCACAGCGACATGAAAGGAGCTTTCGAATAAACAACCCTTATGAATAAAAAAATCTGCATAATATTCCCAAATCTGTCACTGCAAGAATTTATTAGTAATATTTTCGTGTTTTTTTTTAATTTATATTTAGAATGCCTTTATTGTCATTGCATCACGGGGTTACAATTAAATTAGTGCTGCTACTCTGTTTGGCGCAAAAAGAAAGATTTTACTACAATGTATTATAATATGATTCAAGAAACTGTTTAAATTTAACACAAGAACACAAGAAAAATGCAATTGACATTATACACGCACATCTGCTCCGATTTCTATAAAATCGACCAATTTCAACATACATCATGCAGTCAAATCTGGTTCGCTGGACCATCCGATAATCAGACCAGTCAGTTATTCACTGCAAATGCCAGGGAAATACTTATTTGGACCAAAATTCCTTACTGTAGAAATTACTCCACTACAAGTCACGATTCCAAAAACACTTGAGTAAAAGTCGCCAAAAGTGTCCAATTTGAAAACTGGAAAAAGAGATTTACTCCTACTGAATTTAGGCTCAAAAGCCAATGGGAAAAACAAGAAACTCTTTATTCATGAGGTTTTATTTCTTGAAATTTCATGACATTTTACACCTCAATGTTTCAAAATGGCAGAACAAAGTAGATAAAAAAGAACAAAATGTCAGCCTCTGTCAAACTCAAATGTGCCAAAAAGTGCCACCGCTAATTCGCAAAATCATTTTTTAACTGATAAACATCATTCAGTACCTACAGCATCCTGCAGATGGCGATATCACCTTGTCCGCCCAAGAAATGAACCACGGTAGAAAAAAATGCTAATGTAGAAATCTACATGTGTAGAAACAAATTACAATGTAACGAGTAACGGTCCATTCAAGTGTAGTGGAGTAAAGAGTACAAATACTCAATCACTAATGTAGTCAAGTGGAGAGTAAACATTGCTTCTTTTGATACTCAGTACAAGTACAAAGTATCCAAAAATACTCAAGTAACAAAATCTATTTACTCCACTGCAAGACAATGTACATGTAATGCAAAGCACAGTTTTTGATATGGTTTTTAATCACAATTTTTGTTCGTGTTTATTCAGCTTTGTCTCTTTTTGTCCAGCAAAATAAAATATGTACAGCGGAGAGCACAAAGCAAACTTATATAGATGGATCTTTTTTAATCTTCACTATCCCCCATCTCTAATCCTGTAGTAGCCACACATTCAACTGAGTGTTAACATCACACACACACACACACACA
>CM051501.1:3871179-3881908 GCA_028031935.1 Paedocypris micromegethes | reverse complement strand
CACACACACACACACACACACACACACACTTCAGATCAGAGCAGATAAATAGAATCCGAGAGGTCCATTAGGCCGAAGCGTCTCCCCCGTGTTTATTTCTGAGCTCAGAGGTCGACACATTACTATTGCAAATTTAACGTTATCGATTTATTCCCTAGCCGCGCCAGCTTTAAAACACGAGCTCCAGCAGCCAATAAGACGTAAAGTAAATTAAATTGAGTGCAAATAAAGGCCTTGTGTCTGTTTGCTTAGTGGGAAATCCACAGCGAGAAGGGCTTCTTCCTCCCAAAACGAGGTGGAGGTTTTTAGCATATTAGTGTTTGTGTGCAACTTGTTGTGTGACAGAATACCAGCGCTAATGGCTAACAACTGTCAGTGCTACGAGTCTATTCAGAGCCACACACACAAAAAACAAATCATTGATTTTTTTTTCCCAAGATGACAGGTCACAAATTCTCCTAACCATTAACCAAATGATACCCACCGGTTTAACCAATATCCGCTGAACAGAAGTCAATCATTCGGCACTAACTCTAATACAATGCTGCACAGTTAAACATCTGGAGCAGAGAATTCATATTTATATTCTTAAACATATGTAAATATAAATAAATATGTATTTAAAATACATAAAAATCACTAATTTGTTTGTAACAACTGGGCACTTCGGACTTTCCAAAAACCTAATATCCTGTCTAAAAACTTCTCTTAACAATAGTTTTTTACTACTTTTAACAAACCTTACCTGTGACTCTTGTACTTGAATAATAGATACAAAACATAGAACGTTAAATATTATTTCTAAATGTAATGCAGCATATCTTGATTCTACTTTCCATGTTCAAATATGGGCATATTCCCATTTGCACGACAGTCGACAGACAGAGAGCAAAGTTCCCCATGTTATTTTGTTTTATTTAATGTATTTTTATTTCTCCCAGTGTTGTTTAGCCACTGCTAAGTGTCGCTACGTGGCTAATGTTTGTTTCTTTATTTCTGTTATTGAGCCAAATAAAAACATATATGCATAAAGACGAAAATGGCGGTAGAAAAATGGCGGTAGAATTTGCATCCATATTTGAAACATGCGAATATAAGCTTCTAAAATTGCTCATAAACTATAAATATAAATATATATATTTACAGATTATATGTGAATATAAGCAATTATTTTTCTAATTTTAGAAGCTCATAAACTTGGGGCGTGTTTATATGCGCATATTTCAAATAGTTGGATGAGACTTAGAAAAAAGACAGGATGGAGGAATGCATTAGGAAAGAAGAGGATGGATTGATTGTTGGAAAATGAAGAGTAAATGGAAGGAAAACATGCAATGGGTGGCTGGAACGATGGAATAAACAGAAGGGATGACACATTTGAGATGATGGGATGCGTTCATGGAGGAGGCAAGAAAGGTGGATGAAAGCACCTTAGGATGAAGGGATGTGGCAGAATGGATGGACTTTCAAAAAGAGCCTTTCAGATTGGATTCCCGGCAATAAACCTCAAATGGAATTTCATAGTTCCTTAAATCTCTTTGTCTCAACACACGGCGATTCTATTACACGGCGGCAGGAGGAGAGTAAATCAGTGATGGTGAGAGGAGAGTGAAATATTAAAGGACCGGCAGACGTCTGTGCAACTGGGACCGACTCCATCACTTCCAGTGTGTCTTTCATTCATTTCCACTTCAGCTTGTTATTCAAACAATGCTGGTGTCTGACAGTCGTGCTCGGCGAGACGTGTCGCTGCTTCAAACCAGAAGACATTCGCCTCATCGAGACGGGATAAAAACAACCACTTAAAAATCTGATTTATTAAGCAGGAGGCAGCGTGAAATATTCACCAAAGCTCACTTTGTTGGTGTGGAGGAACGTTGTGTGGGAAAAGCACGGCTTGCAAACATTAAACACACGCCAACGGTGGATTGTAAATAAGTTCAAGTTCACAGTTTTAGCTGTCTCAAAGCGCACGTACATGTATATATTTTTATATATTCTTTTATTCTTTTCTTATTCTTCTTTTAATTCAAATTAATGTTTGTAAATCAGGGGATGTTTTTGAGAGCATGAAACGAAAAAGAATTTCTATAAAGGGGAAAAAAAGCAGGTGAGTGAGTTCATCAATATGGCCACTAGGGGCAGTATCAAAATTACTCTGCATTTTAAGCAAATGTGCTCATCTCACACACACACACACACACACACACACACACACACACACACACACACACACACACACACACCCAGGGCAGTGGGCAGCATGGACGGTTGCATCTACCTACTTTCGAGACTCTTGTTTCACAGTGTCAGCTCACGCGAATCTTCAAGTCACGCAAACAAATTGTCTGAACTGGATGAATATTTAAGCCCACATCAATAAACCATCAAGTATGCAACACCAGGATTTTGGGTTCGATCCCAAAGCAACAATCGGTATAACCCTGAAATGCGATGTAAGGTGCTTTGGACAAATGCCACTACAGAAAAAGCAGATCTAGATATGTATGTTCATTTATTGATGGAAATTCCTCTTCCAAAAAAAAAAAAAAAAGAGAGAAATGTCTGAAAAGAACAAGATTTCAATTTGTGTCCAGTTTTTCATAAAGAAAGTACTAAAAACGCATGATCCACAGATTTTTGGATTCTATTGGATTTGAAACTCAAATCGGAACGTCGGCTCTACGGTAGCTAAGATCTAATTTTATTGACAAAATGTTAAACGCAATATAACATGACAAAATGTTAAATGTTAAACTTTGTCAAAACATTGTAAAATACCAGAGACTAAATACAAAAAAACTAAAAAAAATATTATATGTGGTATAACATGTAGTGAAATGTGTTTTTGATCGTTCCAGCATTTAAGCATAGGGATGGGGAAATACAATGAAATGCACAAAAGGGAAAAAAAAATTAAATGAAGATAAATAATAGAAGCATGAATGTAGGTATATAAAGATAAAATATGAATAAAAATACAAAATTATCAAGATAAAAATACAATCAAATAACGTACAAAAAGTGAGTAAAATGCAAAAAAGTACAAAAAAAGTGACTCAGTGATCCAAAAAGTTTTTTGTTAAAGGGAACAGTTAAAAGTGTCCAGTGGCCAGATAAAAAGTGACCAGGTGTGAACATTGTAGGGAAAATGTTGCAGGAGCAAGATGGCCAAAAGTATCAAACATTATTGTCTATTGTCACATGGTATCAAAATTAGAAATCCAACATTTCTTTCACATAATGTGGAATTGTAGCAAAATTTCTTGTGTAACTAGAAACCACGAGCAAGAACAAAGACAAAACGCTTGGTCAGATTCCCATGTTGATTGCTTGCAGCTGGATTCCATGATGATTCGTGACCCAATGGCTTGTGGAAGATTAAGTTCCACAATCCAGTGGTGTGATCTCACAATTATTTCACTGGAATATATATTGTTGGTCAGTTTGTTTGCTCGCTTTTATAAACTAGACAAATCTAGATTTCGATTTTTGTTATCAACTGCCTACATACGTCTGACCATACTCGTTACGATTCTGCCCTACATTCCCTCACGGCGCTAAGATTCTACCGAGTCTTTGATCACCATGAATCCACCGAGGAGCCACGGCAACCTGCTAATGATCCAAGGAAAACTGGAAGCCATTCCTTCTCCACATCGCTCGTCACTACAGCGATCGCTCAGACGCTTCCACAATTCAACAAAGTCAGAACGAAGGATCAACCAACCGTCTCTGCGCACGACTACGGGCGTAATTGCGTCGTTTTTCTTTCCTGCGAGACATTGGAGCGATATAAATTATGCATAAATCCATTGCAAAACAGGACTGGACCCCCACCCTCCCGCACACAACTCCCACCCTACAAACACAGACGACACCAACGCTTAGCGCACACCTACACGTCTTCTCAACGCACGTGAGGCTTTACGGTTCCATCCGTCTTACATGCATCATTTCACAATCCCATTTCCCGGAACTTGGCGAAGCTCCGAGATTCAACGAAAGTTTATGATTCAACCAAGCCAAATAACGAGAGACCAGGTCGTCATTTGTTGTCGGTTCTTGTCTGGTCTACAAAGCCACTTCACTTTCTTGTTACGCAACTGCTTCTGGAACATCTACAGGCAGCCACTGGACGTTTATTGATTGGATCTAAAAAAGGAACCATCACTTGATCGCTTTTTTGGCTCTTGAGTTACAGCGGGCTTGAATGCCAAAGCCTTTGGCTTGGATTTTGCTGCATTAACGCAGAGTTTTCAAGCCTGCGTGAGCTTCAAACATGGATTCTCTTTAATATTTCATAAACTTTTACTCTGCACAGAGCTCCGACACCAAGCAGGAGCAGACGAAACCATCGAAACCCTCAACGCAACCCACAAACAACTTCCTTACCTTGTCAGATCTGCTGAAAATGCACCACACCGGTTCTTTGCTTGAAGAACAACAATCGCGACAAAATGTCAAAAACCTGGAAATCCCGTAATGATGACCAGTGTGGAATAGAGAGATGCGGGGATCATCCAGGATAACCAGCTGAACAGGACGATTAGGGATGCAAGCGCTCTCTCTCTCTCTCTCTCTCTCTCTCTCTCTCTCTCTCTCTCCCCCACCCGGACCCTTCACTAGAGGAGGAGCTCCCCCAACACGCCCAAGCTTCTCACAATGGACCAGTCCATCCTTACCTCTGTTCCACTCTCACTCCCACATCACCGATGGGAGGGAGCGGCAACTGTTTGTGATACGTGATGGGCGCACACACACACACACACACACACAGAGAGAGAGAGCTGGTGAAAGTAGAACTGCACGTAAGGGAGGAGGAACTGGGCTTGGCAGATGGATGGTTGCTGATGGGAGGAGGAGGGAGATCTGCTTTTTACTTATGACGACTATATCTCTAGTGAGATGAACAGACAGTTCCTAGCAACTCACCTCCCTCTCTGTTTATCTATCTATCTATCTATCTATCTATCTATCTATCTATCTATCTATCTATCTATCTATCTATCTATCTATCTATCTATCTATCTATCTATCTATCTATCTATCTATACGTAATATACCATCCATCCATCCATCCACCCACCCACCCACCCACCTACCCATCCATCCATCCATCCATCCATCCATCCATCCATCCATCCATTCATCCATTTATCGGGTCTGTCTGTCTGTCCGCCCATCTATCCATCCTTCCTTCTATCCATCCATCAATCCAGTCTGTCTATTTCACTATCTGTCTTTTTTGTCTGCCCTTTCATTTTTTTAACCATCTCTGAACTTAGTCGACCCGTGCATCTTTCGATATATCAATCCATTCATTCATCTTTTTGTAGATTCTATCGTTTACAAAACCAATTAACCATCCAGCCATTTATTTATCCATCCTATTGGTTTGTCCTATATATTATTCCATCTATCTTCCTGTGCTTATCAATTTGTCACAACCATACATCCATCCTTCCATCCATATATAAAAGTGTGTACAGTCGACTCCTGGGACGCATCGGGACACACACACATTAAGTATGTAGAACCGATGTTTTCATTTATTTGCATAGTTCTGTATATCCATCCATTCATCCACCTTTCTGTTCATCTATTTATCCATCCATCCTTCAATTCCTTCATCTATTCAACTGACTGGTCAATTATTAATTAACTGAATAATTATAACGTGGTAAATGTGACCATGTATCTCATGTATCTTTCTCTCCTCTTTCTAAGCATCACTGCTCTTCACATTCTGCTTCCTGACTGCAAAGCTCTCACCTTGAAGTCTGCGCACGCCAAGTAGCTGAAGGGGCTTGACGCCATATGGATGTTCTGCAGCGCTGGTCTTTAAATCAAAACCAGACTGAAGCTTCAGTCACAAACCAGCCACATCTCACCAGAGGATAAAACAAACCTCTAATTGATTATTAAGTCATTTCTTATGTAACTTCTGGAAGGAAAAAAACCCCAAATAAAGAATAATAATACTGTCCACGCAACAGCTGCTGGCACTGTAAAAAGGAAAGTAAAAAACAGAATAATACTGTTTTTCACTAATACGGCTATAAGCTGTAAAATAATTTGGCAAAACGACTACTGTAAAATACAGTAATGTGCCCACACTTTTCTGTGATTACGAAAAAACAGAAATACACTGGTCTTCACTAATACGGTAACACGCCGTAAAATAATTTCCCATGACAACTACTGTAAAATGACAGCAATGTCCTGCTAACTCTGCTCGCCACATGACAATGAGTTGTAAAATAATTTCTCAAAATGACTACTGTAAATTACATCTGGCCACTTTGCTAACATTATTCTGTGATTAAGAAAATACATAAATACACTGTTCTTCACCAATACAATAATAAGACGCAAGACAATTTCACATGACAAATACTGTAAAATGACAGAAATGTCCTGGCAACTCTGCTCCCCGCACTTTTTCGTGATTAGGTAAAAAACAGAAATATATTGTTTTTTCACAAATACAACAATAAGCTGTATAATAATTTCTCAAAACGACTACTGTAAAATGCAGTAATTTATATTTGCACTGTAAAATATATCGTTTTTCACTAATACGGTAAAAAGCTGTAAAATAATTTCACAGTAGGACTACTGGTGTAACAAACAAAGCCCCGTCTTGTTCTGGGAACGGGACGACCACAGACGCCCCGTGGTCCACACACTCCCCTCAGTAGGTCTGACCTGCTGCTGGTCCGCCATTATCCAGAGTGGATGTCCCACACAGAAGAGTGCACTAATCCCACATCATATAACTCGCCCGCTAGAGGATTAAGGCCGACTGCTGGGTACAATCCATGACGAGATTTAAATCACAGACCCCTCATCATCATCTTCATCACTGCTGTGGCTGTGAAGGTCACAGCTGTAGCGTGTAAGGTCAACAGGCAGCATGTCCAGACACGTATCTGAAGGTTGGATGATGCGAAATCTGTTTCTGCTCGAGTGCAAATGAAGTGTCTCTTTCCGGCAGAGGAGCGTCTCCCGAGACTCGCTTGGCAAGACCTTTTAAAAAATCTCTTCTACGTGTGAGCTTAAAGGTTCTAGCACGCATGCCGCTCTTTAAACATGATCTTGTCTGTCGGATAATTTTGATGGTCGTAAAGCCCAAGAGACAGAAAGAAAAACTGATGGAGCCTTTAGGTAGGAGACTAGAGGTGGATGGATGGATAGAGAAATAGAATGAGGGAAATAGATTTGCAAATGGAGAGATGAATGGATGGATACAAAAAGATAGATAGATAGATAGATAGATAGATAGATAGATAGATAGATAGATAGATAGATAGATAGATAGATAGATAGATACGTAGATAGATACGTAGATAGATACGTAGATAGAAGGACAGATGATGGTGTGTGGATGGATGGAAGGATAAAGGAATGGACTGATGGATGGATGGATTGATGTACGTATAGACAGAAAATATAGATAGACAGATAGATAAATAGAAGGACAGAAGATGGTGTGTGGATGGAAGGATGGATGGATGGATAGATGATCCAATCGATGGTTAAAAAAAAACTACTAAATCAAATCAGACAAACTAATTGAAGGACAGATGATAAAGTTAATATTTATTCACAGTAGAAAAACAATTGACAGACATTTGGACATTTTGTATCGGACATTCCATTTGCTAAGCATCTTCTATCATTCTTGGTGTTCTTGCTGAACTTGTTCTTGGATCACGGTCCACACTGAATAAACTTTCCCTCAGCTCTTCTCAACCCAATCACGGACTTAACTAGGCTAACTAGATTAACTTCCTAGCCCTGAGTCATTCTGTTCTTCATCACAGCGTCTGAAGAACATCCTGACGGGAAGACCACAGAGCTTGTCCATCACACTAGAACGATGGGCCTTGACCGGACCACCTGAGACTCATTCTGGCCCGAATTCACCTCTAGTCTTTTCCGACACACAATTGGCGCTCTGGCTCTTATCTCCCAGAGTGAAATCAATACGATCAAATGTGAAACCTCAGTTGCTGACTGGAATTTCCATCACTTCTCTACAAACCCCCAGTGGTCCTCAACCAATGATTGGCCCTCTGAGGTGCCACTCAAACTAGCCCCGCCCCTGTGTGACTGTCATAGCCTTCGTTAAGAGAGCGGCGGCAGGATTTCACATTAATTTAAGCCGGGCCACACGTCTACAAGCTCTGGACCAGATCATCATTAAAGCCTGAAGAGACGAGGGCGAGACCCCCTGCGTCCCCCGTGAGGTATAAATCAGATCGGGACTAGCAGTGAATACTTAGCAGAAGCTCTCATTTCCTCTAGGGAATTTGCGAATGAAACCAAGCAGTAAAAACCTGAATATAAGATGAGACGATGCTGCCAACTCAAACTGAAATGCTGGACCTAGATCCGACTAAGAAAGACGCTAAAACGAAACCTAAAAACTCACGATTGACAACCAATCACATCACAAATCCACCAATCAGGTCAGGGTTTGACAAAGAGATTCGGCTTGTAAATCACCTATTTAGCTTGTGTGCTAGTTAAAATGCTAACGGCTCACAAGAGGTCAAAAACAAGGTCCAGTGGCAGTGAATTAGCTTTTAAGAGACAATAAAGCTTAGTAGAGTCTTAAACGTTTATTAGTGTTGAGACAATGGAGCATCTCGAGTCCATTAAGTAGGAAAGTATAGTAAATCTAGTAGAAATTAGCTTGAAACTGTTAGCCACACACTTACACATATTATGATACGGTTTTTACAAAAATGACAATACAGAAAAACGAACTCGAGATGGTAAAAAAAAATAACAAAATAATAACTATAAATAACTAAATTCTTGCCGTTGACAAACTAATGAGGGAATCGTTAACCGGATAATTCCCAGAATTGACACCAATGAAGCCCGAGAACATCTTACTGTAAAAAGCAGGAGCTGTAAATGGATCTACGAGTCGCTCGACAGCCATTATTTTTACCACAAGACATCTGCTTATTTTGTTTGTGGCCCGCGTGAATTATTCTGCCTGCGATTTATATTCAACAGTAAACTGTGGCTTTACTGTTTGACAGTGTGGATTCATTGCAGTGAGCTCAGCAATGTTTACCTACGATTGCAAATTGAAAAGTACAAAAAAAGTATTTCCAATAAAAACAACAGTAAAAACAAAGTTTTTTCCAATTAGACTGTAAAAAAATCTTTGCGTTTAAAAAAAGTTTAAAATTAAATTCTAGGAGATAAAATTCCTTTTACTTCGATGTGAAATCTCCATATCTGCAAGAAATTAACAAGCACTCTAGATTTTTTTTGCTCCTGTTTAAAAACCTAAATAATTTGAATAGAAATGTTTGCACTTATCCAAATTTAAGACAGTATGGACAAAAAAGCACAAGATTACCTAAAATGATTAAATTCCTTAAATTGGTGTGTACACACCACACACACACACACACACACACACACACAGACACACTCATGCACGCATATGTTTTGAACATATAATTACATTTTCAAAATATTTTATATTTAAAGTTATTATATACTGTATATAGTGTGTGTTTGTGTGTGTGTATGTACTGTACAGTATATACTGTATATATATATAGTATATACACACACACAATATACGTATAAATATGTATAATTAGTTATATAGTTACATAAAGACGTTTCTCTTCTTCTCTTCGTCTTGATCAGCTATACTTAAATAACTCTAATGAGAAATCAACATTTAAACGATGTCTAATCCTCAACGCTAAAGCGATGATTCTGTGGGGATCAGTAAACAGACGCAGCCGCACCTGAGTCAACAGAAGCGCAGCTGATGGATAAACAACGCTCCAGCAGCCAATCAGAGTCCAGGTGTCGGGCGGGTCCGTGTGATAACAGGGTTAGCTTAGCATCAACACGGCTAATGGCATCAACAATCGCCTGATTAGACTATAGATGTTTCATTAAAGATGGAAAGTGAACCACATGTTTCACGACTTTTCATTTTCGGAAGTGCTTTTCCATTTCTGGGTGACGGGGAGCTGGAGCCAATCACGACAACTCTGGGCCTGAAGGCGGGATGTACACCATCGGTGACCAATCAGAAAGCAGGACACACACATTCACACTCTCATTCACACTTAAACTAGGCACTGGGTCTTATTTTCAGGAGGTGTTATTGTTTATCTACCACGATGATTTCTTTTTTTTATTTTTAACATGAACAGTGGTTTTATCATGGTGGTAGTATTCCAAATATTCCCAAGTAGTAACATTTCTAAATACGAATTAGGAATAATTAATAATCATAATTGCATTAGCTTTGTCTCTAGCTTGAGATGAAATAATGCCAACGGAAATATAGTTTGTAAAAGTGTGTGCAGAGCGAAATCCAGTAAAAAAAAAAAAACGAAAAAATTGCTGCATTAAACGCAAAAAAAAATGGAGCTTGAGGTTAAGACTTTGAGATATTGCTGAACTCATTTTGGACAATGTGGATCTAATGCTGGACCGAATTGTCGTTCTGTTGCAAACTAGTTCCAGTTTGAATTCCACGCATGACAGTCCTGTTTGATCACATGATCCCCAACAGAGGTCATGACCTTTTGTAATGAATTAATACCAAGAAATACATTGAAAATTAATTAAGGCACCTCCAGTTTGCCCATATTAGCTCGATTAATTAATTATTTCTTCATTTTATTATTATCTTCATCTTATTTTTATATACTGCATTTATGTCTACATA
>CM051501.1:3805798-3861340 GCA_028031935.1 Paedocypris micromegethes | reverse complement strand
AAAAAAAAAAAAAAAAAAAAAAAAAAAAAACAACATCACAGACTCGAGTGCTGAATTGCACAATAGCGCTTCAATGTCTTAGTGCTCAAATTGTGCCATTACACTTATTTTAATTTTCTTAACAACCCACCAATAAATTGTTTTATTGTTTGTGAATGTTTGACAATAATCTTCATTCTGTTGGTCATTATGGTCACCATAATAAAAACACTTAATAATGTGATAATAAAGAGTACTTAATAAAACCACAATTTGAATTTACAGGTAACGGCTTTAGTCATATAATTTAACAATAAAACGCTCGTCGTAGATCAGAGAGTTTGACAGAATCGTATAAATGTTGGATTCAGGTCGTGAGGCGGGTAGAATCCCTATTGGAACCCATGACCTTGACCCATGACCCATGACACCATCTCCACTGACCGAGCTACAGGAAAACCCGATGCCCAGCGGAAAAGTGGGTCACCAGCCGAGCATCACGGAAATGACCGACGGTAACCTCCGCCTTCCTCATTCTAACGCGTGCGGCATCGTGAGAGCAAACATCTGCACTTCAGGTTGCGATGAGCGTCTGGCGGACTTCCTGTGAGGTGTCCGCTGCATCGCCATCGTTTCTCCAGCTCATTTACGGCGGCTGCAGAGATTGTGGATTTTAATTGGCCGAGCCTGTTGGGAACGATAATCGCCGAGCTAAGCAGATCCACTTCCTGCTTCTTTCCTTCTTCGTTGGGGATCGACTGGATTCGGGTTTCGGGAAAGGATTGGGATTGTAAGCAAGCCGTCACGCGGGAATCTCATCGCCCGGCGGTTTCGTGGCCATCAGCGAGAACGTTCCCGTCGACGACTGAAGTGTTTTAATGAGGGGAAGATTAAACATTTACTTCATTTTTCTTCTTCCTCCGTGTTAATCTTTCCAGGATTTTCCGACATTGTCCTCAGCTGAAAGGAATGTAGCACCAACCAATCGTCGGATTCTTACAGTCTAATGACTATATTTAGTCGTTGGGTGTGTGGGTCTGAATCCGAAGCGATTTCATCTTCTTTATCTCACTAAACGTGTCGTAAATGCTCTTAAATGGTGCTGTTTTATGGCTCTTTTGATTCAATGCTGCAAGACGCTTCCTCCCCGGAAGCCATTTAAATCGGCCCTGGCCCTGCAAGGCCGTTTGGTGAATCTGTTAAACTTGTCAGGCCTAGTGGGAAATACTGGAGCCTTATCGCTAAACAAATCAGGTTCGAAGCGACTCGGAGGGGAATTTTTGGCTGAATGAATATTATTTTATGTTTTGCCCTGTGATTGGTTGGCACCCAACAATAAATGGATTAGCTTTTTATGATTTCTTTTTAATCTCGTTAGTTATCTTATTATATTATTTTATTATATTATTATATCTTGTTATCTTGTTTATTGGTCTGGCTTGTTACTAAACCTTAACCTTCACTTAAATCGTATTTTTATGTGTTCTCATTTGCATTTTTTGCACAAATGTAATATAATTGACAGACATTGCTTAATTTTAATTAATTAACATTTTTAATAATTTTTATATTTTTTTTAATCTCCTTTATGTTTTTATTTCATTCGAAAAATATAAAAAGAAATCTCCTGTTGAACTGAGAGTTAGCAAGGAAAAAGATTTTTTCTTTGTTTATTATTCTAGTCATTGCAATACATTTCTTTGAATATTATTGTCATTCTGTTCTTTTTAATTTGAGAAATGATAGAATGGTCATAATTCTGCTGCAATGCTGTTTCTGCTAATTTTATTTTTGAGAGAGTTGGGTCAAATTAAAAATGGCAGAAGTTTATACGGTATAATATACGGTACTAAAAATGGCCATTCCCCTTCAGATCACATCCTTCGTCTAATTTATTACTGGTTAGAATACAAAGTTTACCTATAATGTAAATAAGGTCTACTAAAACGTAAACCCCCCCCCATTACCGTGGTATAATACTGATCACATCTGGACACTAGAAAATACCGTGATATGAATTTTAGTTCGTACCGCCCGCCCCTCGTACAAAGACGAGCTGTAATGTTCATGTGGAACAAAGCATTAAATAACCAAATCGAGTCCAAGTTGGAGTCTTAATGGAGACAGCAGCAGAAGCGCCGGAACGCTCCGCTTACAAGCCACAGGAACTAGGCAAGAATGCTGCGGTAGTTCAGCGTAATTGTTTGCAGCTCTGTCCTTAAAAGTCAGCGGATAATGGACAAACATGCAGAGACCGTCCAGGAAAGTGCAGAAGAACTTCAGTGCTGAATCTGGATTTACTTCTGTTCGCACATGAGAACTAGAGCTGCACAATTCGTCGTTAAAAGATCACGATCTTAATCGAGTATTTGTATGATTCTGCCAAACTCGTCAGATTTTGTGATTCAAATTAGTTTTAAACAAGATTTGTGTGCAAGCAAACTGATTTGCACGTATCTCCGAGAGCGTAAAAATTTTTTTGGACTCTTGGCTCTGATTGGTCAAAGCAAACCAATCGTCCCGCCCACCACGGCAGGTCCTAAAACTACAATCGGTCGAAAGATTTTCAACATATACGAAAGATTATAAAAGCTTTAAAAATGTTTTCATTTCTTTTATATTATATGTTTTTTCATTACCGTTTTTTCCAATTTAAAACAACGAGTAGCTTGATATTATGCAGAAAGTTGATTCTGTTAAGACGAAAAAAGGACTTTCACAAACCACAACCGCTTTTGTATTTCTGGGTCATGGAGAGGTGGAGCTCTCCGTAGAGGCGGGAACTAGATCAGTGGCGCTCGTTTACGCTCTCACACCTGGGCGAATTTCCGAAGTTTTTGAACCACAGTTTCGAATTTCAAACTAATACCTAGAATTGTAGCCTAAATCGATTATTACATGTTATTGCTAACTTTGCATTTTAAATTTGGTATTTTACATTCAATCAATTTTAAAATGCTGCGATAGTGCTGGAGTATGGTAAAATATAAATGTGAGGAAAATGGTAATGGAATAAAACCGCTAATAGTTTACAGGTAAAATTCTTGGCGCTTGACTCAAAAACCAAGCCTTAATGTAGAGTATTTTCTCTGGAAATGTGCCGATTAATGAATCTTTGAATCTTTTAAGTGAATCACTGTATAGCAAAACACATACAGTTGATTCGGATAAACTGCGACACATTGGAAGCGGAACATTTTTGTCGTTAAAAAACAGCAATCACCGCAATCAGCTGGTCCAATCACATGAAACATGAAAAAGTCGTTAAGAGCGAAACACACACGTGCGAAACTTGAAGGTTTTATAAACTCCCAGTTAAAAGGAATTTTGGTCCAATAAAGTGAATAACATTAGGTATTGTATTATGGATTTCAGTTCTTCAGAATTCAGTCCTGTTCTCACGTTTTTTGAACTTTTAGAGTTAAATATTTTTGGAGGATGTTGCAGGCTGAAAGCGTTGGCCAGGCCTGTGATGTATTAACCTAACAACAGCAGCGCTCTGAGAAGTTGACGTATGTCCTTCATCTGAGCTCTTTAAAGATGGATGATCTGACCTCGTGGGAAAATGGAGAAGTTGGACTTGGAGACGCAAGATGGCTAACTGTACTTTAGCTTCTTTTGGTTTCTTGCAGATAAGCATAAATGCTCCATCGTGTAATGACTGTTGGAATAGTTTAGCTTAATTTTGCGAAATCTGTTGGCGTGTAAATCAAATATTTAAATACAATTTAATTTAGAACTAAAATTGGAATTTGAACTTGAAAAGTTTTTTTAAACTATGTTAAATGTGTACGTGCATTGCGTTTGTTGCAGCTTGAATCTCTTGGCGGACAAAGTTGTAATGTCACAATTCGACCACTGTGACAATGTGGCGCTGTTGTGCGATTCTGCCCTCCAGAGTCCTTGATGTTTTTGTTGTTGAAGATATTGTTGTAACCAGTTAACTAATAATAATAATAATTGAACCTTTATTAGTCCCTCAGTGGGGAAATTTTTTCTCTGCATTTAAAGACATTCAGTTTTATAAAATGTTTTAGTATAAATCAATGCAAATGCCAGGGCCTGATTGTAGATTCCACAAAGCGAAATTGGCGCAAATGTAATATTATAACGCTTTATTTATTTTATGTTAAACATGTGTAACCATTAAAATAGGTAAATGATGACATATCTTAGTCAAATTACAGTTTAAGTGTGAAAAAAACATCAATGGGGTATTTTTTCAGAATCAATGGCCAAAAAAACGTAGTTTCATTGGCGACGGAGACTGGGTTTAGACTTACCAACGCACATAAGATGGAAGAGCGTGTCATGGCGGAAGCATTTAGTGTCACGCAAGCATTCGTCTTCTGTATTGTTGCAGCAGCGAGTTTCCAGCGAGTCGTGACCGCCGCTGTCTGTTCACCATTTGGACCGGCTGATCTCCATCTGGGCTTTGAGAAAGGCCGTGTTTAGTGGGAGGCCGCTCGCTCCGGCGCTGACCCGTGCAGGGGGGTCGTAAAACAATCTACCGGTTCAACTTCAAATCCTCCTCCAGACACACACACACACACACACAATTCTCTCACTCGCATTTGTCTTTCCCCAACGCTCCCATTTTGCACGGTTTCCGCCCCATCTTCGGATTGATAGCGGAATGTTTTCCTATTTGGACTGGCCGGCGTTTCGATACATCTGCGGGACGTCGGAGTTATCGTGTTACTTGGACGAGCCTTGGTGTCGTTCTCGCGTCAAAGTGTCTGAGCGGTGGTTTGTTTGCCTGTTGCTATGGAGACGTCAGCTGAGCGACGCGCGTATTAATATTACAGTTAGGCGTTGAAGTTGCGGTCAAACGCGCGTCCAAGATAAATGTTGATTGTTGTCGTAATCTAGAGCAGCGGTTCTGAACCTTGTGGAGCTACTGAACCCCTAAAGTTCTCTGCTAGTCTGAACCCTTACAAATGGGTGAAAATTTGGACTCTTTGGAACGACAAGCTCATGTGGATCTGTTGAACCATAACAAGAACTACAGATTCTGGCCGTTGTGGTCCAGTGGTGGGGAGAAGGTCCTGCCATCTAAGCGTTGCAGGTTCAAATCCCGGTTCCATAGGGTATTTAAGTGTATATTCCATAAGTGTATTTGAGCAAGTCAGTAGGAGTAGGGGTGGAGGGGTGGAGCTCTGGAGTAGGGGTGGGCGATTTTAGTGAAAATTCATATCACAATATTTGTCCGTGTCCAGACGGTATCGATATTAAATCAAGGTATTTTGGGCGGACTTTACCTTCATTTCCTTCATTACATTATTTCTACACAAAATCTGTATTGTAACTATTGTAACAGAGAAAGACAGAGATTATGTTGCCACGTTTTATTTCTTGCTCTCCTCCTCGCAACACGTCGCGTGAAACAAACGTTTACAAACGACTTTGATGGAAAAGTAACTATACAAAGCGCCGATCTACGCCTGCTATTTGGTTTGTCGTCTTTGTCTATTTCAATATAAATTATTGTATTTAGTTTTTTTTTAGCTGGCTAATTTTTATTTCTTTCTGTTAGTGAGCCAATAAAAGCTTACATGCATATCTGCCTCCGGAACCAATTATTTGAAGAATGAAAAGAGGACACAACGCACATGCGCACAGCTGAATAAAAAAAAAAAACAGGTGCTTATATTTGCGCAAATACGATGTATGTGTTAAAAATGGCCCATGTATCCAGAGCGCTTTCTTAGCAACGACGCTTTGGAGACACCAGATTGTCGGAAGCCTTGCTGTAAAGATTTTGTCTAGATGTTCTTCATCATTTTAATTTATTTGTTGTCGTTTTCGGTCTAATTTAAAATCCCATAATTTGTTTTATAATCAGCTACTATTAAGTGAAAGGGCAATGCATGAACTGGCGAGGTAATACTGAACACAGAGAAGAAGAGTGAGCTATGGCAAGCCAATTTAACATTAATATTATAAGTTGAATTGAGTTTTGTGGATGATGAATTGAAAGTGTCTGTGTGTGTGTGTGTGTGTGTGTGTGTGTGTGTTACAAAAGAATAATTATGAGTTGCTGTGAGGTGTTTAAAAAAAGTTGTTTTTAAAAGTATGGATGCACTGATAAATTACTCGTACTTGTTAAAATTTAGTACATGATTTTATTAAGTACTCTCTATTGGTGAGTACTAAAATGTAAGTACTCGCAATCGTTTTCCAAAAAAAGTGGTATGGGTGTTTCCCCATTCCAAAGTTTAGTAAACCGCCATCGGACGTGTTGGAAAAGTATTATAACAATGTTTGTTGATGAAAATTTGTTGACAAAAAAAACATGAAATTAAAGATCAGATGGTAAAATCAGTATTGTTTTGGTTCAAGCGTGTACAGTAGACTACAGTTTACCGGTGAGATGCTTTTCGAGGAAAACTGGTCACTGTGATTTATGGTCGTCACTCTTAAAACAGCGTTTTTCGTTGTTTAAGCCGTAAATTCTTCTTTTACACTCTTTAAACATGTTGGACAGGAACGCACAGCCGGGAAAACTGGGAAAAAGCGTGTTCGTTCACGTCCATTTCTGGAACTGAAGGCGGTGTGATGCCGATGGAGAATTCCAGACAAGAATTCCAGAAGTGCAAGATGAAAGCTGGAGTCTATTGAGACTTGTTGGAAGGTTTTGGTCACAGTTTTTGAGCATTCGAGTCTTTCTGTGTGGAATTTCTTCAGGGTCATTTTTTTTTTTTTCATTTTTACACAATTTATAAAAAAAAAATGTTTTAAAACTTTTAAACTATACATTTAATTTTTTATTTTAATGATATTTATTTCTTGAGCAAAGCAGTCCGAGAAACACTGCTGAAATAAATAATGAAATGCATTTAAAATGTTTTTGTTGCGTTTAGGCGTATGCATATTCAGTGCACTTAGTTCACATTTTTAATTTTGGGATAATGGAACGTTTACATTAATAAAAAAAAAAAAACAAAATATGAAAATAAAATTCCTGTAAAGAGGGTAATAAATCATAACATGTTTGTGTTAACTGTGAGCACAAGACTTCATAAAGTGTCTTTTTCTTTTTCTTTAGTTGAGGAGTGAATTCGCAGTGTTGGCATCTGACACTGACTTTGAATTCTTTGTTCTTTCTTCCTTCGGCTGAAGCTTGACTTGTTTGCTCTGCAAAGCCTTTCTGAATTTCCCAAGGGGCCGTTCCGCAGGGAGAGCAACACATGCTACTTCCTGTTGATGTCACGGGGTTAAACGTGCCGGGCAGACCCCCTGACCAAGCTGAAAACAGCTCGTGTGAATTAGCGCCTGGACCGTTGACCGTCTGAGCGATTCTGACCGTCTGTTTGAATCTTGTTGTTTGCTTGTAAACTTCATTTTGACGTTTATTCTCATTGCATTGTGTTTCTTAAAAACTTTTTTGGGCAAATGTTTTGCCTACGGTAATGGAGTTACGGTTTTTGACGCCTTTACTCTAATCACTGTGGTTTACAGTGTAGTTACAGTGTTCACTCTAGTTCACTCTAATTACAGTGTAGTAATTGTGAGAATCGAACCCTTAACGGTGCTGTTGCAATCACAACACTTTATTGACTCTGTAACATTTGTTTTCTATACTAAAGTTGCGTCTTGTTCTATTAAAATGTGGGTCTCTGAATGTTTTGATGATGCTATATGTATATGTATATATTTTTTAATAATAGTATAGTTTTATTTAATATGAAGTGATTCACATAATTGAACCTGGGACACAATAAAAGCTCATAATGAAACTCAGTTTAATATAATAAACTTTGAAATGGTGTTGATTTATTTTCTGAGATAATAAATAATAACACTAAAATGGTAAATTTTGTAAAAAAAAATTGAAATTGCCTGGAAATAAATCATAAAATATTTGACAAATATTTTCAATTTGTGAAAAATATTTTATAACATTCAAAGAATTTTTGAACTACAAATTTTTAGTAATTTCATTTTTATTTTATCACTATTTCTTTAGCAAAGCAGTTCGAGAAACACTGCTGAAATAAATCATCAAATGCATTAAAAATAATTGTGTTCATTTAATTAAACCTGTCGCATTTACGAGCGACATTTCAGTGCTTTTAAATCACATTTTTAATTTAAAGATAATGGAACGTTTATAACATTTTTCCAAGGCTTCACACAATTGCTGTGCACAATTAAGCCGACCATGGGTAAAAAGGTTCGGATATTTAATTTAATTATTTGTACGTTTATTAAAAAAAAAAGCACATGTCAAACCAAAGTGCACTACAGAAAAAAGTGCACTCGCCTCAAATGAAATACAACCCGAACGAAAACCTGTTGCTCATTCGTGCCGCGACGGCTTCCGTGAATTATTCAGCACGAGGCAGTTTTCACTCCGTATCTATTTCGTCAGTATTGATCACCAAACGCTGCAGCATTGAAAAGTAAAATTGTGTAGTTTGACATTTATAAGTATCACTAGTGATGAGGTAAAGCAGGGACTAAACTAACCCGTGGAGGCCATTTGGTTTCCATCTGGGTCCTAAAGAACATTTATTTCATCGAAAATATTCCAGATTCCAATGGCAATAACTAGGGATGCATCAATACCACTTTTTTGGAAAACGACTTGCATTTCTGTTCTCACTGTTACAATATCGTCCATGTCTCTGGCAAAATTGCACATTTCTATTTTATCAAGACTTCCTTCTGCAGAATAAGCTAAACAATTATGATCTAATATTGCCTTTATGTTATAAAAAAATGTTGCTGATATCAGTGTATCCCGATTTAAATGAATTAGATGTCATTTTCCAATTTCCAAATTTTTTCCATTTAGCCATGAATTGATCCAGGTGATTATCACATTCAGGTATTATCTTTAAGTTTATTTATGAGAATCTGCCTGGCTGAAGTTTTTCCCTTCAAAGTTTGAACCATTTTTACCCCGCGTCATATCTTCTTGAACACATTTATTTTTGAATTTTTTCTTTCTTCTCATAACCATTGCACTACATAACATTGCACATACCTATTGCACCAACCTGTATACAGTATATTTTACATTTACCCGCAGTACTTACTTACACTTGTCCACCACACGTTGTTATATTGTACATTTCTGTTTAAACTTATCTATTTGTAAATTCTTTTTACAGTGTATAGTAAATAGCGTGGTATAGAATGTTCATAGCATATGTAAATCTTCTCCTCATTCTGTATCGTAATCTATAACCAATATGCGATATCACATCTCAAGTGATCAATTTATCAACAATAACGTTGAATCTAATCTCATTTATCTTTCTAAAGCATCTATTTTTTTATTTTATTTGTGATGTCGATATAGTCTGAGCGTGAGATGATTATTCAAACGGCTGACGTGTCCTCCACCTTCTCTGGTTGTTTTTGGTTACTGGCTCTTTTTCGGACCACCCTAAGGTCAGTGTTCTGACCTCTCTCATAAGTTCCAGCTCTGTCCGCACCCTGCCGCCCACCCTACCGACTCTCACTGCTTGAAATGCTAAAAAAAAAAAAAAACTTTAAACTTTTATGGCAGTCAGCTACAGAGTTTACTCAACATTTTTAGTTTGTTTATACAGTTTTTGTAGTTTTTTTTTTTTTACTTTTGCCTACAGAGTTTACGAAGTCTACTTAGTATTTTTGGCTTTCTTTTGGTTACTTTGTGTTTTTGCATTCTCAAATTGTTTTTTTTTTTTTTCACCACAACAATAATGTTTTTTTTCTACTCGCCACTTGTGGTTTATTTATTTTTTTGTCTACTTTGCTTGTTTTTTTAGTTTGCTTGACTTTCTTTAATGTTACTCAACATTTTTTTTTTGCTTATTCGATTTTGGGCGTTTTTGAGTTTACTCAACATTTGTCGTTTTTTCAGTCTGAATTTATTTACTTGACTTTCTGTTGGTTACGCAATGTGTTTTTGATTACTCACATTTTTTTTAGTTTTACTCAATATTTGTTGTCGTTTACACAACGTTTGTATTTTTTTTTTTTTACTTATCGCATCTATTTGCTTGACTTCTGTTTGGTTGCCTAATATGTTTTAGTCTACTCCAAAAGTGTGCCATATAAAGTGCATGTAAACTCAGCCAACAACAAAGTAAATAAAAATTTAAGATTATGTTGCACATAATCACATAGCATGTTTCAATTTCACTTACAAAAATAAATTTAGGCCAAATTAAAGACGAAATTTTAAAATAAATGAGTTTAGCTCTGGTGAGAAGCGACGCATTTGTCGCGTTACCTTTGCGCATCGCAACTGTTTTTCTGCAGCGTCAACACTTGACATGTCATCACAGTCAGATTCTGATTTTGAGAACAAAAATGTTTTTTCTTATGTTTCTCAGCTCTAGAAATGTCTTTGTTCAAAGTATAAAACAAGAATGTAATTAAAATATCAAGTAAGTAACCTCTTATTCAAATTTTCAATCACTTTTAATCATCTGTTGGTGTAACTTTTTTTCTTTGAATGCATGTTTAAGTACACCCCCCCCCACCTCGGCCGCGATCAAATGATCAAACGTTGAGCGGTCCGCGGCGAAAAAAAAGATTGGGGACCGCTGGACTACGTTGACGCGTCGTTGCAGCTCATTTATTTTATTTCAAGCTCAGTCATTTATTTATGAAAACCAAAAAGATGCACACAATTCTGCAATGCATTTGTCAACAACACGCAGAAAGAGTGGATCACTTAAAGCGTCCATTGTTTCGTAAATGGTAATCAATCCAACGTACTTAAAAGCTCAAATTAGTCCAACAAAAGAACAAGACGATTTTTCCTTTCCACATTCTGTTTCCGGCCTGTTTTCCCACTGGTGTAGGATAGTCAGGGTTTTTTTTTTTCTGTCGTGAGGGTTGTGGGTTCTCATTAAACCCAAATGTGCAGCTTGAGTTCTAGCCGTGCCAGAACGCGGGCCAAAGCACACAAACGTCCTCGCCTCCAGACACGAATCTATTGAGGGTAACCACCGGCTTGCTGAGTCTGCAGTGTTCCGGCTCAAGGTCCGTCCCAGAGGCCTTCACGGAATTGATTTGCGCTTTGTTTGCCGGACCTTTTGATGGCCGCCTCCTGTCGATGAGTAGCCCAGCATCCGCCCGTCACAGGTTAGGAGTGTTAGGAACGGGATTCGGAGGTGGATCAGCTGTTCCGAGGGGGCGGGGCGGGATTTGCGGCTGGGGACGGGGTGAATCAGCATCCGCCGGAGTGGAAAGAGCAGCAGGTGGGACGTCTGATGTCCGCGGGATGGGGGTGGGGCTAGCGGGGTCTGGGAATGCCGCTTTAAGTGGCGGCACATGAGCTGAAGACGCAAGATTAGTCAGTTGTCCGGTTGGAAGGGGGGAATAATTTGTGAGCGATTAGTTGAGTAATTGGCGTTAGTGTTTTAATTCACTAGCGCTTGCTAAAAGCCACAGTTTAAATGTTGCTATCGTTTTGGCTACATCGGTTACGGAATGGTCCTCTGTTCTCCAGTATTTCATTTAGTACCTGTAAAAGTATTCAGGTTGGAGAATTCCTGGAACTGCAAGTGTTCAGACGTGTTTCGATTCAAATACATATAATAATACATAAGTACATATAAAAAATACGTGTAATAATATTCAAATTATACAGTATTAATGCAAATATAAGCACCCCACTTCTAGCACTATGTGATTAGCACACTGCTTTTAGCACTTCACTGCTAGCACTTTGCTGCTAGCACTCAGCGACTAGCACTCCACTTTTGCTACTACATGGCTTGCACTGTGCGATTAGCACACTGCTGTAGCGCTTTGTTGCTAGAACTTTGCTGCTAGCACTTCACTGCTAACATTATGCGATTAGCACACTGCGGTTAGCACTTCACTGCTAGCACATGGCTGTTAGCGCTTCACTGCTAGAAATTAGGCGATTAGCACACTGCTGTTAGAACTTCATTGCTAGCACACTGCCGTTAACACTCATTGCTATCACTTTGCTGCTAGCACTCAGCAACTATCACTCCGCTGCTAGTACTTCACTGCTAGCACTATGCGATTGGCACACTGCTGTTAGCGCTTCATTGCTAGCATTCAGGGACTACCACTCTGCTGTTAACACGTCATTCCGCTGTTAGTACTTCACGGCTAGCATTATGCCGTTAGCACACTGCTGTTTGCGCTTTGTTGCAAGCACTTTACTGTTAGCAATTCACTGCTAGCGTTATGCCGTTAGCACTTCACTGCTAGCACTTTGCTGCTAGCACTCAGCGGCTAGCATTCCGCTGTTAGCACTTCACTGTTAGCATTGTGCAATTAGCAAACTGCAGTTAGTGTTTAAAAGCTAGCACTCAGCTATTAATACTTAATTGCTAGCACTATGCGGTTAGCACACTGCTGCTACCGCTTCAATGCTAGCACTCAGCAACTAGCACTCCTGTTTTTACCGTGCCCGTTTAGGTCTGTGGTTTTTCTCTCTCGCTTTTATGAAGCGTCACACCCTTTTGCCGCCAGCAGGTGGACAACGTGCTTTGTGGCAAACCGCAGGATTCTACAGAGTGGCATTTAGAATAACACTACAGCCTAGTTTTTACGAGTGTGAATGCCAAAGGACACCAGGGACGCTTTTTTATTTTGTAAAATTATGGATTTTGAAAAAAATTAACTTTTATCCCAAAGTGCTGGTGAATCTGTAATATTTCACTGTAAAAGTTTCGCAAATCAAGGTGGATTTAAGGTTTAATTTTGTCGTAATTCAAACGTTTCAATTGTGAACCGGCTAATCAGGTGATCATTCTAAAGTGAAATTCTTCGAACAGTTTACCTGTGGTAATCCCTTAAGGATAAATCATGTTGACTCCATTAGCAAAAGACAGCAGACGTGGCCCAACTCTTGTCATCGAAGCTTTTAAAGACAAGAAGTCAAACTTTACGTGATTTCTGAAGGGCAGATTTGTATTAATGTGAAGTACTGTCGCACACTGAAGTCCATGTAAACATTCGTCGTCCGTCTTCTGCAAAACCAGAAAAGAAAAATGTTTTTAGTCTAGGCATCCATCTTTTAAAACTGAGTTGAAAAGTTCACTTCACATAAACGTACAATTTATTTCTGTAGAATTTTTTTTAAGCTGCCCACTGCTCCGGGTTTGTGTGCTTAAAACTTCTTTAACCCTTCTATTACCCTCCTATCCAATTGACCCTGTTTTCAATGTTTTAAAAATATTTAAAGTGTTTTTTCACTTTGAAAATTCTCCTGCTGGGCTTATTTGGTGTAATCATCACGTTAAAAATATAATGATTCAGTTCACATGTGTAACACCACACAACATATTTGTTACAAAGATTATGTTCAGGTTAAATGCACCTGTGTTAAGTAAAAAAGTGTTTTTTTTTTTAAAGTATAAAGTAACACATATTTGTGACGCCCACTATATGTTTATTTTACAAAGATGTTACAAAGATGAGACAAATTGGAAGCTAAAAAGAGTCAGAAATATCAAATACTATTTCTTTCTATGTTAAAAATGAAATTACTAATTTTGATGAATTTTATAAATTAAGCAATTGCGGCAAAACATTTCCTTGAAAATTACGAGTTAGAAAATGACTGAAACGACTATAAGTAGGACCAGTTTCACCCAAGGAAATAGACATTGGTGGTACAATTTCTCTGATCACTGGTGAATAAAACTGACATATTTTTTTTCTTGTTTGCAGCGGCCAGTGCGATGAAACTGAATCCCCAGCAAGCTCCATTATATGTAAGTAGTTTGCAGTTAAAAGTCATTAATTGACCAGTTCTTGGGCAACTAGTTGACCATCTCGACCCTGAGATGACGGAATGTGTTCTGATGGCTGTTGTTGAGCCGTGTCAGCTTGTTCTGCTCCTCGGTCAGGGGGAGGCTGCTGGCCAATCATCCTTTTCTTTTGTTTTGGTGCCGAGCGCTTTTAATTAGATTTGCCGTTGGCACAAAGTGGCCACATGTCAGTGGGACGCCTGATCGAAGAGAGCGCTATAATCTCTGATCAAGTGTGACGGCCGGCAAATGTTCTGAGAAACCAATTGTTACATTTAAAATGTCACGTAGAAGCACTAGATATTTTTTTATGTATATTTTATATTTTTTATATATATATATATATATGTATAGATATTATATTAATTATATTAATTTGTTAAAAAAACGTATATAAGGGCTGTCAATTTTTTACTAATTAATTGCGATTAATCACAATTAAATGTTTTTGTATATATTGTAATATTGGATATTGAGGTGTAATATGTCAATGAATGTAAACTCAACACTTAATTAAACACTTGTTTAAAAACTGTAATACAATTTATTACAGTTCAATCTGCAATATATTTTCTTTTTTTGTTTGTTTTTTAGTTTTTTTCTTTGAGTCACTCATTTTTCAAGATAAAACGTACACAAAAAAGTCAATTTTGGACTTAAATGTGTTATATGTCAATTGAAAGTTTGAAGTACCCATTTTTTTAGGTTACACTTAAACACAGGACTTTGCGTTTTTTGTAAAAATAATAAAACGCATGAAGCACATTTCTCTTTGTCAACTGTAAATGTGGCTTTGTCAACTGTAATTTAATACATACTTTTCACTCTAGCAAAAAACACATGTCTACCTAAAGTTTAGAATGTCTGTTTTTAAATGTGAGTATAAGTAAATACAGTATTGTCTGTTCGTCTAATCTGTATGAATCCAAAGCATCTGCTTTTTGAACAGATTGATTTGATTTGATCCGACCTAGTATTCTGAGAAGTTCAAGTTCTGAGCATTTGTAAGGCGCTTTTCACAGTTTTTAATTGTCTCAAAGCGCATGTGTAAAATATGTAAGATAATTGTTGCTTTTTCTTTATATGATTGTCCGGTTGTTGGTGTTTAAGTAAATGGCTATGACTATCACTATGACTATGACAAAGACAAAGGCCAGTGAGCAAGCACATATGCAACAGTGGCCAGGTAAAAAAACCTCTCTAACGAGGAGAAAAAACAAGCAAGTTATTTGCAATTGAAAAGGAACTGCGTCTGTAAAAGCTCAGTGAGCAGCACAGATCCAAACCAGATAATGCACGGAGACAAGAAACCAGAAAACTGCCTGCCTTTGGTACCTGTCCTTAAACACTTTCACCTAAATGGCAGCAGCTGCTGATTGTAATGAGCCACACCTGGGTGTAACAGCATCAAAGTGTTAAATAATTAAAGAAAATTTGCATATAAAATTAATTGCATGCCTTTTAATACAAACGCAAAAATAAAACCATTCGCTTAAGAATCATGCTTAAGAATCATCATTTATTTTTTCACGTTTCAGATGCCTTGAAGCTTGTAATTTAAACCATTAAAAATATAATATAGTTTTATATTAGAAGTTAATTTCATTAAATCTTAACCTTCAGAACTAAATAAATCGCACATCTCCGCACACATTTTGTTTTTGTCACATAAAGAATCATGCTGCAAATTACATTTTTACAAGACTTGATAATTGTAGTTTAATTATATAATTTTATGTTACAATTTATTTTCGTTAAATCTGAACCTTCAGAACTAAACAAATCACACATGTCCGCATGCATTTTATCAGCAGCCGCAGAATTGCACCACATTTTTGTCCTCACCATGAACCTGTCACAGATACTGCAGTCACTGCCGCATTTAAACTGCACAGCTGCACTTCACTGGTGTGTGTGTGTGTGTGTGTGTGTGTGTGTGTGTGTGTGCGGTGCACGTGTCGTTATGTGCTCTGCGGTCATGTTGAGTAACGTTATTCCTTATCATGAAGCCGACAAAAGTCACATGTTTTAACCAAACCCCCCTCCCCCCACTCTCTCTCTTCACGTGATTTTAACGTGACACGAGGCTTTAAAAAACTTCTTTAACTTCTGTTGTTCTTTAGCCTCATGTAAATCTTTCTGTAAAACGCACATGTAATCAATGTTAGTCTGTTGGTTGGGCTGAATGTTGTTTGCTTCTTTGCTGATTATATTACAATTTCGCATTCAATTAGTTTCTTTCTAAAAGCAGTGTAAAGAGTACATGGAAAAACTTGAGTAAAAGTAAGGATACTTTGCTGTAAAAATTTCTCCATTACAGGTTTAGATGGTGTAACTGTATTTTGTCGTTTTTCTATTCGACTATTAAATTTTCTGCATCTAAAAAGGTTCTTCAGCATCTACAAAAAGGATTGAATGGCAAGGAACGGGTTGCTGATTCACAGTTAGCAGGTGTTAGCACCTCCGACTCCCTTCTTTGCCTTCCGTAAATCAAAGCGCTAACGCAAAGGCGCTTCGTAAATATAGCTCCTTCCACAGAAGATGCCGCCTAACCTGCTCTCCGTGATTATGAACAGAGGAACGGTGGGTTTAGGTTTCAAAGAAAGACGTGAAACCCAAGCCGCCGTTGGACGGAGCATCAGTCTAAACTGCTACCGCTGCATTTGAGCTTCCACGCAAGGAGCTCCGACACATACGGTGGTCTCACTCCCACAGCTCACCCAGTCCAAGCTGCTCACGCCTTGTTGTTCTAAGCTCAGGGCGAAAAGGCCAGTCACTCCTCCTTTGGCACATCAAGTCTGCGAGATCCCGAAATAGAGCCACAGGCCAAAGCATCAACACTTCTTCTCTAACCCCCCATGAGCCCCAATCAGATGCCAAAGACGCTTCCTGAAAAGATAAAACCCATACGCCGCCGAGCCAAAGCATTCTAGAGGAGATCAATTGGATTTTGGGTATTTTAAAAAGACCTGGAAAGGATTAGCACACTTCAGTCCTTGAATATCCCCGAGCTTGTCTGGCGTTAATGATTCCAGAGACTTGATGAACGGGAATTAGGCGGGCAAACCAAAAAAGACCAAGTCTCCCGACAAGCTCTGGAAGGCAGGATCACGAAATCTCCAGCGTCATCGCATTTTTTCACTCGGGTCCTGGAGACGCGGTCCAGTCTTCAAGGGGGTCTTTGTTTCGTTTGTTTGTGCTTGTTCCTTTGGCGTTCTTCCTAGCCGACCACCTGTTACACGAACTTGGGACAACCTGCAACTGTTTGCAGGAGATCAGTAAAAGCACAAGATCTTTACGACCATGGGAAGCCTGGTTTGTTGATGGATCGTCGGTGATGCCTGAAGTCAGATTTCTGCACCGTTTGAATGTCACTCGGGTCGTTTTACTGGAGAGTCGGCCAGTCGGAACGCACACTTGGTCACACTAGAGTAGTGGTGGTTACTCAATGATTGACCTTCACTCGCTTTGTTCAGTCATCCCAGTGGAATCAGAAATGGCTTCTCGAGTCGCCAACTCAACGTAAATTGCGTTCTGATGTGGCAGCTTGATTCAAATTGGATTTTATTTTCGAATTGTTTGAAAGCCGTTGACAGAGCTTGATCTAAATAATGAGCCTTATCAACAACTCAACTGTAAGCTGGGCTCCTACTCCAAACTAGGACTGGAATCACCTACTAGCTATTTCCATCCATCCCTCATGATTTCAGACAGTACAACATTCTACTGAATCGCCCTAGTACGTCTCGTCCGTCTAGGGTAATTATTTTAACTCAAAATGAGACTAGGACACAGCACTTGAAATAAACACAGCACCTCTTTGAAATAAACAATAGTTGGTTGGAACAAGCAAGAGTTTATTTCAGAGAATGTTGTAAAGTAAACATAAATGCAAAGCGGAAAAGTGACCTACTTTATTGGTCAACCCCCAAGAGGAAGAGCCAATAGGAAGCTTGCGGGTGTCACTCTGGGTTTGTCAATCAAAACTCAATATAAAACAGACCCACACACGGGTCGTAACACCCCCACACCCCCATAGTGGCTTTCCACCATCCTTGTCAGTCTGAATTTCAAGTTGCTCTTCCTCACATCTTCTTTTGGTCTTTACCTTCTTATTTTACTCTGTCAGACTTTCTCTTTCTCTTTGCCTATTTCTCCCACCACTGCTCACTCATTGTTCTCTTTCTCACCAAGTTACATAATCTGCCTCTCTTTCACCTGTCTTCTTTTTGTCTTTTTTAACACCTGTCTTCTGTCGCTCTCACACACTTTCTCTCAGTCTCTTGTAAATTAGTTGTCATTTGACCTCTCTTTCTCTTTCTGTCACTTTTACTCACCATTGTCTGTCTCTCCCTTTCTATCTTCCTCTTTTGTGAGAATTATCTTATCTATATCTTCTCTCTTTCGTTTGTATTTGTTCTCTTTATTTCTCCCTTTTTCATCTGTTCTCTCTCCTTTGTCTGCCTTTGCTCTTTCTGTCTGTCTCTCTGACTCTCTGTATTTCATCTGTCTTTCTTTTATCTGCCTTTCTCTCTCTTTCATCTGTCCTTTCTCTTATTCGCTTTTGTCTATCTTTTCTCTTGCTTCCATCTGTTTTTCTCTCCCTTACATTTGTCTCTCTCTTTCACCACCCTCACTTTCTCTCTTCCTCATCTGTCTTTCTCTTTTTTCCGTCTTTTCTCTCATTCCCATATGCTTTTTTCTCCCCCTTTTATTTGTCATCTCTCTCTTTAATCTGATTATCTCTCATCTGTCTTTTCTTTTTACTTTCATCTTCCCTCTTTTTTTTGTCTGTTGTTTCTCTTGCTTTCATCTGTTTTTATCTCTCTTTTATTTGTCTTGTCTCTCTCATTCATCAGTCTTCTCTCTCCACTCGCCTTTTTAATTGAGTTTGGCTGGTTGTCTTTTGTCATTCAAGTTGCAGCATCAAGGACCGTTTGTAATGTTACATTATGTCATCCAATGTTTTTTCATTGTTTTAATATCTAAGCATTAAACCCATTTGTCTAATTTGTCGGCGTTGCGCAGACTAGACCATAGGAAATGCTTGGCTGTGATTGGCTGAGCTCTATGGCGGTGAAGCTGTTATTAGCAGGGCGGGAAAACACTGATGTCTGACACACACCTCTCTTTTCAATGACACACTTCTTTTAATGGGCGGGTGTCGGATGATCCGTAATGATGATTTATGGCCTTTGATGCTTTGTGTGTTTGTGCCGCGTGTCAAAGTTTGTCAATTATTTTTTTTATAGCTTTTGTAGATTTTTTTTAAACCACAAATTACAGCTGCACAATTCTGGATAGAATGAGAATCACAGTTTTTTTTTGCTTGGAATAAAGATCACAATTCTTTTCATGATTCTTTCTGGATACTTTTTTAATTCAAATATTTAACCCTTAAAATCCATTTGTCAAACAGCAATATTAAAACACATAATACTCTTGTTTGCTTTAAATTTAAATACATGGAATGAAAAATGTAATTAAGTATATAGTATATAGTATGCTTGTATATTATAAAGAAATGTTGTAAAGAAAATGAAAATCACCATTAAACGTAATAATAAATAAATATTCCAAGGTACAGTATTACGTACCGTAGAGGACAAAATGATTAGCTCGGTTTAAAAGCACTTTTGAAATACTTTTCAAACAATGATTATTTTGTAGGGGGGCTAATCATTTTGTCCTCAACTGTAGATGTTTGCCGTGTGTGGTTTGCTGAGTGTCGTCTTCTGGTTTGAAACCGAAGTAAACACACACACTTCTGAGTAAAATCCTTTTTCAGGTGGTAAAATGTCGAAGTTGATAACAGACTTACTTTACCGTTGTGTTTAATCACTCATTCTCTCTGTGTATTTTCTGTGTTTTTAAACTCGACTGCCGTCCGACTCACATCCACCGTTCTAGTGCGGGTAATTAGCGCACGTGACCAATTAGGGCGACGCCCCAAAATACGACAAGCAATGCAAGATCATCTTTCCTTTATAATATTTAAATGATCGCTGAGTTTCTGACAGAAGGGTCTGACAGAAACCGCTCGTCCTCGATCAGAGAGTTTGTCAAAATTGTATAAATGCTGAATTAAGTTAGCGAGGAGCTAGAATCGAGATTTTGAGAAATTGAGCAAATCGCCGTTTTTTTTACCGATTAATCGTGCAGCTCTACCACAAACCTGCAAACTGCTGTGCTGAGTGTGTTTCCGGTCTCTTCAGGGCGAGTGTCTGCTGACGGTGCAGCTCTGCGAGGAAGAGTGTGTGGAGGATGAGGAGGATGTAGAGTTTTACCTGCTCTTCGCCGGCTCCACCCAGCGCCACGTGTCCAGCACCTTTAAAACCAGCCATGTCACATTCCAAGCCGTGTGTCCAGGTCAGTGTCCAGCTTCCACCTCACACCACACACAGCACTTCCTGTGTTTATCCTTCTCTTTCTATCACACCGATTTGTTTTAGCAGTTTTTGACAATTCTTCTCAACATTCGCTGACATTTCTGGGCACCTTGTTGTTTACTAGTTGGTTGCTCATGAAATTGTCCTATTTACCGCAGGACAGTGTCCAAAATGCTCTAAAACAAGTAGCTACGTGTGTGTGTGTGTGTGTGTGTGTGTGTGTTTGAGCAGACACTTTGCTCAACAAAATAATTCAATTATAAATTGCTACACGGTAAATGGAAAGCAGTGTGTTGTTCACTTTGACTCTGCCCACTACGGCGAGATTACCAAATATTTAAATACACATGACTCTCTTACCTATTTTTATTGTGCATATTCAAAGTGCTGGATATAAACATTCATTGTCAGGGACACTTTTCAATAAATACATTTTACGTGATATGTGTTTAGAAATAACTGTGTATTTATATTTATTAATACATTTCACGTAAAATGTAAACGTGTTGAAAAGTTTGAAAATTTAAAGTTTTTTTAAAAATTGTGTATATTAGGAAGTGTTGTTACGAAGTATACATTATGACTGACAAAATAGTTTTTTGCCATTTGTCAGTCTGTGATATTTTTTTTCCCATTATGTATATTTTTATTTTGCAATCTTTGTAATCTACTATATATAAAATATACATTACATTTATATATAAATAGTATATAATTATAAATAAATAAGCACAATTAATTAGCACTTATAATACAGTATATGTTTTATTATACACAGTATCTAAGTTGCCTTCATTATACAGTTTTGTTACAATATGTCTGACATCATCGTTACAGACGTTTGCCATTCTGCACAATTTTTGTCATTCTTGTCATTTTTTCCCCCCGTCTTGCATAGACTTTGAAACCAATTTGTTATAACAAGGAACTGAAATTGACCCTTTATAACCAATAATATTAGTGCAAGACTATTGCTTTTTGGGGTTTGGCAGCGGCTTTACGACGACGGTGTTTTAAATGGATCTGAAAGCGAAATAAACAGAAAGGCACTTAACGCTGCCATCCGTCACTAGGCCGGTGCTGGTGAAAAAGGAAGCGGGTTTGGAGGCGAGTCGCAGCAGACGTTTGTAATCATTCCTCCCTCGGCCTCGGGTGCTGGAGGTCTCCACTCCTGTTTGAGTCCAAACATCAGGTTGCCATGGCGACACTATCTGGGGAAATGAGCGCGGTGTGTTGTTTCAGGTTCTGCCCCGACAGAACGCCGACCGGTGGTGTATAGACGGAAGCCTAGCACACACACACACACACACACACACACACACACACACTCATTAAAGCAGCGACACTACACAGACTTTACTCGTGCAGCTGTAGTCGTGTCCCTTCCTGCTCCACTCATGATTTAAAGAAGAGCTTTGGTTGTTGTTTAATCTTTGGTCATAAGTTAATGTTATAACATAAATCAAACTCTGTTTGTTTTTCATCGTCTGTCTGTCTGTGTGTCTGTTTTTCCATCTCTCCCTCTTTCTCTCTTTCTCTTTATTTTTCTCTTTCTCTCTTCTCTGTTTCTCACTCACTTTGTCTTCTCTCTTTCTCTCTCTTTTCTCTCTATTTGTCTGTCTGTCTGTCTGTGTGTCCGTCTGTCCATCCATTTCTCCATCCATTATATCCCCATATCTGTCTGTCTCCCCAAATCTGTTTATCTCTCTCTGTATTCCTATATCTGTCTATCTCTCTCTATCTGTCTGTCTCTCTATATCTGTCTATATCGGTTTATCTATATATAGATTATCTCTATCTGTCCATTTCTCTATCTGTCTGTCTCTCTAGATCTGTCTATCTCTATCTGTCCGTATCTGTGTTTATCTGTCTAAATATATATATATATATATATATAGCTTTTTCTGTCTATACCTGTATCTATCTCTAAAGGTGTATATGAATGTGCGTGCAGGTATATATGTAAATATATGTACATATACACGCACAATATCTGTGTATAAGTGTGTATTTCACTTTTATAGTCTCCACCTTTCTCTATATCAGGGGTCCTCAATTATAAACTTGAAGGGTCCACTTACGAAATTTCCGTTCAGTCCGAGGTCCGGAAAAACATTGGTCAAGTTGCAAATGTGAATGGCACGTCATCCGTATAGAAACAACATGCTTCAGGTCAATCTCTCGATCTCTAAGAATCTGTGTCACTACTTCACAAATGTAATCCCTCCTTGTGTGAGGTTTGTAAGACCCAAAACATCTTCATAAATTTGACACAATATTGTTCACTTCACTTTTCTTCATCAAACAATCTTGAGAAAGATCATAAATTGTGAATTATCCTTTTGAGTCCCTTCAAACAGAGCAGTCAGCACTTCACTCACACACTCATTGACTGTTTCAGCATTAGAGAAAGGTGTCTTGTGTTGTCCCAGGACACATGTGAGACGTTTGTTGCCTGTGTGTGTGTGTGTGGAGGGTAATTTGTTCAAATTGTGCGTGCTTGGATTAATAAATGGCATTTCACGATCACATTTGACGATCGCGACCGACTCGTTGCAGATTAAACACATTGGTTTTCTGCTTCGCGCGGATGCATATTATTCTGTTTACTCACTCAACTGTTAAACTCACAGTTTTCAAAGTCAACTTTTCTTTTCTAATCGACGGCCAGCTTTGAGCTCGCCATATTCTTTAAGGTTAAAAAATCTCTCGATTTACGCAAACGACAGAGCGCCCGTTCGCCTGGCTCTGGCTACCCTGAAGGCCTGAGCGACTAAGCGCCGCGGCCGTGTTCTAAACGTAACTGAATTCCGCCAGAGCGCAAACTGATGACGTAGTTGTCACGTTGCTCTTACAGCGGCTGTGATTGGACAAATGCCGCCGCTAAAACGAGTACAATCATTCAAGATAAATTATATATGTTTATGAATATATTTGTTTGCGTTCGTGTGTGTGCGTGAATAAACATTGCTGGGTCAAAATTGCGTGATCGACTAAAAAAACGCCTTTGGATTATGATCACAAGAGTAGCATGTTGGTTTTGCCGTCGGTCCAAATGTAATCGCGTCTGGGTCCGGATGCGGACCGGAGTCCGCCTTTTGAGTACCCCTGCTCTATATTAATCCCTCTCGCACTTTTTTCTACCTCTATCTCTATTCTTTTCTCTACTACTTTTATTTTCTCTTATCTTAATATTTTCCAATCTTATTGTTATTGTACATTTACGTGAGTGTTTATATTTTATTTTAGTTTCCCGCAATCTCCCCTTTAGCTATGTTCTTCGTATCAACGGTGATGGACATAAATGATCTATGGCCTATTAACTTTCCTCATTTGTGTTTTTGCCTCTCACCAGCTCACGACCGCAGTGAAACCGTGCGGGTCACGTTGTGCCAGGCCCGGCCCGGAGGTTCGGTGGACCCCGTGGCTGAAGAACACTTTCAGTTTGTGCAGGACCTGGCGCTGGACATGGCCCAGTTCCTAGTCAGTGCGGCTGGGAAGAGCGAGGAGGCCTTGCTGCTGGACGAGTGTCAGATCCCGCTGAAGGAATGCGAGAGGCTGGACGAAACCCTGGCACTGGCTCTCAGGCATCTCGCCCTGCCACCCGGGTGGAGCGTGCTGGGCACTGGGCTGGATTCGGGCTCTCGGACTGGTATTGGATCTGGTGAGTAGGGTTTGTTTGGGTCACTGGTTCTTGTGGGTCAGTGGTTCGCGATATACAATACCGTTCACAGGTTTGGGGTCACCTAGACAATTTTGTTCGTTCCATGAAAAGTCTCACATGGAACAAACACACTTTCAGTTTCACCTGAAAGTTCTCCATTTCTGGCCATTTTGAGCTTTTGATTGACCCACAAATGTGATGCTCCAGATTCTCAACCTTCTGAGAGGAAGGTCAGTTTTGTAGCTTCTTTAACCAGCTAAACAGTTTCCAGCAGTGCTAACATGATCAAACAAGGGTTTTACAATAATCCATTATCCTTCTGACACAATTAGCAAACACATTGTACCATTAAAGTGACAGTTGCTGGAAATAGGCCTTGATACTCTTATGTAGATATTGCACCTAAAACCAGACATTTACAGCTAGAATAGTGATTTACCACATTAGCAATGTATAGAGTGTATTTCTGATAAGTAGCAAATTATTTTCATTGATAAAAAGTGCTTTTCTATCAAAAATAAAGACTTTCCAAAGTGACCCTAACTTTTGAATGATTGTGTACTTACGAAAAGAACAAGTTAAAGAAACACACACACACACACACACACACACACACACACACACATTCCTTATTTTGCATTTTTCCGTCAGTGTCTTCCTTCTGAAGAATCTGAAAGCACTACTGCTTTTTTGACAATTCAGACTTATGAATGTCCTTTACAGTTATAATTCAGCGACAAATGATCAATGGTCTGAGTTTTTTTTTTCTTTAGAAAAGCAGCAGTGACTAACACAGGGGTGACCAACCAGTCAGAAACTAAGAGCCACTTTTTTCTGTGTTAGAGCCACATCATACACACGGGCACACATAAACATCATCCCATTCCTTAATCTTGTACGCACGCACGCACACACAGACCTCTGCTCAGCCAGATTTAATGACAATAACCACACCAACATGATAATATTAGTAATTTTTCAACAGTTAACATTGTGTGCATATTTGACTCAGTCATATGAAAGCTCCTGAAGAGCCGCATCAACCTAGTTAAAGACCCACTGGTTGACCACTCCTGGACTAACAACGTACAGCAGGTACGAATATTTTGAGTAGCAAAACACGTCTTTGAGAAGATTTCGTCTGTAGTAATAGAGAAAAAGTAGTGGTGAGGAGAAGAAGAAGCTCTCTTGTTGATAGAAACCAAGCAAGAGATAGTAGAAAAGTTCCGTTATAGCCGCTCGCATAGACGCCCGACCAGAGAGATAAAAAAAATAATAAAATAATTATTTTACTTCAGTACATTAGTACTAGGGGCAGTAATATAAATACTCACATTTCTATGAGAAGGGTTGTCTGGTGGGTTTCTTTAACCCTTTCCTCTTAAGCACCTTGTATCTCTGGAGCTACGTCTAAAATACGATCAAAATCGAAAATATAACTGTTTTAAGCTTTCCTTCTGGTACCTCATGCTAATCTGAAGGCAAACATTCCCACTCAAATGAAGTGCTCTTTCTGGCACGCTGCATTGATGTGGTGTGTCTGGAGGGGCGTTGGGCTTATTTTGAAGAGATTTAAGTGATAAATGGCAGGAAGTCTTGCAGTCACACACTAGGATTTGCATTTCATATGGGTTTGGAAGGCGAATGCTGGCAGACGTGACCATCGGCAGAACTGACCGTCACCTAACTGCATTTGGTTTTTCTTCCAATATTGACCAGAAGCGCAAAAAGGAACCGAAAGAGGAAGCGATGATAAACAACAGCAGCTTACTGTATATGTTTTTATTATTAAAAGTACTGCACAAGAACTTTCCAGACAAGCTCAAATGCCTCCGTTTGCATCCAACTGTGGGGAAAGTCTCGAAGCGTGACCACATCCTCCACCAGTAATCCACTGGGCCGAAACATGAGAGCGTGTAGATCAAGTGTGCGAGGACGACGAGGAGTCACTCCATACCACTCCCGTGTGAATCCAGCTCGTCCTCCCAAACCGACACAATACGAGGAGGAGGTCGGATGGACGTATTGGTGTGGGCCTGGACCATAGGTAGTGGGAGATAAGAGTCCACAAAGGCCAAACAAACCGGTGACGTCATTATAACACACAAGCTTATCGCTGATAAGCAGCCTGGGTCTGAAACGGCCTATCAAAGCGGGAAAGACTCGCGCGTGGGATCTCGGCTGCAGTCATCGGTAAACTGTTTGCAAAGCTAGTTGGTCGTAGATTATTTAATTTATTTTTTTGAGTCGATCTGTTAAAGCTTTAATTATGAAATTAACTTGCAACTTGTCTTAATTCTGTTATTTTTATTGCGCTTGCCAAAAACACCTTCCAATAGTGGCCATGTTGAAATCGGAGCAAGATTCTGTGATTCATTGTTTTTCTTGGTTGCAAGATTTTTTATTTATTTATTTTTTTTACATCAGACTTCCAGATAATTTCACGACTACACATATGAATGAATTGATGCTTTTTTTATTTGAACAACTTGTAGTTAAAATAACATCTGAAGCTCTTTAAATGTATGTATATGTCAGATTAGTGACAAAAATATCAAACGTACATTTTTAAGAAACGAAAGAAAATGCTTTAAATTTACGTTCGTTTTTTCATTTTTCGTTTGCAATTACATTTTTTTTTTTTTTAATCAATCACGTTCTCACCAGCCAATCAGAGTAAGGGCCGCCCCCACGTGAAACTTGGGCCAGAAATCTAAACAAAAAAAAATTAACGAAAAATGAGAAGCGAAAAAAAAAAAGTTTCAAACTGAAACGTGAATATTGCAAGCTAAAACTTAAAAAAGCAAACGTAATTGCAACTGAAAAATAAAAGCGAAATTTGTTCGTTTCTTAGAATATTATGTTTGGCACGTTTTTGGCACTGACCTCATTCCATAGGAATGTGTCTGCTTCTTATTCTGTGGATTTCATGCTGTCTTCCTTTTTACAAACGGATGCATCTCCAATAGTGATGTGTCGTTCATGAATGATTCGTTTAAAAGACTTTGAAATGAATTGTTCACTTTACTGATTGAGAGTTTAAAAGATTGAGTTAAAAGAATCGAACTTAACATCACAAATCTCCAACTCTACGTCCTTTGCCTGTTTATCGATTAATTTTTTTCTTCCACTGACTATAGATTAACTTTATCAACTTTAAGACCGTGTTAGTCAACAGTGAAGGTTTTGGAGAACGTTTGATTTTGTCGTGAACCGAATTGTTGGTCTTTGAAAGGCTTTTAAGAAAAAAGCGAATCTTTCCCAGGATTTCTTTCTGTTTTATCGGTTGCTTCGGAACATAATATTTGGAAAACAGTTGCCTTTGCAGTATAAAAGTTTGTGATGATACTATGGTTACACAATTGGAACCCAATAGCGCTGTGACCGATACGAAGACCCCAGAGATGACCTGTCTGTTGAGGGAGACCCCGGCCGTGTAATAAGTGTTCAGGCATTTGCAGCAGCTGGCACTGGGCACCTGAAACCAGAGCTGCCCATGGACTTCCTGCCAAGTGTTGGCAACTGGCATCAGTGGGTGTTTACTGCCAAAAGTATTGGTAGTCTGCTTGATCGCTTTCTTTCCCAGGCATAACCGAGTATTACACCTAAATTGGAACTTTCCCGTCTTTCTTTCTTTTTTTTTTTACAATGCCTGCCGTTTTTAGACAAAGTGTGAAATGTTCGCATTGTTGCGTAGTTTGCCTAGGCATTGTGAAAAAGGGGCAAGTTCCATGGAATTTCCCGATTGGAAAAGCATGACAAAGTGTCTAAAATCCAAAGACGGATGGCAAAATAAATTGTGAAATGCGTTTATTGCGAAAATTCAAAGTTTGGAAGTGTCGCTACTTCTTTCGCAAAACACTATTGTGATCTCAGATGTTGCCTGATTTCTGCACTTCACCAGAATCTTTCGTTATCATTTTTCAAACTATTCTGATATTTTTTCACTCAAGAAAAACTATTTTGGGCTTTTTTGAAAAACAATTGAATCGTGGACCAACTCGAGTGTTGAGCAACTTTTACTTCCTCACTTCTTTATAACTATTTGTTAACGTTTGCCAAGCGTAAAGTTGTTCTTTTCAGGCGAATTGCAAACATTGTTACTGACTGACTTCGGGTTCCATGCTTCTTTGTGACTCTGCCTTGATACCATTCGGTTTATTGGCACTTTATTGACGCAACAACGTTCAATTGCGAAACGTTCGCTGGGAAATAGCTTGATTCAAACTCTTCTGGTTTGCGTTTAGTCATTGTATAAATCGCCAAGTAATCTCTGATTAATCAGATTTATTAAGGTGAGAAAATGTGTGGGGGGTCAACTAGCGCGGCATAATTAATCGTTAAAAGATTGTGATTGCGATTCTACTTAATCCAGCATTTATACGATTCTGCCAAACTCTCTGATCTACAACGAGCGGTTTCTGTCAGAGCGCTTGTCCGCTCGCATCGAGCCAAAACTCAGCCGTGCGCGATTATTTAAATATTGTAAAAGATGATCTTGCATCACTTGGGCGTGATGACACCTCATGCACGTGACTGCTTTAATGCTTAAATTACCTGCACTAGTACAGCGGATGTGAGTCATGCAGCCGTCGAGTCATTTGCAATTTTAACTTTTTAAAATTTTAAAATTAAACAATTTTAACTTAATTTATGTTCAGTTGCGAAGCGTTCGCTGGGAAATAGCTTGTTCCAAACTCTTCTGCCGTGCGCGATCATTTAATATAATATTATAATATAATATTTAAGTATTATAAATGAAAAATAATCTTGCATTACTTCTGTCGTATTTTGGGACGCCTCTCGTGGGTAAGTCTGCTATCAACTTTGACATTTTACTACCTGAAATTGGATTTTGTTCTGAAGTGTGTGTGTGTGTGTGTGTGTTTACTGCGGTTTAATCGTGATTTATTTTCTTTCCAACATTACTTTTACGTTACATTTATATTTTTCATTCAGTTTATTTACATTTAAAGCAAAGAGTAATGTGTTATTATATTGCTGTTTGACAACCTGATTTTCAGGATGAAATATTTAAAATAATACAATCTGCCGATGGAATCGTGATCCTTATTCTAAGCAAAAAAATCGTGATTCTCATTTTATCCCAAATCGTGCAGCTCTAGTACATTATTTTACTGTCTTGCTTCTCACGATACTAGAAAGTTTTGTTTGTTTCATTATTCACTACAGGAGACATTTTATTGGACAGAACATGATGATGGAGGATTACTGTGGTTTCTACGAACAATCATTAGTCGGGATCTAGGGAAAAATCAATGATCAACCCAGTCTCCAAACTCAAACCACACACACACACACACACACACACACACACACTGGTATGTTGCAGATTTTTTTTTTTTTTTCGCGAAGCTACAAGTACATCAATCTTGATACCACTGACTTACTTTTATTATATTATTTTATCATCGTCCGCTTTTTCCAGACGGCGTGCTGATCTCCAGCCGCTGAACCGGATCACACCATGTTGTTGTTTTGCTTTCCCCTCTGCTTTGCTTGGGGGCTTCAAATCGGTTGTTGGTTTCTCGGTGGGCCGATTAAACGAGGCCAGTCTCATTCTCGGCCTCTCATTAACCAGAACAATCCTCGCTCTGTCTCCACCGCCCTCACAGAGAAACTCATTCAGTCTACGCTCTTTAATGCCTTCGGACACTTTCACGACTTCTTCTCGCAACCTGCAAGGTCTGATTTGTAAATGATCTATTTAAATGACGTTCACGCCAGTTTGTCGGGAGATTTCTCTCCTATAAATTTTTCGGGGCAGGTCTGTGTGCTGCTCATTGGTCCTGCCCTGGTGGGGGGAGGGGCCTTAAATTGCAGAGCTCCCTCAGTGCTTCTCCGACATTATTAGTGGAGCTTGTTTTAGTTGCGGTTTATTTTGTAAATGGCGTTTTGGGAGTTTCTGAATGGTTTTCTCTCCCACAGAACCTGGTCCTCACGACACTCTCCTGCACTTTGCGGCGAAGCGTGGACTGCGTAAGGTGGCGCTCTTCCTGCTCCAGCAGACCGGGGGAAGAGAAGCTCTCCGGCTCCCCAACAAACAGGGCCGCACACCAGCCAAGGTCGCGCAGAAGAGAGGCCACTCGCATCTCCAGAAGCTGCTGACCGAGTGAGTCTTCACATTACACGTCACACACACCTACTTTTTGCATGTTGTTGTGACGTTTTTTTTTTTGCTCACTTTTTTGTTGAACTCTGTATTTCATTCTATTTAAATTTAACGAATTAACCAGTTAGCAACTGGTTGTATATTCGATGTTCTTGCAAATATCTTGTCCACTGCTACAAAAAGGTGGTTATTTTTGTCTCTTTATTCACTTTTAACATTGCCGAAATGGAGCGTGTTTTTTCGGTTGTGACGGTGTTTTCTTTTTTTTTGCTCACTTTTTTGAAGTCTATATTTAATTCTATTTAAATTAAACGAATTAACTATTTACATTAAACTGCTGGTTGTGTTTCCGACGTCTGTGCAAATAATGTTGTAACGCGGTAAATATTGTAGTTTGTCCACTGCTACAAAAATGTGAATGTTATTTTCTCTCTTAATTCACTTTTGACTTTGTTGGATAGTTTGTCTAGGCATTGTGAAAAAGTGGCGTGTTCCATGAAATGTCCAGATTAGAAAAAAATTTCCCATGACAAAATTTCAAAATTCCAAAACATTTTGACCAACTTTTCAACTTTTTGACAAGTCTTCACATTACACGCCATACAACTACTTTTTACTTGACGGTTGTGATGATGTTATTTTCTTTTTTTTTTTCAACTTTTAACATTGTTTCATAGTTTGCCTAGGCATTGTGAAAAAATGGCGTGTTTCATGAAATATCCAGTCAAAATGTCTAAAATCCAAAGAAGAATCTAGTCATGGATGTTGACCGAATTCTGCACTTCAATATAACGTTTTATTATAATGTTTTTGTTCCGTTCAGAGTTTTGGGCTTTTTGGGAAAGCGATAGAATCCGAAATGTCAAGTTAACATTGTTTTTGTGTGTCTAAAAAAAGTTGAAAATCCTTCAAAAAGTTGAAAAGTTGGTCAAAATAAACTGTTTCTATTCTTTTCAAAAGTTGACACAAGATCACACAAAAGAAATGTCATCTTGTCAATTTTTGACCAACGTTTCAACTTTTTGATGAGCCTTCACATTACACGCCATACACGCCTACTTTTTACATGACTGTTGTGACGTTTTATAGTTCTTTGCTTTTACAATTGTTTGATTATTTTTTTAGGTTTTTTTTTTTGGTGACATTTGTACTGTTTTCACCGTAAATGTTTGGAATTCTGCGTCAGGGAGGCAGTGAGAGACAAACTCCGAGTTATTGTGTAACTGGGTTATTTAAACCAAACTAATTGACTAGTTAGCCGCTGGTTGTTTAACCGACGTCTTCGCAAATGATGTTGTTATAACCTGGTAAATATTGCAGTTCTTCCTCTGTTATAAAACAAGAGAGAAATAACCTCCATTTTTTGTAAGTCGTCTTTTATTGTGGACTGCTGCTGGTGCTTCCATAGTTTCATTGCATAATGACAATTAAAGTTCTCTTCTGATTTATAGTAGTCACCACATGTGTCGTGATGAGCTTTTTAATGCCATCACAATGATTAAGAATGCAGCTTTGTACCAACTTTCCCGACAAAATAGGGAATTTGCGTCGTAAAACGTGCGTCTGCGTCACAATTCGAACGGCGAATGGTGAAGCGAAGTGTGCCGATGTGTCCCTTTATTTCAACGGAAGTCTGATTCGTAGTGGCGACTCTTCACGAGAATGCGATGAGATTAGTGTTGTGTACTAAAGCAGGGGAGGATGTTGAAACGTGGGAGATAAGAGCAAAGCACAAGGACAGGCCCTGTAAACACCGAACGCCATATGATCATTCACGCTCAACACACTTTGTCTTATGCAATGTTCCAGCAGTTACACAGCAAAAGATTTAATACAAGACCACATGTCACCTCGAGTCCAAACCACAGCTCTTTTTTTTTGGCCCTATCTGCTTTTATTTACGTGTTACCGTATTTACGCGTATTTAACCTTTTTTCGATACCCAAAAACTTGCGGGGTGCTTATAATCGTCAATTTCAAATGTGCGCGTAAATATAAAATGTGCACCCATTTTTGTGCATTTTAAGTCAGGAACAATTTCAAATAAACAAAAACATGTCGTCTTTAAGCAGCGGTGCGCGTGTGCGTGTACATAGTGTTAAACAATGGTCCGTAGGCAGACGTGCTACAGTATAAGCTTTTATTGGCTCAATAACAGAAATAATGAAACATTAGACACGCCACGACACTTAACAGAGACTAACACTAGAAGATGTAAGATTAAACTAAATATAATACTAAAATTTATATTACAACAGAGTGGAAACAGGAACAGACACAATGAAGGAACAGACACAATCAAAACGCTCTGTCGCTGCACAGGGGATAATAATCCTTCGCTGTGGTGTCGGATAAATCGAGAGCTTGAAACAGGCCTGAGCTTGAAACAATTGCTTTGCACATGTGCAGAGTCTGACTGGAGAGCAACGGATCTTGGGAAATGAAGTCCTGACCACTAGTAACGTGTTTTTGTTATGTATTATTCAAGTAAAACGATATCAAAATGATACGAATGACTAGTTAGGTTTGTTAAATAAAGAAAGAATAGTTTTTTCTAAAAGAATATTAACCCGAAACAATAAAAAAATGCATCTTTGAATTTTTATTTTCTGCCTGAAAAATCAGGGTGGTGCTTATATTCTCGTAAATACGGTATTTTTCAACTGTTGATGCTCAGTTAATTGATGAAGCATTGATGACATGCGGTTGTGAGTTTATCGTGTGTCCGCAGTGGAAAGGTGAACGGCGCCGGAGCTTTGGACGTGACCTGCACTGTGGGTTCATGGTTTTGGTATAAAAGTCTTTTAAGTGCTCTGGTTTAAGGCCTCGTTTAAAACTACATTTACTGAACCACAGTCGGTTGTTAAATACTCAACCTCAAATTTTCACATCCAAGTGTTTTTCTGGTATTCCTGTCATTGAAAAGTCTTCACAAAGCCCAGCCATTCTGCTGAAGGTGGTTTTGTGAATCTAGACGATAGGATTCTGCGATACTGGTGAAAATGTATGTCGTTACAACAGTATCGTTATTACGACAATGTTCGGAATAATAAACGCAATAAATGGTTTCAATGTAAAATCAATGACTCAAGTTGAATTAGGCGTCACGGACACAATTAACACAAATAATAAACATGCACTTTTTTCAAACTGTACACAGCTGTTTTAAATCATCAGTTTGATTTAAAACATTTGATTTCTTTTTCTTTTTTTTAACTTGTAACTTGCATTCAGCATTAAGACGTTTATTAATTGACGTGTTGGGACAACGTAATACCGTTTTTAACGCTGGTATATAGCTCACCTATACACAACGCTCTTTTTGAAAGCATTTGACACCCTTATGATATACTTCATAAAAAATGTTAATGATTTGTCATGTTTTATTTTATTGCACTTCAGCTTCGTGGATTGACAGTGCTTCTATAATTCTCTGAAGTTGGACTGAAGATGCAAAGCCGGGTCTGGGGAAAAAATAAATAAAACGTATGATCTTCGGGGTAAAAGGAATCTTAAGACAAAAAGACTTGAGGCAAAATTTGGCATTTCAAAAATACAAACGTCTGAATTTTCTTTTATTTACTTTGTTGGCTGTTTTCCTTGCACTTTCCACTTTCCTTAAATCTATTTACAAATTCCGAGTGTTGACACAGCATTTGCAAACTTGCCTGTAGTGTAATCATGACATTTCCTCCCCGTCAGAAAAGCCAAACAGGTTTTTCACTCTCTCGTGCCTGGTGGAACAATGGAATTCCTTCTCTGTGAGTTCACAGCTGAGTTGCGAATGAATGTAAACCTGTTTCGAGTTCGCCCGAGTGTCCAAAAAGGCGACTTTTTGCACTCGGTTTGGTGTGTTGGGTAGGAAGACGATGGTGTCCTGGGAGTGGCCTTGCTGCTTCAGTGCCTGGAGACTGGGCGTTCCTAACGTACGCTGTGTTTGTGTTGGGCAGGGTTGAGAAGTTGCCCAAATGGGACACCAAAGCATCCAAGTGGCGGTATCCAGGAGGAAGAGTTCTTCAATTCCACCCCAAGCTGAAGACCTACTCACTGACGCTGCAAGATGTGGAAGGAAGTGTCCAGTCCAGCTGTGACTGTGACGTGGAAGAGCTACGACGGCTTATTCAGTCCCATCAGAAGGTATGTTGGAGGTTTAGGAGTTTGTTCCTGTAGGAGCATGATTCGTTTTTTTTCCAACAGTCATGCTTAGGTTTTTCTGCAAAGCTCAGCAAGTGGCTATTTGCGTTTTCAGGAAGTCTCTAACTGTAGTTTCATTTTTTTGTGGCTTGTTGTTTTGGCACACACACCCTTAATCTTTTTCTCCGGAGTGTTTAATGTCAGTTTTAATGAGGCTGCATAAGGCATTCTGCTTGATTTTAATAGCTGTTTTGGAACTTGTTTACTCAGGAGAACGTCCTGCCTCCATCTGAGCCAGCGTTGCTGATTCTCAACAGCGGCTCCAACGATTCTTCAGCAAGCGTCGATCTTTTTCAAGCATCGTTGCCTAAATCTCTGGACTGTGGCAATCAGGAACACGAAGCAGAAACTGTTAAGGATGGACGTTGTCTTCAACAAAACCACATGCGAGACTGTGTTCAATCACAGCAAGTGGGGGAGGAGCCAGATCTGTCAGCTGTAGAGGACATCGAGAAGGCGTCAGATAAGCCACGTAGGTTGCCTGTAGGCGATTCTGTGACTTTCAATGCCCCTTCCTGTGGAAACCAGCGGGAGGAAGCTGATATACAGCTCAGCATAATCAGTGCCAAGCAGGAGATCGGTCCTGAGCTTGATAAAGGAAACCAACAAACGATAGAGACTTGCCAGAGTGTAGATACCGAGACAGACTGTGAAGCTATATTTGACAACCTTGGGTCCCAAGCCATGGGTCAAGCACCTTCACTGGAAACTAGTCAGCATTTACAAAGAGAAGGTGAGGACCTTGATGGGAGTGGGGACGTACCAGAGGAAACGGAAGAGGAGATGAGTAGAGGCCAGGAGACAACCTCAAAGTCTTCGTCACCTTCACCTGGTTCAGAAGAAGTTTGTCAGCCCAATGCTGAGACTACACATGGACAGCCTGCGGATTGTGTGGTGGCACTTCAGACTTCCAATCACGTGAGTTCAGAGGACTACAGCGAAACCATCAACGGCTTGGAGAAGCTGCATGGTTGCCTTGAGAAACCCAAATCCACATTGGACGTGGAAAATGAAGGAATGCCCAATAAACCGACTGGATTTAGTCTTCCTGTTGGAGATCTTTTGGAATCCATAAGTCTTTGGCCAAACATGGCTCCTGGACCTGTACATAAGATTCAACAGCGACCAGACGTTGACACGGGTTTTTTCGAGGCGTCTGTTGATGAGCCTTTGGAAAGCATGGAACAGACTGAGGACGCCATTTTGCCTTCGGAATCCACATCAGAATGTCAAGAGAGTTTGCTAGACTCGATCGCTGAGAACATTGAAGTAGCTGAGGATTTGCCTTGCCTGGTTGATGCTCCACTTGACCATATTGACACAATCGTGGCCGTAGAAGGTTCTGAAGTGCTTTTCTGTGACTCTGCATTTAGTGTTGAAGAAACTGAGAGCTTTGTAGAGGCGGAAGTCGTTGGTGAGCCAAACGAATCCCCTCGTCTTGTGAATTCTGATGTCGTCACTGGAAATATTGTCGAATGTGGAGTGTCTGCAGTGTCTTCTGAACATTCGCATTCGGATTTGATCTTGAAAACTTTGGATGTTGGAGCTATTGAGGTTAACTTGGACTTGTCTTCCGAACCAGTGGATCCGAATAAAGGGGAATATTTTAAAGATGTGTTAGAAAATCCGATCTGTGGGTTGGCAGAACCATCAGCGCCTGGTTTAGAAAAGGATCAGACATTGAAGGATGAGACGAAGGAAACTCAGGAGGAGAAGGAAGCTGATATTCCTTCACAGGAAATAATTAACGACCTGCTTCATCAATCAGAGGGTGATCAGCATACAGACGTTTGGCTTTTGGAATCTTCAAATGCAGCAGTGGAGACCATTTCTTGTTTGAACAACCAAGTGGATGATTTGTTTTGCGTTACTCCTCTGACGGAAAGCTCGGACTGCAGGACTTGCGAAACCAATTTCAATGATGGATTAAAGATCTCAAGTGTGTTTCCCAATGAAAGTGTTGACATGGCTACCGTCTCTGAGGACATCCCGCCCTCGGCAGACTGGGCTCTGGAGATCTCCATGTCTGACCCTCTCAGTGCCTCATCCTCAACTGAGCTCACTTCCCTTTTGGATAATAATAGTGGTTTGTGTCAGGATGCAGAAACCGCCTCCCAAATGGATTTAGACACTGGCTTGTCGAGAAATCTGCAGTGTTTAGAAGCTCCTCACAGCCTGGATGGATTACGTCAGGATTCTCTCGTCGGTTTAATGGAGCAAGATGAAACCCAAGATTCGGATTGTCCGATGGCTGGTAAGACTTCTCTCTTTTGGGTGGTCTTCTATTGCTGCTTAATCCAATTCATCTAGTAGTTGTGACTTCAAGTGGGTGTAAACCATATTTTTGTCAAATAATTGATTTAATTAGTATTTGAGATGGAAAATACATAAACACATTTGTTACATTTGTAGCTTCGAAAGTGTCTGTACTATACATTAAAAAAAAAAACATTTCATATCTGTACATTTATTCTTCCATAATTTCAGACTACAAGGTGAAATTCTAAAACTGTCAATTTCCTTATAATTTTCACATAAACAGGTACATGCTATTTTTTGGGTTATTGGGGTTATTAAGGTAAATTTTAATGCATTTTATAGGATTCCAAGTCTGAGATTGATTCTTCTAGTCTGAGAACCACATTCTGAGTACTGTAGTAATATATTAAAAAATATATATGGATATTGTCAAATCAAAGTCTTCAATGAACTGAATCTTCTCGAATTAAGGCTTCGGCCTTCAGCTTGTGTTTACAAATGTCAGGTGAATTTGCGCCTGGTCGTCTCCGAGCAACGCTGTGATGTCACTCCTGCATGGACGCCGCCAGAGAGGCGCTTTTGTGCAGTTTGTTTGCAGACGCTTAGTTCTTTTCCACATGGATGAGAATTCTTCATTGTTCCACTAATAGCTACTAACCGTATATGATATTTTTATCACACTGATGGAAAGGCTGACATCACTAGCAGAGAAGAAATAAGTCACTTCCTGTAGAGGACAAAACTGTAGGACAGTGTCGGTAAAGTGTTTGAACAGCCCAATTGTGTTTTTTTTTTTTCTTTTTCTTTTTTTACATTTTTTTTTACTCATATTTTTATTTATTTTTTTTAAATACTGAAAGATGTTCTGTTATTTCCCCCAGATTTATCACAAATAGCTGTTGTTACAATCATCATGATATAGTAACCTGCTTTTTGAGTTTAAATTGAATTATTAAAACCATATTGTTTATTTGTCTGTCACCACAGCTGATCCTGTATAACATTTGAGGAGATCAGAGATGGATCTTTTTATTATATATAACATAATGGTCAAATTCTTTGAATAAAATCAGGTTTTTTTTTATAGCGACATGCTAGGCTATCCCCAATAATGCCTTCTATTAAATTGTCATTCACAATTTCTCACAGTGCCACTCAAAAAGTCAGAATTCAGTTGTAACTTTCTGACTCAAAAATTCCATTTTTACTTTCTATTTTTTAACTCACAATTCTGAGATACAATGACACGACTCTGAGTTCGAGCATTTCAAGTTTTATCACTTAAGATTGAGACTTTATTGCCTACAATTTTGAGATAAAGAAGACACAATTCTGATATTCTAATTCGTAATTGGCATTTTAAAGTTGAGTGTCCTCCATTAATACACACCTTGATTGCATACGGCTTAGACTGTTTTTCAGCAATAACTACAACAGCTCTAAAGTCTAAATATTTTCTGCTAAATTAAATGCAGTTACTTCCACGTTATGGGTAAGCGTCTTTCAAAGCTGTTTTTTTTGGGTGGTTAAAAGACTTGGGATTGTTAAAGAAAAGTAAAAAACCATATTTACGCAAACATAAGCACACAATGTTTTTTTTTTTTGCAATTTTAGATGCTCAAAACCTTGAAGGCTGCTTATATTCGCCGATTTCAAATATGCACGTAAGCGCCCATTTCAAGTCCGGAGCATTAACATATAAACGGAATTACGTCGTCTTTAAATGCAGTGACTCGCGTGTGTTGTGTCCACTCTTTTTTTCTTAAATAAGTATTACAGAGGCAGACAATTATATAACCTTTTAATAACTCAATAGCAGAAATAAAGAATCATTAGAGACACTGCGACACCTAACAGGGACAAAATAACACTGGGAGAAGTCAGATTAAACTAAGTGCAATTTAAATATGTAATTATTAATATTACAACACACAGACTACAAACCAACCACATACGGGTAGCTCAGCGCTAACGGCTACAAACAGAGCCCCTTGTTTGAAAGTCGCAGAAAGTCGAAAATGAAGAACACGGGCAGAACGTGAAAAATCCAAGGAACAGACACAATCAAAACGCTCAGTCTGACACACAAGGAAACACACTATTTTGCTACAATCATCTTGCTGTCTGTTATAAAGACTGCTGATAATGGCGGCTCTCAGTGCTCTGTATACGCAATGAATTATGGGAGGTGCAGTTCTTTAAAAATGTGTTTTGAAAGTGGCATGAAAGTGATACGAGTCAATAGCTAGGTTTGTAAATAAAGAAAAATAAGTATTTTTAGGATTTTACTTAGTTTAGCCAGAAATTAAAAAAAAAAGTGTTTGACAAAAACATATCAACATAACATATCTTGCATACTTTTTCTTTTCTTTTTTTTGTTTAAGCCACTCTGTTGTTTGTCTGCTGTGTCAGTGGCAGGAAAAGATGAATTGTTCAGTCAGCGATTCTAACTTAAACTCCTTTTATTATGTTTAATCTGTGTTTCTGGTTAGTCACATGACCACAATCTCTGGCTTTGTGTGTGTAATTTTTAACAAGTAGCCTGGTTTTTAAAACACTTTTATTGTGTAGTTACAGTCACTGAGTGTTACCTGTGCTTGACAAATAAATCCGATCAGGTCATCTGTATTAATGTATTTGACTAAAGCTCAATATAAATCAAATTTTAATAAGCACTCCGTGTCGGTGAGTACTGAAATGCAAATTCCAAAAAGCATTAAACACAAGTAAATACAGTCGCTTAAATATCAGATAATGACATCAGATCCCGAGGAGCCAATCAGGAGCCACCAGGTCCAAACTTTGGCATTCAGACGATATTTTATTCACACGCAAATCTCTGTTATGCAAACAAAACCACACAAGCTGCTTAACTTTCTTAAAATGGAATGAATCTGTTCCTGCTTTACAGAAGCGGTGGACGTCGTGGACTCTTCTCTGGACTTGGAGAATCCTGAAGCGGTGAGTTTTCATTCTGAGTCGTTCTCAAGCTGTCGTCCAGTGAGACTTTGGCATTTCTGACCCCTGCTTATGATTCATCGATTGATGGCTTTTCGATGCCCGGGAAGTGTGGTTTCCCAGAAGGCTTTGCTTGCTGACCTTTCACCGGAAATCTTTCTCGGAAAAAACTGGCCTGATCGCTGGACGTGACCCTCGTCCCTGGATTGAACATTGGTGTGTGTGTGTGTGTGTGTGTGTGTTGTCCTTCTCGCGCGGGAAAGATGACATCACTCCTGACACTTCTTGTTCCCAGCGGCGTGTCGGAGGCATGACATCACTGCCCAGAGCGATGCTGGCGGAAGGAAGACGTAATCGCTCGGCCTTTTGTGCCAGTGTGAATAAGACGCCCGTCTCGGGTTATTTATTTGCCCGTGATTTTCATTTAATCACGTTTCTTGATTCTATTCGCCTTTTTTTACATTTTGATCCTAGTGAAGGGTAAAATCACACTAGGTTTTTCAGGCTATTTTCTTTGTATTTTTAGTCTTTTATAAGTATTGGCTTTTCGTGCTGCTTTGGAGTTGGCGTGTTTTCTAGATTCGAATTTGGAAATTTTTTTTTTTTTAATAAAATTTGAGCTTTGTTTAGAGTTACGAGGTGATGCTAAAGTCACTCTAATATTTTACAATAAGAATTTAAGATGCCCCCCCCCCCAGTAATCAATCAGGGTGACGTTTAAGAGGGAAAAGCTACAGAAAAGGTTCCCAATAAAGAAAACCAATTAAATGGTAGAACTGGTTAACTAGTAGACTAGTTAAATATTTGTCTAGTGTTCACGTCCCTTGAAAGGAATGTACGCCAGTATGTATCGTGGTCTGCAACTTTTGGGTACCACAGCTTAAGACTGCCCACTGCTCCGGGTTTGTGTGTTTCACTTCACTGTGTGTGAATTGATTTCGACACACCCCCTAGTGGCCATATTGAACATCTCACTTAAATATATTAAATGTACAAAGTCATGGCAGTCCTTCAAATGTAGTTTGTGAAGCGTTGCTACATTGTAGAAATTCACTTTTACACTAAACTTGGTGTAATTTACTTGACGTGTAGACGTTATTATTCGATTGTAACATCTTTGTAACGTTGTGCATTTTGATGAACCGTTGCAATTGTTTTCCCATTTTTCTAGCGTCAGAATTTTCATTCAAACTTTCCTTGTCTTTGTTCTTGTTTTAATTCTATGTATTTTTGGTGAAATCTTTCTAATTGTCTGAATTGTGGCGCCAGTTTCTTGAGTTAAGAATTTAAGAGTTTGTGACTTTTTTTTCTTGGTAATTCATGGCAGTTTGAAAGAGTTCCTAGATCAGCACTCCAAAAGTTTCTTGTTATTCGTTTTCCCAGTGATGGAAATGGTAAAAGTCGTGACTAGTTTGCAATCAAATATTTAGCGTTTTAATGTCTCGCAATTGGCTCTTGAAGAAAAGTCACTAAAACTTTAAAAACTTTTAAAAGAGCTATTTAGCAGGTTAATTTTTATTTTCAGTGGACATTAACAGGTACAGATAGAAATGAACAGTTTTTTGCAATTTCATCCAACTTCATCCGGATATTTGTTAAACAAAAATTGTATGAATAAAATAAAACATTTTATTTTGTCTACCATTGAACTAAGATTTACTGTAATGTAGATTGGAGGGTAAAACAAGTAATACTGTAATATATATTTAGGAAAAGCAGTCCTTATTTTATACAGGTTTTGTTAAAAGAAGACTTTTGCTTTGGTGCTTTACTGAATTGTTATTGTAATACACAATCTACAGGAAAAACAAATAAATCTATTTAACAATCCCCAGGTTTTGGAAAAAAAAAAGACTTGTTAATTTGCCACTTAACTTAAGATTGAAATAATATACTTTATTATTATTATTATTAATAATATATTAATGTATATATGTATTGTTTTTTTTTTGTTTTTTTCCAGTCAGATCATCTGACCCAATTTTCCAGTCAGATCATCTGATGAGCACCAGTGGAAACCTAACGGGAGTGTGTTTAATTCCTCTCTCTGGCTAATCTGTGGTCTGGTGTTCTGAATCGTTCTGCCGCTACACGCTTAGCATTCGCTAGGAATTGCTGGAACATTCCCGCTTAAGAGACCCTAGAGATAAACCACACGGCCACATTCACACACGTCAGGAGTGAAAAGAAACACGTGAACATGGCGACGTTTAAGCTAATCATTTTATTACTAAAAATTCTTTAAATTCTATAAAAAGTCGGTGTATTATAGAGCAATCAAAGACTTCTAATTTCTAATGTTATAACTGTGTGAGTGACAATTTAATCGAAATATGCATCTAAATACGTTAGATGAAGTAAGATTATGCTGGGCTGTAATACATTCTTAAAAAGTATGAATACAAATATTGCAATTTTTATAAAATGATTACAAATAATAATAATAATAAAAAAAAAACATTCTGAGCTGTCTTCCAAACAGCGTTCTAGTTTTCTAACTGTTCAGGGACCTTTTTTGGGATGTTGAAGCTTAAATCAGTGCGTCTGCTTGTTTGTAATCATTCTGGTGTCGAGCTCTCTGGCTCCCTCTGGTGTCGACACGTGTTATCGCTCTTTCCAGATGTGCGAACGAAACGCTCGGTTGAGTCGAATCAGGGTGGAGAAAATCTGCTCGTTGTGTTTACTCCGCTCTCATTGGCTTGTTGCTCGTGTTCTTATGAGGTAGGCCAGGTGCCTTTGAAATTATGGGTCTTTGAAAGCTGTTTTTTTCGGGGTGGTTGAACGGCTTGTGTTGTTAAAGAAGAGGAATTCCTCCGGGAAACGGATGCTTGGCTCACAAACACGCATGCAAGCACAAATCCGATGTGCGAGGTGTTTTAAACGCGGATGAGGCTCAAGATCAGGAATGTGAAGGGAAGGAATGGCAAAGTGCTGCAAGAATTCCACATGCCACGTCCTGATCTTCACTAGGTCTTATTTTCATGACACGTCTTGCTTTTTATCCCACAGTAGATTTTCTTTTTTTTATATTTTGTTTTTAATAGCATTCAGCTTTTTTCTTTTTTATTGTACTTCTCTTCTTCCAATCATCCAAATTCTTTCTGATTTTGATGGAAAAAAAATTAACACTTTTTTTTGTTTCCGTCTCGCTGCCCTCAATGTTTTTTTTTTTTAACAAAATACTTTTACAGTTACTGTCATATATTTTTAATAAAAATCCATCTATCTTTTATTCAGTTTTTGTTAAAAAAAAAAGACATATTTTGCCACTTAATTACAGATGTACAGTAATATATAATTATTAAAAAAAATTAAGTGTAAATATTAAAAATAAATCCACCCCCTCTGTTGTCCAGGTTTTGTTAAAAAAAAAAAAAGACTTTTGTTTTGCCGCTCAACTTAAAACTTAAAGCAATATATTTAAAAATACAATCCATCTAATTTCCAAGTTTAGTTTAAAAACACATTTTGATATTGTTACATAATTTAAGATTAAAAGATTAAAAAATACAAACTCATCTCTTATCCAAGATTTGTTAAAAACAACTTTTATTTTCCACTTAGCTTAAGATTTAAGGCAATATATATTTTTAAAAAATCAATCCCTCTGTTTTCCAGATTTAGTTTAAAAAAAAACTTTGTTTGCCACATAATTTAAGATGTACAGTAATATATATTTAAATTGAATAATATTCAAATGTTTCTTATATAGAAATTATATTTTTCCATTTAATTTCCAGGTTTAGTTTAAAAACATTTGCTTTGCCACTTAATTTAAGATTTACGGTGATTATAAATTGGAAATAATCATTGCATGTTCTCCAGAAGTTAAGAGAGCAGCCCAAAAGTGTGAGACGTCAGGGTCTCCACAAAGACCTCTTGTTTTCCTTCCCCACCTCCAGTGAATGATGGCGTACTCACAAAAAACACTGGGAAGGCCAATTCCACTGTACACAAGCCACGGTCTCGAATTACAGGCAAACATGGACTTTTGTACCTCTTTTTGTCTCATTTTCCACATTTCTTTTAATATTTAAATAGTATTTTATATGTTGTCTGACAATCCAACAGTCTTTTTCTCACCAGTCATTCTTTTATTCACTCAACTTGTTTTCGTCATTTCTTTGTCTGTGTTTACTGTTTGTTTTTTTGTCCCATTAATAATTTTTTTCTGTCTTTGTATTGATTTTTAATTGATAATATAGTTGTTTAACAGTCATTCTGCCAATTTGGTTTGTAGATTTTCTGAATCATCTTTTTTCCCGTCAGTCTGCCTTTCTCGCATCTTTATCTTAATTTACCATTTTGTTAACGTTTGCTGTTTTTTTTTTCTTTTTTTTTTTTTTTAAATTACCTTTTTTTTTTTTTAGAGCTGCACAATTCATTGTTATAAGATTGATCGTTTGCATTTTGAAAGGCAAAAAACTACCAACATAATTTTGTTGATAATATAATATATCAGTAAATAATATTCATAAATAAAACAAAAATTGAAACAAAATTACTAAAGATGTGTGTTGTAATGTCCCTCAGTAATAGTAAGGTGACACAGCAACCTTCAATTTTGTACAATTATTTTTGAAAGTACATTTTACCACTTTTCTCAAGTTAAAATGTAGGGGTATAATTGTAATGATAAAAAAACAAATAAATAAATATACCAAAGACCAAGAACAAAAAGCGTTGAAAATAATAATTTTGTGGATCAGGAAACATAACAAGAAAACCAAAAGATGGGGGAAAAAATTGGCTATAATGAATGGTTTAGTGTGTTTTATAGGTGATATAAAATGCGGGCCAAAACTGACAAAAAGTTAACAAAGTACGAAGGTTAAAACAAAAAGTCAACAATTGTGAGAGAATTGTGATTTTTATTCTAAGCAAAACAAATCATGAATCTCATTTTCTCCAGATTTGTGCAGAAGGTTGTCAGCTGTTGATATTTCAGAGTCTTATTTTCCCTGCTGAACCCTTTTCCGTCCAGGAATCTGTTCTCTGTCCATCAATCGATGGATCAATCTGTCTATTCTACTAATATTTCTCGATGGAGCGATTAATGGTTTGTTCACAAGGCGTCTCAGGGTTTTGTGTTTCGCACGCACCCGCACAGTAATCCAGTCTTTAAAAGGCGGATGGAAACTCCCTGGCAAATGTGGAAAATCAAGGAAAGTCGCACGCAGTTCTAGTGCCAGCACCCGATTTCCCTTCACCGCATTTGATTGTTTCCCTGATTTTTTTTTACATTTTTTTCCTTACCAAGGCATTGGATGCGATGCAGAGATCTGCCCTGTTTAGTAGCAACCAGACTGTTTGCAGAACCTCCTCTCGGCCTGTTTGTTTTCCCATGCTTTTCCAGAAAGTTCAATCCGCCTCAATTGCTCTAAACGTCTTGGCGAATCCCATCCGCCTTGGGATCCGGCCTTTCGTCATTCCTGTCGTCGCCATGGCTCCAGCTGTTGAGGGGTGTGTGCAGATGCACAGATCTGAGCCCGTGTTCTTCCTCAGATCTCCTTGGCTCGGATCGGAAACGCCTTATCTGTCCGCTCTCACAATGCCGGGCGGAGTCTGGGAATCCGAAGTGTGTAAAGGTCCAGCGAGGAACAGAAGCCCCATCTGAAAACACTCTTATCAGAACGCCGACAACTTTGGACTCCATCGAGAGAGCCAATCTCCATGCCGAGATCTCTGATGGGAACGGATGGAATGGGAAGGAGCTAGAGCTGCACGATTAATCGTTAAAAGATCTCGATCCAAACCCTCTTACAATCTGAATCCAGCATTTATACGATTCTGTCAAACTCTCTGATCTACGATGAGCGGTTTCTGTCAGACTCTTCTGTCAGAAACTCAACTGTGCGTGATCATTTAAATATTATAAAGGAAAGATGATCTTGCATTACTATAAATAAGTGTGGTATTCTGGGACGCCTCTCACCGGCTCACTAATAGGGCTGCACGGTTTTGAGAAAAAACCTAATTGCGATTTTTCTGAAAAAAATTGCGATGCGATTTTCGGTTTTTGCACTTTTATGTGCATAAAACTAAAACTATGAATAAAATATATTGTTACTTTTACAACACAAAACTTATACATAAACTATATACAAAGTGATTGAGGTAATGAGATAGTTTGATGCTTCGTGATTAATAAATACAGTACCTCAACCTAAATACCAACAAATAAGAATGGAAAATAACCGTTTAGTCATTTGTTTTTTAATTTAACAGACTACAACACAGAAAAATAAAAAATGATCTCTTATTTGAAATTAAATCAGACAAACTGCAGATACAATGGCAGAAAATGAAAAAGTGAACAATCCTTAATAAAACATTTTAAAATACTTTAAACTTACTGTGAATTGGAAAACAAAATAAACTTAGTGCAATTTACTGGCATTTAGTAAACATAGAACTTGGATTGCACACATTTCACTGGCACCAAAAAATGCAGTTTCTGATGCAGTTCATCAGAATAGAACGTTTAACATTTATGGTACGTCTTGCCTACAAGCGCGAGGGACTGTGAGAGAGACTCGCCTGTCACTGCTTTGGTACGAGGGAAGGGGCGTCGGAAACTATCGCTGCGGCGGCAAGTTGAAAAGTGTAAGGACAATACGGACACACGAAAGTCTCCAAAAGTCGCCAGTGAAGGCAGAAAACTCGCTAGATTTGTCGCTAGTCGCTTTTAAAAAAATGTGTCGCTGGAGGAGTCTGAAAAGTCGCTAAGTTTGCAACGCGTGGTTGGCTGGCTGCTGTCAGTGGGAGGGGCCCACCTGAGGGGGATCCCGAGAACAGTCATTGCACTTTACCGCATTCACTATCAATGGGGCGCTCACGCAGTTTGTCGCTGCATTTTATTCTCAACCGGTCGTTGTCTTGGGGTCCCCAAGCAACTGCTTGGTTTGCCTGCCTTGTAGCGACGGGCCTGGCTGGTATAAATGAGTTGTGTTTCCTCTAGACCTGTCTTTTGCTCCACGTCGTTGTTCGCGAAACCAAAAAAAGCTCCAAATAGCTGAAGATCCAGCGTTCTTATTGACCAAAAAGCCTTCACTCATTTCTGCGTGCGCCGTTAGCTGTTCTATGTAATGAGCCGCGCGCACGTTCGCCGATGCATAACACCTTGTTTTGTTGTCATTTCTGATTGGTCAGCAAGCCAGTATCGGGAGATTCGACAATTTTGATTGACGAATAGGCGTGTCACTCAAACGTCAGAGGTGGGTAAAAAACCGCAGGCTCCTGTGGTTTGGAAACCGCGGGAGTTAAAACCGCGATATCGGTTCGATAAAGGTTAATCGTGCAGCCCTACTCACTAATTACCTGCACTAGAACGGTGGATGTGAGTCGGACGGCAGTCGAGTTTAAAAACACAGAAAATACACAGAGAGAATGAGTGATTAAACACAACGGTAAAGTAAGTCTGCTATTAACTTTGACATTTTACCACCTGAAAAAGGATTTTACTCAGAAGTGTGTGTGTTTACTGCGTTTTCAAACCAGAAGACGACACTCAGCAAACCACACACAGCAAACATCTACAGTTGAGGACAAAATGATTAGCCCCCCTACAAAATAATCATTGTTTGAAAAGTATTTCAAAAGTGCTTTTAAACTGAGCTAATAATTTATGTGTTTTTTATATTGCAGTTTGACAACCAGATTTTCAGGTTTAAATATTTAAAATATTAAAATATCCAGAAAGAATGGTGAAAAGAATCGTGATTTTTTTTTTTAAATTCTATGTAAGAAAATCGTGATTCTCATTTGATCCAGAATCGTGCAGCTCTAGTAGGAGCGACTGTGGTGGCCGGGTCTGCTTCGAATAAGCGAGTGAAAAGGGAGGGTGTGTCCTGAGAGGAAAGAGTGAGTGGTAGAGCGAGAGAGAGAGCGAGGGAGGGAGGAAAGGAGTGCGGTGCAGATGTGCAGAGAGCTGCTGGTTTCCTCTCAAGCTTGACTGGGAGCTCCACAAGTCTCGGGCTTCATGTTGGACTACATCGGCTTTTTCTTTCCCCTCTCAAAGTTCCGACCCAGGACAGGATGTACGAGCGGCACCGGCGCAGATACAGCCTGTGTGCCAAGGGCCCGAGGACCGTGGATGTGGTTCTGCTCAAGGTACGATGTGGATCTCAGCCGGTTGAGATGATTTGTGTGGGTCTGCTGATGGTGAAGTGACAAGAGTTGGTTTGGTCATGTTGGATTGATTAGGATTGGCCGACAGCTGCGATCACATGCCAGAGGTGGTTCTCGCTCGCTTCGGGTGTGTGTGTGTTCTCTGGTGCTTGGGTGGAGTTGGATTGGAGTTTTGGATCCAAACTGACGAAGCCTGATTTCAATTTTATTGTTTGGTCAAAACTCACATGTCGACATCGTGCCAAAGAATCCACTGGCTCTCGACTTTCGTGATGCTGTCAAACGTTTGGTTTTTTTATCCCAGTTTTGTAGGGATTTCTGTTAGGACTTCTAAGGTCTAAGCTCAAATTAGCCTTTTTTTTTTTTCGTTAAAAGTCAGTTTTTATAAAATCACCAACCACTGACAGAGAAAAAGCCAATGAAGAATAATTTTCGATTTACATCCACTTGAACGAAATATGAATCCATAAATAGATGCAAGCAGCGATCACGGGGTTCAAGTTTTCAAATTAGCCGATCAAATCTAATAATCGTAAAGAAAGCGCCATGATGTCATAAGGATGATAAGCTACGGCTAATTAATTGTAAAAATAATACCTATGTAATTGCAAACAAGTAGTGAGTAAAGGAGTATTATATATTATATAGAGATTTGCAGTTTCTTATGAATGGATGGATGGATGGAAGGAAATATATTTTTTAATAAGAAATAAGGAAATACATTTTCTCTTTAAATCCCATTTTCAAAATCAAGTTTGATGTCAGTGCCTGCAAAATTGTTTAGCATTATATATTTTTTATTGCTATTGTTATTTATATATGTTTTTTTTTTTGCAACATTTCCATTGCATTCTTGTATTTATTTTATATGTAGTCTAAATCTTTGATTCCAGAAACAGAAATTCAATTCAGTTTCAAGAAATGGAACATTTGTCTTTGTCTAAATCTTTTATTTTTCTTGATATGCTGAGGAAGTGACAAAAATGTTTATTTATTTTTATATACATAGAACTAAACTAAAGCAAGGTGAAGTACAAGTTACATACGTAAATGTAAATAAGTCGTGAGTAAAGGATGAATATAGAGAGAGTTTTGGAGTTTCCCCTTGGATGGATGGATGGATGGATGGATGGATGGAAGGAAGGAAGGAAATATATTTTTCTGGATGAGCTGGGTTTTATTTAGCGTGTAGTTGTAATGTTTCACAGGCTGTTGTTTAGATGGAGTGTGTCTGGTCTGGTACAGTATCAGTGAAGGTCACGTGAAGGTCCTGATAAGGGGGATTGGTGCAGACCTGCCTCAGCGCTGCTTTATCTCCTTCACTTCTGTGGCTTCCTTCTGCTCTCCGTCATCTGAGCACCAGCTTTGTTTTGTTTTGTTTTTTTTTTTTGGAGAAATTGTATTGTTTTGTATATGATGAAATACCTAAAACCTTTGAATTAAATGAAACGGATAGATGGATTGTGTGTGTCTGTGTGTGTGTGTGTGTGTGTGTGTGTGTGTGTGTGTGTGTGTGTGTGTTTGTTGTATTCAAGTATACTCTATATAAATTTATATTTACTTTTTGTGTGTCTGTGTGTTTGAGTGTTGTGTGTGTGTGTTTGTGCATTTATTCCAAAGTTTTTTTTAATCAAGCAGCATTATGAAAAAAAAACCGAAAAAAATAACACTATATTGAAACAAAGATGAATACACTACAGAATATACTACAGTCAAATAAATATGAATAAAACACATTTTTATTGTTTTTACGCTTTCTTAGAAATCCAAATACACAGGATACACATTAGGTCTAGAAGAATGTACTTATATGCTTATATAAATATATTATACATATGTATGCACTTATGTTGATCTGTGTGTGTTTGTTTATTTTTTTAATGCATTATGACTTAATAAAGCTTTTACATATTTTGTGTTATATACTATATAACGACAAGTATATATTATACTAGCCGTGTATTGGTTGTATATATGCGCGTATAATACATTCATACATTCAATGCATATAAATATAGATTAATATTTGGTGTGGGTGTTTGTTTTTGTTTGTTTGTTTGTTTATACACCATTACATGCAGATGTACATTTATATTTACCGTGTGTGTATTTATTCCAAAGTAAGAATAATTTTTTAACCAATCAGCATTACAGGATAAAGACGACAAAACACAATATATTGAAACAAAGATGTTATTCACTAAATACACTAAAGTCGAAGAAACATGCAGCATGCGCAACAGACATTTGTATTATTGTATTATTTTTCCTCAAGAATACATTATGTATATAATAGCATACAAAAAATACAAACACCATGCTACAATTTTGCGCTCTTATAATTGTGTGTGTTTCTATATTTTTATTATTAAATATATTATAACTTAGCAGAGCACTTATATATATACGATATACGGATACGTATATTCGGTATTTAGGCTTACTAGCCGTGTGTTAGTGTAGTGTAGTGCAGTGTAGTGCGTCAGGCGTGTTATTATTATTCAGCGCACGCGTGAGAGCTGAAGGACGCAGCTGCTGTGAGGGGCTGTAGAAGGGCAGGTGGGCTCACAGCGCCCAGCGGAGCCCTTCAGAACCTTCTAGTATTGATCACTGCGCCAAATGGCTCCTTCACACCTTTTTAAGTGATTCCACAGACACCGTTTCTGTCTCCGCCAGCCGTCATATCGCGGGAATGCGTCCGGCTGGGTCTCACGCCATTCAGAAGTCCGGCGCTCTCTAAATATAGCTCTCCACGATTAGACCACTGTTTGGATTCCCTGCACTTCAACTGCCCTTTGCCAAGGGACTTTTATTTTCTTTTTTTTCCCGTTACGTGCTTGTGAGATGTTTGGTTGGGTGAGACGCAACATTTGAAGAGTAGTGCATCAATTTGGAATGATCAGGATTGACCAGGAAACTTGAAACCCACGAAGCTTTCAAAAAGCTTTTATTTTCTTTAGTTAACCAAAAATCACAAGAATAATAATGATAACAAGGAACCAAAAGTAAAAATACTAATAAGAATAATAATCAACCAACCCTGAGTGCATCTTCAAATCAACCAACAAAACCCACACTCATCTAACTGAAACCCAGTCACTAAACTTCATAGATAAACCAAAATAAAAACCGTAATCTTCCGCGCATGCGGCGCCTAACTAAACTATACTGTCTAACAAAAATACAGAGGTGAAGAGCACTCGCTATATATACATTGGTGGACTAACTAACACGCAACCGCTACAAACACTAACTAGTACGAACGCGACAGCTACGGCAACCAACATAGACGTGACGCGACCGACAATTAGACAAACCACAGCGAAAGTACAATAAACAGAATCGGAAACACTCACAACCAAAACCACGGGGATCACACACGACACAGGCTCACGGACGACTTTCACGTCAAGTTTACAAGGGAGCGAGAAAGCAAACGAGAGCGGGGAGAGCGAGAGCGCGCGCTGCATCCAGCTCCTCATGTACACAGCTGATTGCGGCCCAGCTGACGTGACGTCACAAACAGCTGATCCGGGTTCCTGCGACTCGACACAGACAAGCACACCACTATTAACAAACAAATAACATTTAAACAAGCGATCACCAACATAGGAGATCGTAACACCCCCCATGGGTTATTTCTAAACGTTTGCAATGGGAATGTGTGTGTTGGCGGGGAGGAGTAGATCACAGTAGAGTAGCGTAGATCACAGTAGAGTGGATCACAGTGGAGCAGAGTGGATCACAGTATAGTGGAACGGAGTAGAGTGGATCAGAGTAAAGTAGATCACAGTAGAGTAGAACACAGTAGAGTAGAGTGGATCGGAGAAGAGTAGAACACAGTAGAGTAGAGTGGATCACAGTAGAGTAGAGTAGAGTGGAACACAGAGTAGAGTGGATGGGAGAAGAGTAGAACACAGTAGAGTAGAGTGGATCACAGTAGAGTAGAGTGGATCACAGTAGAGTAGAGTGGAACACAGTAGAGTAGAGTGGATCACAGTAGAGTAGAGTAGAACACAGTAGAGTAGAGTAGAACACAGTAGAGTAGAGTGGATCACAGTAGAGTAGAGTGGATCACAGTAGAGTAGAGTGGATTGGAGTAGAGTAGAGTGGATCACAGTAGAGTAGAGTGGATCACAGTAGAGTAGAGTGGATCACAGTAGAGTAGAGTGGATCACAGTAGAGTAGAGTAGAACACAGTAGAGTAGAGTAGAACACAGTAGAGTAGAGTGGAACACAGTAGAGTAGAGTGGAACACAGAGTAGAGTGGATCGGAGAAGAGTAGAACAGTAGAGTAGAGTAGATCACAGTAGAGTATAGTGGAACAGAGTAGAGTAGAGTAGAGTGGATCGGAGTAGAGTAGAACACAGTAGAGTAGAGTGGATCACAGTAGAGTAGAGTAGATCACAGTAAAGTAGAGTGGATCGGAGAAGAGTACAGTGGATCACAGTAGAGTAGAGTAGAACACAGTAGAGTAGAGTGGATCACAGTAGAGTAGAGTAGAACACAGTAGAGTAGAGTGGAACACAGAGTAGAGTGGATCGGAGAAGAGTAGAACACAGTAGAGTAGAGTATAGTGGAACAGAGTACAGTAGAGTAGAGTGGAACACAGAGTAGAGTGGATCGGAGTAGAGTAGAGTAGAACACAGTAGAGTAGAGTGGATCACAGTATAGTGAGTGGATCACAGTAGAGTAGATCTACTCTACGCACAGAGCCAAGCCAAAACCCACATTTATAGGTATAATAATAGTAATAAACAATGACAATACTGTTAATGGTAATATATATATATATATTGTGTGTGTGTGTGTGTGTGTGTGTATATATATATATATATATATATACAGATAATGATGATGATAACAGCAATAACAATACTGATATTTTAATATATAGAGATAATAATATTACCAATTCAAATAATATTAGTAATCATTTTAAAATATATATAGATGATGATGATTATGATGATGCCAACAACAATAATAGCAACAACAATTTGACATATATATTTGTGATAATAAGACTCGTCAAGTCGACAGAAATGCACTTTTTGCCACTTGGCATCGTATTTGCTCTGCGTTTAACTTGGCTTGAAAGTGAGAAATAAGGGCCTGGTTCTTTCTCTGGGCTAGCGTGTTTACGGGATGGACTCCCATTAGGTCCCGTGTTACTCTCAGCGACTACACACACACTCCTCGCGCTCGTCTTTTACAGCCGCCAGCACAACACTTTCTTTGTCTTCCGTCCTTTTTACACTCATTTTTCTCCCCCTTCACACTTCATTCCACATCACGCGACTGCTGCTCTGTCGTAGTTTCGTTTTTAAGAGCGACGTCTGATGACATCAACTCGTCTCTTATGGCATAAATTATTGCCCTGCAAAGAGCTTTTTGTCCCGCTGTTGTGTTGAAGCCCTCATTGTGTTACAGAAGGGAAATACTATATTATGTATAATGATGTTTGTACATGTGTGGATTTATCTGATGCATTTTTTAACCTCAAATTTTGTTGACAAACCAAAGCCTAATTTTGTCACTGTTATTCCAATATTTGATCAGAACTGAGCAATTTATCTGTATTGATGTGAAATTTGTTAAGTTGTGCCAGCGATTAATTTAGCGCTAATGAAAATATCAATAGTTTTTTAAAATGCAGCAATGCTAGATTATTAGCATGTTACCCCCCCACAGCGATGTAAAGTACTTAAGTAATTCGAGACGTTGTTACTTAAGTATTTTGGTTACTTTGTACTTGTACTGAGTATAAAAGTGTCATCAGCTTTTACTCTCTACTTGGCTACTTTAGTGATGGAGTATCTGTACTCTTTACTCCACTACATTTGAATGGGCACTTATCGTTTCTCGCTACATTGTGATTGTGCACAACAAGTTGACATTTTTGGTGATCTGCAGGATGCTGAAGGTACTGGATGCTATTTATGAGCTAAATCACTTGAATTAGTGGTTGCACATTAGCGTTTTTTTGCACATTTGCGTTTGACTTTTTCATTCATTTTGTTCTGCCATTTTGAATCATTGAAGTGTTAAATTTCGTTTCTCTATTAGGAATAAAGCCTAATTTTGTTTTGATTTTTTTGTTTTGTTTTTTGAGCCTAAATTTGGAACTAGTACAATACTCAAGTTATTTTATAATTGGCTTACACTCTTACGACTTACTCAATTCTTCTTGGAATTGGTGACTTGTGAATTGTAATGAAAATGGTAATTTTTTAAATATTAAAATGTATTGTTTTATATCCACGTTCTGTCGCTATGTTTCTGCAGCCAACAACTGGAAACAACTGGAAATAGTTTAGCGCACATTCGTCTTAATGTTGAACAGAGAGCAAACTACATCGTAAAGCTAGCGTAAATTATCTCAGAATTCTATGTATTTACTCTATTTATTTGTTTATTCTAGTTATTAGCGGCTTGTTCGTTAAGCGGTTTGTAAAACAGCCACATGCAGACTATAACGAAGTATCCGCTAGTCTATTTAAACTCTTTTTACAATGTTAAATTGTTTAATTAAATGTAGCTTTTTGCTCACTTTCATGTTATATAGTAAAACATAATGAAACATCCAAACAATGTTTATTTCCAAGTAGTTACTTTGTAACACCTGCCGCTCGTTAGCATGATTAGCAGTAGTGCTAATTGTATCACTGACCTATCGAATTGAACACTTTCATGTCACAGTAGCGCGATTAAAAAATAAATAAATAAATAAATAAATAAAAATAAAACGTCCTATTGTTACTGTCGTTTTCCCGAACATCGCGGTATATTATCGGCATCGTCAAACTGTGTAAATCTTTTTTGAATTGACTGATGGCGTGTGAGTGGGCTACAGGCCGCAGCTGTGAGAAGCCCACGCCCCGTCCTGCTCCACACTAGCCCAGTGTGCATCCATCGCCACGGGAACAAAGGGGGTCTATTAGCGTCCGCCCCACACGTGCGGGCCGGGGGGCTTCACATGCCGCTGCTGTGGGTGGCTGTGTTCCGTCATGAATGGAGCTGATGAAGATCATGCAGATGAGCGGCGTTTGATCTCAAGCGCTTTTCATGTCGTCATTCAACACACTTTCTAACGTATAGATGTGTGTGGATGATTTCGTTTTTAATGAAAGAAAATATTTCAATTTTTTTTTTTTAATAGCTAAAGTATTTCAAATTATGAATTACATTTGGGTTATTAAGCAATATATCAAATAAATAGCATGCATTTTAAATGATGGAATAAATATAAGCGCGTAATAAAATGTACATTTGAGTGTATGAATTGTGTATACATGTGTCTATATTTACATATGCATGCACATGTACAGTATATACAGTTGTGTGTGTATTTTTGGATAGGGAATACATCATGTTTATAATTTACTTAAAATTTTTAATAAAAAAATGTAATAATACATTACGGCACTTAAACAAATTTTAATGGCAGATTTATAACAATAAATCTTTGTTAATATTTGCACTTTGTAGCCTTTTGAGGGGAAATATTTCTCTCTCTTTATCTCTCTCTCTCTCCCTCACTCTTTATCTCTCTCTCCCTCACTCTTTATCTCTCTCTCTCTCTCTCTCCCTCACTCTATTTATACACAATTATACAAATATACAGTGTGTATACATATACATTCCTATCTTTTAGTCCCTCTTTCTCTCTCACACACTCACTCACACACTCTCTTTCTCTATACCACACACACACACAGACGTTGTTGTTAGTCTGATGGCTCGGGGTCTGGTTGTGTTCTGCGGTCACTTCTCGTGATGTTAATATGTGGGTTGCGTTCCTCCTCTCAGTGGCTTCCCACAATCCAGCCTCAATCTCCGTCTGCAGGACGTCCCACCGCCCCACGCAACACAGCACTATCTTCTCGTCATTGTCTTGACGCATTTCTTGCGTGTTCTACAAGTTGTTTTAAAATTGTTACTAATTGTCAATAATAGTTTGATAACGAAGCGGCTTTGATGTTTCTGGTCTTCACAGATCCACCGAGGGACGGAGACGTTTTATTCCGTGGAGGCCAGTGATGATGCTGGACTTCAAAAGGTCACGCCCACTGCCGACCTCTCAGGTGAGCGACC